>OY728158.1:1859979616-1860649662 GCA_963277665.1 Viscum album
TCAATGGATATTTCGAAGGATAAAAAAATTTTAAAACATGAAACTTTCATTATATACAGGTAAATGAAACTATGTGTAAGTATAAAAATCCAGTCTCCAAAATCATACCTTTATATAAAAGTAGTCATGGCTCATAGATAGATTCCTTAATTAAATTCTTATTTTTTTTTTGTAATTTATTAATTGTTCTTTGAACTCTATACCCATTTTCAGATTACCTCATAATGAATTTTCCCTCATCACTTTGGTTCAAATGAATCTACATTTTTGTTCATACCCTAATTACATGTTACTAACCATAGGCTTTCATTGGTTCTATCCTCTCCACTTTGTAAATACAAATGAAAAATAAATCATGGGGTCTTCCTCAATTAGATTCTAATGACTCTAAGGATATGGGTTGGTGGGTAAATATTGAAAAATAAGATAAAACAGAGGGTGATATCTAATGTATAATGCATGAATGTCATGAAAAGTGTAATGAAATGACTCCTCCATAGATAATAATGTTCATTCCCCCAGAATCCCAACTTAGATCCATATATATATATATACCAAGTGAGTGAATAAAGGTATCCAATTAATTTATTTTTATTTTTTCCATTTTTTTAATGTTTTTTAAAACATATATCTAGGATAGGTCTCACATTCATCCCCAATCCTCATATGATCCTTTAAGGGATTCATCACCCCTGAAATGGTGTTTTTTGACCTTCCTAATACAGAACCAAATCATCTATTTCATTTTGGTCCGTATTATTCAAAGGAATAGGATAGACGTGAAATACCAAAAAGTACACATGGATCATAATTAAACAGTATGGAGAGCAGCACAATATATCTCCTTAGTAGAGGAATCCTGTGTCTACTGTCTAAAAACTTACCCCACACTTGTTCAAAGTAAATTAGTGTGTTTTATAAAGAGTAGGGTAGGTAATTATAATCACATTGGAAAAGATGCATCATACAGGGTCATTCATAGAAACTACAAGCTTAATGAAGGAAATATATAAGGTGTTTCTCATGAAAAATCAACTCAAAAAACGATTTCCTCAATATTTTTAAAATTATATTTTTTTAGCCATCGATTTAATAATATCTCAATGTAAGTTCTGATAGGTTTACATCTCCCAGGTGTCACTCAAGAAATATAATCAGAAAATAATATGCAATTTTTGGCTCAAAATCATATTTGGAATGTGATTAAATAAAGAAAAAAGGAAATCACTATGTTTATAAATCAATTAATCGATTAATTAAAATTAGTTTCAAATTTTTAATTTTTAATTAAATTACTAAACTCAGAAATCATTCTAAAAATATAAATAGGGGAAAACATGGATTTATAACATTTTTTTACTTAAATTTTTCTTTTATTTAAATGGTTACAATGCGTTTTAGTTTTAAATCAACTTCCAAATGAAAAATGTTTCCAAGATAAATGCGAATAAAAAATTACACTGTATAGAAATGGAAACTCTATAAAAAATCCCCCACACTTAGAATGAGATATTATATCCACTTATCATGGAAGTATCATGGGAGGGTGTTAGAAGAGATAGAAAAGTTAATTAAAATAGAAATTAGAAAATGAAATACTAAATAACTAGGAGCTCCCTGTATGGAGTGGTATACAATGGAAAAATTTGAACATTCTTGATTTTGGAATTGGGATACCTATGAAATGTGTTAGAAATGAAAATATTGCACTATACGAAACATTAGTCCATAGGGTTGAAGTTTTTTAAAGACATAAAATAGGAAGATTCCTATAGTGAATAGTAATTAAATACATTTGATATAGATGATGGTATGTATAGTGAATGAAGTTTAATGGGACTCAAGATAGAAAATAGAAAAGTAAAAAGGGATTTGTGGAAACAATTATAACTACTAAAATAAGTAATATATTTGGAATATGGGTTGCATCCAATAACGAAATAAAAATGACTTCGTCATCTAGACATATGGGTCAAAATATCAGCTAGTAGCATCTATCCGTTCAACTCTCTTCTACCATCTATATCTACTAGTGATAGTGGCCTCTAGAACCCGGGGTTGTTTGGAAGGTTTGATCACTTTATGAGTTTACCAATAACAAATATGATGTGGAAGGAAAGGTATTTGTGCTCTAAGAGGTGTCTTCTGATCATGAATCTCAAGGTATAGCTCCTAACGCTGGTGCTCGACCTTGGCCAGGTGTTGAGTCACTCTTTGTACAAGGGAAGATAGTGGCACAGGTGCATCAATAACAATAGATTAAATAGAGGAGCTAGATATGGCCACTATAAAAGTGTAAATACTTAAAAAATAATCCATGTAAAATGGATCAAAATTAATTAACCATATATATAAGGTGAGGTGATATAATCATGAAGGGGAATACAAGTATTACATAAATGATAACCATCCTCGCAGTATAAAAAAATGGTGGAGGTGACTGGGGTACACTATGAAAAGAAATGTCATCAATGAAATCATCGATAGTCCACTCCTAAATATAGTGTGGCTACAACTGCCCAAACTAGTCAATGGATGTGATGGTGGAAGGGGTTCGGTGGTTAGCTACTCATGATGGTGTTGTTGTGCTAGTAGATTTATGAGTGTTGGGTGGTGGAGAGGTTCCAATCCATAGTGTGGTAGTGGGTATAGAAGTGTTATCGATGAAATGTACCATGGTGGTTGTGGTGGTTGAAGGCCCCTTGCCCCTCCGGGCATGATTTTATAGATATTTATACTAGGGTAGTAGGTTCTATCAACTCTGGTTGTAAATCGGATAGGGTGTTTGATGGGGAAAGAGTGGTAGATGATGAGGGCCTTTATGGTTTGATGATGGTGAGGAAGGGGTAGTGAATTGGGAGAACTCCACGAAAGGAATGTGGGGGTGCTATAAGATACTCGATAGGATGGGGTGGGTTTTTTAGTAGGGTAGGTGGTGATGTATGGTGAAAAATAGAGAGGTTTAGAGGTGAGGATTTAATATGTGAGTCATATGTGCATCATGGGATGGAGGTAGATACTTTTGGTGGTTTGGTATCTACTGCATGATCTCGTTGGGCTTCATCAGCAGCCTCAACATCTCTAAGCTCCCACTGGTATGTATAATCACCCTTGATCAAGATTTGTATCTTGTGTAGAATTTTGAAGTCAATGGACTCCATAGGACCAAGAGAGGTTAGTAACAAGGCCGCGTAAATAATGTTGAGATGATGGGATAAGTGTGTAATAAAAGATCCCCCCGTTAGTGTGCCTTGCATCTTATGACTATGGGCTCTGTAATAGGATATCAATTGAGACAACATGATGATGGAAGAGATTCCCATGGATTCTATGAGTATAATGAAATCCATCCAACTAACATTGACATGAGACTCTGATATGTGAACTAAGCATGCTTCATGACTCTCTGTAGGATAAAAAGTTCGTGGCCTCAGAGCTAGTTGGACATGGTAATAGTTAGATCATGCTCAGAGTGATCATCCCGAGAAGTCATATGCTAGAGCCTCATTGAATCAAATTTTGATAGCTCAAGCTGTAGTGTAGGGAATACCTGGTATGTATAGAAATCCTTAGTATAGACCTCAAGTCCAATTCTAAATTCTATAAAGGAATGCTCATGGGGTTTTACCCCTAGTCTAATGTGGGGGTTATAAACTACGATCACAAAAGTGTCATGAAACTCAAGAAACTCAAGAAATAGCCCTGAATACATCTCTTCACGTACCTAAATAATGGATGAATTGTGAATTATCTCAAGAAGTTGTATGACCTCCTATCTAATATATAGACGATCAAGGATGGACATATGAATGGGTTTGTTGGTATGCATTGGCTTCACCTATAACTGATTGAGTTTCACATGATGTTTTGGGTCTAAAAATTGGAGTATAGGGTGAATATGATGGTGGTCATCATGGGATGACTCATTAGAGCTCAACTGGTCATCCATTGGGACATTGGGTTTCTCAGAGGCTGTTATAGAGGTGGAAGGGGAAGGAGATTCTAGGTATGTGGGTCCCCACTGGTATTTGGCTAGAAGAGAGTCATCTTGTTCAATAATGGAATTATATGGATGAGTTTTAAAGGTTTTGGTTCAATCAATTGCAGGTGTAGAGTTGGATACAGATAGGATTAGGAAGACGAGATCGATGGAGAGGGAGGATTGAGCAGGGTGTGGTTCGTGAAACGTAGGTTCATGAACAATTTTTTAAAAATTTAGATTGGGGATATACATGAAGTGTAATTTGGATTCACTTCGTGTATTTGTAAATTTTATGAATTTTATTTTTGTGAAAATACACATCCGAAGTTATGGTTACACGATGTGTAATTTGATATTTCTACTCGTATATAGATGAGAACCTACTACTTTTCTCCAAGTGTTCCCTAAGATATCCTTTAACTTATTCTAACCTATTCTATCCTTGGGTGTCCAAATATGGGTTTCCACCCAGTCATTGATTAATTTAACATCGAGAGATTGATGCTTTGATGATCATATGAATTTCAGACTGACAAAACACCCTTTCTAAATGGGTTCTTGTAAGATTTTTAACCCTCATCCATTGACTATGAATAGTGGTATTTCATTTCATTGAATCTCAATTATCCCGTAATGAAATAAAAAAATGACTAAAAATTGTCTGGACCATCTAGATTTGAGCTTCCTAGGGAACAATTTTAATCTTGAGTTAAATAAAAAAACATTATTCCCTTGGATAAAATTGAATCTTGAAAAGTCTTTCTCAAGCCATTTTTTTCTTTATAAATTTTGGAATCTTCTTAGGAACTAATTTTTATCTCTACTAATTCATCAAATTTCAGCATTCTAAATTCTCCAACATATTGAAAATCTAGATTGAGATTTTTAATTTCCCAATATGAGTGATGCTCTAGTTCTACTGGAAAATGATAGGGCTTCATGTATATTAATTGGAATGGTGTTGTACAAATGGTTTTTTTTTGTATGCAGTGTGGTATGCCCAAAGTGAATCATCTAATTTTAGACCCCAATCACTTCGACTTGTGTTCACAATCCTTTCCATGATTTTCGTTTGATTTCCCTATTTAACAATTCAACTTTCCTGCTTGTTTGTGGGTGTTAGGTATTTTATATGTTGTACTATATGTTGTATTTCGTAATAAATCCTTTAATGGAATAATTATTTAAATGAGTTCCTCGATCGATAATTATTATTATAGGAAATATAAATTGTGAGATCACATTTTCTTTAATAAATTTGTGACCACTGTTTCGGTGTCTTGATCTATAGCTTCTACTTCTACCCATTTGAATATGTAGTCAATGCCAACAATTATATAGCAATTTTCATGTGAATTGGAAAATGTTCCCATGATATCTATCCCCCTTACATTGAATATTTTTACTTCCATCATTGGGTTTTGGAACATTACCTTTTTTTCAATGTTTCCAGTTCATTGGAAGTGCTCATAAGTTTGAAAAAAAATATTTCATTTTGGAGGAGTGATGGCCAGAATAGTACACTTTGTAGGATTTTCATCCCTACGTGTTCGTGTCCAAGATGTCCTCCTATTTTTGATGCATGAAAAATTTATAACTCATTGGTTATTTCATCCCCTAGAATGCAACAATGTTAAAAACCCCCAGTACTTCCATTGACTAGGATTGGTACATCCCAATAGTTGTGTGAAGCTTGAGAAAAAAATATTCTATTTTTCAAGTATGATATGTTTGGGTATACGTATCCTTTTTCTATATAATTTTTAATATAAAAAACCATTGTTGTGCCTTTGTATATATGATGAAAATTGTTTCATCTGGGATTCCCAATTATATGTTTGGATCATCATCATCTTTTATAAGGGGTAGTGGGAGTTGGGACATATGATCTGCGACAAAAAATTTTGTTCCCTTAGTATCTTTTATTATAATGTATAATTATTGAAATAGTATAATAAACCATATTAGTCTTGGATTGGAATTCATTTTGTTCATCAAATATTTCAAGGTTGAATGATTAGTGTACAAAATAACTTTTTGAAAATACTACATAGATGAATAAATTATTAGAATAAAAATTGAATTATAAGGGATTATTATATATGGTTGTGTAGTTCACCTAAGATTAGTTTAGTGTGTTAATGACATTGTATATTTGAAAAAATATGTGGCCAAATTCCTATCCTAAAATAGTACCAATTGTAAAGTCACTGGTGTCACACATCAGATCTATTTTTTTTCCTATCTGGTGAAATTATTATAGTGGAAGCTATCTACATTTTATTTAAACTATTGAATTTCCACCAAAAATATTCAATGAATTTTGATGTAATTTCTTTTGATAATTGATGTTTCATTGGTTGTGAAACTTTCAAAAAATATTTCACGAATCACTGATAGAATCTAGAATGACCTAGACATATCATTATGCCTTTACCTATTGTGGGCTTAGGTAAATATTCGATCACTTTTATTTTAGAAGGATTACTTTGATTCCATCCTTGGAATTTTTTTTTCTGAGGACTATGACACCATGAACCATAAAATAGAATTTTTCCCAATTAAAAACTACAATATTATCTTTATAGAACTTCGGGACTTACTCAATATTCATTAGGCAGACCTAAAGGATTTTCCATAAACTAAACATTCATCCATGAAAATTTATAATAATTCCTCCACCATATCATGAAATACATGGGTCATGCATTTTTGAAAATTTTCTGGTGAATTACACATACCAAATGACATGCACCTAAAGGTGAATGTACCAAATAGACATGTGAAAGTTATTTTAGAATAATCTTCTCGATTGATTTCAATATGATTGTATCTTGAATATCTATCCAGGAAAAAATAAAATTCATGTCTAGCTAGTCTATACAACATTGGATCCATGAAATGTAAGGGGAAATGGTCTTTCCCATTTTCTGAATTTATAATTCTATTTTACAAGTATACTATCTATCCAATGATGGTTTTTGTTGAGATTGATTCATATTCATCAATTTTTTCCACTATGAGGCCAACTTTCATGGGAACTACCTGTTGCGGGCTTACCCACCCACTATAAATGATTCCAAATATTATTCCAGCATCTATATGTTTCAGTACTTATTTCATAACAAATTCTATAATTGGTGGTATGAGTTACCTTTGTGGTTGAAATTTGGGGTTTTCACTTTCCTCCAGTAGAATTTTAGTGGTTCATAAAGCATGGTTTATTCTTTTAATGTCAACAAATCCCCAAGAAATGGACTAATTATATATTTTCAATAATTCAACCAATTTTTCTCCTTGTGGCTAGGATAGTATATAGTTAATGATAATTGGTAGTTCATTAACAGTCTCTAGAAAGGAATACTTGAGTGTACTGGGGAAGGGTTTTAATTTCTATTTCGGTGGCTAAATGACTGAGGGTATGAAAAGTGGGATGTTGTCCCTTGTTAGAGGTTCTATATAGTTTACTTCCTCAAAATCATATTCCTAATATTTATCTGTGATAATTTTATCACTCTCTTATTTAATTTCAATTTATCCCTCACTTTTATCTATGATAGAGATAGCCTAGAAATCAAAAGAATCATCCATTTCTTTTGCTACCTTTTCTAGGCCAAACACGACTTGTTCATCACATACTCACAATATGAGTCTTCATTTACATCAATCGGTTATTTTACTATGGCTAGGTATGGTCAGCCTAAAATTAGTGTAACATGTCCTTCTTTTCTCACATCTATAATAAGGACATATTTTGGAAAAATGAAATTGATGGCTTTTACAAGGACATCTTAGAGAATTACTTGGGGATTCTTTACTGATCCGTCGACTAATTGGAGTGTTACTATAGTAGGTTTGAGTTATTCATGTCCCATCTTTCAGAATCCACTCATCAACATAAAGTTGATGTTAGATCCTAAATCATATAATTCTCTTCAGATGTTACACTCTCCAATCATGCATGGAAATGAAAAACTCCTAGTGTATTTCATTTTCAGAGAACGTTTTTACTTAAGAATAGTAGAGAATTATTCATTAAATGATATGACTTATAGTTCTTCCATTTTTCTTTTGTTATAAAGTAATTCGTTAGGAAATATTTCATAATAAGGAATTTGGAAGATTTCCGTAGAAAAATGAATGTTGAAGTGGGTTTTCATGAACATTTCCCAGAATTTCTTGTGTTGAACTTCAATTATTCCTTACCTTGATATTTTATGAAAATAAATAGGTAGATTATATGGTGGTGGTGAAATATAGTATTATTCCTCAAGTTTCTCTCGTGTTGGAAATTTTGTAGAAGCTGGAACTTCTTGAGGTGTTACATGGGAAGTTCTAGTTTTTTATTCATCATTTTCTCCTTCTTAAAATGTTTTTTTTTCTTTTGGGGTTCCTAAAAAAATTTCTTTCTATTCCGCATAATTTGTAAAAATATAGTAATTTTTTACTCCTCAGGACTACTTCATTTTCCTCTTCTCTTGGGTATGTCTTTATGTTACTGGGTAGAGTACCTAGAAATATCTCTAAAACTTTCTTTGAGATCTAACACATTTGATGTTAAAAGATAAGAAGAAATTCCCTTTGGTTATGCCTTTCCGTATATTGAGTGGTCATCCTTGGATCTGACATTTCAATGAAAAATGAGAGTAGATTTTCCAAGTTTGTTTGCAGAGGTATGAATAGTTGTAAAGGTATTGCTGGAACTGGTTGAAATGTTTGTTATCCTCTTAGAGGTAAGGGTTGTTGGGAAACTTTTTGTGGTGGTTAGGGCACAAGATTCATCGATGGATATCCGGGTGGTGCATGATTTCTGAATGGTGCCTTACTACTTCATTGTTGGAAATAACCTTGATTTTTTGTTGCTTATATTGAATTGGTCATTGTTGAATAAATTTTTGCGGTGACATAAATTTTTGTCCTTGCTGATTGTAATTAAGATAATTACAATCCTGACTTGGTTGTTCATCAACACTTGTTGTGTAGTATTAATAAAGGTTCATGCCATCACACATTTCTCATGAATTCATTTCCATTACTAGAGAAAGAATGATTAATGATACAACTGGCTGTTTGAATGATTCCAGATTCTTGGTAAAATCTTCCAATTGTGTATCTAGTCAGGTGTGCTCCTCAACTTGATGGATCCCATGTCGGGGCAATCCATAGTTACTTTTCAACATACTGATCTTATTATAGAAATCATATATAATTTCTCTTCCTAGATCAGGTTTTTTGATCATTAAACCTCCATCAGTGGAGAATAGAAAAGAATATTTCTGGGGTTGGAGAATGGAAATAAAACTAAAGAGGTTATAGAAAAGTGTTACCTCTTAATCGGGTACCTTCTTTTGGTTTTTTCCATAAGTCTTCCTTGGAAAGATTTATGCCCAAATAGAGGCTTTAAGGAAGAGGGGAGAGATGTTAGTAATATATTTTGGTGGATGGGGCCTGAAACTAAGTGTTTTAATATTTGTGAGGAATGAGGATAGGTGGTGGCTTTTTATTAGTGAGTAAAAGGACTCACTTGGTAGGTTTGAAAAAAAGTTAGGTATACACATATTATTACCTATTGAAAGTCAGAAAATACCAAAAACACTCAATAAATGGAGGTGAATGAAAACATTAAGTCAAGAAAAAAGGTGTTGGACAATTTCCTTTGACATTTGGTCCCTTAAGTTAAAGGTTTAGTCATTTATTAAGCTTAATTTTACCTTAATAGTTGTATTTAATTTTAACCACTTTCACTAATATTATTGGTAAAAAAAAGTTAGTATTATTAGAAATTATAAATTATTCTAATTAAATATATGGAATTAATTTATCCAAATTCGATTCACATAAGTGGCAATAATTAATTTCAATTTATTCCCGCAGACTGGACGATAATGCTGGATTTTAAATTAAAAAACATCCATACATTTTCTATGTATTTATAATCAATTTCAATGTGAAATTTATTATAATTAAATATACTATATTTATTGATAAAAATATTATCTAATTAAACTTTAAAAACTATTAAAAATATAATTTAACATTATAAATTAATTAGACGAAAAATTTGTTTTGAACTATAATTCAGTTTTTTAACTATCCATTAAAAATGGCATGTTTTTTAAAATATTAAAAATTCACCCTAAACTAATTTTTAAGTCTATATTTCAAAAATTAAGTTTATTATGACATATTAAATAAATAAAAGTAAAAAATTCATATTTAATGTTTGTTTTCCATTAAATGGTAGTAAAATTACCTTTATAAAAATATAGGTTTTTATATTTGAAATAGGGTTTGTTTTTATATTATGCATATCAAACCTAATGGATAAATATAAAAAATATTTGATTTAATATATAAAACATATATTTCATTAAAATGATTAAATATTTTTAATTAAATATTTTTCTTAAGATAAAACTCCATTGGAAGCATAAAAAAATAATATTTCTTTTTATATTCAGTTGGTTCGAATTTTTATTTCTCATTAATTGGTATCCCATGAATTATTTTATATTTTTATAAACCATAAAATTTTCATAAGTAAGTGAATAATATTCATAGCTTCTAACATAATATATAGGTTATATCATATTATATTAAAAAATAATAATTTAATAGATCATTATTATTTAGTGAAACTCATTCTTACATGTAAGACAAGCTTACGAGGAAGGTTTCTCTTGGGTGTAATACAAGCTATCTTGATTTTGCATTCATTACAATATGTATCGTTTTTTCATTTATTTTAAATAGTAAATATATAGCAGAGTCTCTTGATATTATATTATCTTATGCGCTTGGTGATACGTGTCATACATGCTATTGAATACAAATTTTTACTTTATAATTTCATGGTGTTACAATCTACCCACCCTAATTAAATTGCATCCTTGAAATTTAAACTCGTTATTGGTGGTATATTGTTTTATATTTCCTATGTTTTAAATCATACATCATGATAAGGGTTCATATGTTGTCATCTATAAAAGAGAGACTGGAAAGTTCAATGGTCACATGGAATACTATGTAACTAGGTCTCTAAGTAAGAGAACACCAGTGGCAAGTATATATCCACACTTGGAGGAAAAAAATATATATTTATAGGGAGCGGATGATGTCATTAATCATAGAAAATTGAATGATAAAATAAAAATTTGAGGGCATAAAAGCCATACATATTTGATGATTTAGAATACCCTTAGTTTATCATAAATTAAGGTATTAGGATAATATTTTATTTCTATGTAATTTTCCTAATGTTGGGTAATTATTTTACTACCTAAGGATATAACAACATATTATCACTTTATAGGTCTCAATTTCATATGAACAAACCTAAATTTTGGTTGTGATTTAATAAAATTCCACTTAATCCCTTTAATCCTAGAAATTAATTATCAATAATGAATTTTCTTTCGTGAAGAACTAAAAAAGCTTATAAAGGATTGTAAGGCCTATAAAAGAGTGACAAGTCAAACTATTTGTCTTTAAATATCGTCCAAAACAAATATTTTTAATAGAGATTTCTCTAATCCTCAATATTGATACTACTAGTCCATCATTAACACTTATTCATCAAAATTTATAACTAAAAACTATGAAAATTTAACGAGGAAATTTCATACGTTAGTGGTTAGCATGAAACTCTTACCATACTTTAATAATGGTATTGAGACTCATGGCCTTTCTAGACTTGATTGGTTATCGCCCAACTTACAGTTTTTCTACTTCTAAAACCAAATTAATATAATTTCTAAAATAACTATAATGGACCTACATGAAATTAGATTGATCACTAAAAAACCATTTAAATATGGTTTTCAATACAAACTCAATACATAAATACTACATAGATTTATCTCAACATAGGTCCTTCCTTTATCTAGGGTTTATCTATAATATCATATCTTGGATTTCTAAATCATGAAACCTTATCTCTAATCTATAACACCCTATGTTTAACCTAGGTAATTCATTGTCATTATCCAGAAACATTCTTCATAATGGTTTGTAAATAAAAAGTGTATTATCCTAAGAAAATATCCCAGGAGTGTCAAACAAGGTGCATAGTAAGGCCCATTGTCGTGTACCAAATTACCCGGATTCAGGATCATAAGACCTTGTGAGATTTATTACACCAAGGTAAATATATACCATAACCACGTCTACATGTAGTATCCAGAAATGGATTTATTTATAGAATCACACACATAATATCTACCTTACCAAAATTCCAGGATGTTATTTTATACTTATCCTCAAATTATTCCTTAGGGTTTTGTTCTCTAACCTATGTTTTCCTAAATCTAGTTCCCAAGGTTGCTACTAAACTTCCACTGATACAAACTGTAGAGACCCTACCCTAAAATACTAAAGAAGATGTCTACCAATAATTACATTAGAATGATTATAAGGAATCCAACCCTGAAGGACCGACCGGTTTAGTAGTCTTGGAAGACCAGATATATATAAAAATATTTTATTAAAAATTACTACACTAATTAAAACATATTTTTTTCTTGTTTAAAAATAAATAACTTTTAGGATAACTCTAATCTATGAATTAAATCCTTACATATCTTTCATATTATTCTTCTTGGATTCATGGGCATAGAAACATAATAAGGGTCATATCTAATTCTCAATAAGGTAAAAATATAGAGAATGAAGTAATGAATCATTGAGAGAAATAATTATGTTATGGTAAATAACTGAACACACATACCATGTAATAAACAAACTCATAAGGAATTGCATAAATAAAATAGAATGGTAATAAATGGAAACACCTTACATTCAAATAAGTAGATACCAAAAAATAAATATGGAAAGGTAATAAATTTAAACACATGCTACTTAATCCATGAGAAGAAAATGAAATGTATCCTAAGATATGTCGACAAAAAATCTCATCGATGAATAATAATTGAATCTAAATGAGGGAAATTATTTCTAAATGGAAGTCATGTCTAAGGAACATGAAAACCTATACCGTTAATCCCTTTCACAAGACAGTTTAAATTAAGGGTAAAACCCCATTTTCACAACTTATTTGTCTCATGAGAACCTGTCGATGCTTTGATGATATATATAATGTTTTTCCTCCAACCATCATTTCTAGTCCAAAACATTACTCATAACGAATTATCAAAATAAATAATATACCTTAACAAAAATCCATATTGAAAAAAGAATACATAATTAACAATATTTCCCCAAATAATCAAATAACTGTCGAAGTAGACACCATATGTAAAATGGTATACAGTTTTGGAAATATTAATAACAGGTAATAAATGAAATCAATAATTTAGGGGAAATCCAATGATCAATGATCATATGAAATTGAATAATTCAAGGTGAATAACAATTGATTCAAGTAAGTGAATGTGAATACTATCCTTTGAGAAATAAATAATAAACCATCCAGAGTAAGAATAAGGATGGTATCAAATAGAACAATACCATGTGGAGTAAAAATATAAGGTTTTTGTTTTTGATGAATAGAAATACAATAAAAATATATTTTAATATAATTCTTTTGGAAAATATAACTTTGTTTTGTAAAAAAATTGAAAAACCTTTTCCTTGAAAATCAATTTTGAAAAATAATTCATTAAAAAGTATCCTTTTAGACATGCAAAGGAAGATTCAAATAAATGATGGTAGGTAAATCCATACATGTAATACAAGGTAAAAATAACATTTTTAGAATGTTTAAAGGTTAGAAAATTCATAATTCGGAAAGTGATAAGAATATTCCTTTGAAAACATTGATAATAATCATAAAAAGTTAAAAATTTCTCTAAAAAATCATTTTAAATAAAATTTTCAAAATATTTTAATAATACATGGTTTTTAAAAGAAACTAGGTTCTTTGACTATGAGAGAAATAATGTGTGTTTTTTTTTAAAACATTTTCTAAAACAGGTTTAGTACTAAATTGTGAAAAAATGGTACTAATAGTTGAAAATGGTCATGAATGACCACAGGAGAAAACAATTAAAGGGTTTATTGAACAATGGTGATATAATTTTCTTAAATTAAAATACCATTTAATGATTATTAAATTTATTATTGAGGAAAATAATATTTAAATATTCCAAAGTGTCCAATTCCACTTTGAAACATTTTAAATCATAAAAATCCTGAAATAATAATATTAAATGAAAGTTATAGATACCTTAAATATAAATTAATTCATTATATAATATATATAAATGTTCATTAGATACACCAAACAATATATGTTACTGGTGAACATGATATTTATCGCACATAAGTAAACAAGTGAGATGAAAGTCTCTTACCATGCATTTCCTTTCACGTGAATGTCTTTTGAATTCAAGTATAATAAAATTATGTTAATTTTATAATATTATGAGAAATGTTTTCATGTTCATCATTAATTTTGTTTTACTTTTTACTATGTTGTATTCAACCACTTAAATAATTATTTTTATGTCGAGTGTTTTGACCAAATTCATTTTATGTGTCAAAAATAAATTTCATAGTTCAAATATGGTCAAAGGGGTAATTATATAACATATAAAGAATAATAAAAATGACTTAATTATCATATTTATATATTATTTATACTTTTAAAATCAATCAATAAATATGGTTATGAAAAATGAATCAACGTTATGATCATGGAGACGGTAGGTCGAACATACTCATGAGTAACGTTCTCATTTTTCAATTATTGTTATTGAAAGAAGGTAAGTAGAATTAAATAATTCCATAATGATAATTATATCGTAAAAACAAAACTATTTTTTCATTTATAATTATATATAGAATTCTTGTGATGAGAAGGAATTCTTTTGAGGTGGTAGTCCACACGTCCACGATCAATGTTATAACATTTATGTGTGTGTGAAAGGATAATAAATAAAATGATATATATATATTTTAAAAAAGATAAATATTTAATTAATATAATATATTTTTAATATATTTCATATGTTTAATTATAAACATCTTATACATTCAATGTATTGTGTGAACCAATCACATCACTTTGAGGGGGTGATAGTCCAAACTTCCTCAAACGATGTTAACGTATTAACACAAAATGGAAAGTATTAAAGGTATATGTTATAAAAGTTTTAAATAAGTAATTAGTAGTAATAAATATCATATATATCATATATAAACATATTTTCCATCATAATGTCCACCATGATATGTGGTAAGGAAAATAATGAACAATCATCATTTCGTGAGGCAGTAATTCGTCGTACACAGAAACAGTATGTTCGATACCCATAAGATGGAAGTGTGTGTAAGTATAGGTTGAAACCTAATAATAAAAAAATACAATTATATTGATGATAATTTATTTTTTGTAAAAGTAAATTATAAGAATATTTTAGGGGTTGGATAATCGAAATAAAACTGAAGAGGTTAAGGAAAAATGCTACCTCTTAATCGGGTAACTTCTTTTGATTTGTACCAAAAGGTTTTCATGGAAGTATTTAGGGAAAAATGGAGGATTTAAGGTCTATAGGAGGTATTTTGGTAATATATTTGGGCATATCTTGGCTGAACCTATGTGTTTTGAGAGCTGTGAGGAATGGGGAGAGGTGGTGGCCTTTTATAAGGGAGGAAAAGGACTCACTTGTAATTTTTAAAACTAGTTAGGTGTACACATGTTCTTACCTAACAAAATTCACACCAAACCAAAAACAACTAATTTATGGATGTTTAATGGGAAAAATATGGCCATAAAATAGGTTCTTGATATGTGTATAGGTCATTTCGGTCCATAATTTGAATGTTTAGTCCTTTATTAAGCTTATTTTTTCCTTAATAATTGTAATTAATTTTAATCACATTCAATAATCCATACAGTAAAAAACATTAGCCTTATTATAAAATACATCTTTTGATAATTCCAAATATGGAATCCATTTTTAAAAATTGCAATCATAGAATTGGAAATAATTAATTTTAATCACATTCAATAATCCATTCAGTAAAAAACATTTGCCTTATTATAAAATACATCTTTTGATAATTCCAAATATGTAATCCATTTTTACAAATTTAAATCATAGAATTGGGAATAATTAATTTAAATTTAATTCTATAGATGGGACGACAGTGCAGGTTTTTAATGAAGAAACATCCCAAAGTTTGGTATGTATTTATAATCAATTTGAAAGTGAAATTGATTAAAAGAACATAAATTTTATTAATTAATAAAAATATTATCTATTTGAACATTAAAAATAATATATAATATAATATAACCTTATAAATAAATGAGATTAAAAAGAAGTTTTGAACTAAAGATCAGTATTTTAACTATTCATTAAAAAATGATATATTTCCAAAAAATATCAAAAATTAAACCTAACCTAACTTTTATGTATACATTTCAAATATTAAGTTCAATTAGACATATTAAATTAATTATTGTATAAAAATTCATATTTAAAATGGGTTCTCTATTAAAAGGCGGTAAACTTTCCTTTATAAAAATATAGGGTTTTATATATGAAATAAGGTTTCTTCTAATATTATGGAAATAAAACCTAATGGATAAATATAAATATTATTTTATTGAATATATAACATAAATATTTCATTAAAATCAGTATATAAATTTTTTGTAATTATTTTTGTTAATAAAAAACTCCTTTGTAAGCATAAAAATAAAAATATTTTGTATTTAAATCCAATTGGTTATTATTTTAATTTATCATTAATTGGTAACCCAAAAATTCATTTTATATTTATATAAACCATACATTGTAATATGTTTGTTAATAATATTCGTAACCACTAACATAACATCTAGTTTATATCATATCATATTAAATAAAAATATTTTAATAATACATTTCTATTTGGTGAAACTCATTTTTGCGTGTAACGCAAGCTACGAAGAAGGACCCTCTTTCTATTTTGGAATTTCAATTTTGTTAGAAACTGTAAATTCAAATCAATTGGATAGATGAATTGGATGAAAATTTATAGTCATATTTGTGAATATAATTCACCTCCCCTCTTGTAACTTCAATTCCATAACGTTACTAGAAAAATAAAAAGTTTATATAAATATGAGTTATATACTATATGGTCAGTTTATTTTTTATAGATTTATAGGCTATACATACCCTTAATGATTATTTGGTCATGAGATTCCAGGAGATGATTTCCTATTATAAGGATGGACAATTTAGGGTATTATTGCAATTTGATGGGTTTTAATGAAAACTATCTAGTTTATATTAACATTTATATTTTTAATCTAATAATTTTTCCTTTACCAGAATCATCAAAAAGAAAAAAAAATAAGAGTGTTGTGACGTATGTGCATACTTTTGGATGAACAACCATATCAATATATGAAAGAAACCATGTACTCTTTAAGTACAACTGAGAATGATTATATTGTTTATGATTTAGAGAATAAGAAAAAGCATATCAGAGCTATAGTTTTTCTTGTTTAATTTTATATCATTACATAATTTTTAAATATTAAATTCTTATATGAATTTAATTTTTCTGAAATAATTGTATAACGCTGAAGGGTTTGTACCTCAAGAAAAATAATTCCACTCAAGAAGAAATAAGAATGATGGAAGTGCTGTTAATTTTGGGGTTTAAGAAAATATTATAATTTCTATTCTATGAATTCAAATTTTAACATCTATTTGTTACATATTTATCTATTTTATAATGTCAAATGTGTCCTATAAAATCTTTTGATAAGGAATAATGTAACAACTTCATCCCCAATAATAATTTATGATAGGTATTAGGTAGGGAATCACTAGGGAGAATGATGTCAATCGTAGAATTCTATCATTCCATTTGGGTATTGTGAATCTTTTAGTTATTAAAAAACCATAATAGAACCATGAAATAGTAGCAAGAGACCCTTTTAGAAGTTACAAAGGTAATATATTGGTTGCCTAGTAGTTTGAATGTGGTTTACAAAATCATTGAACAGTTCATGAAAGTAATGATGGTTATATGTATGCCACTTCTAATAGATATTTATATGGTTATTGACACACTATTTTCAAGGTTGTTTTCATTTTATAATGATTTGGGTGATGGAAATAATGATTCTTGTGGTGATCAGGTTAATAACCTTTTGAGTTCTGAGAGTGATGAAATTGTTTAGGACAATGATTCTTATAATGAGATTCAGGAAGAGGAGGAGGGTCAGGATGACCAAGATGTTAACAATGACTTTGAAAAGGATTATTTAGAGTGTCATATTGATCCACTATAAATATCACTTTATATTTATGTCAATTAAAACATTTTAGATGGTATCTTATGACCGATACTAATTGTATATATGTGTTATAATTGGTGTTTTTATGTTATTATCTTCTTGAATGTAAAATATATAACATGTGTCCTATTTTGAATGTGTATTATGACTGTAATTGATATAATGGTAACATTCTATTCTATGTTATGTTTGAGGTTGTTTACAGGAGGTGTGTGCTGGATGAAATGGTTGTTTCTTGGTATAATAGTTATACCAATGGGTCATGGAACCATTGGTAAATCCATATACCTATAGTTTCAAGAAACCATTAGTATAAAATAGTTGTGAAAATGGTTCCATGAATTATTGGTATATAGATCATTAAAAAAATTTAGGGAACCATTGGTATAACCATATACCAACCATTTGATGAAAGTGTTGGTATTGAATTTTTTGAATTTTACTAGACCAATTGTTTATAGAAAATGTAGTTATAGCCTTATCCCAACTGAGATAGTACTAATTATTTGGAAACCCATTAGTATAGGTTATACTAATAGTTTCTCAGCCTATAATAATAATTATAAACCATTGGTATTGCTTAATTTTCTAGTAGTGATAGTACAATCTAGAAGGAATTTGTGAATGTTTATCTCAAATCAACATGAGCTCACTATTAATTCTTTCTATATAATGGTATTTAGTGTATCCTTTATCCCTAGTTTGGATGTGATATACATTAATTACTAAATTAAAATATTAATAAATTTCATCTAGAATCAAGAGAAAATAAAGTAATATTTATTAAAATATTTGGATGAGTACCTAGGTATATTTTTTCTCTCACATAGCCTTCGATTAATTTCTCACTAATAGTTAATATACTTACATGACCACGTTCCATTTCATGGTTAATAAAATATTTCTCATATTTAAGAATTTTGGGCATCATGGTGCAATCAATGGGACAAATTTATTTATTTGTGGGTGGTTTAGTAAGAGAACCGAAATTTGGATTGGCATTATGATTTTTTATACATTATTAAATGGTGTTTTGGATGTGTTTTAGGCTTGATGGATGCCTCAGGTGATCAGGTAGAGGTTATAGAAGTTTTCAGGTTGTTGAGATACTAAAAACTATAGTAGTAAACCATTTGCGATGTGATAGGGTGTTAATATCAAGAATAAATATCATTGGGTTCCTTTAAGATGAGACTGGGGGTTTCATAAGGATCAACTCTAGGATTTCATGGAATGAACCATTGTTCACACTATTAATGGAGATGAATGAAATGGAAGAGCCCTCTTCCTGAGTGGTTCATGTTGTAAACCCCCATTTCATGACGTGAAAGGTGTTTGGGCGGATCTTTTTTTAGTAAGGGAACTTCCATCTTTTTTCATGTTTGATCCTTCATGATTTAGGTGATAATGGGATCTCATGAAATGTCATTTTCCACCATTAATCCCCACCATGCCTATTTATTTATTCCCCTTGAGAGATGATAGTTTTTTATGTGTTCATTCAGTGATTCAAGGGTTTTTTTATTTTTTCTGCCATTATTGATTTCATTTTTATCCCCTAATTTCTTTCTTTATTTTGGATAGGTTTCGATTTGAATTACACTAGAGCATGGTGTAATCAACCTTAGATGATGGGGATTTCTTGTGTGGAGGCTAGAAAAGTACCTGAGATGGTGTTTTTCCATTTCCTATCCTTATTTCGGTTGATGTAAGCCCATTCCCTTTTTTATTTATCAATTTTGTCAAAATTATGTGGAATTTATTGTTGATCATGTATTGGGTGATAGGCCATTTAGTTGAGATGGTTCTAGGTATGTGCTACTGAGCTCCTACTTATGGTTGGTCATGGTTATAGTGTGATAGCGATACCCAATGAGGTTACCATCGATTATTTATATGTATTTTAAATAATAAAATTTATTATTTATGATATATTACATGATATAGGGGCTCTATTGGTGGCACATTCTTGGATGAGGCTCAATGTATGCTGACTAGGGTGGTAAATCCTTAACAGAGGTAGGTGGTCCCTTTAATATAAATATATATTCTTGTTTATTCTTAGGTGTGCTCACCTGTATAAATTTAATGGGATAATGTAGGGTGGATAAGAACCTATAGTGGTCAAGAGGAACTGATATGATGATATTGGATCTTTTATGCTCAGGCTGAGTTCTCATTAGCACTTGGGTGAGATGGGATTTCTCGACGAATATGTCACCGAGGGGTGAGGGTATTGGTTGAGTTGAAAAGATAACTCTAAGAGGTCCTATGATGTGAGATGTGGTCTAGGTATCGTAGGATATATTTCCTAATGATATTCGGGTAGTAAAAATAAGATTTATCTTAGTGGTGATGTGTGGTATATTTTCATGTCTCGTTCCTGGTGAGCGACACCCTCTTGAGTGTAAACTAAGACTTTTTGAGTGTTATAATCATGGTGAGACCATTGTGATGGGATGATTTGTGTGGATATGGGATTACATTGAGTGATGTGTTGAGAGGTCTCCCCATGGTTATGTGAGATGATATGTGAGTGTGGTCATGGGTTTTTCATAGGGTCATGGCATGGGGATTCCAAGGGGTTGGGTAAAGATGAATTGGGATGGTTTTGAAGGAATTAAGATTGGTCTGGGATGTTACTCTATATCAATATTTAATCCCACGTACCGAGGCTTGAGTTGGGATAAGATTTTTGGATGTAAGGTGATGTAGGGGTGAGGAATATGAGAAAGTATCATTTATTAAGGATAGGGTCGAGTCGAGAGGACCCTAGTGGATGTATTGAGTATACTTCAGTAAGGGGATAAAGATAAAGTTACTAAAACCCTAGGATCATCTAATGATCTATTTGGAGGGAGTTTGTAACAATGTGATGTTTTTTATAATGCATGTTAATGATCGGGATTGTGATAGGAAACAAAATCCAATGTGGGTGATGGATCCTTAGGTTTTGGCCCACTATGAGTGAGATTTCTCTGGCTATAATGCCATGAGTGAGATAAAGTCCTTGTTGTGTATAAATTATGGGCTGACCATGATTGATTTTGTTCAAATTGATATATTATGGAATCTTTTTGAGTACTAAAATATGGTTGGGTGAAAACATGAGTGGGACGGGGTTCTTGATTGTGATATAAAATGATCAAATGATAATAATTCCACGAGTGAGATGAATTTCGGATGAGATTGGATGTGATACAAGATAGTGGGGCATCCCAAAGTGAGATGGGGTATAAATGAGATGTGGGATCAGATGGATGAATGATGTTTTTATTGATATGGTATAGGTCAAGTGTATAAGGTGTGACCACCTAGGATGAGAAGGTGATTCTGGAGCTACAGTGACCTATTCTCTTAATACATGCATATTACATCTTTTTAGATGAATATTCAATATATTACACAAACATATACTTTAGGACTATAGTAGTTTAGTGCATTTGGAAACTTGGAACACAATATTAATAATTATTAAATGATATTATATATCTCCCATAAAGATATTCTCATTAATTACTTTTCATAGACATACCCTACTTAAAACAATTCTTCATAACATGGAGAAAGGAAATATAATAATGTGTGATCTCAAATGCTCAGTAAGGGTTATCATAAGAGATATAAATTTAAGATCAAATGAAATCATAATATAAACATAAGGGTATTTGATCAAGATAATATCTTACAAATATCATACCCAACATTTTTTGGATCAAAAATAATATTCAAGGAATACAACATTATCATTTCATAAAACATGGGACATAAGAGTGGGAAATCATTATAAATCAATCCTTAACTATAATATCATGCCATAACATTGTGTCACCATTATCAATATTGAAAACCATTTCATATGCCATGGTAAACTACCAAGACCATAAATATAATGGATTAGAACTTATCACCAGTTTCCCATTGTGGATTAGGATGCACCTGTTTCCCATTATGGACCAGAGCACACTATTTTACCATATTATATCAAGTCCATCAACTTGTTTCCAACAATTATATCCTAAGATATAATAATTTACCTAATGCATTGGAATTTTATATAGGTCAGAGACCCCTTATAATGAAAGCGATACTTATTTATTGAATATATTATAAAACATTCATCATATCATAACATCATAACCTGTGTATAGAAAATGGGTTTCAAAAACATTTCACCAATTCACCATAGAATAATCCACGAAAAATAAACGGGCTTCATAAAATTAAAAATTAACCTTTATAATAAATAAAAAAGGATGGTTTCATTCAATGTTATCCCCATTTAATCATATTTAACATCAAAGGATTCAATCTTTGTTGGAGAATTCTTTGGAAAAGTTAAATAGACCATTTCATAATGGAAATTAATTTTATTTTAAAATAAATTTTTAAAAATAAACAATTATAAAATACTATTGAAATTATTTATATTAAAATAACCATGTAAACTTTTAAATGAATAATTTTAAATCATTTAAAACATTTCTTGAGGAAAATATATTTTTTATTTTAAAAACAATTTTTAAAACATAAAACATTTTTGAAATATATTTCATTTTAAATAATTTATTTAAAATATAAAAAATTTACCAAATATTAAGGAAATGATTTTATTTGAAAATATATTCCAAAATATTTAAGGTATTTAATAAATAATTGAGCGGTGATGATAGTGGGAAACACAGTTCATCCCATTCAAGATAAAAGTAATTATTATTTTCGTATTTTTGGTAAAAGAAAAATTAAAAATGTTTTGGAAAATGACATGATGATTAATTTCAATAAAAGTAAAACATGGGTAAAAAATTAGTTACAAAAACAGATGAAATATAATGAGAAGAAGGATCAGATGGTATCCTCTCTGGGTTAGGAAAGGTAGCATCTTCATGTCTAGAGTCAGCTATAGTAACACTAGAAGGAAATGTTTCTAGTTATATTACCTCATTAATCTGTTCAAATATATTTCCCCTGGGATATTTCTTAGTAACATGGATGAAAATTACACCAGGATCACATAGAATTCTATTTTCATCATCATCATCATCATTATTTTTTTGATAGTATATAACTAACTGAGAAGATACTAGGTATTTGTCCCACTTTTATAAACTCTATAATTATATCTATCAGATACATCATCCTTAGCCTTCCCCTTAGAAACCTCAATCTCATTAAAATTACCATCCTTGGAATAATCTGACACTTCAACAACATCTCCTGATCTCTCAAAAGAATATATCGTATCCTGAATTTCATTTGAGTCTTCAGTTTCTCTAGAATATTTACCGTCACTTAGAATGTTATATTTAGTAAGAAGAGGAAGAGATAGAATATCACATCCATAAGGAACATTTGGTCTTTTGATAACATTATGCCCACTTCCTTCCTCTACTAAAATAAGAACTGATTCTTCTCCTCTATCATCAGCTTCCTATTCTGTAATATCAACCTTAACTACCCCATCAAAGGAATATAAAACAAATTTATCTAGCTCCAAGATAGGATCCACCATGCCTCTAGGTATCAATGGGTGATGAACAATGTTAAAATTCTAATAAATCTTATAATTATCTGCCACCCATTTCTCTAGAAAAGATTTCTGTTTAACTTTAATTATCTTATAGGTAAACTGACATAGGCAGAATCCTGGACAACTAAATATAGTTTCTTCATCTTCAAATACTAAAATTTTGGATTCCAAAATATATGAAATGAACTGGGTGTATATAAAATAATTATATATAGTTTAATTCTTTCTCATTTCAATCATATAGACCATCAGGTATCAAATCAATTTTAGTTTATCCCCTCTTTTCATAAGAAATAAGAAAAATACATCCTAGTACCTCATAGTTCTAAAGTCCCCCTTCATAGGACAAATAATATGTTGGATAAACTTATAATAAATCTTACACTCCCCATAAATTTCTACACTTATAGGCTCTCACATAGTATCATTTCTAGTTAACTATAATAAGGAATTCTCTAACATTAAAATTTCAATATTACTTTGATGGATCCATGAAAACCATTATATATACCTTTTTGAGGTACATTGAGGCATCTTAACCACTATTATGAAGAAAATATTACTTTTCATCCATCAATCATAGTCCTAACAACATATTTCGTTTCACAAAAATCATATTATGGAAACTGATAAAACTTGTAAAACAATCAAGGATATAGTTTTTAGTCATTCCTTGAAAACCAGTTGATCCACCCTTAGTTCTTAATCACATCCACCTATAGCGACTTTATTGAAACTAATAATTCAGTATTAGTTTCCTTTTTAACAATAAAAACATGGTATGAGAGTTAGGGGTTTTTTTAGTTTAAAAAAAGTGGGCTGAAAGGATTCTATAGGATCAAAATTTGAAGGTAGATGCTCAAATACAAGAGGGGGGTGATTTTTATGTTTAAAAAAATTCATTTTTAACCTTCAGGAAAACTATGTTTAACAAAAAGAAAAAAGATAAATTCACAAGACCTCTTTTAGTTCTATAAACATTCTTGGTTTTGGAAAAATGATTCTTGAAATGAAACACGAGGAATGTTTACAATGAAAATATTATACCTTAAAACATAAAGACTCATACTTATCAGAGTATACATAATTACAAATAATTATATGACAGTTATACTTTATGACTTTGTCAAAATATAGTGGAAATAAACTTGAAACAAAACAAGTAACATGTATGAAATCTTTTAACTCAAAGAGAAGGGTATCCAAAAACCTTGGATAAAGGTCCCTTGATTTATACTTTCAAAAAAGTCTATCTTACCCACACTAGGGTAATCCCTCGATAAGAATATCAGAATCTATCATGTTATCCTTGCAATCCCTTGAACATTAAGGTAGTCAGAACCTCTGCCTTCTTATCCATGGAAGTCCTCAAACTTTAAGGTAGTTAGCACCTCTGCCTTCCTATCCATGGATGCCCTTTATTTTATAGAACAACATTCAAATTCGCATGAAGTAAGCTAAATAAGATTTTTAGTACGCACAAGGCATGAGAGGCTCTCTCTCTCTATAAATCACTTTATCTCCATGCAATCTTTAGATAATTCTCAGTCCTTATGAGTTCGTTCAAATGAGATCATATATATAGTCACTTCTCCAACAGTCTAATTCCTCCTCCAATGGTCATATGTTTCCATGAATCTCGGAGGGACCTGTACCCATGTCACTCAAAAAAAGCTTAGTCAGAAACCAATTGTACGACATTGTTTCATAACTATAACAAGTATTAAAAAAATAAGGTTTCTTAAGAAAATATATTTTTCAGAGTCTAAAGAAAAATAAAGTTCCGAGTTTAAGAAAATAAAAATTTGAATACTATAACTCATGGATACTCAGATTCTGTTTTTCAGGGAATTCAGAATCTGAATTCTGAAGAATTGAGAGTCAGAATTCTGAGTAATTTGGAGTCTGAATTTCAGAAAATTCGGTGTCTATATTTCATAGAATTTGGAGTCTGAATTTCAGAGAATTCGGAGTATGAATTTCATAGAATTTTGAGTTTCAATTTCAGAAAATTCTGAGTTTGAGTTTTGAATAATACAGAGTCTGAATTTTAGAGAATTCAGAGTTAGAATTTCAGAGAATTCGGAGTCTGAATTTCAGAGAATTCAGAGTCTGAATTTCAATGAACATGGTGTCTAAATTTCAAAGAATTTGGAGTTTGAACACAAAATACTTTATAACCAAGGATTTATAGGATTACAATGTTTTATATGTGAAACTAAATTTTAGACTTAGGGATAAAATGAGTTAGATTTAGAGAAACTATAAAATGAAAAATGAAGACAAAGGTAAGGAAAGAATATCCTTGGGGAAGGAAAATTTTCCTTATTAAGATAATTCTTATGAAAAACTATTTTCCTTATGATAAATTGTTAGTGATTTTAATAACATAAAGGAATGGAAAATTCATAAGGAAGCCTTATTTACTAGAGAAACTCCCCCTTTTTGGAAAGAACATACATATTTAAGAATAATAATACAAGGACTTAGAGTTTTTCTTTATGGACTTAAAATAAAACCTTATCTCCATTTTATTATGAATTTTGGGGAATATGACTAACACCCCCTTAGGTTTTGAAATCCATATGGATGTTATTATGGACATAAATAGATTTTTCTATTTACTGAATAATAATATCTTATTTTATGAAAATCCCCCTTAGATAGACTCCCCCTTACTTAGGAAATTCACTTATTTACTTAGTATAATTTTTATCACTCCTTTCTCCCCCTTTGTGATTTTCAAAAAGGAATAAAGGTAATTGAAAAAAATGAGTACCTAAAATATTAGTACTAAACAACAAAATATATGAAGAACAAATAAAATTTCTTTATGATGGGAAAAATTTATACAAAGAAGGAAATACAAAAAAAGATCAGATTGCAGTAAAATGATCCTTCTTTCCCCTTCCGTATTAACTTCTTTAAGATGGTTTTCAGATTATTTATCTCTTTGTGATCTACTTCTATATGCTGGAGTAGCTGATCCTGATCTTCATTTTTCCTCTATAAGCCTGGATCATTTTTTTATGAGCCTTAATATTTTTTTCTTCAGATTTAAAAAGATCTTCGTTCTTAGAAATATTTTCTTCAAACTCTATTCTGAGATCTCTTTCTGTCTTCCAATTCATTTCCACTGAATTAAGATTCTCATTTTGATCCTTGACTTCCTGCTTCCATGTTTTCTGTTAGAGACACAGATTTTCTTCAAAACTCTTTATAAGATCTTTAAACATCCCATCTATGGTGTCAAAAGGATCCTTCACACTTTCATTGAAACCATCACAGATTTTCTTCACTTTGATTTATTTCCTTGACCATTTTGTAATTTCCTTGAACGACCTCTTGTGAGCTTCATATCCAATGAAGAAGGTTTTGAAATCATCCCAAGCCTCACAAACTTATCCATAATCATGGTAATTGAATATGATTTCTAATTAAACGAGTGCTGAAGCATCAGAATCCTAAAGTCTATACTAATAAATAAGGGAATAATATCAACCATCTTTTTCAAATATTGAAATAAAAATCATTTCTAAGAGAGAAAGATTCTGAATCAGACTGCTTTATTGGTGAGGATTCCTTGTCTATCTCTTCAGCTTTCCTTTTTGATGAACCACCAACATATTTTTTTACTACAGATTTCCTTGGTGTATCAACCAACACCTATTTTCCCTTATCAGCTCTTAGAATGATCACTTCTTCATTGGGTGATTCATGTTCACTATCTGAAAATTTAACAATCTTGTATTCCTCAATATTTTCTTTCTCAACACCTGCCATAAGATCCTCAGGCTGAACAAAGTCATGATTACTACTCTCTTCTTCATATGGTTTATTCACTTCTTCCTAACCCTTTTTTTTATTTTCCTAGGGTATCATGTTTTAATGATTCTGCTTCAGAAGATCAGATTGATAGTTTCTCAGAAGGATGATCCTTCCCATGATATTCCTCCACTTGTCTAATCATATCATCGGTATCACCACTTCATTCTTCTTTTTATTCTTCATCTTCTTCTTCTTCGACTTCTTCTTCCTGAACTATTTATTCTCCTTTTTTTGGTTCTAGAATTACCATATTCTTTCCTGAAGTCACTAGAAGTGATTATTGTAGAAAAGATTTTGGTACCTAGTGTTGTTCAGAAGATTTATCAGTATCTTTGAGAAGGGACTGAACGATTTCTGCCTCCGATTTCTTCTTCCTAGTTTTCTTTTCATTCTATTACTTCTCAAGATTCAAAGAAGCCTTCAACTTTAAATCATTTTTCTCACAAGTTTCCAACCCAAAACTTGGCTCCCTTGCTTATTATTATTCTTTCCTTCTCTCCACATAGAAACCACTTTTTCTAGATAAGACTTTTTCTTCATTGGATTTCGTGGTGCTGATTGAGTTTTTTTAGTCACATGAGTTTTTGATTTTTCTTCTAGTTCCTTGGCTTTACTCTTATTTCCACCCTTCTTAGAAGTTTCATCCACTTCTAGTTTCTTTGATAGAGCTTCGATTTCTGAATCAGAAAAATCATAGAAATTCATTGATTTACTATTGAATCCAATTTTCATCCTTCGGAGGGTGTCATCACTAAGCAACATGACCTTGAAATTCCTTGGAATAGAACTGCAATAAATTTTAAACTTTTCTAGAAAAAGGACTATAATATTGGAGATAATAACCAGATATGTGATGATTTGAGATTTCAGAGTTCTATTCTTGATATTCTCAAATGTATGTAAAATAGACATCACCAAATTAATCTTTTTGAAATTCATGAGAATGTACAAGGCATAAATATCACTCTTATTCTGGTTTTCATTGTCACCTTTTCTTAGAATGATAAATCCCTAAACCCATAACTGAAGAATATAAAAGTTTGTAGAGATATGAAAAATTTTCAAATTCTTTAATTATTTCAAGCTAATGCACTCCAAAGTCTTTTCCTTATCAAATGATCCGGAAATATCTAGTAACTTGTGGGTGAAAAATTCCGCTTCAACCTCAAATATAATTCTAACCAGATTTGAAGCCTTACTTTAGTAAAGGGAGTATGTCTTTCCATAGATCATGAAGGAAAACTTGTCTCTCCCTCATTTATTTAATAAACCTACCGATTCATATAATTCAATCAACAACTCTTGGTAAACTGGATCATGTTCCTTCTATTTGGATACACATAGGATCTACCAGCCATTTAGCTTGATATTATTTAAAATAATAGAATCATACTTTACAAAGAATTTTTGATTGACTAACCTTTCTCTGTATATCTTCCATTTAGAGATTTCCTTTAATGATGATAATTTTTTTAAGGAGAATCTTTCACATACATTCGGATTTTAGGAAAAATTGAACATTAGGAATGACCTTAGGTAGAGGAGTAGAACATCAGAATGCCAAGGCATTGAAGACCATTGTGGGACAACTATCAGGGGGTCCTTATATAGGTGATTTAGTTGACAGTTCATCTTCTTTGATTAATCTAACAGTTGAAATACTCTGGATCATATCTGATGGTTCAGATGATATCTAAAGAAGAAATTTGGTAGGTTCTGATCTTCTGTGGTTTCTAAGATAAAAATTTGGATTTAAGGAAAAGTGATTCTGAAATTTTTTTCAATAAAATGAAAATACCGACATGTAAAAATATGATTACAAAAAATTATGAAAGGAAACATACATTCTGGATTGCTAGGAAAATTATCAGTGATAAGGAATATTCTTCTTGAAAATATATAGATTCCAAAAAAATATCATAAGGAAAAAAGAATTTTACTAAAGAATTTTAATTACTAAAAAATTTTATTACGAAAAACTTTTATTACGAAAAATTTGATTGCAAAAAATTTTGATTACGAAAAAATTTGATTATGAAAATTTTGAAAAAAAAAATTTGATTATGAAAATTTTTTATTACAAAAAAATGATTACAAAATATTTTATTATTATAAAAAAATTTATTAAAAAATATTGATTATAAAAAAAATTAAAAAAAGAAAATTTTGAAAAGGAGAAAAAAATTGAATAACCAGAAAATATACTCCCCCAATGAAAATGAGTTTCTTACTATAAAGTGATAGGTCTCAACAAGAAGTTAATATGGAAGACTACCTTATGGTTATCATTACTAACTTCTATTTATTGTATTCAAAGCTATTAGAGGGTAAAGATTTTGTGAAAATATTAACATGTTGATCTTGCTTTTTGATCAATTAAAGAATGATATCTTTTTTGTGTGTATGATCCCTAAGAAAGTGATGTTTAATATCTATGTGGTTTGTACGAGAGTTATGTGCATGTTTATTACTTAAGGAAATGAAACTAGTATTATCACATAGTATTTGTGTTTTGTAAAAACTCATACAATAGTCTGTGAGTGTGTGTTGCATCTATAACACTTGGGCACAACAACTTACAGCTGCTACATATTCAACTTCAGCAGTGGAAAGTGCTAATGAGTGTTGATTTTTCAATAACCAAGAAACTAATGAATCTCATAAGAATTGACATGTTCCGGATTTACTTTTCCAATCCTTTCTACTTCCACCAAAAAACCGCATCCAATTTTTTTTTAAAACAATATCATTTCTAGATGTATAAAGGAGTCATAAATCCATGGTTCCCTTTAAATAGAGAAATATTCTTTTCACATACTTTAAATGGGATTCCTTATGATTGGAGTGATATCTTGAACATAAGCATACTGAAAACCTTATGTATGGACGACTAACTGTGATGTATCGTAAGTTTCCTACCATACCCTTAAATGATGTTTGATCTATTGGTTTCCCAACTTCATCAAGATCAAGAGTATTTGAGGTACCAATGAGAGTAATAATACTCTTAGTGTTGTCATATCCATACTTTTTATTAAGATACTTAATATGCTTATGTTATGATATATAAGTTTCTTCTGGTTTTTGAGAAATTTTAAAACCTAGGAAAAATGTTATCTCACCCGTCATACTCATTTGAAAATCTGATTTAATTATATTTTCAAACAAATCAGTTAAATATTGCTGAGTTGAAACAAATATAATGTCACAAAAATAAATTTTAATAATCAGAACATTTTTCTAATCTTTATTTATAATGATGGTTGGATCAACATTTCCCTTAACATAATTGTTTTGTAACAAAAATCTTGTAACTCTATTATACCAGGCTCTAGGGGATTATTTATGTCTATATAAATCATTGGTAAGTTTGAAAACATGTTCAGGATGTGTTGTGTCTTCAAAACCAAAAGGTTGTTCAACAAAAACTTCCTCTTGAACATAACCATTAAGGAAATAACATTTAACATCCATTTGAAAAAGTTTAATGTTGAATAATGCTGCAATGGAATTTAAAATACAGATAGATTCAAGTCAAGATACTGGAGCATAGGTTTCTTCGTAGTCTATTTCTTCTTGTTGATTATAGACTTTAGCAGGTAATCTAACCTTATTTCTTATGATGATTCCATTTTCATTACAATTATTTCTGAAGACCCATTTTACTCTAATAAATGAGGTTTCCTTAGGTCTTTCAACCAAGGATAAGGCTTTATTTCTTTCAAATTCATTTAGCTCATCCTGCATGAGTTTTATCCAATAATAATCACCTAAAGCATCATTAGTGCTTTTTGGTTCTAATTGGGAAAAAATGATAGATGTTATACTTTATTTTTAAGGAACATCTACTCTTTAAAGGTTGATTTATATCTCCAATGATACTATCACTAGGATGATTCTTAATAAACAAATAATTTTGGTTTTGTAAAAACTGTTCATCAACATATGGTAGGAAATCATCTAGGTTAAATGATTCAGATTTTTTTTGAACATTTTCATTATCAGAATGATCTTCTATCAAGGGTTGATAATTTGTTTTTGAAAACACATCCCAGGATATAGTATGATGTTGTTAAAAAACAAAAGGATCAGTTTCATCAAATTTAACACGTACAGTTTCTTCAACTGTATAAGTATTTTTATTAAAAACTCTATAAACCATAGAAGTTGTAGAGTATCCTAGGAAAATTCTTTCATCAGATTTTGGTGTGAATTTAGGTAAATTATCTTTATTATTCAGAATGAATACTTTGAAACCAAATACGTTGAAGTAGGAAAGTCTAGGTTTTCTACCATTCCACAATGCGTAAGGGGTTTTGTTAAGAAAAGGTCTAATCAAAACTCAACTTATAATATAACAAGAAATTCTTAGAGATTTAGCCCAAAAATGTTTAGCTATAGAATATTCCCTCAACATGGTTCTATTTATCTCTTGAAGAATTCAATTTCTTCTTTCAACAACACCATTTTTTTGAGGAGTTCTTGGTGCTGAGATGTTATGAGTAATGCCTGTTTTTCTACAAAAAGTTTCAAAATCATAATTTTGAAATTCTCCTCCATGATCACTATGAATAGTTATCAATGGAAGGTTTTTCTCATATTTAACTTGGGATTTAATGAATTTAAAATAATAAAAATCTTCAGATTTCTTTGCTAGAAAATGTCCAGGTGAATCTAGTTTAATCCTCAACTAAGACAAATACATAATATTTTCCTTCAATTCTTCTAGTTTGTGTTGGACCTAAAAGATCCATATGCACCAACTGTAATGCATCAATAGTTGAGACATCACCTATTTATTTAAAACATGATTTATGTTTCTTTCTATATTGACAAGGATCATAAACTATTGAAGATTCGAATCTAAGCTTTGGTAGATCCATAATAATTTTTTTCTTAGAGAGTTTAAATAGGTTCCTAAGGATATAATGTCCAAACCTTCTATGACATAACCAAGATTGATCTTTCATTTCACTAAGTCAAGGTAGATTTTGGATCCTAAGGTATTCTATGTTTAGTGTGTATACATTCTCTTTCCTTTGGGCAGAATGAATAAAGTCTTCCTTGGAATTGTGTACTAAACACTTATCATTCCTAAAATTCACAAGGTAAACTTAATCAAATAATTGAATTATGCTAATGAGGTTGTTCTTAAGAACCATAACAAATAAATCATTTTAAATCAAATCTTTTCCAGGAGGAACAATGTTACCTATAACAATAATTTCTCCCTAAGAATTATCTCCTAAAGTTATTTTTCCTCCTTTTGTCTTGATAATATTTTCAAAGAATATTTTGTTACCATTCATATGTTGGAAACATCCACTATCCATGTACCATGTATTTTTGTTGGTACTATCTTTATTTTCTTGAAAATAAGAGTATTAGAATTTCTAAATTTAAATTTTCTTGTATCCAGAAATTTCAGAAAGAAAGATTTTCGGAATCCACATTTTATTAGAAAAATAATCTTTATAAAAACCAAAAGACTGAGTTTTATTTAAAGAACATTTTTTTTCCAATTTCCACTACACTGACATTTAGTATAGAATTGAGCACTTTGAGGAACAAAATATTTACTACTAAAAACTGGCTTAGAATGAGTATAACCAAATCCAAAACTATTCCTTAGAGGTTAAATTTTGGAATATATCTTGTCAATGTTTTCCTTAACATAGGTAATGTTTGACAAACACTTCCTCAAGGAAAATATTTCTAAATTTAGTTTAATAAAAATATTTTTAAGCTCAAAAACATTAGTTTTTCAACTAGAGTTAGTCTCTAAAATATTTTTCTTAGAAATTACATTTTCAAGATCCTTAGAAAGTTTATCCTTCTCAGAATTAACTACCTTAAGGTTTTTGGAAATTCTTCCAAAATAAAAAAAAATTCTTATTGAGGTCTTTAGAAAGATCTGATACTTCATTAATCAAAATAGAAATTCTATAATTTTCCTTTTCATGATTTTTCTTGAGTTTAGATTTTTCATTCTCATGAATTTTTGAAAACCTAGATACTTCTTCATAAGTAGGTAACATATTATCTTCATCAGAATAATATTTTTCATTTGAAGACTTATAGTATTTATCATCAGTATAATTTCAATTCAAGGATACATTAGTGATATATTCTACATTGGGTACCTTGGCCATTAGAAAATAATTTTCAATGGGTAGTCTGGCTAGTAGACCAAGATTCTTATGATGAAAATATTCATACCCTGAGGATTCATCAGAAGCGTCACCGCCACTGGAACTCTAGGTTTCATTGGCTTTCAAAACATTCTTATATTTATCCTTTTAATACTTCATTTTATTCCTCTTAGAATGCTTTTTCTTTGTATCCTTTTTCTTAGGCATAGGACAATCCTGCCTAATATTCCCTACTCTTTTGCATTCATAACAAGTGACTTCTGTGTCTTTCTTGTGTTTTCTATCTTTTTTTCATATATCTTTACTGAATGTTTTTCTTTCCAAATATCTTATTCATCCTCTGAGAAGGATTAGCTGGTTCATTCTCAATATGTTCTCTTTTAGTAGATTCATATAAAATAGTTACTTTATTAGACTTTGATCTTGTAACCCTTTCAGGAGTCTTGGATTTTGTAGTAGTAAAGGCTACACTTACATTACCATTTTTCTTCTTATTCATATCATCATCTCTTTTCATTCTTGTCTCATATTGAAGAAGAGTTCCAAAAATCTAAACAAGAGTAATTTGAAATACTTTCGTATTCTCATTAATAATTTTTCTCTTATATTTCCACACATTAGGAATGATATCTATAATCTTTTCCACAAGTTCCTCATCATCTAAACCTTTCTCACCCATATATTGTAGACTATTAACAATTTTCATAAACATTTTTTGTACTTTACATACTGGTTCTCCATAAGGAAATATAAATCTAGGATATTCTTCTCTAAGCATAGCTCTTCTAGTTTCTATAACATTGGATGTAAAAAAATGAGTATCCTCCAATCCCATACATATAACGTTACTATATTTACAAGAAGATATATGATTATATATATTCCTGGTCTTGAAACACAACAAAGTAATGCGTACCTTGTAGTTTAGTTGATATTCTGACTTTTCTTGATTGGTGAATGTTTTTACTTCCTTATCAAGAATCTTTTAATCATCAGTAAGCATAACAAAATTGTCCACTATAGTATTAATAACAAAATTCATCATATTATCTCTCCAATATTCAAAATCATTCCCATAAAACATTGGTGGTCTGGTAGGATTTACATTTTCAATCGAACAAATATTCATTCCTTCCATATAAAAGAAAATTTATTTCCCCAAAAACATGTTAATAGTAAAGGTTTGTAAACAAAAATAAAAATATATAAGCAAGGAAAAAAATTATAATAATTAAATCTTGAGAAAGAAAACATATATGTGTATATAAGTATTTCAGAGACCTCTTCAGATAACAATTATAGGATAAAAATGTGAATATAGATTCTCAAATACAAGAGGGGGTGAATTGTTAGTTTAAAACATTCATTTTTAACCTTAAAAAAGCTATGTTTAACAAAATTAAACAAGATAAATTTAGAAGACCAATTTTAGTTCTACAAACGTTCTAGGTTCTGGAAGATTGATTCCGAAAATAAAACTTAAGGAAAGTTTACATGGAAAATATTCTACCTTAAATCATATAGAATCATACTTATCAGAGTGTACAAAAGTACAAGAAAGTATATGAAAGTTATACTTTATTAATTTATCAAAATATAGCTGAAATAAACTTGAAACAAAACAAGTAAAAGTATGATATCTTTTAACACAAAGAAGAGGGTATCCAAAAACCTTGGATAAAGGTCCCCTAATTTATACTTTCAAGATATTCTATCTTACCCACACCAGGATATGCCTTTGATAGGAATATCAGAATCTCTCATGCTATCCCTTCAATCCCTCGAACATTAAGGTAGCCAGAAACTCTGTCTTCCTATCCATGGATGTCCTCGAACTTTAAGGTAGTCAGCACCTCTATCTTTCTATCCACGAAATACCTCAATTGTACATAGAAACAATCAGAGTCGCACGAAGAAAGATGAACTAGATGTTCAGTATGTATGAGGCATGAGAGTCTCTCTCTCTCTTGAAATCACTTCAGCAGCTTGGAATCTTCAGATAATTCTCAGTTTATATGGTCCTGTTCAAATGAGATCCTATTCATAGGCACTTCTCCTATGGTCAGATTCCTCCTCCAATGGTCATATTTTTTCTTGAATAATGGGGGGACCTGTACACGTGTCACTCAAACAAAGTTTAGTTATAAATAGATTTTATGACATTGTTTCATAACTATAAAAAGTGTAAGAAAAATATGGTTGCTTACCCAAAATATATTTTTCAGAGCCTAAGGAAAAATAATGTTCAGATTTTAAAAAAATGGAGACTATAATTCAGGGATATTTGGATTTTGTTTTTCAAGGAATTTGGAATCTGAATTCTAAAGAATTCAGAGTCCAAATTGTGAGGAATTCAGAGTCGAAATTCTGAGGAATTCAGAGTCATAATTCTGAAAAATTAAGAGTCCGAATTTAAGAAAATGCAGAGTAAATATTTAAGAGAATTAGGATTCCAAATTTTAGAGAATTCAGAGTCTAAATTTTAGAGAATTTGGATTCTAAATTTTAGAGAATTCAGAGTCTGAATTTTAGATAATTCGAAGTCTGAATTTCAGAGGATTCAGAGTCTGAATTTCATAGAATTCATAGTTTGGAAATAGAATTCTTTATAACCAAGGATTTATCTAATTCTGAGGATCTATATGTGAAACTGAATTTTAGAATTTGGAATAAAATGAGTTATATTTAGAGAAACTATAAAATAAACAATGAAAACAAAGGTACGGGTAAAATTTCGTTGGGGAAGGAAAATTTTATTTTTTAATATAATTATTATGAAAAAATATTTTCCCGAAGATAAAGTGTTTGTGATTTTAAAAACTTAAAGGAATGGAAAATTCCTAAGGAATCCTTATTGACTCAATAAGATCACCCCATGATTTCTTTTTGAGACACTATAGATACCATGATATGTGTTCCATGCACTCTCCAAAAAGGGTTCTCAATTAGGCTCGAAACATTCTCGGTGATACTCTGTATTTTTAATGGGGTCAGTGATGGTAGAAAAGGCACCGACCCAAAGGGTCGGGACTGCAACCCGAAACTGACCCCAAGCAGTGGTGTAGGGGAACAACCCCCGTGGTATGGAGAAATTATTTGGCTAATCCCTTAAAGTGGTGCCCAAGGTACATGCACAGAAACACCTGCACACCACCATGATGGAGCTGATTGAAGGAATAATTTTGGCTAAGCCCTCCTGGTGTCACCCCAGTATAGCCAAAACACCATCAGCATGAAAGGTACTTGCACACCCAAATGTGTCGCGCATCCCACTTGCGTTCCCAAATGGGTCACGCAACATACTTGAACGCCCATCCTCTTTTCGCTCAGGGCCCTGTTTTTGCCTATAAATAGACCCATGAGGCCATCATTTGTATGGACGACTTTCCTTGAAGCCCAATCGCTAATCTCATCAACCTAGTAATTATCCCTAGTATTCCAAAACGTCCAAGGTAGTTATTCAACACCTTGAGGAGAGTATTTAAGGGATTACCATTTGAATTAAGTCCTTTTAGTATTTTAAAACCATAACACTTGTGCGTCTAAAGTGACCAACCTCCCCAAGTCAGAAATACTTGCGCGCCACCCATTCCTCTCTCAGGAACATGAGCACCCTACTTCTTGGATCACCTGTGAATACTCTTGAAGGCTCATGAAAGGTCCTACCCTATTATTACCACATAGGTTGTTCATATCTTAAGTGAACATCAGGTTTCCCATGTGCACTTCCACGCCCAGACTTGAGCACCCTTCTCTACTTGAGCACCCCTCTTTGATTCACTTACTCTCTTCACTCTCTTCAGTCCACAAGCCTTCAAGCCTTCTTCAAATCCATTCATGGAAAGTCTTAATATTCATTGGATCCCATGTCCGAATGGGATTCTATTGAGACCTCCACCAAAACCTCCTGGCATATCAAACCATTGGGAATGGAAAAATAGCGTGTCTCCTATTTTTGTTTGTATTTCCACAGTAAGATGTTTCCCAAATTAGTTTCCCAATGGGGTTAAGGTTCATGGAGTTTCTGTGGGTTTGTATATCCATATTCACATGAAACTTTCTCCCAGAAACAGTGTTGGGATGTTCCCGGTTCTGAGAATAAGGGTTTGTGCTTCAGCCTCACCCTTCTCAAAGAGCTGGAAACCTCAAATTCTCATAGGGTAAGGTGGAGTTCACACTTACTTTTCCGCAAAAGAATAGGAGGAGTCTCCCTCCACTACCAAGATCAATTTTAGGACAGCCATCCAAGTATAATCCTCTCACCTTCACCCCTTTTTCATTACATTGGACCCTTGTCCAATGTGAAGAGAACAAAGGGAAGGCTCGTCACATCACCCTCTTCCATGGTCGACGTGCCCTCTTTCATCAGCGGATGAGTAAAAGTGTGAAGTGTAATTGTTGAAACTTTCATATCCTCTTGTTTATCACACCGATCATGACCCGTGTGGGCTTAGAGATATGTGATGTTTAAAACATGTGTATAAAAATTCATTAGATGGAACTACGAGAACTCTAATTCCTATTCAAACCAGGATATGTAGGAGTCTTTTTCAGGGCCCAAGCTCACTGGACATCCTCCCCTTGAATCCAATCCTAATTACCTTAATCTAGGAATCCTCATTAAGAATAATGCCAATATTAAACCCCAAATCATCAAGTCATCCTTTTTAGGAAGTAAGCCCAAAATGATTTCCCTCAAAGAACCATACTCTCTTATGAGACTTATCAAACTATATGGGCTTTGATTCCCATCCATATGGGATTCATAGGAAGCCTCCTTGATTTTCAAACCCAACAATTCAAATCAAACCTATACTCCTTGGGAAATATTCCCAATAGGTTCTGATCCTACTTTGAAACCCATATCCTTTCCATGTTCCTTAGGCAGTTTCAGCATAAGTCCCATACAAATATTTGACTAAAGCACCTTCCTCTTATAGGTCCATATCACATGACCTTAAGTGGAGGGATGTGTCCCATTCAATGGCACCGAACTATGAGGGTTCTGATTCCTTTCAGAAGGATACATAGGTATCCCATCTTATGGGCATGATCCCAAAATCAATCCAAATATTTGTCTCTCTGGAAGACAATAAAATTCTAGAGTGCCCCACTGAGTGGCTTAAAAACCCATATCATCACAACGATGATTAAAAGAATTTCTAATCAGTTTATTATAGGATACCATTGACGGAAAACTTCAAATACATATGAATATTTCCATTAATGAGGAACCTTGAATGCATACTGATGAATCTAAAATTTTACAAATGTTAATAAGTGATTGTAAATTCCATGGGATACTTATGATATACTTGGTGAATTAATAATGATTCATGAAAATATCTTTAATTTACAAAGAGATTCCCAGAGTGGAAAATAATTCCCCCCAAAGGGTTTAATGAGTTTGACATCCCATCCTCCAGACAAATGCACATTATTAAGTATCGTAAAGTTCAAACTTAACAAACACCAACCTTTGGAAAGTAGGTCCCCTTTGGATAAAGAAATATTGGATGTTTCCGGTTCCATGAATAAATCCAATGGAAACTACCTAGAAACAATGATTCATACATCTAGAACATACTTTTCAATGAACTACGAAACAAACACAATTCTTTCAAAGATAAAACAATATCATGATTAAGTCTCACCATCTTCTCACTAGTTTTAAGGAATAATGGAGAACACAAGGCGGGTTATAGATCAATATAGAATGGTTAAGAGAATATTCAAAGGAGGAATAATAGATAGGGTTCTCAAATTATGGTTTTAATCCAATTTTATAATTTATGGATAAATAATTGAAATATATAATAAAATTTAAATAAATAAACCTAATAATAATTTAATCTTAGAAAATAAATAAGAGTGGTAGCATAAAATAAAAAACATTGAAATTGTAGATCTCCAACAATGGACTACCATCACCAATGGTGGACCTATAATGATGGATCATCAATGATGGATCAACAAAAATGGATCACCAATGGTGGATCACCGATAGAAGATCAACAGAAGTGCATCACCAACTATAGATCCCCAACGGTGGATCACCAACTATGGAATTTTTATAAAAAGTAAATATAAAGACAAATAAATAATCAAATTTTATCATTCCTAGTTCTTGTATGATTTTTATTAATCTCTCATAATTTAATGGATTTTTAAATATGTGATTAAGATTATATTTAATTCCAATGAATTCAAGATTTATATCTTCTTTTTGGAAATGATCCCTCAAAAACAGATGTCTTATATCAATATGTTTTTTTTCTTGGAATGATATTTTGGATTCGTAGATATATTTATTGCAATTTTATTATGACAATTTATGGGGATGTGTTTAAATTTATATCCATAGTCTAATATAATATGTTTCATTCATATAATCTATTCATAAATACATTCAACAGTTATGTAATCATCCTCAGTAGTAGATAGTGAATCAAAATATTGAATTTTACTCTACCATGTTACTAGTGACTTTCCCAAAAGTTGACATATTCCAGAGGTTATTTATCTATCTAGCTTACAACCCCCAAAATTTACTTCATAGTAACATATTAGATAAAATTATTTTTCTATAGGATAAAACAATCCTAATTTGATTTTATACATGACGTACTTAAATATTCTTGTGACAATAAGTAAATATGATTCTTTAGAATTTTATTCAAAATGGTCCTACATATATACATTGAACATAATATTTCATCAGTTAACTGTTATATAAAATAATCTTCATATCATACCTTTTTAGTTGGTTTGATCAAGTAATTTTCTAGTTTCATAAAGATCTAGTTTACAGGTTGTACTCATGAGAGTATCACTACTTTTATACTATTTATACCATAAAATATTAAAAGGTATTTGGTATATTTAGTTTTATTTAAAATAATTCAATCTTTATTTTATAAAATTTGAAGACATAGTTAGAATTTTAACTCACCCATTAAACTCATTTAAAATTTACCTTTCATCATTTTTAAAAAATCATCACACAAATAATATCTATAACTTCAAAAAAATATATCAACAACATAAATTTTTAATAATAAAATATATATTAAAATTATTTTTATAAATAAATTCGGGCTACCTATGAATTTTGACAAACCTTTAGAAATAAAAAATGAACTGATCCTATCATACCAAGCTCTAGGAGCTTGTTTTAAACCATATGAAGTATTATTTAGTTTAAAAAAATGATTTGGAAATTGTGGATTTTGGAATCTAGGAGATTGTTAAAAAAATAGGTTCAACTATATAACCGTTTAGGAATTAACTCATAACATACAACTAATATAGATTGAAATTTAAATGTGCTTCATATGTAAGAATATTTCAAATGGTTTCAAGTATAGATACTTGTGAAAAGGATCCCTCATTTTCAATTCCTTCTGTTAGACTATATCCTTATGGAAGCAATATAAATTTGTTTCTAAGTATTGTTCTTGAATCATCAACCTTGTTTCTAAACACCCATTTGGTTCCAATGGTTATATTGTCTTCAGGTCTATCAATTAGTTCCCATAAATTATTTCATTCAAATTTATTAATATCTTACTACATTTTCATTACCCATAATTCATCATTAATTTCATCATTGATGTTCTTTGGTTCAATTTGTGACAAGAAAACTTGATTTTTAACCTATTTTTTATTATAAGATCTGGTTTTCATTCCTCTACTTATGTATCTAACTATAGAATATAATGGAAGATATCTATAATTATTAATGGTTCTAAGAAATTTTGTTTTGGATACTTCATTATCCTATATAAGTTGGGATTCTGGTTGTTCATTAAAAATGGTATATTTTTCTGCTTGTTTCATAGTAACATCAAAATGTTTAGAATTTATATTTGGATTATAAAAATCATCTTCAAGGATGTATAAAGTATTCTTAGAATCATTTGGATTTTTTTATAAAAAATAAATTGTACATGTTACTCCAATATATTAGTCCTTTTATTAAATACCATGTATGACTTACTGGTTGTAAAACATACAAGGAAAATTCATTCATCACTCTTGGATTAAACCTTATTAATATTTCTTTTTGTGTTGAGAATAAATAATTTGAAACAAAAAACTCTTAAGTAATTAACCATTGGTTTTCTTCCATTCCATAATTCATATGGGTTTTTCCTTAAATGAGGTCTTATAAAAACTCTATTGATTATGTAGAATGTTTTATTCACATCTTCTTCCCAAAGATAATGAGGCAATCCATACTCATTGAACATGGTCTGAGAAATTTATTGAATGGTTCTATTTATCCTTTCCACTACACCATTATTTTTTGGGGTTCGCAGAGCAGGATAGTTATGGTTATAGCCATGTTGTGATCACAATCACTCAAAATATTGATCTTCAAAATCACGTCCATGATAAATTCTTAAGGTCTTAATTCAATGCCCATTAATTTTTTCTATAGATTTAGTATACATAGAAAAATAGGAACAAGCTTAATTTTTGTGATCTAGAAATAATACCATAATGTATGTAGAAAAACCATTTACTAGAACATAAATATATTTATTCCCATTTAGGATTAAACTCTAGAGGGTCGAAAAAAATATATGTTAATCTACTATATGGTTTGATAAGTTGAAACTACTTTCATGGGTTTGAATGTGATGTTGTTTTGTTACCATTTTTGACGTGGGTTGCATACTTTATTACATGGGAATTGTCGTTTAGAAAGGTATTTAAATAACCCTTTTCTAGTTAGATGAGTGAATGAATGTTGCAGTGTATTAGTCTCATATTCCAGACCCAAGACTCTTTGGGAAACGAACATAACATGAAATGTTTTGAGAAAACAAGGAATCTAAATTAGCTGTAGACACATTGTCATTTCTAAAATTAGTGAAAACTAAATCAATTTTAGAATTAAGAAATTTAGAGGAATTATTTTCAAATATAAAATTGAATCCATCATCAGATAATTGTGACATTCTAAATAGATTATAATTTTATCCATTTATAAATAAATATTTTTAAATTAAAATAGTATTATATTTTCTGATTTAACCAAGGACAATTGGTTTTTCCTTTATCATTATGTCCGAAGGTTACATTTCCATCACAAAATTTCATTAGGTTCTTGAAACATGAGTAATCCCTCATCATATTTCTAGAGTATCCACTATCCAAATACCATAAGTACTCAATATATATTTTCAAGACGGTTTCTTAAATAAAATTAAAAAGAAATTATTTTTGTGCCCACATCTTTCTAAGTCTAGAGATGTTAGTAATGAAGTAATTAGGAATCCATACATTTTTAATAGGTTTCTTCTTGTATAACCTAACACTTTTTGAAATAAATAAATTATTAAGCCCATAATAATCAAATGTATTCATAGTACAAGTAGAACTAGAGGTAGAAAAAAATTTAGTCTTATTTATATTTCCCTTTCCAAGTTGGTATCTAGTTCTTGTGGTATACATTGGTGTAATTTTATTTACAAGAATTTGTTTTAAAGAGTTTGTTCCATTTTTTAATCTCTCTAGACCCTTTTTAAAATTTTTATTGGATAGTTTTAGCTCATTATTTTATTTGATCAGTTAATAATTTTTACCTTTTTCTATAATAATATTTGTTTTAATCTGAGTAGACAAGGTATGTTACTTCTTTAAACATTTATATTTATCATTAAGTTCATTAGAGGTTCCCTCAAACATATTAAAATATACCAACACTTCATCATTGGACATACTTTCTTAAATTTTTTAATTTTCAGATGGGTTGCAATTATGATCTAGAGATGCATAAAAATTATTAGATACCTTATATGTGTTCATCACAAAATACAAATCAGCTCTATCATGCTAATTATCTCTACATGAGTCACTTAAACTATCTTCTAAATCACTCTAAGTGACTTTTATAAGATTTTTTTATCTTTTATATCTATCCCAACACTTTTTTATATACTTTAACTTCCGAAATTATTCCATGATATAACCTTTTATCTTGTATTGATAGTTTGTTATTTTATTTGTAGAATTATCTTTTTTACCATTATTTTCTCAAATTCCCTCTATTTTCATATTTACGTTTGTACTATGAATTCTTGAAGTTGTTATTACCTTTGTAATTTTTTATTCATCTGGATCTGTGTTCCATTTCTTTGACACTATCAGAATATGATTCTCCATCACATGAGTTGACTTTTTTTTATATTCCCTTTTAATATTTAATCTAGAATTCGTGAAATCTATTGACTTCAAATTTCGTTCATCTTCTTCTTCTCTATTCAATTTATTTCCCCCTTCATAAATCATGATTGTTATTATTATATATTTAACAATAAACATACTAATATCACATGACTCTAGAATTTAAATTGAAGTCCCTCTCCATATATCTCAAAAACATCATAGTTGGTGCATCACTTGATGTTTTTCAACAATTTGTTTCCTAAGTGAATTAATCATGTTCACAATATCATTGAATAAGTTATACATATAAATCATTATTTCATTAGGTTTCATCTTAAAGGTATCATATTTAATAGTATAATTATTCACACTCATTTCTTTGACATTTGACGTTCCTTCATGAGAAACAACCAAGTTATCCCAAATATCAAATGAAGTGGTACAAAAAAATATTCTATTAAAATATTAATCTACTAAATAATCTTATAAAGAATTCATAGATTTCCAATTATTGTTATAATCTATTTTAGTAGGATCACTCCATTCATATATAACTGTTTTGGGTAATTCATATTTATCCAAAATGAAAGTACATATTTCAAAACCTATACTTTCAATATGAATTTTCATTTCAATATTTCATTGAGAATAATAATTTCCATTAAAATAAAGAGGCTGATTAGTATGAGTTCCATCTTGTCTATTATTATCCATAAGGATATAAATTTATTATAAACAAAAAATTAATATCTCTAAATTAGAACTAGAACATAATAAAAGTATATTTTGAAAAGTCCTTTGATACTGAATTTCATACGTAGTGAGTAACTCAAGAGGGTGTGGGGGTGAATTTATTTCCTAGTAAAATTTATAATAAAAAATTTTTAAAACTCAAATCCCCTAATTTGATAAAAACACCCAGTACACCAAACCATATAAATATATAATTTGATTTTCATATATCTTCCTAAAGAGGGATCAATGACACATTTAAATAGTATTTAAAACATTAACTTTGGAAAAAAATTACTTTATCTAACACTAAATATTGAACTTAAATTAAGATTAACTATCAGATGTGATAAATAAATTAAAATGGAAACTTTTTTGAACATTGAATTATATAAAAGAGGAATAAGTAATACATATAACAAAATTTAAAAAAGAGGTTCGAAATCAAACCAAGACTTAATCCCATCAACTTTATAATCACCCATTTCCAAGTAGTTTATTAAAAAATAAACTTGATCCACAACGTAGATCAGGTTTTACATAAAATAAAACACAATGATATCCATGCACAAATCCTATTCCATAGTTATACATGGGATAAAAATAAGTACATTTCTTACATAACCTATTCTATATCTTTATTAGTTATAAAATGTGGATATTTGAGAGTGAAAGAAGGTAACTCTCTAGTAAAGTATTGGAGACTATGTTTTATATATAAAAAAGTAAAACTAGACACTACTCAAATAAAAGGAAAAAAATAAAGAGTAAGTATATAGAGAAGGGAAAGTTTTATGATGCTCGGTCTAAATAGATTTAGATGTGCAGAGGTTTAAAAATATGTCATTGAATTGACACTGAATAGATTCTACAAAATGTACATAAAAATAGAGTGTTGTGAAAGGTTTGGAAATATTCTTTTGTTTTTAGTCTGTAGATTTCTAGAGTCATTCCACACAAAAGTGTATTATATATTCGTATTGATTTAGTGTATGAAGGATAATATTATTCTATGTATCTATCACTCATTCACACAAGAGATTTATTCTAAATTTTTATGGCTCTAAGTTCAATTATATATCGAAGAATAATGATAATATAACATGAATACTCATTCTAAGTACAAAATCAAGAAGTAAAAGAATTTTTATTTAATGTATCCATTGAGGGGTTTAAGAATAATGTTTCTTAAATCCATGAAGGGATAAAAACATTTAATTCCTTAATCTATCCATTGGATAAATTAAAATTTGAAATTAATCTGGAAAAAATAGTAGCACTATGGTGGTAGAAAAAATGAATGGTAGCATAGACTTGTTGTAGATCATCTTCGTGGTAGAGATTCCTAACTGTGTATATGTATAGAGGGAGATTTTTTGGAGGTAGATGTTTCTAATAGTATAAATTTATGGTGACAGATGTGTCTGTTGGTAGATATTTCTAATGGTATACCTGTTCTAGCAGTATATGTGCCTAATGGTATATCTTTCTGGAAGTTGATGTGTTTGATGGTAGATAATTGTGGCAGTAGCACTAATTAACTAAAAATAGACCCATTAAACTAATGGTATATTAAAACATATCTAGCTTTACTTATAATATTACTATAAAAACATTTATTATCATAAGACATTAAAATTATTAGAAACATAACAAAAATGATTTCTTATCATTAAAATAATGAGGTTCTAATAATAATATTATTTAATCATATATAAATCCATGCATATATACTTGTGGTCATGGATTCATCCAATATTCAACAATAAATTTGTATCAAAATAATCATTATGATATTTATTTTAACTTGAGAACATCATACCTATAATTTTCAGGTTTTTCAAATTCATATATTCAATATGTATATATCATTATTTTCAAAGAACATGACCTATACATATATATTTATCCACAAATATAACCTTTATACAGGTCCATACTTTTACCCATAGATATCCTTTAGAAACTCCGAACTATATTTATTAAAATCTGGTAACCTTTAAGCAAGGAAATAATAACCTATACATAGCTTCATTTCTCATTTGATAAATTTTACATAGGGTCCCATTACCCTTATGTAGGTAGTATTAGCATGGGTTTATCTTTACATAGAGCTAACGTACCTATACATAGGCTTTATGAAATCTTATATCCCTTTATGGGATCTCTTTGTTCACCTTTACAAAGCCTTAAAAATCATGGATGCACTTTTACATAGCTTTAACGAATTCCCCATAACCATTATGTGGGTTTGGATTGATCCTGACAAAGCTTATAGATATCATATACCCTTATATAGACTAATCCCTATGTAGCCTCCAAACAACAACATACATGAAACCGAACACATGCAATATACTATAACCATTCTATTTCATATGATTGACCACATGAGGAGATTATCAATGATGAAATGATAAAAAGTTATTTTATTGAATTTTGTAATTATAATTAAATGTTAAAATCCCATATATATATATATATTTAAAAAATTGGGTAAAATTCATATTTTTGTGTTATCACATGTTTCAATGGAAAGAATTATAATTGATTATAATTTGTGGGTTTTAATAAAATGTTTTTCATCTTGAAATTAATTTGGAAAATAATTTTTGAATATACATGTTTTAAATATGGATAAATGAGTTTTTGACAAATAAATTAAGTTTAGTTTAAAACTATGATTCTTGAATAGTTTATTTCAAAATGATGAATCAGAATATATTGTGGCTTAAAAACCAATAATAATTAAGATTTTAATGATAAAATATCATTTTTAATCTAAATTACCATAACCTCAAATTTATTTATTGAAATTTACTTATTAAAAATAAGATTTATTTAATTTTATGAGGATTTTTATCTAACCATTTATTTTAATTTTTTTTATTCTATAATGAATAGTTCATATCTCCCAACACGAAGTAAATTAACAAACCATGCCTCAAGTCACAATGCATGAAAATTTGGAAAAGTCCTTAGGCCACCACAAGTAAAACATCCAACTATCTGCATCTCTTTAACGCATTGAAACTTTATCCATTATGCCTTTCATAGACCAACTGAATAAGGAAACAGTAGTCGTTATTTTGACCACATCCAACCATCACCCTCCATTTAAGCTTTGAAACTTATAACAACCAAGTAAGGGAATCCACCCACTACACTCCCTTCAACATACCATGTGTGTAACACCAAAGTAATCCCACTAATAACTAAACAGACTGTGAGGAAAGTCACATTCAATATATTATCTCTAGGTTATCACATTGTATCCCAAAAACTAACTAAAAAACCACTTGAAGGAAACCACAACCTACGATGATATGAATTTCCAGTCATCACTCAACATACAATTAGTGAAAAATCTATCGTGCTTGATCAAGTGATGGGTCCACCTATAATTGACCTTAAGAAACACCTTTAACCTACTATGAGAGCCTACTCGGTTGAAAAATAAACCTAATGAATGAAGATCTTATGGGTGATCTATCACATGAGAATAAAACCTACTGATTGATCGAATGGTATGGGACAAACTAAAGCATGAATTTTTACTAATACCACGAGATTTAAATCTGGATAGTTGTGATGAACTAAAGGAGGATGAATAAATTGAAGTTGAGGAATTCAAGAAGCAATTTAATATGAATTCCAATGAGGATTCAAAGTGTTGATCTAGTAATTAATCCAAAATTTTAGTTCACAACTATGATTTATAATATGAGTTTAATGCTATAAATACAGTCTGCAGAACATAGAAATGAATATAAGAGGAATTATAGATGTTTATTTACTTATTGAGGCTATCGATAAATGTGTTTGTTAGTGTGTTCTCTATTGTATATATTGATTGAGAAGGTGGGGCCTTAAGATTTCTTAGGACACTAATTGCATGAAGGATGTTTTACGCACACAACGGTGGTGCGCTCCATAACAATGATCATAACATTTATGTGATAATTATTCAATGAAGGGATTATGAATATAAAATTTAAATAAATAAAAGAATAAGTATAAATAAAATATAATAAAATAATAGTTTATTCACACATAATCATGGCATAACATATCCAATTTTGTAGAAGTACAACTCAATGAATGAAAATTGATATAATGAACCCATTAACTCAAGTATGACTTCCGTCATGGGAGTTCTATCCTCCTATATAATAAATTTGAATTTCGTATACCAACATTAAATAATCCTACACTAAAAAAAATTCACTTTTTCCCATGGGGGAATATCTGTTGGTAAAAGTACATTTTCTGTTGGTAGAACATTTTACAAACATATATGTCTTTATCAATAAACTTTCAGTAAAAACTCTATCACTGCATGTTTTTTCAATAGATAAAATAGTTCTATTTTAATTATAATAATACCAACAAATAATGTATATGATAGTTAAATTGTTTTTCAATAGGGTCGAATGAGAAATTTTTCTATTGGTAATAATATTACTAACATATAATATATGTTTATAAATTACATTTGAATAATAATCATAATTTTTTATTGCTGGTAAAATTTCATATTATATTTATTATTTTATCATGTATAATAAGTCTAGTTTAATTATTAATATGGAGACGATTTTAACAAATGTTCAAACTTATAAAAAAATTATATTAATAATGAAATTTACTTAACCAGGAACCATCACACCCCACCCACACAACCCCTGATCCATCCATGCTAGCGAGCGAGCCCCCACACAAGCAACCAGTGAATAAGACCAACGACCCACCCATATATTTCTTGTGCAGTAGCTACCCATCTATTCCAGTGAGCCACCTCCAGCACCAGTCAATCCATGCCAATGAGTTAGGTTAGGTACCATCCCATCTAGGCTGATGAGTCAGCTCCGTCACCAGTGACTAATGAGAACCAACAACTCATCCATGCCAACGAGTCAGATTCAACAAAAGCTAATCTATTCTAGTGAGTTAGCTCCAACACCAGTCAATTAATGCTAGCGAGTCAGATCAAGAACCATCCCATCCATGCTAGCAAGCCAGCTCCAACACCAGCAACTAGTGAGAAAAAAATGAATCATCCATTCCATCTACTCAGCTCCAGCTGCAGCTCATCCATTCTAACTAGTCAGATCTAGCGACCAATGACCATCAACAACCCATCCATGCTTCAGGACTAGCGATACATATCTATCATGAGTGAGAAACCTCAAGTTTCTACTATTATATGGCCCTCATCTCCATGATCTCCACAAAACACAACCAACGATCATACCAAAGAATGAGTTAACACCAATACCAATAAAAAAATTAGGTCAACTTCAGTACTAGTGAGAAACCTCATGTCTCTGGTATGCCACTCCCTTCTTCACCAATATCTACATCATAAAAAATCAAAAAACATATCCAAAAATCAGTGAAAAATATCAACATTAATTGAAACAAAAATATAAATTAATGGAAATATAAAAAAGGATTTTCATAATGAGAAATTTTCATCATCCCTATTGAAATCTCAAGGATCAGTAGTCTGAAGGATTCAAATTAGACATCATTTCTTCAAAAAGATGCCAATATCATCCCTAACACTATCATGTCTTAAAAATACATTATTAGGTTTTTTTCCCAATTAATAAAATTTATGGTGAAGTGGGAACCATTTTAGGAGAACCTTCTTGAATTATATAACATCAACCAAAGCACCAAATTCTTGATGCCTTTTTAAATAAACAACATACAAAATTTCAATGGTAAAAAAAATAAAATGATGCCTGTTTAAATAGAAACTAAATAATAGCATTAACAATTTACATGGTACAAAATAAAATGACCCCATTTAAAATAAATATTAATTTCAACTACATAATTTATAATATAAATATGGTAAATAACAAAAAAACGTGTCGAAACAAAATAAATTCAATTACACCACATTCTTGAATAAAATAAATAATAGTAAGAGACTTATAATAGAAATTATTGAAAACTACCAATATTACTTAATAAAATGTTGTAAAATAATAATTATCCACCAAGCTCACCAAAACATAATGACTTTTCACCTACACCAAACAAAAAATAGGTTGTTTTATAAATAATTTGGATTGAATGGACCAAATGTGAGAGAAAATTAAAAAAAATAATGACTTTGCAACCGCACCAAACAAAAAATAAGTTGCTTTGTGGAGAATTTGGAATAAATGGCTTAAATGTGAGAGAAAAACACAAACCTACTAGATAAATTGCTGGAATGGATCAGCCACACTATGTAACAAAGTCCACCCCTTGATCATATTTCAAATGCTTCATCCTTATAAACCTTGAAGCTTACCAGATCCACCATGGTGGCCTAAATGATCTCCATTACCAGGAACACTCCCCATGTCACCGCGTTCACATCACCTCAACCAGCATTAGACATACACTCCCCTTGTATGTTCACCACGATGTATGTGAACCCTTCACTTATCCATCAATGCATCCAGCTTTTCCCTGAAGCAAAAGAATTTTAGGTATGCCTTTTTATAAATGTTCATGTATGCTCCTCCCAACCCTATGAAACCATGTATCCATTATTCAAGAGTATATGTAGAAATTTTGGACCCACCACAAGTTAAATAATTTCATGTTGAGTATATACAAGTTAAGATTGTAATCGGGTTGGCCCTTCTAACCTGAAGAAAATATGGTTTTTGTTCAGGTTAAAAAATCATAACCGATATAACATGTTAAGCCAATGAAATTATATTTCTTATGCGGGTTATTTGAGTTAGATATATCAGAATATGTGTGTTGTTTAGGTTAATTGATTCGAGTTTCAATTTGTTTTCATTAAAAGGATTAGACTAGTCATGTTCAAGTTCACCCATTTGTAAACGGGTTATGTTGGGTCAACCTGTTCAGTAAAACTGGTCATGTTCAAGTCAAGGATAAACTAGTTCACTGAATGTTCAACCTGATAAGAACCCAACCCACACACCTGAATTTCCAACTATAGGTTTGTGAAAAACACTAAAAAAGGTTTTGTGATTTTTATATTTACCAACAAATAGATAATCATATCGAGCAGTGTTAACCGCATCCTGGATATTGATCATCAGAAATCCCTTGTTAATATTTCCCAACTGATCATTTATGATCTTTGTCTCTATCTGAATCCCTACCAGCTCTATCCAGGGAATCCACAATTACCTAGGTAGTGTTTTGTTAACCTATCATGGATTTATTCAATACTTCCATGAGGGGCATCCCACTACTCTAAACTCTTCTTATCGCATGCACAAGTTCACATGAACTGTTAAAAACAACATTAAGTCACGGGAATTAACATGAAAAAAATAATAAACATGATTTCAATGTAATTAATTCAAACATAAAAATTAAATTACATTAAGATTATATCAATTGTTATAGTCATCCAATATGATTCATTCCCATTCTTAAATATTCTATGTTGTGAGAAATATCCTTCCATGAAAGTGTGTGTGTTTATAATAAAATTTCCAGTTTTCATAATTCGACAAATGTAACAGAAAATGAGGGAATAGATTTCCTCTTATGGACTTTAAATTCTTATCAAGAAGTTCTTTCAAATCACACGCCCTCAAAATAGGTTAAACACTGAAACATATTTAAGTGTGTACCTAATGATTCAAAAATAAAAGTAAAGCACCAAAATGTTAGAATCATACGAGAATTGTTCTCAAAATTTGACATGTAAATGATGTTATATGTAAATGGATAAGATACTTCACCAATTCATAAAGAAAGGACATAGAAATAGTGTTCATTTAGGAAAACAAAATAGAATACAAAATAAAATATAAGCATGTGCTTCATATATCATTAGCATGAAATCATTTGGAAAATCAAAAGATGATGTTGATAATAAAATGTCCAAAATCCACAAAGCATCCAATAAGGCCTAAAAATAGAACATCAACAGCATAATAGAAACAAAAGCATATGATATGGAATGGTTTCTCACAAAAAATAGCTTCAAGTACCAAATTAAGCATTACGTCTAAACATAAGTAGACCCAAAATATTAATAACATGCAGACCCTATGAAATATATTATAGAACTTTTAATGACATTTATTAAAATGAGTGAGTAATTACACATTAACAACATAAATCAGCAAGTAAATTGAATTTTTCATTCCGTTGAGGGAACTTTAGAAGTGGATTTAATTAATATTTAGATGGTTATATAGGAGAAATAGAATATACCTGGATGTGATAATGTGTTCCTGGGAATGTAAAATTATTAGTAGCAATCCTCTATTAATTATTTTTTTAACACAAAACCTACCACATATTCCAAAACATACAGTTCATAAAACCAGAAACATGTGTGCTTGGGGATGTACACACATGTAAATATTATCATGTGTGTTTTGGGATGTAAATATTATTATCTGACTCCATATTGGATAGAAAACTAGGAACATGTTGAGAGTTTAATTAATGAAAAATAGCGTACCATTACGAGAAGCCCTTATAAATCAATCAATCAAGACCCTCTTAACACATTTATGTTTTTTTGGGAAATAGAGGATGTTAAATAGTTAACCTTCAAAAGACATGTTCTCCAACCCTTACTCATTTTTATGTGAAGTTCCAGAAGGACCACTTACAACATTATATACTACAGAAATTTATGATAATTCTAACATTTAATCATACTTTAATGAAAAAAATTCATCAAATAATTATTGAAAAGTTAATAACAAAAAATTATTAGCAATTAAAAAAGTCATAACTGTGAAATAACAAAGAAACTAACTTTCAAATAACAAATAGAGTAATAAATTATAAATACTAAAAGAAACTATGATTCATTATCTTGAAATACTTATAGTTTAAAATGACATAAATATATCATTGTGATGTTCAAAATAAAAGTGTAATTCAATATAAATATAAATTTTTATCTAAGGTTCAACCATTTAATCTATAAACACAATCCATTCATTGTAAAAACTATTAGAATTATATACTATTAATATCAAATTCAATAGTATATTATATAATAAATGTAAGAAAATAAATATAATGAAATTTCTAACAAAATGAATATAATTCATTTTAATATCACATAGAATGGGAATCATACATTAATTAAGAAAATATATAACATTGTGGAATTCTAAAGACCAAATCAATAAATAGATTATAATAAGATACAAAATGGAGGAACATTATTCCCAATAAAAATGAACAAATATCCTTAAAATTAAATGATTTAGGGTATATTCATGTGTTAAACATTAAATCTTCACTAATTAAAGGTGAAAAATTTCAATGTTTATTTTATGTTTTACTACAATTTATAGAATGAAAACATTTTAGTTCATTTAAAAAGCCTTTGTTTATTAAAAGTTTAATGTAAAATTTCAAAGTGTTTTATGTTTTACTACAATTTATAGAATGAAAACATTTTAGTTCATCTAAAATTAATACTTTCATACCTATAATGAGACTTAAAATGGATCCAGGTAAATTTATATTTCAATAAAGCACTCATTCATCATTATACGATCCTTTCCCCAATCCAAGATCAATGACTCTATGAAACAAGTAATTTTCTTGTGTAAATAGTTATGTTCTTTTCAAAGTGATCAATAAATTAGCATTAAAGATACTATTTAGAAAGGGTTCATCACTTTTATGATGAACAACACTATGTTTTTATCTGTGAGTGGTAAAATGTATAATGGAGGAAATCGCTCAACATTCACAGCCCAAAAATGGAAAATTGTGATAGAAATTTAACATTTTTCCATTTCCAAAATGTTCCCCCAAATTTTACTGTTTCACATTCTTCATTAGGCTAAGTGAATAATGGGATTAAGAATAAATTTCCATGTTAAAAACTCATGGGAGAATTATTCTCATCCAACCATAGAAGACTTCATTTGTGAGCACATCCAAAATACTAATCAAAATGTGTACCTTTATTTCTTATTTTTTGATCAATCGTGAAGAGTTCCAAGTTTATCATGTCACCATAAAGAATGTTCACATTATCATGGTCTAGATTGCTTCAGTTACATAGGCAATAGAATAGGTTCCCCTTCATTAAACTCGAAGAGATCAACTTTATTACCTTTCCATGATGTCCAAGAATAACATAATCAACTCTTCTTGGATTCAACTTAGGTGTTTTCTACGGGAGCATAATTCTAACATGGGGGGCCTTGGAAGGTGGATAAATCTTATCCACAAGAACGTGATTCAATGTTGAGATCATATTTTTTTCCAGATATATCTAATTAGAATTATCGAATCACCCAAACACAAAAGAACAAGAATAAGAAATCGTGTTTCATCATAATTCCATCGAAACCCTAACTAAAATTTAATTTAAACACTAAATACAAGTGGTTTTAGGTGCTTAAAACTTTTCTTGGGGAAACCAAACTCATAGATCCTTTAATAAATGAAAATAAATTGTTACAGAGGGAGGAAACATGTGAAAACGTGACACACAAAATGCCAACAAAATACAAAAGTGAAGGCATCTACCCAACCCAAACAAGCAAAAAAACGATATCCTGAAGGGCCCTAAAACATTCACAAATTAAAATAAATGCACATCAAAATAAAATGTCAACCACAGAAATACAGAGACAGATCAGAAAATATATAATCATTTTTTAACTTGAGTTATATTATCCATGTTTTTGGGAGCACCTCTTCCGTGTGGATATCAATCTCTCTTATAGGATTTAGCCATCTTCCATAGATTTACTTGGTTATATTTTAATTCAATATTAGTGATAGCATCATGAACATCTAACATCCTATCCCCATGATTTTAAAAATGAATTCACATATTCGGATGATGAGAACCGTCCTCAATAGTCTCCATGATCTCTGTAGGTTCACTAGAAAGAGTTTCGAACTATTTTTCCTCAGAATTAATATAACTTGAGGTCCCTTTAGTGGTCTTTGTAAGATCAGTCCCAAGATTTTTCAGTCTCCCACTAGTGCAGAAAACGTTATTTACGTCACCATTTTTTACTTCGGTTATATATAACTGACGTGATAATCTATGAAACGTGGTTTTTTAGGTCGGTTATAAAATAACCGACGTAACAAATGCGGTGAGTACATTCTTAACATCGGTTATTTTAATAATCGACGTTAAAAATATCTCGTGTTCGGTTTTTACGTCGGTTATAAAATAACTGAAGGTTGAGAACCTGCATGAGTCAGAACAATCACAATCTTTGAAGTAGACACGGTTCTAGGAGCCAACATAATAGTTTATCTAAATTTATCAAAAGATTTTTTGGCATCTTATAAGTGGATCTCCATATTATCAGTTCCATTCAAGGATCCATCATAGAGAAGAACTTAATAGGTGAATTTCCCATTTCCTTCTTGTCAGATTCATTGTAACTCAATAATGTTGCACTTGCATTAGAATTATCCACTCCCTCCTTGGTCATCTTTGTATCCATGTTGGATCCTAAATTTACTGTATCCTTTATTGTAGTGGAATGAAGAACAGCTTGCTCCATCCTCTTATGATGTGGGGAGCATTCTCCTTCATTCCCACTACAATACCAAGATTTTTGGAATTAAGGTCCTGTCCATTAGAATCTTGAATAGAACCACATACCACGTTTATGTTTCCTCCCTCATCATAAGAATCCCCTATCATATATGGCAATACCAGTGCTATGATACCACCATCCTTCTTGGTTCATGTAGCACTCTGTTTAGTCTTCAAAAGAACAGTTGAATAGGTACCCACAATCTATAGCGAACTTTTCCATTTTCTTACACCCAAATTCATGAAATCATCTTCTTTTATATCAGTAAGATGCACCCCTATACCACTATCTAATGAGAATACATATATTCATTGTAGAACAACACCAATATGAGGTTCATGCTCCTCTTCATTGGGTCATCTTCCTATGCTCATAGACGTTGACCGGATCCCGAAAAGCGTCGATAGAGCGGTCGTGGTTCCCAGACTGGGATCTACTTTGAGATTTAAATTCCTAATGGTCAAGGGGGAATTGGGGGATGTAGAGAAGGGGAAGATCATAGAGGCCAAAAAATGGATCAGTTGTGTCTTTAGAACCATAGATCAGATCAGTGTCAGTGATGATTTCCCGACAAAGTGGGAGAATGGGTTTTCTTTTGCGTCTGTTGCAATTTTTCTTTACATAGAGGAACTGGAGGGCTTGGATGCTCAGGATGATGTTGCAGAGTTGAATGAGGAAAAGGTTAGTTATTTCATGGAAATTTTGATTGTCCTGGACTATTCCCTCCCAAAAGCACAACCCACTATCCTTGGAGGTTTTCATTTGAAAATATCATTATTTATTTTAGGGTATTATTGATGCTCTGAAATTTAATTTCATTATCATTCATTTTTAGACAAGTTTATTTTTAGTTTTTGTGAATGATATTTTAAAATCCCATATAAAAATTTATTTGACAAAAAACATATTTAAAATACAAATTAGATTTTTTTTATAGATCAAATGTGTTATAATACTAATATTTCTAAAAATATTGTTGGTTAATATCAATATGATTTTTTAGTAAACTGTAACGGAAAAAACTATTCTTAAATGACTTTTTTTAGTTAATAGACATTGGTAATAAAAATATATATTTTCGAAAAAACTATTTGTAATAATAATTAATAATAATATATTCATTTTTTTGTAAAAAAAATTGTTGGTATTAATATGATAGAGAAAGTTTTTTAATTATTAGTAAACCATGTGTTGGTATTAAATTATTAATAACAATAGACATATATGTTGGTAAAAATAAATGTTGGTACTTGAATTCAATACTAATAAATCAAAATATCTGTTGGAATTACTCATTTATACCAACAGATATATTGTTTGTTGCTTAATTTTTGTTAGTATTAGTAATATATTTTGTAGTGATATAACTATATATAATATAAAAAATTATCTATTAATACCATTTAATCATCCAATTGTTAACAATCATCTATTATTATGAATATTTCTAGTGTTAAAACTTTTTTCTTTCATGAATGTTTTGATTGGATAGTCTTAATGCTTGTATATTTCTCATGGTTCCACCATAACCAGAATGTTATTAAAGTAATAAATATAATATATATTCAATATATATATATCCATGAATAAAATATTGAGATATAAAAATGAATTACACCATTTATGGAGATTTTTGGTCATACATAAGCATGAACTCAATTTTTAGTTTTCAACGGATGGAATGAAAGAAAGGTAAATAATAATTCAAATTTATAGGATAAATTTTATTACATATATTTTCATGAACCCTCCCTCTAAAGATACACCTCCTGATCTAGCAATGGAGAAATAGAGATAATGACCCCCGAGTCCCACCTCCAGTAGGCCCCAGGGTGGAGACTAGCACCAAGGGTATACAAATATCACGAAATAGGAGGAATTACCCTTTGTAGTAACAAAGGTTAGGAGATAAGATGTATCAACCTCAAAAACACTCTATGAAATATATATATAAGAAGCCAGAATCCATCCCACATGCATGTTTAAAGTAAAACTGCTAGAAACACAATGAAAAGATTCAAAGTAAATACCAAAATAACAACACTAAGAAGTGTAATGGTACTATCCAAACGTTCAAGCAAGTAATGCCCAACACTATCCCAGTATTCCTCCTAGAAAGCTAATAGGAGATTTATATACATTGGGTGAACATACATGTATAATAAGTAGGGAAAAACAAATGTCCCTCATGCAAAAATGGGGGAGACAAACTAATGCCCCCATGAAAAAATAGTAAAACCCCAAAGAAACTGACAAGGCAAGATCTAAACCCCAACCTCGCCGAAGGAACACTCACCAAATAACGTAATCAAAGTAATGTATTATAGTAAGAACATCGATGATAGGGTACCCCTCACCACTTTCCCACTGATTATCCACTCTCACACCATAATGGAAAACGTCCTGGTGCTCCCACCTCTTACGGAAGAACCATGTCACAACCCACCCGCGCACACCTAGGCCACATACCACATCACATCCTACCTGCACACACCTATGCCTCGCAACTACATCGCCTCCCGCTCGCAGACACCTGGGCCACAAACCACACCTAATCTCAAAGACACCTAGGAACCACAACACATCTCATCCTGAAGACACATGGTAACCACAAAACATATCATCCCAAAGACACTGGGAAGCAAAAATCAGCTACACACACTTGGGCCTCATGCCAAATCCTACTTGAAGAGTCATAGTATATCACCACCTGAAAGATGGAGTAGGGAAGAACATGTGGCCAACTATCTATGGTCCCTCCAGGATGTTTCAAAAAGACAACCTCACCCATAAAAATGGGGTGTTCGATATGTAGTGATAAACTAGGATGAGGTATATATATAATCAAAAGAAACTAAAATCATATATATAGGTACCAAACTCTCATCCCAACCTATGGGTTTTCCAAACAACAACTAGCCCAAAAAATAGCCAACTTGATGCAAACATTAAATGCACACCCACTCAAACAGCTGCAACCCAATTCACAATCTCATCTAACTAATTTAACCAATTAACATTAAGTCATTAGGAATATTATTAATTTTTTAATTCCTTCCCTACCCAAGAAACAACCTAGAACAACACAAGCAACACCCATGAAATAGCCATACAACACACTAAGAAGAAGGACCATGGTAAAATAACCCACTCCACATTCCCTTTATTTAACATCAACACAAATAAACACCATCATTTCTAAAAGTCATGTCACCCTGTATTTTTTCTAAACAAGAAAACCCCAAACTTATATCCAAACCCCACCACACACCTCATCACGACCATACTTGGAAGCCCCGCTGCATAACAACACCACACCCAGTAATATATACACAGCACAACCCGAATATACAACCCCAGTGCCCAACCACTTCTAATCCATTCCACAATTAATAAATATCTTAATATGAGATCAATTAAACCCTTAAGCCATCCAAAAACACCATCGTCCCCTCAAGAGCATCACCACACAGCCTATACAAAGCCCAAGATAGAAATGATCCAGACAAAACACATAAACACACCAAAAAAGTCAAAGTGTATTCATATTTAACACACTCATACTTTAATTACACTATGATAAATCAGGGGTAATCATAGAAAAATTTTATTCCTAGGTAATCTATTTAGTTAACTTGATATACATGATTAATCAGGTTTTCATGTTCACAACCATTCAAAAAAAGATTAACAATAAGTATTCATGAGTTCAGTGTGAAAATAAAGACAACCAATGAACACAATTTTTTGAAGGAATAAGACTAACAAAATTCGAACCATGGATCAAATATAATAGATAAAAAAATGATCATAATCATCATCTACCTCACCCTTCATTTATTACTAATGTAATAAAAACCCATTATCATAATAGGTCTGAATGTCTTTATAATAGTCTTAATTAAAATTTGGGATTTGATCGTAATCACAAAGGGACATTAGCTTACCCACCCCAAATGACACAAAAATAATGAATGACTAAGGGATCCCTACCTCAAATGATAGGTGATCAACAACTCCTCTTTATGCCAAAACAAGGGGTCATGCAAGAAGTAGGAAAGACTCCAAGGGAAAACTAGAATGATATCTATAGAATAGATGTGACTCCTTGGAGAGAAAATGTTGTAGGAACTCTAATAGAAAATGGAAGGGTTTAATGAGGAGAGGATATCATCATGAGAAAAGTCCAGATAATATATTAATGGAAGGGAGACAATTTCAATGTACATAAAAGTTGGATCACAATCAAGATTACAAGGTTTGAATATTTCAATGTTTCCCTGAACCTTAGGAATTTAATATATTATTTATAACCATAGATTTTTTTTAAATCCACTTAAATATGATAGGAAACTCATTTAACATCAAATAAGATTTAATAGGGGAGAAACTGGAAAAACCTAAGAGAAGTGGAAATTTTGGAAATAGTCAAAACAAGTTACCAATGGATGAGGCACCGATGAAGAGATACCAACACTGATCCATTGACGTTGAACCACTGATTTTGAGACACTGATGCTGAGATATTGACGCAAGCTACTGACACTAAGCCACTGATGCAACCCACTGATGGTAAATTTGGAATTTTGGTAAACTCTTGAAATAAGCTACAATTGCCTCCCAGAACACCTCAAACACTAAATTTTGTCAATGTAATGGACCTGAGGGGTATGGTACATTAAATCAGATAACTATTGAACTATTATCGTCCTTAATAATTTAAAACCAAACCTAAACGAAATATTGGTTCGAAAAAATACCTATAGAGATACCTCTCAAGGATCATATGACACGTGATACACTGCTATTGTCAACAAAGTTCAACGATAAACCACTATGTCCGGACATATGAACCAAGGAATTCCTTACTTCATGTCAAGATGCTATATACTATGGGTGGAACTGACTCTCCTACATGGGTTTAATTTCATCTTAATTAATGTGTCTCGATTAGGAATCGGTTCCCCCCTTTCTACATGTCAAGATTTCATCACACATTATAGAATAGGGAAACAACCCATCTTTTAGAAAACCTGGTTCAAGAAATATATCATAAGGAAAAACTCAAAAAAACATCAGGTACTTGGAACAAATCTACATATCCCTTTCCCAAATACTCTCCTCTAAGACACTATTCTTACACAACAGCAGAACCAATGGAGAGGTCCATCCACACGACACCTTCTCTTGATGATCCTAGATCTCCACTGGCCGCTCCATGAATGTTGTGTCATCCTCAATATGCAACTCTCCCTAGTCAATGAAATGGTAGTCATTGTGAAGATACCAATGAAGCTAGGATACATGAATGTTGTCACAGATCCTCTCCAACTAGGGTGGTAGTGCCAACTAGTATGAAACTTATCCAACTCCCCCAACACGTCAAAGGGTACAATGAACTTGGGAGAAATCTTGCTCCCTCTACTGAACCTCTGCTTCCCACATTGAGGGTTAAAGTTCAAGAAAACATAGTATCAAACCATAAACTCCATGTTCCTTCTCCTACTATTGGAATACGACTTCTTCCAGTCATGTGCTACATTCATCCTCTCACAGTAAAGTTTCACCTTCTCGGTCAAACATTGCACCACGTCCGAACCAATAATAGCTGCCTCCCCAACTTCTATCCAAAACAATGGGGAATGAAACAATCTCCCTTAAAATAGTTTTTAATGGAGCAAAAATAATTTAAGAGTGATAGATATTATTGTAAGAAAACTCAACCAAGGGAAAGTGTTGTACCAAGGACCCACCATAGTCCAAGATGCATTCTCGCTGCATGTCGTCCAACGTCTGGATGGTCTGCTCTGTTTTCCCATCTATATGAGGGTGGAAGGTAGTGCTAAGGAATAAAAAATTTCAAAAATAATACTTCAATACACTCTAGACTCACAAGGTAGACGTGCATCCTGATATGAGATGATGGATCTCATAACCCCATGCAGCTGCACCACCTCATCCACATACCTTATCGCTAAGGAATCCACAACACTCGACTCCTAATTGCTAATAGGTGATCAAATTTAATAAGCCAGTACAACACTACCTATATAGAATCACAACCTCCCAAATCCATGGGTAGCCCTGTAATGAAATCCATCAAGATGTTATATCACTTCCATTTGGGGACATCTAGGGCCTACACAAAACTACTGGGAGCACAGTGGTCAAAATTCACCTGCTGGCACACTAGGAATATTTCCACAAAATCTACCACATCTTGTTTCAAACTGGGCCAAACCCTCAAGACATGATACATCTTGGAAACTCCCAGGTGTACTACTAAGGGTTTTCTATGAAAATCATGGATAACTCCCTCGTGCATCGCCAATAGAACAAACAACTCTTCATGATACAATATTTGATTCCGACCATCCTCTGACCATCCCTCCATATCATCACCCTGGTCAATATGATCACACATCACATCCACTCCCAAGTCTCCCCACTAAGACTCCTCCACATTCTGCCACAGAGATAACTGATTCGTTATCCGAATCATAAATCCTATGCCTCCATCCATTCTTGCATCTATGTGCAAGGTGGTCAACTCCTCCATCACCTTCTAAGAATCCACAGATTCCCAAAAAACCTCCTTATTCGACATCCTGCTCAAATAATCAGCCAAAAAATACCTCATATTTAATGTGTAAGAGATCTCAAAATAATTATCGTGGAGAAAATTTATCCACCTTATTTTTTATAAGTTCAGATATCACTATAAAAATATATACCTCAAGCACTTGTGATCTGTGAAGACCCCAAATGGCCCCCAATGGGGTAATTGTACCTCAAATTTAGAGAAAACATGAACGTTGCAAGTTCCAAATAATTGGTGGAATAGTTACGTTCATGGGGATGTAACTACCTAGACCCATAAGAGATCACTCTCTATTTCTTCATTAGAACACACCCCAAGCCTAGATGGGAAGCATCACAAAACATCTAGAACATCACCCCTTCCTCTATAAACTAGAGAACTGGAGCACTAACAAAATTACACTTCAGAGAGAAAAAAGCATCCTAGCACTACTCACTCCACAACAAGGCCTTGTATTATTTTTTCATATCTGTCAATGGAGTTGAAACTTGAGAGAAATCGGGACAAATATCTGGTAATAGCCTGCCGGACCAAGAAAATTGTGAACCTCTGCCACATTCTTGGGTGATTCCCAATAAAATACTACTTCGAACTTCAATGGGTCCACATATACACCCTACTGAGACACCGCATGTCCATGTAATTGGTCCTCCTAAGTCCAAAACATTCACTTGGACGTATTTTTTAGAGATGGTGGCATCGAAGTACCTTCAGGATAATCTTGATATCATCAGTATGATCCTCCTCTATCTTTGAGTGGATCAAAATTTCATCGATGAATAAAATGATGATCCTATTCAGGAACTCATGAAATATAGAGTTTATAAGTTCCATAAACATGTCCAGTGCATTTGTAACACCAAATGACATAACGACAAACTCAAAGTTCCCATACCTTCACCTGAAAGCATACTTTGGGATTCCACCCTATTTCACCCTCAAATGGTGATACCCAGAATGGACATCTATCTTAGAAAACCAACTTTCTCCCCCCATCTGGTCAAAAAGATCATTTATCCTCGTGAGAGGGAAAAGGTTCTTTACTGTCACCTGATTCAACATCTGATAGTGCATGCACAGCCTCATACCACCATCATTCTTCTTTTCGAACAAGACTAGAGCACCCCATGGTGACACACTAGGCTAGATAAATCCCTTATTCATCAATTTGTCAATCTAATTCTTCATCTCCTGCAACTCGGGTGGTGTCATCCTATTAGGAGTCATTGAAATCAGAGAAGCAATGGGTTGCAAATCTATCTCAAACTCAACATCATGTTGAGGGGGTAAACTCCAAACCTCATCCGGGAATAAATACACTAATTCCAAAAAAATTCTCGGAACCTACTCTATCTCATCATCCATCTATTCCACTGATAGCTTGACCAATAAAGAAAGAAGAGGTTGTACACACTGACTGCCCATCAGACAACTTTGCATACCAACAAAAGCCACACATTGTACATCCACATATGAAAACACTACTATTTTCTATAATTAGTCGACAAAATCATGCATAGAGTATAACTATTCAATTCCATGGATGACATCATATGGTTTCATCTGTAATAGTAGAATATCCCCATAAGACTAATGTGGCCCCATTGTCAGTCTACATCCCCGACACACATTAAACAAGCTAGTCTGACCTCCGACTGGTGTACTCAACACTAGGGGCATAGAAATTATCTTTTTGTATAGTCCCAGAGCATAGGACAGATTGGGTACAACAAAAAAGTTTGAATCTCTCAAATCATACAAGGATTAAATAAGAGTACTGAATAAGTTGACATACCTCGAATGATCTATGGCCCTGATGGATCTGCCACCTCTATGGAATGCAACTGACAACACCAGTAACTCGACCCATATACTGATGACCACATACTCAACCAAGTCTAGTTCTAGGTCCCTTAGGAACACGCTAAGGTCATCCTACACCTGATCTATGTCCCCTTTATAGAGTAAGAGCTTGATATCCCTGCTTCTGAAACGGTCTGGCCGACAACTACTTCTGAGGTGGGCACTGAAACTACCCACCTCCACCATACCAAGCTCGAACAGCCATCGACCACTAACTTTGAAGGTTACCTCAAACTCCATAGATAAAAAATACTAGCCCCATCCCAGAAGGATATGCACAAGGACTAGATGGTCAAAACAAAAACTAATTAGGTAAGCTCCCTAATGGCAGAAACCTCAAAGTACCTTGGACCTAATACCTAACACTGGGAGCCTTGGCTTTTGAAGAACCCTTGTGGATCCACTCTCACTGTGTAACTTCTCTTCATTGAATTCTATCAACTACCTCTTGCAAATTTTGGACCTCTAGTTATGTTGGCAAGGTGAAGGGAGTAAATTCATACTAGCAAAAAGGACAATGTTTATACTATAAATGTCTTTCCCAAGACTCCTCATTCAAAAAATGATCTGGGGAGAAGTGAAGGATATCCTTGAACTTGATCCCCAACCCCTGTAATGATATCCTCCCCTTCTAGAGGAAGATGATCTACTGTCACTTCTTGGAATTCATTATTGATGAGCGGAATTCTACCTGGAACTCATTCTCCAAATCGAACCGTAAATCATCATCCTCCCTTCTCTCCCCTAGGTATATCTTCAACCATTGATGCATATCTCCCCACATATATCTTATTACTAGAGGAACTCAGTACTCAGTCGGAACCCGGATCACACAAAACGTGATCTCAAGATCCTTGAGACATCTCTATGTCTCCATGTCTGAGACACTATCCTCATACTTTACCAATATCTATCATTGGAAAGAACGTACCATTATCTACCATTGGTTTTCGATATCATCTGAATCATCCCTCCACCAACCAACTAGAATGACCTTATAATCCTCCAAAACCTGATCCACTCATGGATGATGACTAAGTACAATACTTAAATAGTAAACAAGGATCTACTATGTCTGAGTAGTATAAAATTTTGTTGAAGATTGATTCTTAATTTTTTATTTATTTAACTCATTGAAACACCCAATTCAAACAAAAAAAAGTCATTGAGATTCATTTACGTCTCCTAGGGTCCCTACCCCATATACAGTGCATCCTCACATAGTCATTCAGTATGATAAGAGTCCTTGCATCAGATCACAAGGGGAACTAAAATCATGTGTCCTATCCAGTCTTCTCGGGCCTATGTCATTCACCAAGATCACCTAACACTACTTCCCTACCAACCCATTCAATCATAATTTTCCTAACTCTAAACTCCATCTTATCTTTCAACCATCATTCTCTGATACCATTCAATCATGACCCCTCCCTCCAAAGATTCCTCTCCTGATATGGAAATTATGAAAGGGAGATAATGACCCCTGAGTCCTACCTATATTAGGCCTTGGGGTGGTGACTAGCACCAAGGGTATACAAATATCACAATATAGAAGGAATTATCCTTTTTATAGTAACTAGAATCGAGAGATAATATTTATCAATCTCAAAAAAAATACTACAAGGAAAATATATAAAAGAATCCAAAATCCATCTCATATGTATATTTAAAGTAAAACTGCTAGAAATACAATGAAAAGATCCAATGTAAATAATAAAAGAACAAAGCTAAAAAGCGACACGAAAACTGTCCCAATGTCAAAGATAGAAATTCCCACCACAATACTTGTAGTCCTCATAGAAACCAGAAATCAATTTTATATATATAGGGAGAGAATACATGTTTAATCAGTATAAAAAACCAAATTCTCTCATGCACATGTTGTAGAGACATACTAATGCCCTGGTGAGAAAATAGAAAAACCCAAAAGCACCTTACAAGGTATGATAGACACCCAAACCTAACCAAAGAAATTATCACTAAATAATGCAATAAAATTAATGTAATATAGGAAGAACATAAATAATAGGGTACCCAGACCACTTTACTACTAATTAGACACTCACATCCTTACGAAAAACACCCTTGTGCTCCAACTTCTTTAGAAAGAACCATGTAACAACCCGACCACACAAACCTGAGACACATACCACATCACATCCCACTCGCAGACACCTAGGCCTCACAACTACATATCATCATGCATGAAGACACATGATCTACAAACCACACCACATCCTGAATAAACCTTAGAACCTCAAAACATCTCATACCGAAGACACCTTGGAACCACAAAAAATCTCATCCTCAAGACAATGAGAAGCACAACTCACCCGCAGACACCTAATCCTCATACAATATCCAGCTCATAGAGTCCTGGGCTATCAGCACAAATAAGAGGGGGTAGGGAAGTGTATGTGGCCAACCATCCATCCTCCCACCGAGATTTTTGGAAAATACACCCTCTCTAATATAAATGGGTGTGTTCGGCACGTAGTGCTCAAATAGGGTGGGGTGCATATAGAAGCACACGAAATAAAAAGTATATATATAGGTACCAACCACTTAGCCCAACCTATGGGTTTTCAAAATAAAAACCATACCACAAAACTACCCACTTACTACAACCACTAAATGCACACCCACACAAACAGCCAAAACCCAGTTCTTAATCCCAACCACCTCATTTAACCATTTACCATTCATTCATTAAAAATATTATTCATTTATTCATTACATACCTACCTAGAAAACTACCAAGCACAACACAAGAAACACCCACACAGATAGTCATACGATTCACTACGAAGTAGGACCATGGTAAAAACAACCCAATGCACATTCCCTTTCGTTAACATCCACACAAATAAGCACCATACTTATTCAAAGTCACAAATACATTTTTTTAAATCAATAAGAAAACCTCCAACTTAAAAACACACCCCATAACACACATCTTCATAACCATACTCGGTAGACTTGCTACATAACAACACCACACCCAGTAACATAAACATAACACGACATGAATCTGCAGACCCACTGGCCAACCACTGCCCATCCATTACACAATCATTATCTCAACCTAATATTTCATTTCACTCTTACACCATACCCACACACACACTATCATGCTGTCAATATAATCACCACATAACTCATAAAAATAACAAGACAGAATGTATCCACACAAAACACATAGCCACAGTAAATAATGAAAATATTATTCGTATTTAACAAAACCGTTCTTTAATTTTACTTTTATAAATCATGGGTTATCACTAAATAAGTATGATCCTAGGGAATCCATTTAATTAATTGGATATATGGGATTAATCATGTTTTCATGTTAACAGTCGTCGAACAGATGATTTACGATAAGTATTCATGAGTATGGTGTGTAAACAAAGACCACTAAAAACAAATAAAAAATGGAAGGGTTGAAGGAAGAGAAGTTCTCAGATTTATAAAAATTCCAGATCTTATATCAATGGAAGGGAGATGATTTCAAAGTACATAAAAGTTGAATCATAATCAAGAATACACAATTTTACTATTTCAATGTTCCCATGAACCATATGAATATTAGATATGATTCATATCCCTTTTAACGAATTTCAAACTGTTTAAATATGATAGGTAACTCATTTAAAATCAAATATGACATAAGAGGGACCCAATTGGGAATAATCGAGAGAAATCGTAATTTTGGAAAACTGTAAAAATGAATCGCAGATGGATGAGGCACTGATACTGATCCACCAACACTGAGCAACCAATGTTGAGCCACCAATGTAGATATACTGACGTAAGATAATGAAATCTATCCATCGACATGACCCACTAATGAAAAAACTAGAATTCTAGAAAACTATTGTAATGAGATACCATTACTTAGCAGAACACCTCAAACAATGAATTTTGACAATGTAATGGACCTAAGGGGTCCAAGACACTAAATATATTTATTAAATATATCCTTATTGTCACACATTTAATTTGGAAATAAAAAAAGGATCACATCTCTTCATAGAGGTGGTAGTCCACACATACCCACAAGTGACATTATCATTTTTTAATAGATTGGAAGGTAAAAAGGTAAATATGGTATTATAATTTTGATCAGAGTAAACATTTATTACCAATAACAACATAAAAAAAAAGTCAGTATCATATAAAATTATCTTCGTAGAACCCTTACAGAACCCTTAGAAATTGAATAACCATATAGTTGAATTCTATACCCAATGGATTAGAGATCTATCTGGGCATACACATCATATAAGCAATATCAGGCTCACCTGATGTTATCTTGGAGAAACAATCATATAAGCTATATCGGGATCACCCATCACTATCTAGGTACACCCATCATATAACAATATCCAAGAACAAAAAATAAAATATATTACCTTTCATCACAAAAAATAAAAAAACAATAATTATTCATTTCATAAAATTATAAACACATGGAAAATAAATGGGTATAATAAAAATCTATTTGAAACATGATTAACTCATGAAATATGATAGGTAACTCATTTAAAATCAAATAAGATGTAAGAGGGAAGAAAATGGGAAAACTAGAGAGAACTGGTAAATTTCGACAACTGTAAAAATGAATCATAGATGGATAAGGCACCAATGTTGAGATATTGATGCTGATCCACTGATGCTAATCCACCATTGTTGAGCCATCGATGTAGAGCCACTGATGTGAGCTACTGACATCGAGCCACCGACTTGACCCACTAATGAAAAAACTAAAATTTTAGAAAACTCTTGTAATGAGATACCATTACATTCTAGAACACCTCAAACACATAATTTTGAAAAAGTAATGGACCTAATGGGTCCAAACAATTACATATATTTTTTAAATATATCCTTATTGTCACACATGTAAATCAGAAATAAAAATAGGATATCATCGGTTCATGGAGGTGGCAGTCCACACATACACATGAGTGATATTTGTTTTTCAATTGATTGGAAGATAAGAAGATAAATATGGTATAATAATTTTAAAAACATAATTATGTCATAAATCTTATATAGATTCATTAATTCCATATTTATAACCATCCAAGAAAAATGGTGAAACAATGAATTACACTGCAACATGGAGATAGAAATATGTAAATTTATGATACTGGATTTATTATTTTATGATGGATAAAAAAATTAATAGGAATAAAAATAATAAATAAAATTTAAATATTTTTAAAGATGATTACCTCTTCTTTGGTAGACTTCATTTAGATATCCTATTACAGGATTTAGGATTGATCCTTTGGGAAGACCATAACTTCTATAAAATTTATAAGGATATTGATAACATAACTGGGATGGGTTTGGTTGAGCTAGGATTATCAATGTTGTGTAAATAAAATAGAGAAGGTGTATCCTTTTATAAGTAAGGTAAGAGACATTCTAGAAATTTCATAATGTATTAAATTAATAAAAAACGTTTTTCATGTAAAAATGGATCCAATTTGATATAATTTGAAGATAAAATTAGAATGAGTCTAAATACTATCATATAACTGTCTTTGGAAAGTTTTTGTATGTTTTTAATCCTTATTTTTTAGTTTTCACCCGCATTAACACTTTTTAATAATTACCTCAATATTAATGCTTTCCACTCTTTAAGGGTCAAAAACTTTACTATAAGAGGAAAAAACCTAGAAATGCACCATGGTTTATTTTTTTATTCATATAAGATAAAATTTTCAAAATATAGGATTTTTATGAATTTTGAACCATTTAATAAAATATAATTTAATATAAAATATCATTATTTTCAGTTTGACACTATTCATTTAATTTGACATTAAATACCTCAAAAAAATATGGAATTTGAGTGTAATCCTTGAAAACATCCCTAAAATGTAATATGTATCGATAAAAATTATATAATACTATATTTTGTCCAATGTATGTTACATTTAATACATTTAAAATCATTTATTTTATTTTTCTTTTAATTGAATAAAAACTATATTTGCGCTATGTAAGTATTCATGCTAATTATTCAGACAATGAAAATTTAAAAAAAAATCCATGAGAAAAAAATAAATTAATATTTAAAATAACTTTTTGTAACAAAACCTAAGTTGTTTTTCCTATCCAATAATATTATAGATATTAAAAGAAAGAGAATGAAATGTTTTACCTTTTCCTTTACTTTAATATTATAAATGTCTAAATAAAAAATAAATTGAAAAAGGTCATATTTTTAATGTTTTTATTTTTATGGATTAATTAAAATTATTCAATAGAGTATGAAAAATTATGAATATATTTTTAATGAAAATCATAGTATTTTTTAGCTTAATTATTCGATTTACCCTTTTCTAATATGATTAATTTTATCACTTTTACTATTCATAAGGATTAAAAATAAAAGTGTACTATTTACCAAATATGTAACTCCTAATTCAAAATATGGAATTAATATTTTCAAATTTAATTATACTAAATGGATTAAGTTATTTTAAATATAAACTCTCAAAATGTGAGGAAAATAGTTTTTTGAAAAATGCAATTATAAGTCCAAAAATGAACTTATAATAAAATTTGGTATTTTAATGATTCAAATGTAATTAATTATATAATTTATAACTATAATAGTGGTATGTTAATTTAATGTTCAATTTAAATAATTATGGGTCTTTTTTTAATTAAATGAAATGACTGTTTTACAAAAATAGATATTTTCACTATTCACTAAAACGTCAATCTTTTCCGAAAAGTTCCAAAATTTAAAACTAAGATAATATTTACTTGGTGAATTAAAAAATGATAAAATTTTCATATAATAATATTTAAATTTTTTTAATAGTTCACTAAAACTTGGTGTTGCGTGTAGAGAAAGCTATCAAAGAAATTTATTTAAAGTGAGATATATCTTAAAATCATGGGTTGTTACATTCTACCCCCTTATAATAATTTTACCTTGAAATTATGTAACACTAATACAAAATATGGGGATTATTATACCTCATTATATCATTAGGTTACCACATATCTTCCTCAATTTTATGATTTTCCACAAAACCAGGACAAATGCGTAGTTTTTCATAGTACTTTCTCTCTATGATTCATAATTTCCATAGATTATTCCTAATAAGACAAATATTTCACTAGTGGTAGGACCTATGAGTTAAGTATTGGGTTTTTTTATTTCTCTTGATATGTATATGGAACACATTAGGAACTTGAAAGAGATTGGCTGCAATGTCCAAATAATAAGCTATCATCCAAATATGATCAAGTATTTCAACGTGATCAATATATCTGGAGATTATATTTAATTTATTTCAAAATATCATAAACATATTCCAAGGATATATTTAGAGAAATAACTTGTCACCAATATTGAGCTCTAGATCTAATCAATGGTTTTTAACCTAACTGTTCTTCATCTCTGAGTTTCCCTTATGTATTGTGGAATGGATCTAACCTTCTATGTTATTTCCTCATCTAGATTTGGTCCCAATAGCTTTATCTCTCCATCTTAAATCCGAAAAATTTTATTTTTTCACTTCCTTCCATATAGGGCGTAATAAGGATCCATCTGAATGCTCAAGTGAAAGCTATTTTAGTAATAAAATTCCACCAAAGGAATGTGTTGATCCCAAAAACCTTTAGAATCCATAAATAAAGCTCATAAAATGTATTATAGAATTTAAATATTCCTCTCAAATAGAAAATATTTCTAAGTATGATAATTAGTATTGAAAATCATCTTTATATCCAAATCATGCAGAAGGATTCTCTATAACTTTAAGGTTAACATTGAATCCTGATCAGATACGACTGAGTGCGGTACTCTATGAAATCTCACAAAATCATTAATTTATAATTGAGTAAGTTCATAAATATATAAATCTTATCTAATAGTGATTAAATTCATTAAAATATTATGTAGTCTTACAATAACCAAAATAGCATTGTTCCATTTAGATGATTTGGGGAGTCTGATGATGGAATGCATGGTAATTTTTTCCATTTCCATTTTGGTAAGGGTAATTGGTGTAACATCCCCTAATAATTATTTCTCTCAGAATTAACTTTTTGACACACAAAGAATAAAGAAAAATACTCTATAATATCCCTTTTCAGGTTATCCTAGTGGAAATATTCTTGTAGGTCTCTATATATCATGGTACTTCCAGGATGAATAAAGAATGGTAAACTATGATACTCATCAAATTACTCCTTATTCAACTATAGTATTATTGGAATATATACTTGATTCTTGAACATTATATGTTCTACATGATGATAGTTAAACATAGGAAGTTTCCACTACTTATTTAGCAATTCTACATATTTCTTATAAACCTTCCTAATCCTCAAACAGATGGATAGTTTAACATTCATTCGAGAAACATAACATTTTTACCTTTAACCAACATTTCTAGATCTAAATAAACATTCATAAATATTAGATCTCTTTCTATCCTCATAATGAAAAAACGAGTATAGTCTTTCCAACTTAGAGTATCATCCACATTGTTTTCCTTCCCAAGATCATAATGTATAGAGAAGTCAAAATCCTTGATTTAATCCAACAATATTCTCTTGAGAATATTCAAACATTTATGTGTAAATATATAATTCAAGATTTTATTATAAGTATATATTTAACATGTTTCACCATATATATTATACCTCACTATATTTAATTTAAAAATTACAACTTACAACTCTAAATATTTATTATGGTAATTCTGCTCCTGAATTTTTAATTTTTGGGAGGCATATGCTATAACCGTATCATTCTGCATGAGGATTCATCCTAGTCCATTCTTTGATGCATCACTATAGACAAAAACACTTCAATACTAAAGGGTAGTGTAATAAAAGGTGTTTTGACCAACCTTATCATAAATTTCGTAAAATTCTCCTCACATTTATTAGTTCACAAGAACTTAACACCGTTCTAATTCAGCTTGGTGATTTGATTATATAGTCCTGAGAAATTTATTGTAGAACATATTTAGTATCTATACATCCCAATAATACTATAGATCAACGTTACCATGGTTTTTCTAGGTTATTTCTCAATAACCTATATATTTTAAGGTTCCATAGGTATACCTTATCTTGAAATTTTATTACCCAAGAATGTGACTTTTTTGTTTCTAAAATTCACACTTTGTAAAGTTGGTATATAACTTCTCTTTCCTTGGGGTCTTTAATAAAATTATTAAATTTTTTAATGATCATCCTTTATATTTGAATACATAACAATATCATTTATAAATACTACCACTAAATAATCAACATAATCTCTAAATACTCTATTCATTTATTCTATGAAGATAATAGGAATGGTAAGTATAAATAAAAATTAAAAAAATTAACAATGTAAATACCTTGTTTGAAAGGATATATTGGATATATCCTCCTTCTAGACCCTTATATGATAATATATATATAAATGATCAATCTTGAAAAAATATATTTTTTAAAATAAAAAGCCATACTGCCTAAATAAACCAAAAGGTTATAAAAGTAGAAAATTGGGAAGATTACATTTATCATTGTTGAAAATCAAAACCAAATATTCCAATATATTAGAGTAAAAAATGTTGGTACCTTCAGTTACTCCTTTATTGGCAAGGAAGTCCGTAAGTTGGTTTGCCTCCCGATACATGTGAGTGATGATGTATGTCATGGAGGCAAAGATTTTTAGGCACTTTCTCCATTTATTCATGTACCTCTAGGAAAGATGAAGTTGATTCTTCCAGCTGGTACAATATTAGAGTAATCACACTCAATCCAGAACCTATTCCAGTTATTCATCCGATCATGATCAACCACTTTTATAATATCATACATTTTAGCTTCAATTGCAATGGCTTCTCCACAAGAACCATATTTTCCTCCCCGGAAGTCTCAATTATGATCTCAGAAGGAAAATCCATAAACAGTAGGGCCATGGTTTCCTCTCGAAGAACCACCCAAATTACATTTAATCCAGTCAATAAATGGAAGATACCAGAAAAAATCAATGGTAGAAAGAGTTTTTTGAAACTTACCTTTAACTTGATGTTTGTTCAAAATGATAAGATCTGTAACTGAATTGGATCATCTGCCTATATGTTGGGGGTTTGCATTTTGAACCACCAGTAGAATATTTTGTATGGTAGATTTGTGAATAATGATATTCTCTCCATTAAGAGACTTATTTCTTATGTTCCAAATGATTTGAAAAATTTCAGCACAAGCAACAAGGAAAATAATTTGTACCTGGTTGGAGAACTGAATGGAAAGGATTTCTTGCACCTATTGGGCATAGTTTCTGTTTTGAATCGGATGAAACTCAAAGAAATTGAAAATATAATTCCATAGGGTATTAGATGTATTACAAGTGATTAAAATGTGATTAAAACCTTTACGATGATGTAGGGAAAGGGGTAATTTGGAAGAAAGTGAAATACCCACCCGCTGGAGGTTCTCCTCAAGGGGGAGTTTACCAATGTGAAGCCTCCAAAGATGAGTGTAGCAGGAAGGCATCATCAATCATTTTGTAAAATTATCCATACAAGTTCTTCCCCCATGGGTGATATGGTTGTAGTAAGCTTTTGAATTTATATGACCATCTGTAGAAGGCTTCCAAATAAAAATATTGTTTTCTTCTAGCAAAATCAATGTTTTTAACTATGTGAGCAATGTTCTCCTGTAGAAGATGTTGAGTTTCAAATTTCTAATTGATAGAGGAGTTTAGTTCTATATTGGAATTAGTAGCATTAATTTGATCAATCAGGATACTTCCATACCAATTTTGATTCCAAATTTTAAGAGAAGAGAAAGAATTAACAGACCATCTGGTATTATTGTTTATATCTTGGAATAGGTTCACCCCATGGTGAATCACATGGATGAATGAATCCCGAGTAAATATTCTCATAGATTTTATTCTTTAATTATTATAACTCAAACTGGCCATTCAATATGGAGTCTTTGAAAGAGGTGTAGAATGAGGTATGAGTTATATTGAAATTTCAAGTTCACATTTGGGAGAAGTGTAAGAAACTATTCGGGAAATAAATTTATTAAATCATGTACAATAGGAAAATATTATATTTAGAGTTTCTCCCTAACAATATTATATAAATAACCTACATTAATAGGAATTAAAACTCCTATGATGTATGTAATTTCCATTGGGATTTTAGTTTCATACTCACACCGATTGGCTATTATATGTTTATTCAGAATATGGAATATAACATCCCAAAAATAAGAATATATATTCAATGGAGTTAATGTATTTATTATCTACCAATGGATTAGTAGTTCCATTAAAATATAAAGGATTCTTTTTCATGAAGTGGTCCAATATAGAAGAATCACAATGTGGAATAACAAGTTTCTCCATTTCGGAATGGTCATTAATCATAGCATAAGTAATCTTTCCTAATATGGTCATTATCTACTTATTTCCAATATGATATATATTTTCATGATAATATGGGATATATCTACAATATTTATAGGTTTTGATTCAGTCTCAACGATTATGTTCCATCACTGAATAATGGTACACACTGAGTCAGCTCAAAATCAACTGGAATATAAAACCACAAATGAAAAACCCCTTTAATACAAAATGTTCAAAAATAATATAAGGGGTTATATTAATTTTCATGTTATCTATGTTTATTTGAAATATAGTTAGAAATGATTCTACTAAACGTACTATGATACAAACTATTGAAACCCTAGTTTAGTAACCTAAAGCTGATGTCTACTTTATTACATTGGTATACTATACAATGGATCTCATCTCAAAAGAACAATTTGTTTCAATGTCTTAAAGAACTATATAGATACCTGATTCATATATTACATTGGAAATATAAAAACAATATTATAAAAAAATGCATTCATCCTTTATACTATTCACAATAACCGACTTCATATCAGGGGGAAAGAAAAACTAATAAAGGGTGAGCTCAGACACTCTTTAAGAGTTACCCACAACATAAGATATCATGATTAAATAAGGAATAATCATTATAGAAAGGTCAATAACTTAATAACATGCCATTTAGACAACAATAATGAATGTATGGATAATATTATTGTATTAATATCATGGATAAAAATAATTGATTTCTCAATAAAGGAAATGATTAATATTGAATGATCAATTCAATTCATAAAAAATATTTATTAAAAAATACATGTATTGAGTAATGAATAAGTATTTTTCAATTTTTTCCCTAGTTAATGAGTTAATTTTCAAAGTGATCGTATACATAAATTATATAGTATTTAATCAATAAGAATATTCATGATGTATATTTAAGAAAATTGTAATGTCCAATGAAAAATTATCACTATTAAGTGAATCTTTCAAGATAAATTTAATGAAATAAAACTAGAAATAGATAAAATATGACCCTATATTCATAAAAAATATTGATTTTTAAATATATTTATGTCTTTTGGACAATAAAAGAAAATAGAAGGAAAACATTCAAATAATATTTATTAAAATAATATTGTTTTTAAAACCTTTGAAAACATGTAGAAGAATATAATTAGCATAAAACATCTATAATAGTGGGAAAATATATTAACACTTTATGTATTAAAAACAAGTCTTTTTACTTTTTGTAAAGAAATTAGAAAAACACCCCTTTAAAAAATCACTAGAAAGATTCCTTTTCAAAATTCTAAATATTTTTGGATAGTATATATTTTACTTTGAGTAAATAAAAAGGATTTTATTTGATCCCATTTTTAAAAATATGAACATGGAATATAAATATATCCAATCAAAAGATAAATAAGATCATCTTTTCTTTTAAACATTTCTTTTCTTGATTCAAGTTCCAAAGAGGGGAAAAGTTGGAAGAAAAGTTGGAAACTCCTTTAAATAGTAAACATAAATTGAAATTTTAATCATCATGAATAAATATATATTATTGTTAAATACATAAAATTGGCAGTATATACAACACATAAAAGTAAGTAGTTTCATAATACCAAATATGTCTCAAGGATGTGGAAATTGAGATGAAATCCCGTACAATGATCATATCATTAAGCAGACAATTAATAAATGAATTGATGATGTGTATAAAATGTAAACATAAAAAGAAATTTAAATTCAATATAATAAAATCATAGGTCATTTCACACAAAACCATGGAATAACATATCCCATGAAGTAGAATTATAATCCAATGAATGCAAATTGAGTTGAGAAACTCCTTACCTCATGTTTAACTTTCCTCATAGGTGTTATAACCTCTTGTAAAATAAATTTTAATTTATTATAATTAGATTAAAAAACCATATTCCAATTTATAATATCATATATGATCCATTTATAACATTTTATTGCCCATTTGTTAATAATATTTTATTATTATCATTATTTCAAGTGTTAACTACTTCATTTATCACGTATGTTTTGATTCGATAGGCTCGATCCTTATGTATTTATCATTATTCCATCATATCTATAATATTAATCAAGATAGAAACATAACATATATTTAATATATATATATATATATATATATTTATTTATTTATATTCATCCGTAAAATATAGATCTATAAAAATGAATTGCATCGTTTATAGAGACAGTATCACATATATACGCATTAATGTTGTTTTCACTTTTTTATGGATGGAATGAAAGAAAATTCAATAATATTTTACCTTTATATGATCATTTTTATATCAAAAATATCTTATATATTTATTGAATCTATCATTATTTCCATCCATGTAAAGTTGAAATGAAAAATGGATCACATCACTTTGTGAACGTGGTAATCCACATATATGCATGAGAGATGTTATCATTTTAAAAATAAAATTAGTCCATAAATATTATAGTTATTCATTATTTATGTCTTAATAACCATACATTTATAATTATTATGAAAAATTAATTACTCATTTATGTGGAGAGGGTAAGTTATATGTAAGCATAGGTGATGTTTTTACGTTCTATAGGATAAAAAATTGGTGGAAATAGTTGAACCTATAATTTCCATGAATCCACACTCCCAGGTCTAGTGATAAAAACATAAAATTTAATTTTATGTCTGTGATAATGATGAAGGTGTCCCAATTTTCACCATCCAAAACTTATAACACAAAAAGAAAATGTTGGATCAATTATATACCCAACAAACTTTTAGGTTTATAGATTTATAGAATTAGGAAAAACTCTTACATAAACAATACCCATTTCCTTATATAGTCATTCTCACAGATAACCAAAATTTTATTATTTAACATTAAGTCATAATAATCATCTATATGAAACACTTCTAGACATAATTCATTCAAAACCATTCTAGATAACCTGGGGAAATGGAGACATAAGAAGGCTGACATCAAATTATTAGTAATGTTAATCCTATGAATTAAAACTTTAATGTCATCAGTGATAATAATAATATCATAGGGGTATGATGAAATAGCCAATGATAATGATAAAAACATAAGAATATTCATACCCATCAATAACTGAATCATCAAACATGAAAACATGGAATAAGGATTTCAAAAATTCAAGGGTCTTCAGAATCAATAATCATGATCCATTTGATATCAATTTTGATCGTAGTAAACATTTATAACCCATAATAACATAAAAAACACATTTCAATATCATAAAATATTATCTTCATCGAACCCTTATAAAACCCTTACAAATGGAATAACCATAAGGTTAACTTCTATACCCAATGAATTAGAGATCCATATGGGTGTACACATCATATAATCTATATCAGGCTCACCCAATGTTATATTGGAGCACCAATCATATAAAATATATCGAGATCACCCATCACTATCTAGATACACCCATCATATCAAAATATCAATTAATAATAAATTATATTGTATTATATTTAATCAAAAAAAATGAAAAAACTATCATTCCTCCTTTCATAACTTTATTAAACCATGGAAATTAAATGGGTTCAATAACAATTTCTTTGAAATATGATTAACTCGTGAAAAAGAAATGGGTTCCAAAACAATCTCACTGAAACAATCAGTGTCCTTGTAGATAATTAATTAGGATTGTAGAATTAAAAAATATAATAATTAGAGCATTAGTAAAAAAAATTGATTCTAATGTTGATGAATAAAAATACAATTAGAATATCATTAAAAACATTTTTGAGGAAAATAACAATTTCATTTGGAAAATCAATTTTAAAAACGAAAAATTGACAGAATAATTTTAAAAAATTACCTTTGAAATAAATCATTGAAACCTATAAAGGAAACTTCAAGGAAAATAATAGACCTGATGGTGGTAAAATACGTTCATGCCATAAGTGATAAAAATAAAAATTATTTTCAAACTATTTTGATAAAGAGAGTCAAATGTGACCAATTTGAAACAAAATGAGAAATTTTCGTTTAATTGTTTTTAAAATAAAGTAAAAGGTAATGTAAAATTGATTTAATAAATAATTTATCTATACTAAATAATGTGTTTTAGTCATTTTATAAAAGTTTGATATATAAGGGAAAGATACCTAATCTAAGAGAAAAATACAAGTTCGATATCACTTACAGACATCTTTATTGATGTTTATTCAATCAATATGGGATTAAATAAAAATTAAACCTTTTAAAACATTAATTAATATATGATAATAAATTATACATGGTTCAAGAAAACAATATCACATTATTTATTCTAAAAGAAACTCGAACATAAACAATCCTGAAATAAAAGAGATTGTAACATAAAGCCTTTTCCACTTTGGTAACTCTTCAACCTCAAGACCCATGAAAGAATAAAATCAAATCAAACATTTAATTTCTTGAACAATTTCATATTCATGATATAATATTTAAAAGGTAATTATATAATTCTTATAAATAAGATAGGTTTATATCATAAACATATGTCTCAAATAAAAATAATTTGAGATGCATAACCCTTACAAAAATCATATCAATGAATTTTAGAATTAATCAATGAATCAATTATGTGTATGAAATATAAAACCAAATAAAATAATCTTAAATAAAAAATAATATAATAAAAAATCATTACAAAATAATCTTTATATAATAATTTCAACAAATAATCATTACAACCCAAAGATAAGAAATTGAGTTATGAAATTATTTTTCGACTTACAAAATTGTTATTCATCTCCCCTTGAATGAAATAATAAAAACCAATACTTAAAATGCCATTATGCATGGTTTATTCATTTTATTACATTTAGAATGTTAATTTATACAACACATAATACAAATAAGTGGATAATATGGCATATATCTCATATAAATACAAAGTGAAATGATAAAACCCGTACCTTCAGTCCATACATTACTTGTAATAATTTTAAGTGATGTTCAATAAGATTACATAAATTATTTTATTTATTAAGAAAATTTTACATTTTTAATTCTATATACTTAAATTATTTATTTTATTTTATTTAAATTACATTCAAATAATTAATTTGTTTAGTCCACATCAGGAGTTGTAAAGATTTTTGGTTCATTGTTTCATAATAGCTTTGGGGTGGTGACCATGGTCAAAGGGGTCATTGTTTCAAAATCTACCTAATAATAATAAAGAAATATTTATAATATTATTTCATAAATTACACTTTTAAAAACAACAATGTATTTAGATAATGAAAAGTGAACAACATTACAGTCATGGAGAGGGTAGGTCGTACATACATGAGTAACATTTCCATTTTTCAACCAGTATTATGGAAATAAGATAAGTAATATTTTAAATTTTTAGAATGATAATAATATAATAAATAACATATTATTTCATTTAAAAATAGTTATATATATCATACATGTGTTGTGTTTATGATAAAATAATCACATCACTACATGAAGGCGATCGTCCACACGTTCACACGAATGATGATATCATTTTTTAGTGTAAGAGAGAAAATTATATTTTATCTTTTAAAAATATTAAATATGTAAGTAATATAATAATTTTTTAATTTATATTACATTTTTTCATTAACATTTACCTCATTAAATTCCATGTAAATCATTAGTGAAAAATGAATCACATCACATTAAGACGTGGTAGTCCATCGTACGCATGAGCGATGTTATCATATACCCCATGGAATGGAAAGTAAAAAGTTATATGTGATATAATATTTATATAAGTATAAATATGTTAAAAATATAATATATATATATATATATAATCAATCATTATATAATGCAGTGAGTGGTGATTATGGAAAACGATTGACATCAGTTCGTGAGGAACTAGTGTGTCCTACACACAAATGATGATTTGGTATCCCATTTTATGGAAAAGGATATAGATTTAAGTTATTAGATTAAAATTATATAATTTTATTATATTTTATATAATTTTTCATTATATAATCATAATTCAATAATATTTGGAGTTATAATAAGAAATAAAATAATAATTCTCTGTTAAGCATGATACCTCGTCTTCAGACAACCTCCTTAGATAAGAAGCAAAAATGTTATTAAGATGGAGTTATTATCAAAATAAGGGATCTAGGATGTGGTTAGAGAATTAATGAATAAATTTGGGTTGGTATTTTAAAATAAAAATGGTTTTTATAGTGGTGTCCTTTTCTAAGTGAGGTGAGTGTCACACTTGTAAGTTTTTCAAAAAAAAGTTATAACCATGATTTTCTCATCCCACAAAGATAAACATAGAACATTATAAAAAAATAAAATTTTATAAGAAAAAAATATTACCTTAAAATATATTTTGGACAATTTTTTAGGTCATTTTAACCCATATCTCTTTATTTTAACCCCTGTTAAAACCCAATTTTCCCTTAACAACAGTAATTAATTTTTACAGATTCCACTATTCATTATGGTAAAAAATTATATTCACCATATTATAAAATATTAATTATTATGATTAGAAATATAGAATCTTTTTTATAAAATTTCATTTACATAAGTGGATTAATTTAATTTAAAATTAAACCTGCAAATGCGATGAAAAAGATGGTTTTCAAGAAGAGTATTGTTCGAGAAAAATATGATTTTATATTAACTATATAACTATTAATAATTATTATTATAATATATATTAGTATTTATTAATATATATTATATATATTTCATTTAAATGATTCATCATTATGGTTTTTTAATTAATTTAAAATGATAAACATTGTGCACTTTAAAACTGTTTTCAGAAATATCCCACTTTAAAACCTAAATACAAACTTATACTAAAATCTAGTATGAAGTTGAATAAAAAGAAATTAACTGGATTAAAAATAATTAAATAATACATATTTTAATTTAAATTATATTCAAATCATATTGGTAATATTAAATTAATTAATTTATTGAAAATTAATGATGGTTTTACAAAAAATTGGTAGTTTTCACTATTCACAGAAAAATCAATATTTTCTGAAAAATCCCATCAATTAATCCAAATTCAATTTTGATATTACTATTTCAAAAATAAATTTAATTTTATAAAATATATTTTCTAAAAGTTGAAAAATTTAAATATAACATTTTTTTCAATAAAATGAATAATAATATTTTTTTGACGAAAACAAATTCTTAATGAATAAAATTAATTTACAAAAAATGATTGATTATTTAATAAATATTTATCAAAAATTTATATTTATTATTACATATATATATATATTATAAAGTATTTAATACTACTCATACCTGTAAATTCAATTTCTTGGTTAAAATGGTTATATATTTCACATGTCATTTATGATCGGTGTAGGGTGTCATATATTCTATCAAATAAAAAAATATATGGGTTTTGTATACATTAATCTATTAAAGAGGTAAAATTTCTTTTAAAAGAAATTTATCATAATTTATTAGGTGTTACATTCTTGTGTCATATTTTTGTTGTGTTTTGTATATACTATCAATAATAATTTTAATATTTTAAGATCTTGGGGTGTTCCATACCCCCACCCCTTTCATAAATTACATCTTCAAAATTTGAACTTTATCTCAGTAATCAAGTTTTGAATATTTGTAAAATTCATTTACTATAAATCCAAATTGTAAATATTGTTAATAAACCTTTCTCTTAATAGTATGGAAAGGGAAATACAAAGTTCATCACATTACTAGGTTTCCACATAGGAGAACACTGGTGGCACGTCAGGATATTAACATGGAAGAAAGGTGAAAATAAGAATGGATAGAGATATATATAGTTGATAACATATATGGGAATGATAATAGAATGCTACGGATCTCAAAACCATAAATCTGTGATTAGTTAAAATACCATCGCATCATAAAAAATGATGGTATTAGAATAACATATTTGTTTTCAGATCCTTTTCCTGGACTTGAGGAATTAATTTAACATATAGACTAATATAATAAGGAAATATACTTACTTGATATGTTTTATTTCATCCTCTAAGAAATTTCCACCAAAATATCATATTTATCTTCAAAAGATGGGTATTTAAGATGAAATTTTCATTCCTGAAGCACAAAAATCAAATTTTGGAAGACCATATAACCATAAATGATATAATCAAGTTATTTGACATTTATTCAGTAATTAAAAAAATGGTTAGTACATGTTAGTATAATTTCCAAAATGAATAAACCTTAATAGGATGAAACAATGCATTAATCTCTAAAATTCAATATTAATACACAAAGTTCAACCAAAATTATTCCATTAATAGATAACCATAAATACCAAATAAACTCAAATATTATATCATACCTTTCATATAAAAAGACAAAAAATATAGTGATATGATTATAAAATAACATTATTCACTTAGCCATCAAATCAATTTTCTATCACACGACCATCTATATGATAAAACATGTGTTCCAAAAATTACCTCAATATCCGTGATCATATAAATCCAAAAGTTTGTCAATACCATATAACTTATTTCTGAAAAATGTAATGTTATACTTCACATTAAATAAAATATTTATATAAAAGTCAACCTAATAAGACATATTTAAAATATTCATTAATCACATTAATATGTCGTTGCATAAACCCATAAAAGGGGTATCTTAGAGTTTGATCTCATGATCATCCAAATTCTTATAGATCTATGATGATATCTAAAAATATTAAAATAACATCATAATCTATAAATTTATCTAATCATTTCTTTTGATACAAATTATAACAGCCTCAGACCCACACACCCTATTCTGCTATTGAAAACAAAAAAATTACATTTTTGGATTTGATTCTGATTAAGGTGACATAATTTTAACCATCCAAACATACAACATAAAATTGAATTATCGGATCACTTATATAATCAAGGAAATTTTAGGTTTATAGTTTTATATAATTAGGAGAAACTCTTATATAAACAATACCCATGACTTCAAATAATCATTTAACCATGCTATTATTATTTATAATTATATCATTATCATCATCCATATGAAACTATTCTTAACAAAATTCATTAAAAATGTTTCTTTATAACCAAGGAAAATAGAAACATAATAAGGGTGAGATCAAATACTCAACAAGGGTAAGCATAAGCATTAACAATTGATTGAATGGACCTAAGGCCATCATTTTTTATTAATTTTTATAATTCACCTTTCAAGGGGTGAGGTGGAACCCCTACAAGGCCCAAAGGCTTATAGACAATTACATGAACCGTAGGTCTTAGAAGAAATCACTCAGACAAAAAAATCGGAACAAATCCTCCCCATGACATGTCATGATATCAACAGTCCACCTTCACAAGGATGGTCGGCAAGCTATCCTGTGTAGAGCTTCATAGGCCCGGTACTGATGGCAATTTCATACCCTCTTATTCTTCCAATTTGGGTTCGCTCTGCTATGATGAATGTTCTTGCTCTAGATACTCATCTGAAGCCTTTTCCCTTGTAGTCTGACTGGTACATCTACATATTCATGTGTCCGAAAGGCCTTATGGATTCTCAAAGGCCTTGTGGTGTCCAAAATTCCTTGAGGGACAACTGGCTCGAAGGCCTTGGGTGTCCTGAATGTCTTGTAGGACATTAGGACAAAACCAATGGCCTAAAAACATTTCATTGTCATGGAACATTATCTTCATAGAACACTTACCAAACCCTTAAAAATTGAATATAAATATGGTCAAATTCATAACCCAATTCACGGGAGCTCAATCTAGGAATACCCATCATATAATATATATGGGGCTTACCCAAAACTATCTAGATGTACCCATCATATAAGTTATATCAGGCACACCCAACACTATTTTGGTGCACCCATCGTCCAAAAATTTCCAAGAACCATACATAAAGTACATTTAATTTCATCATGAAAGTCATAAAAAATTATTATTCCTTTCATAACTTGATTAACTCATAGAAAATAAATGGGTCCCATTACAATATATTTGTAACATGATTAACATGTGGAAAAGAAACGAGTTCCATAAAAGTTTCAGTAAAACATTTATAATCCATACAAAGATAGAACAAAATTTGTATCATTACAAAATATCCCCATTACAACATAAGTAACAATAATGGGTTTTTATATTAATGAATAGAAATACCATTAAAAGATGCCTATTTTTTTAGGATAATAACTTTTTCATTTTCAAATTTACTTTTAAAAACTAAAAAATAAAAATATATTGTGAAAAACAATTAATTAAAAAATACCTTGTAAACGTATAAAGTAGACTTCAAGTATAATAATGGACATGAGTGTGGGAATTTTTTGATGTTATAATTATTACAAGTAATGTAACGCCCTAACCCTAGTTAACCAAAGTTAGTGCATCATTACATAACATTGGCATGATCAAAAGAGATCATATATTGAAATAGAAATTAGTATAGTATCCTTGTAAGTACTAGATACATACATAAGTTTTACATTACATTATGAAATGGAAAACCAACAACATTGTGTCTTCTTTTAACACACTCATATCCCTTATCCTATTCCTATAGGTCAAAAATAATATAATTCTTCACATCCTGGGAAAAATAAGACATAAGAAAGGGGTGAGATCAGATGCTTAGTAAGGATATCAATATGGTAGAAACTATCATAAGAAAACTTAAACATTTAAGGAAATGTATAAGACTAAAAGGAAAGCCTTTTATACATATTCTTCAGCATAATATGGCAAATATAAATCAAATAATTTTATTTACATATTAATATGGATATTCTACTAGTCTAATAATAACATATAATATCAATAGATAATTTCATAATGATGTAATTCATAATACCGGACATCATAACCACATAGTCAAGGCCTCATGCCAAGAATAAAAAAAAATATTTTGTCAAGGCCTTGTGACAAGAAACTAGTTTGTCTCATGAGATCTATAGATGCATCGAGAAGCTATAGAGGGATACACCCATCACTTACTAAGTCCAATTCATTCCTCATATGAACAGGATGGAACATAATGTTATCATTCATAGTAAAATTGGTACACAAAATGTAAATATTTTGACCACAAACCATGAATGGTATAAAAATAACACATCCACAATCAAGAATAACTTATTCAATACAATATCGAATATCGTATTATAATAAATCAACCTCAATCAATAATAATGATTTATATTGACATAGATTAAAATAATCAGCAAAACTATTTGAGAGAAATATCCCTTTTTTCTTAAAAACATTTAAAAGCCTCATTATTTATCAAGAGGCCGATTAAAAGATATTTTCTAATCAAAGTATCTCAAACTTCTTAGAAACTTTTAAAAGAAATTTTAATTTTAAAAAATTCATGTCCATATAAATAAATCCTTTAAACCATTTATAAATCATGGACATTAATTAAAAAGATTTAGAAGAATAAATCTTTAAGAAATTTAAAATGTTATTTTAGTTAGAGTTATTAACCAATCGAGAGATGATTTAATAAAAATAATTAAAGTAATAAAAACCTTATAATATCATGAGATTAAAGGGATTCAAGATATACTATGTGAAAGTACAGTATGTACACCATATAAAAGTGAATTGGCGCATAACAACATAGAAGTTTCAATGGAATGTAAATTTAGATGAAATACCTTACAAAGACAGTATTCTTAATTTAAGGATAAATCAATGACATAATTATCTATGAAGAATATAAATACACTAAATATGATTGGATATTAAATGTAAATCAATCAGAGTATATTCACACATATTCTTTTAAAAACAACACCAATGAATTGGATATTTAACTCAATGAATCGAAATTGAGTTTAGATTATTCTTATCACGTTCATATCGATGACTTGAGAATTTATAAGTGGTGTGATTAATTCTATAGAAATTATATCCACACAAAGGAGAGTGAAAAATACTACATAAATAAATAAATAGTGATTTCACACTTAATCGTGGAGTAAAATAATCAATGAATTTTGTGTAAAACCCAATGAGTGTAAATTGAAATTATAAATTCCATTACCGATTGGTAACATACGAAACATACACCCCCTGGAAGAAGGATCATACAATTACGATCTAAATACTGATAAATTAAATAATATTACCAAAAGAATACAATTATGGGAAGTACAAACAACACACAAACGTAAATACTGAAAAATATAGCATGAATCTCACAAGAATAAAAAGTGAGATGAAAACTCATTACCTTTTATTTTTTTTAGTAGAGGTTAGGATAAAATCCTATATAATGGTTAAATAATTTTTATTAAATTATACAAGAACCACATACATAAATATGATAACATATATGATCTTCTAATATTGCTTAATGGTATTTCGGTAGTATCATTGTTTTGGGTGTTAACTGATTCATTTTACTTTTATATTTTGTTATGTAAGTAATGTTTGTTATAGATAGGATGTATTTGATTCATATAAATAACGATATCAAGTTCTTAAAAATTATTTTTAATCATAAAATGAAAAAATATCTTGAATGGATACAATGGGGAACAAAATATCATCACGTGGGGGAGATGGTAAGTCGTATGTATACACGAGCAACAATATCATTCTATTAGTGGTCAAATTGTTTTTAATTGGATGGTATAGTATGTATAAATAATCATTAACATTTTATATCTATTATTTAAATCATTTATAATCATTATTATACCAATCCAAATAATGAAGTGTTGAATAGAAAACTACACCATGATATGGAGATGGGAAGCCGTGCATACGCATGTATGGTGACTTTGTCATTCATATGATGGGTAGAATAATGAATATGGTTTTACCATATTTATAATAACATCACATTATTTATAAGGTATTGGATTTATTATTTTGGTTTGGAAACAACAATGAAAGAGGAAGTGGAAGAAGAAAAAAACATTCAAAGAGGTGATGAAATTATTACTTCTTCTTCAGGTGATTCATTTGGATTTGATCAAAAGGGTACATTAGGTTCGTTTTAAAATCAATGTAAGGATCCTTGGTTCAAGTGACGGTATTTTTGTGGGTATTAGAGCAGGGTTTGGCCGATCCAAATGGATTTGGAGCTGTGATTTTGAGAGAAGGGGAAGTATAATTTTATAAGAGAGGTGAGGGTCAATTTAGGAAAAGCTTCAAATATAATTTTATTATAAATTAATTTTCGGTTTATAATGGCTCAAAATGTATTTATTTAAAGGCTAAGGTGAGTATGGGTCTCCATCCTATCAACCTATATTTTTTAGACAAGTTTATGTCACCATATTAAATTTATCTTTTAGATTTAATTCTATGTTAAATAGTTTATCTTTTACCATGTCTTCTTGTATTTTTATAATACATGTTAACAAAGTTGATATAAAATGCCAAGAAAACATCAAGTGGTTCATTAGTGACATATATATCATTATAAAATCCATTTTTCAGAACCATATATTTTTTAGGAATATTATATTATTTAATAAAATAGTATTTGTTAAAAATAATCATTTATTTTAAATTTTGACACTATTTATTATTTGTTTTTTGTGAAAGTAACAAAAACTTGATTACTTCTAAAAAAATACATTTAATAAACCCTAACATGTCATATTACCCTAATAAATTATTTTAATGCATCAAAAGTCTCAATTTACGTTTATTTTTATATTTATAATATCAATTATTTTAATCTTTCATTAATAAGCTAATTATTGCATCATCATTGTGTCATAAATAAATTTAATTATTTAATGTTTAAAAATTATAAATAAAATAAAATGATGTATGAAATCTTATTATTTTTCTAATGAATATTTACATTCGAATTTATCTTATGTATAACCCCATATTAAAAATGGTTTAGTTATTAAACATTGAATTTAATACTTTCAACTCTTATTTAAATAAAATAATTATAGATGTCATAATCTAATCCAAGTGAATCAAAAGCATCATATTTTATTTATAAGGTTGATTTTGGTCAAAATACACCTATATAATAGAATTAGGACACGTGTTAGGGTAATTATAATATCATTTTTACTTTTAATCACCCTATTTACTTTTAACCGTGGTATATAATATTCAAAAGTTACTATTCACCAAAAATTATTTTCATCCTATTGAACCTGATTTTACTTACTGATTTCAACAATGTCTTTCGGATTTTTCAAATTCAATTCACAGTAGTGGAAAAATTATGTTTTGTGCAAATTTCCAAATGTTCCTAGAAGGTGGGAAAAATATGGTTAAAAGATAAATAAAATTTTATATATCTCTTCTTATTATAAAATGAATTCAATGAGTTAAATTGGACTAATATAGGAATTATTTATCTATTTTTACTTTAAAATAAATTCAAATTAAAAATAATTATTTAAATAAAAAGTCAGCTTTAAACAATAACGCAATGTTTATCACTATTCATCGAAAATTGAATGTTTTTAGAAAAATACAAAATTTTCACCCAAATAAAATTTTGACATTCCAAATTTAGAAATGATGTCTATTTTTCCAAATTAAAAACATAGAAATTTAATTAATTAATTTTAAAAAAATTACCTTTGTCAAAATTAGAAAGTGGGTTTTTGAGAAGTAAACGCTATCAAATGATTGATATGTGTTTATATCCAATTTAAATATAAAATTAATTCCAATGACAAAAATATGATTTAATGATAAAAATATAATCTAATTATAATTCAAAACCATTCAAATTTATAATTTAACACTATAAATTATTTTGATTAAAATAGTTTTTTTCAATTAAAATTTAGTTTTTTCACTATTAATCAAAATATAAAAGTTATCAGAAAAGCACTGAAATTTAATACAAACTAAATTTTTATGTATAAATTCTAAATAAGAATTTTATTTTGTCTAATTGGATATTTAAAAGTGTCAAATATTTTATTTAGAAAGGTTTCACCATTAAAAGGGGGTAAAATTTCAAATTTTGAAAAATACTTATTTTATCTGAAAAATTAAATTTGTTTTTATATTATGTCTACAAAAAACAAAATATGTATGTGAAAATTATATCGATTATATAAAATTCAAAATGAAGTTAATACTATTCATAACCATTTTTTGAAAGACTAGTTTGGTAAGTTGAGGTGCGCTCGAACTCAGTTTAGCGTGTAGCACAAGCTATTGAATTAATTTAAAAAAATAACTTACTATGAAATCTTGGGGTGTTACATTCTTCCCCCCTATTGTAAATTGCATCTTCACAATTTTAAAAATTGGTCTTGGGAACTTCATTAAAAGTCCCACATCTGAAGAAAGTTTCAATAAAACTATCACTTAAAAAGAAATAAAGAGAGGTACAAAGGTCACCCAAGATAACCCATACTAGGATTCCATGTAGGAAAACATAGATATGGAAGATAATATAAGGGTCAAGTTCTGATGGAAAGTGATAGAAAACATGTTCAAGAGAATGTTAACAACATGAAAATCACAAACTTCTGATGGGTTAAACAGTCATTAGTTTCCCAGTAGGAAAAGTAAATATACCTCTTTTTTGTTTTAGGATCCATGTCATAAAGTTGGGGGATTTATTTATGAGATTGACTAAGAGCATAATGTGATATACTTAATTTTTAAGTACAGTTTCATCCTCTAAAAAATTTCTACCACTAGCTCATCTTCTCTCCAAGTGATGAGTATTCAAGATGACTTGGTCACACCTAAAGTGCTAGAGTCAACTTTTAGAAAATTACATAATCCACAAAGGATGAACTATATATTTCCATTATCTTTAGAGATTAACCAAAACCAACTGGTTATTACTAGATAAGATGTTCCACAAAATGAATAATCTTTTTTAGAAACAAATAAAAATCTTAATTTCCAAAATTAAAGGAACAATACCCAATGTTCAATAAAGACCATTCAATAAAAAATTGTCCTTAAAATCCTTCAATATAATCCAAACTAAGATTGAAAACACAAAACTCAAAAGAATTTATTAACATAGTCTTTCATAGTAAATCTTAACATTTATCTCCAAATAACATCAACAACCCTTAACGTCTTAAACAACAGTATAATTAAAAAAAACATATTATCTATGATAGGTTAATTATTTCCATTAATAACCTTAATATCTATAAAACAAATGTATTATTACAAAACAAAAAAAATACACCATTACTCCTCAAATGATTCCTATAGTATTTTATTTTCCTTAGGCATATAGTGTTTCCAATAGAGCAAATGTCTTCCAAAATAACATTTATCACTTAATTATAAAATCAATTTTCTATAATAAGGATATCCATTTTATAAAACATAAGATCCAAAATCAACTTATTATTGATAAATAAAATAATTTAACTAAAAATAATTAGTCATTCTAACCAGGGACTTCACGTAGTCCAGTGGTAGTTGATAAATCACAGTCGCACTTTGGTTATGGTTTTGATTCCCAAATCTTTTTACGATGCAATGGGTTGTCACACGGTCTGTGTGTTGTCCTTTTTCAGAAATTTTTTTTAACCTTACAAAATTGAGATAAATTCATCAAACTAACAATAACATAATTTAACCACAAATTTTATCTCAAACCTCTCATTTTCATCCTAAAAATTAATAACCTGTAATTTCCTCAAATTCAATGAACATATAAACCCAAATGGTTCTTTATAACAATGTCCACAAAAGAAAAGATAATTCTTCCTCAAATAGAATTTTTACATAACAACTGCAGGGTTACATATAAAATGACATTATTTGAGGTAATTCCAAGGTCCCCTACATTTATATAAAATGACTCTAAATGGATACTTAGGGTAATTTTTATTTTCTTCCCCAATACTCTTCATTTTTCCTCATTAATTCTATACATTATGTCCTTTCCCACACATAATTCATTTATTTATTCTATTGAGACACTTTCTTGGGTGTCTCCTTTCACATTTATGGAATGATAGAAATTGAGCTTTATTTTCTCCATGGTCTCTACTACTAGAGCTCTTATCATTCTCAACCTTTCTATTATTTGTTGGTTTTGGGAGTTGGTTAATGTATATATTATTGATCATATATTTGGAAACCTACATTGGCATGAACATGATATCGTTTATGCATATCCAAATTCTATTTAGTTGCACATTTTAACCATCATTCCCACATTGTACATCATGTTTAATGTTACTATGACTTCCTTGGAATCCATCCATAGAATAAAACCAGAAAGTATATTGTGAGTAACAATAATCATAAAATTATTTTGAGAATATCATGACATCGTATTTTCAATCTAAAACACCTTATAAATAACCAATGATATTTATTCTCATCTTATATTAAAATCCTTAAAATATATTTTTAAAGAAAATGTGAATTATCTTAAGCATATGGAACGAGATTATTGTAACCAAGAGTGCACCAAGGCCCATTGTCGTGCCCCAGTTCCTGTTCGAGTCTGGATCAAAGGGGTGTTTTTGGGTTTTACCCCTAGGTAAATATGTGCCAGAGCCACCTCTACCTGCTCGTATCCAGACATGGATGTATTTCTTGGAAAACCCACATAATATTTACATTACCAAATTTTTTGGATGTTCTTCTATACTAATCCTAAAGGTCTATCTTATGGTAGTGTTTTATAATCAGATTTTTCTAAATATTTCTTCAAAGGTTTGTACTAAACTTACACTGAATCCAACTATAACACCCTGACCCTAGTTACCCAGAGTTGGTTCATTATTATATAACATTGGAATGACCAAAATTGATCATGTCTTGGAAGACCGATTAGTTCAGTAGCCTTGGAAGTACTAGATACATACATATGTTTTACATTATATTATGAAATGAAAAAACAACAACATTTTGTTTCCATTAAACACACTCATATCCTTTAACCTATTCCTACTAGTCAATAATAATATACTTATTCACATATTAGAAAAAATAAAATACAAGAAAGGGGTGATCTCAGATGTTCAACAAGGATAACAATATAGTTTAAACTATCATAAGAAAACAGAAACATTTAAGGAAATGTATAATACTAAAAAAAGCCTTTTTAACTTAAAATTAAGAATAATATGGAAATGATAAAACAAATAATTCCATTTAATTATTCACATGGATATTCTAATAGTCTAATAATCACATGTAATATCAATAGATAATTTCATAATGATGGAATGCATAATACCAGACATCATAACCACATGGTCAAGGTATCATGCCAAGACATCAAATAAAAATTTTGTCAAAGCCTTGAGCCAAGACACTAGTTTTTATCATGATACCTAACGATGAATTTAGGAGCTATAGAGAGCTCCACTCATCACTTACAATGTCTAATACATTCCTCATATGAAAAGGTTGGAACATAATCTAAACATTCGTATTAAAACTTGCATATGAAATGTCAATATATTACCCACAAACTATGAATGGTATAAAAATAGAACATCCACAGTCAAACATAAATCATTCAATACAATATAGAATATTTTATTATAATAAATCAACCTCAATCAGGAATAATTAAGGATATCGAAATAGATGAAAATAATAAGAAAAACTAATTGAGAGAAATATCTTTTTTTCTTGAAAAAATTTATAAGTATCATTATTAATCAAGAACCCATTTAAAATAGATTTTTGAATAAAAGTGTCCCATACCACTTTTAAAATTTAAAAATAATTTTAATTTTAAAACATTCATGTCCATATAAATAAATCCTTAAAACCATTCTTAAAACATGGACATTAATGAGAAATATTTATTAGAATAAATCATTAAAACATTTAAAATGATATTTTAGTTAGAGTTCCTAAGAAAACAAGAGATTCTTGAATACAAATAATTGAGGCAATAAAAACCTTATAATATCTTGAGAATAAAGGGATTCATGATATACTATTTTAAAGTATAGTATATACACCATAGAGAAGTGAATTGGTGCCTGATAATAAAGAAGTCTCAATGGAATGTAAATTGAGATGAAATACCTTATAAAGACCATATCCTTAGGTTAAGGATAAATAAATGACATAATTATGTGTGAAAAAGAAAAATACACTAAATATGATTGGATATTCAGTGTAAATCAATCAGTGTACATTCACACATATTCTTGTAAAAACAACGCTAATGACTTGGATGTTTAACTCAATGAATGTAAATTGAGTTACATTACTCTTATCAATTTCATATCATTGACTTGAGAATTTATCAATGGAGTGATTATTTTTATCAAAAGTATATAAAAAATAGGAGTGTAAATTAATATATAAATAAATAAATAGTGATTTCACACATAATCTTGGAGTAAAATAATAAATGATGTTTGCATAAAACCAAATGAGTGGAAATTGAAATTAGAAATTCCCTTACCGATTTGGTAACATACGAAAGATACACCACATGAAAGAAGGATCATATAATGAAGATATGAATACCCATAATTTAATGTATATTACACAAATAATACAACCATGGGTAGTACATACACCACACCAAAGGAAATAGTGGAAAATATAGCATGAATCTCACAGGAATAAAAAGTCAGATGATAACCCCTTACCTTGTACTTTTACATAGTAGAGGGTAGGATAAATTTTTGTATAATGGTTAAATAATTGATATTAAATTATAAAATAACTGCATACATAAATATTATATCATATATGATCTTCTAATATTGCTTTGTTTATGATATTTTAGTAGTGTCATTGTTTTCGGTGTTAACTGATTCATGTTCCTTTATATATTTTGTCAAAAAAGATATTTTGTTATAGATATGATGTATTTGATTCATATCCAAAATGATATTATGTTCTTAAACATCATTTTTAATAATAAAATTAAAAATATTCTTTAATGGTTACGATCAGGAATGAAATCTCATCGCGTCGTGTAGACGGCAAGTCGTACGTATGCACGAGCGACAATATCATTCTATTAGTGGTGAAATAGTATATAATTGGATGGTATATTTTGTATAAATAATCATTAAAATGTTATATTTATTATTTACATCCATTATACTCATTATTATACCCATAAAAATAATGAAGTGTCAAATAACAAACTACACCACGACGTAAAAAAGGTAAGTTGTACCTACGCATATATGGTGACTTTATCAATCATACGATGGATAAAATAATGAATATGGTTTTACCATATTTATAATAACATAAAAGTATTTATAAGTTACTGGAGTTATTATTTTGTTATGGAAACAATAATGAAAGAGTAAGTGGAAGAAGAAAAGAACATTTAAAGTGGTAATGAAATTATTACCTCTTCTTCAGGTGCTTCCTTTTGATTTGATCAAAAGGGATCCTTAGGTTGGAATTATGATCAAATTATGGTCTCTAGGTTCAATTTATGGTAGTTGGGAGGATAATTTATCAGGTTTTGGCAGATCCAAATAGATTTGGAGGTGTGATTTTGAGAGAAGGGGAAGTACCCTATTATAGGAGAGGTGAGGGTCACTTTAGGAAAAGTTTGAAATATTATTTTACTATAAAATCATTTTCAGTTTATAATGGCTTAAAATTTATTTATTTAGATAATACTTTTGGTAGGGGTCATAAATATATCAAACAATAGGGTTTAAACAAGTTTATGTCACTATATTAACCTTATCTTTTAGGTTTAACTCCTTGTTAAATAGTTTAACTTTTTCCAGGTTTTCTTGTATTTTTATATTACCTGGTTAATAAACATATAATAAAATTACAAAATAACCTCAAGTGGTTCATTAATTACATATGTATCATCATAGAGGTCCCTAGGAAGAACCATATATTTTTAGTAATATTATATCATTTAATAAAAAAGTATTTGTTTTAAATACTCATTTATGTCAATTTGGACACTATTTAGTATTTTGTTTATGTTAAAGTCAAAAAAACCTGATTACTTAGAAATATATATATTAAATCAACCATAAAATGTCATATTAACCTATAAAATTCTTGTAATGCATCAAAAGTCTCGATTTACATTTATTTTGATATTTATAATATCAATTATTTTAATCTTTTATTAATAAGGTAATTACTACATCATCATTGTGTCATATATAAATTTAATTATTTAATGTATAACAATTATAAATAAAATTCCATGATATAGGTAATATTTATATAATTCTATTGAATATTTATAGTAGAATTTATCTTATGTACAACCCAATATTGAAAATGGTTTAGTTATTAAACATTGAATTTAACAATTTTAACTCTTCTTTAAATAAAATAATAATAAATGTCCTAATCTAATACAAGTTAATCAAAAGGATAATATTTTATACCTAAGGTTTATTTTGGTAAAAATAAAGTTTTCCAAAAGAATTAGGACATGTGTTAGGGTAATTATAATATAATTTTATCTTTAGTTATTCTATTTACTTTTAACAGTGATAAATAAAATTCATAAGTTACTATTCACCAAAAACAATTCATTCTATTGAACCAAATTTTGCTTAATAATTTCATCCTTATCTCTTTTAATTTTTAAATTCAATTCACAGAAGCGGTAAAATTACATTTTATTCAAATTTTCAAATGTTCCTAGAAGGTGGGTAAAAGATGGTTAAAAGTTCAATAAAATTTTATTTATCTAATCTTATTATAAAATGAATTTAATGAATTAAAGTGGACTCATATAGGTATTATGTATCTATATTGACTTTGAAATAAATTTAAAATTAAAATAATTATTTAAATAAATAGTCGGCTTTAAACAATAAGGTAGTGTTATTCACTATTCATCAAAAATTGAAAGTTTTTAGAAACATACCAAAAATTCACCCAAAGATAATTTTGATATTCCAAATTCAAAAATTATGTCTATTTTACCAAATTAAAAACATAGAAATTTTATTTATTAATTTTAAAAAATATTCCCATTGTCAAAACCAGAAAGTTGGTTTTTGAGATGCAAATACTATCAAAATACTAATATGGGTTTATGTCTAATTTAAATGTAAAATTACTTCCAATGAGAAAAATTGGATTTAATTATAAAAATATTATATAATTTTAATTCAAAAACAATAAAATTTATAATTTAACAATATAAATTATTTTGAATAAAAATGTTCTGTTCAATTAAAATTTAGTATTTTTCAATATTCATCAAAATAAGAAAGTTATCAGAAAAGCACCGAAAATTTATCCAAACTAAATTTTTATGTCTCGCTTCTAAAGAATTTATTTATTTTTTTAAATTGAATTTATAAAAGTGTCAAATATTGGATTTAAAAAGGGTATCCATTAAAAGGTTGTAAATTTTCAATTTTTGAAAAATACATATTTTATCTGAAAAATTGAATTTGTTCTTATATTATGTCTAAGAAACACATAATATGGACGTTAAAATTATATGGAGTATATAAAATTAAAAATTAAGTTAATAATATTCATAACCATTTTTTGAATGGCTAGTTTCATAAGTCGTGGTGCGCTCGAACTCGGGGTTGTGTGTAGAGCAAGCTATTGAATTACTTTAAATAAAAGAACTTTCTATGAAATCTTTGGGTGTTTCAATTAAACATTCTTTTCAAAAAAAATTAAAAAGGAAGTAAAAGTGACCCATTTGGAAAAAGATAAGAAATTTTTTTTAACAACTTTTAAAAGAATGTAAAATGTCGTGAAAATTGAATTTAAGAAATTATTTATGTTTATAAAATAACATTTTTGAATCATTTTTTATAACATGGACATTGAAGTGAATGATACCTCAGCTAAAAGAAATATATAAGATTGATATCATATAAAAGTGTCTTTCCCAATATTTCTTTCATAAATAAGGGAGGAAATGGAAACTAAACATGTGAAACACATTAATAACTATAATAGAATAAAATATATTTTGTTCAAAAAAATAATAATATCAGTTTATTTACTACAAAATAAAATTTGACAGAAAAAATATTGAAATAATGGAGATTCTATCATGAAGCCTTTGACGCTTTTATAACTCTTCAATCATAATCCCCATGAAATAATAGCATAAAATTGAAATTTAAATATAATTATAATAAGGATATACATGGTATAACATTTAAAAGGTTATTATATGAAACTCATAAATAATATAAGTGGATATTATAAACATATGTCTCAAAAAAGATAATTTTAGAAGAATAACCCTTACAAAAATTATACCACTGAATTTGAGAATTAATAGATAAATAAATTATATGTATAATATTTAATACAACATAAAATAAGTGTAAATAAAAATTAATATAATAAAAATTCATTAAAAACACTATAATGACATAATAATTTCAATGAAGAAGTATTAAAACAAAATGAACTGAATTTGAGTTAAGAAACACTTTACCACCTAGTAAACTTCAAGTTAATTCCACTTAAATGAAATAATTCAAATATAAACATAGAGTACCATGATTTATGACATATTCATGTTATTACATGTAATATGGAAATAATATAAAGACCACAATATAAATAATTGGTGAATATTTCATATATATCACCGAAATAAAAAGTGATATGGGAAAACCCTTACCTTGAGTCCAGACATTCCTTGTGTTCCCTTTATCAATTGTATAATAATATTAAATAAATTATTCTATTTTTCAAGAAACTTTTATATTTTTTATGACTTGTACTTAGTTTATTTAATTTGTTTCTTTTTAATGATATATTCAAGTACTAAATCAGTTAAGTCTATGTCAGGTGTTCGGAGGACAACCTCTTTATTATTTCAAAACGGCTTTAGATTTTTGATTATGGAAAGAGATTTCATTGTTTTATCATATACAAATTAATAATATTTGAATATTTTTCATATTTTTACATATTTTATTCTTTTAAAATCAGTCATAAATGTTGGTTATGAAAAATGAAAAACTTTAAATTCATGACGATGGTAGGTCATATGTAAGCATGAGTAACGTTCCCATTTTTCAAAGGTCATAATGGTAAAAGGTAATTATTATTATATATTTACATATTCATAATAATAACATAAATACTGTATTATTTCATTAAAAATACTAATATTTATCATATATGTGTTATGGTGCTAAAAAAAGAATCACATCTTTTCATGGTGTCGGTATCCCACATGTGAACATGAACAACATAATCATTTTTCAGAATCTTCTAGGTTGGATCTGGCTTGTTGTGACTTGGATTTGGTGCTCTGAGGCGGGGCTATGGATATGTTTGGTGGTGTCTATCCTTCGACGAGGCTCATTGATGCACCGGTTTCTGCTCGGCTCGGCACAACCTGTTTATCTTGGTTTTTGGTTGATTGGTGGCTTCAGATTCTACTCGATGTGGATTGGAAGTGGCATGGTGTGGTGGAGATTTGGAGCAGGTTGACGTTGTTTTTCTTCGACGTCGGTCAGTGCATTTACGGCTTCCACACAGCTAGCCGTGGACTATTGTTTCTCTGACCTTCTTGGACAATTGTTGCTTGGCCGCGACGCCTTACATCTTGTGAGGCCCAGTGTGATATTCCTTCATCCTCACTGTTTCTCTCCGGTGTGTGGTCTGATGTGGATGGTCCCTCTTCTTGGGATGGGTCATCCATGTTTCACCTTCATCGAGCTTCTGGTGTCTTGAAGACAGATCTGGAATGACTCGAAGGGGGAGGTTCCTACTTCGGTGTTTCTATGTGGTTTTGCAGGTCCTTTTGGATTGGTAATGTTTGTATTAAGCTGGTTATGGCATGAGTTTGGTGATCTGTGGATTTCTCTGGTAATATATCAGAGTTGTATGCGTTGATTTGGTGGAATGGTCCCTTGCGGCCGGGTTCAGTGTCATAGCATGGTGGTATTTTCTACTTATATGGTTTGTTGTTCGAAGGATGGAAGTTTGTGATCTGGATGACTTCATGAACAGACTTAATAGGAGGTTTCAAAGTTGGCGCTTCATCTTTGCAGAGATTTTATGGATTTGGTTGTTTGAGGGGGTATGACATCATCCATCAGATCGGGCATGTGCTAGACACATGACACTTACTTTCCAATTAGCCTTGCAATGGTGGAGAGGTTACTCATGTTCAAACACTGGTGAGGAGCAGTTCAATGATGTATTTCTTGTTTTGATTCTTTTTTTCCTTCGAGTGTATTTTCCTATGTCCCTAATGACTTTGGGTTTCCACACCATTCATCCCTAAAAGGGGGATTTATCATATAATAAAAAATTGAAGGCCTTCGGGCCGTTGGATGGATGGGGTAAGAAATAAGATAATGTATTGTATTATATGAATGATAATTATGTTATTAATATCATAATTATTTCATTTATATCACATATATTAAATAATATGTTCTTTATTACCTTTCATTTATAGCCCTAGTGAAAAAAATTCATATTGTGTCATGAGGTTGTAATCTGTTGTACACGTGAGTAATGTTATCGTGTTCCCAAAAGAATAGAAATTAAAAAAGTTATTTTTGTTATAATAATTAAATAATTATAAATATGGAAAAAAATATAATATATATAATTTTAATCCAACATTATATAAATCTATGAGAGGTTATTATGGAAACCAATTGACATCTGTTTGTGAGACGGTAGTCGATCATCCACATGAAATATGATTCGGTATCCCATTTGATGGAAGCGGTGTTAGATTTCAGTTATAAAATTAAAATAATAAAATAATAGTTTATGGTATATATAGGTGTTATTGTATAATAATAATTTATTAATATTTTGAGGATATGGAAGACGAAATAAAATAATAACACTCAGTTAAGAACGATACCTCTTCTTCAAATAACCTCCTTAGGTAAGCACCAAAAGGATTATTATGATAAATTTATAATAAAACTAAGGTCTATCGAATGTGGGTATTGATGTAAGTACTAAATTTCGTAAGGTCTTTTCTAAGAAAAATGGATTTTAAGGCATGAATAAGAGAGTATAATGGTGGCCTTTTATAAGTGAGGTGAGAGACACAATTGTTATTTTTTTGAGAAAATATTATACAAACATTTTTATAATGAAAAAAGGCTCTAAAATGGACCATTATCAAAAAAATTTATATGAAAAGGCATAATTATAGCCATAAAATTGTTTTTTTTGATAATGTTTTAAGTCATTTTAACCTATATATTTTTAGTTTACTCCCTGGTAACAAATGTTTCTCCCTTAACAATAGTAATTATGTTTTTCTATTTTCACTATTTATTATGGTAAAAAATGAAGTTGAAAATATTAGATATTAAAAATTATTATAATTTAAAATATGGAATAAATTTTACCAAATTTAATTTATAGAAGCGGAAAACATTAATTGAAAATCAAACATGTATGCACAACGAAAAAAAGGGTTTTCAAGTAGTGTAATTTTTCAAGAAAAAATGATATTATATTAACTGTATGAATGATAATAAAAATATTATGAATATAAATTAATATTTGTTGATATATAATATATAAATTTTATTTAAATCATTCCTCATTTTGGTTTTTTAATTACTTAAAAAGGATATACATTATGCACTTTAAAATAGTTTTTAGAAAAATCTCATTTTTAAACCAAAAAACCTATACTAAAATAAACTATGAGGTTGATTAAAAAGAAATAAAGTGTATTAAAAATAAATGAATAACACTTATGTTACATTAAATAATATTCAGAACATAATGGTACTTTTAAATAAATTAATTTGTTAAAAAATGATAGTTTTACAAAAATCAGTATATTTCACTATTAACAGAAAAAGTTAATATTTTCTAAAAAATCACAAAACTTGACCCAAAGTAAATTTAATATTATGATTTAAAAAATAATGTTAAATTTATAAAATACATTTTATATAGTCTACATTAATTAATTATAATGTTTTTTCATGAAATGAAATCAATTCATTTTTGAAGAAAACATACTTTTGAAGAATGAAATTACTTTACAAAACAAATATTGATTATTTACTAAATACTTATCAATAATTTATACTAAGTTGGAAATATATATATATATATATATATATATCATAATGTGGATAATACTATTTATACCCATCAATTTAATGGCAAGGTTATAATGGTTATATATATTTCATGGGTCGTTTAGGGTTTTTATTTCATGTCGTATTCACCATCGAACAAACAAAACATAAGGCTGAATGTATTGAATAATATAGAAGAGATTAAAATTATTTAAAAGGAAATATATTATAAGGTCTCAGGGGGTTACATTCTCATCTAAGCTCAATGTTTCATGTCATATACATTGACAAAAATAATTTTCTCCTTTTAGAATATCATGGTGTTACATTATAATAATCATAACAACATATCAATATATTGATGATACTAAATTTATAATTTCAAGAATGGTGCAACACATTAATAGGAAGTAGAAGAATAAATATTCCAGAAATAGTCGGCAAAGAGGATTAACTCCTCATCAATAGACTTAAATTAGATCTCCTCTTATGGGACTTAGGGGTTAGTCTTTGGTGAATACTAGCACCTCTGGAACTAATATAAGGATCTTGAGATGGGAAACTTTTAGGTCTTGATAAAGATGATATTTTTAAAGTGGAGTGAAAAAAATAGATAAGGGGTGTCCATTTATAATTTAGGGGAGGATAATTATTGAAATTATGGAAATATTAAATCAATATAAATAAATTTTCTTATCTGAATGGATCTAAAATTGATTTAATTAGAGGTTAAGATGAGAATAAGTATAAGTAATATTATAAAATAAAATTTGGAAAATTTTTGGTTAGTTTTTCATCCTTATATTTTACTTTTATCCCCAGTTAACCCTTTGGACAATTACTATAAGATTAATGTTTTGCACCCTTTAAGGGTCAAGAATGTTACCATATGGGGAAAAATGACCCATAAATGGACCATTATTGATTTTTTCAACCATATATCATTAATGTTTTTGAATATAGAGTTTTAATTAATTTTAAATCATTCAATAAAATATTTTTTATCATAAAATTTCATTAATGTCATTTTTGAAAATATTTATTTAATTTGATTTTAAATACGTCAAGATAAAGATTTAATGAAAATAAATTCCTTTAAAACATACATAACTTGTCATATGTTTCTATAAAATTAATAAAACACTATAATTCACCCAATTTATATTATTTTAATTTTTTAAACTCAATATATATATATATATATTAATTGAATACATTCTGTATCATCATTGTGTTTATTCGATCACTAAATATCTGAAATAAATTATGATGAGAAAACAATGAAATTGATATTTTAAATTAATATTTAGAATTAGACATAATTTTTTTACTATTTCCCAAAATATTATAGATATTAAAATAAAGAGAAAGACATTTTTGACTTTATCAATTACTTAAATATTATAATGTTCAAAATCAAAGCTAAATGTCTATAGAAGGACATATTTTAAATTTTTGGATTATAATTAATCAAATACACTCATCTAATGAAATAAATTAATGTTTTGGATCTATTTTTAATGTATTATCATAATATTTTTAAAATTAATTACCAAATTTACCCTTTACTGTGGTGATAAATGTTACCACTAATACTATTCATAATGACCAAAATTAAAAGTGTCCTATTTAAAAAAATTTAACATCCTGATTAAAAATACAGAATCAATTTTATCTAATTAATGTCACATTATTGGGATTATTTGATTTAAATATAAATACAGAAAGTGTGACAAAAAGAAGTTTTCTAAAAAATGCCTTTTTACGTTCAAAAATGAACTTATACTAAAATTAGGTATAATATTTATTCAACTTCAATTAATTAGATTATTAATAACTAAAATTGTATTATGTTAATTAAATATTTAATTCAATGAATTATGGGTCTTTTTAATAAAAATAAATTACACTTTTAAAAAAATTGGTATTTTTCTCCATTCACTAAAAATAAAACTTTTCAAAAAAATAACAAAAATTCATCTTAAGATAATATTTACATGATGAATTACCAAATAAAGTAATTTTCATATAATAATTTTTTAATTGGTTGTTATGGTTAGTTTAAACTCCACATTTCAGGTAATGTAAGATATCAAAGAAATTAATTTAATGGGAAATATATCATAAAATCTCATGCTATTATACACTCAACCCAATACATGCATGGTATTCCTCCATCAAGTATAATTCTATATCCACTAAAGTATCAATGTGATGAATTTTATTCTATAGTTCTTATCGGATAAGTATAGAAATAGACCATGGGAGGACTATAATGAAGGGATGGAATATTAGAGTTTCCCATTATTGACCAACACAATCCTTAAGGAAGACACATGGAAAACATCCAAGGAAGAAGAATATGTTGGGGATCAACAATGTAATTGAGTAATATTCTTGATTTTCTAGAATCAACCAAGAACAAAAAAGTAATATATGCTACTCACAATGAAGAACCCATGAACAATTCTATAAAATGCCAATCATTCTATATAAATGTGGAAAAAAATCAAGAAGAAGGGGATGATTCTAAGAATATTGGATTAAGATAATACTTTCCTAATTTTATCTATATCTACTTGTTGTAATACTCCACTGATGGAACACTAAGCCCATGTTGGCTAATTTAAGGATATTCCCCTTAACCCCTATAATGAATTAAGCATTTCAGTTGAAGTTTTTTTATTTTTCTCTATATATTTATTTGAATCATTTAAATGACTAGGATATTTCATATTTCTTTTTATTTTGAAGGAATCCTACCTATTTAACAGGATTTCAAAAATAGGCCACTCATGTTCTCTCCACTACTTGTGATTTTGAGCAGTAGGATGATCTGAGGGTGATTGGATATTTTTCGTTACTCGGAAAGGTGTGGTTAGAGGTCAAAGTGATTACTACATTGCACTGATTTAGACAAACATCTAAAAGAGGAATATCAAGTTATAATTCACATTTTTGTTTCATCATGTGTTTTGAGTGAAATAATTGGAAATAAGTAAACTCTTTAGGTTCTAATAAATTTTTTTCAGCAAGAAATTCATTTCGGCAATAATTTTTGAAAATACATGTTTTTAATTTAGAAATATATTGTTTTGAAAAATAAATTAATAATGTTTTTAAAACTATGAATTCTGAATAGTATTTTATTAAACGATGAACCATACCTATTTGTGTTTTTAAAACACTTGGATTAATTATTGATTTTGATAATAAAATATCATTTTTAATCTAAAATCATTGAGCTTAAAATTAATTATTAAAATTTCATTCCTAAAAATATGATTGATTTGATTTTGTGAGGAATTTTTTTCAATAATTTTTTTCAATTTTTATATGATACAATGAACTATGCTGGTCTCACAGCTTGTGATCGATTCTCTTAATATTCATGGAGGACCATGTGTGAAAATATAAAAAATTCATTAATCTATATTAGGTAAAACTTCTAGCTAGATTTATCTTATCAACCCATAGAAACTCGACCTATCTATCTTTTCACATACCTACTACACAAAGGAAACCATAGTTGATCTATTGATAACATCCACCTACTGAACTCCCTTCAAGCTACCGCATGTGTAACACCCATGTGACCAAATCTATTTATCATACTCCCTTTAATCCACTTCATGAGTAACACCCAATTGACCACACCAATCACTCAACTAACAATGCTTCAAGTCACGTGTCACATGTTATATCCATGATCTCACAATGTATCTCTACTTTCAACCAACTGGCTTCATGAAGGCCACCACAACAAACCATGAGATGAAATGGCATGTCTCCCACAACTTACTATGAGAATGAAACTGATCATGGCTATTCAGGCGATTACTACACATATAACCGACCATATGAAGCACCTTTAACCAACAATGACACTCTCCTAGATCAACCATGTAACCAACTGAATATAAGAGTTATTAGGTTACCTATCATAGGTGAAAGAAAACCTATCACTTGATCAAAGTATAGGATACCACCTAAATCATGATGATTTCACTAGACCATGGGATTGTGATCTATATAGTTTTGAAGAACCAAAGTTGGATTACTCAATTGAATATGAGGAAGTTGATATTTCATTGAATATGAATTTGAATGGGGATTCGATGTTTTTATAGAGAAATGAAACCAAAATACAAGTTCATAAATAATATTTTTAAGATGAGCTCTATGATACAGATGTAAGATTTGGATTACCAAACTGATTGTCAAAGATATTAAATATGTTGATGTAACCATCAAGGATATTGATGAATTTATCCTCCCATGTGTTATCTATTGTAGGAGATGATTAATAAGTAATGAACATGAGATTTCCCTGGTCACTAATTAAAAGGATTATGGTTTATTCACAAACCATATTCAATAATATATTAATGAGGTGATTCCAATCCATGCTGCTATTCTGTGTGAAGAATTGATTATTATATGAGGGATTATTGAAGGGTCGAGATCCAATTTATAGTAACAAGATTATTGATTGAGTTGGAATTGAATATGATGTGAAGTCTATAAATATGAGAAAAAATTCCATGTAAGAAGGAGACTATTTATGGAGCCAAAAATGATAGATGATTGAGTCTGTCTGAGTTTGGTTTTAGTAATTCCATTATACACTCAATGCTCATGGGCCATGAGAGGTAAACCCCTTTCAGGAACTAAAATAAAATTAAATAATATAATTTTATATTTGATTAAAAAATATAGAATGATGAATGACAATGTTCGAGCTCAACTATAGAAGATTATTGTGGATGAACTCAAAGGAATATTTTCATCGGTAGTTGAAGATAAATTTTTTATTCTATTTGTTACCATTGAAAATAAAATATGATGTGGCCATGATTAACCACAAATCAGTCATGGTAGATAAAAATAAAAATTCTCCCCATGTTCTTTATCTAATTACTCAATGATTTTTTCAAATAAAATTATTTCTAGTTCAACACCTACTCTTATCGCTGCACACCAAGTTGTCCTGAGCTCTATTGATGACAAGATAGAGGACCCTCTAATAAAATATGAACAAAAATTTGATCCATGGGGGAACCAATGATACAAAAAATGAATAATTAAAACATCCTAACAGAACTACAAATATCCATGTCATAATTATTGGTTATCTAATCCCTACTTAGTATACTCCTAGAACAGATTAACTCGGATTTCCCTAGTTTATTTAAGTCAAATCAACCCCTTTCTTTCTTCACTGAAACCCAAGAATTAAAAATTCACTCCACCCAATATATGAATCATATTTCTCCCTAACAAAAAATCAATTCAAAATAAATCCATGATTTATTGTAACATATCTTCTCTAAATATTTTCAAACAGGTACAGAAATTGATCTTGGGAGGAGTACGATATTGGGATGGAAGATTCAATATCCCCAACTTAATCTATAATGACCCTTAATATATATATTTTCCCAAACATTCAAGGAGGGATATCTCTCTAGGGATGGACAAAAAAATTAAATAATATCATGGATGTTCTAGAATCAGCCGATAATGGAAAAAATATTTGTGTTCCTCATGTGGAAGAATATTTGAATTACACCATGAACTTATGAGCATGACACTATAAATGTATAACTATTAACTTAGAAGGGGGATAATTTTGAGACTGTTTGATCAAGATATTGATTTCATCCTATAATTCATTTATACTAGTTTTAATACTCCATTTATAGAGAAATAATCCCCTAGTGAATTAGTTGAGGAGATTTCCATTAACCCATATAAAGAATTAATAATTTTAATGCAATATCCATTATATTATTCTATCTACATTTATTTTGACTATTTAGATGATTATGATGTTTCCTTAGTGCTATAGATGTTGAATTCATCTTCCCTCGTTCATTGGATTTATCACACAGACCATTTAGGTTCTCCCCACTACTAAAAATCCTAAGCAGTGGTATGACCCAAGGGAGATTGGAGATTTTTAGTTAATAAGATAGTTAATAATATAGGTTAAAATGATTATTAAATTCCTCTTATTAAGCTAATAAAAAATCTTGGAGAGGATAATGAAGTGACTTATCATGTGATTAAATAGATAACATGAGGGTAATGAATACAATAATTATTTAATAGTAATGGTTAGGGGATATATAAAGTTCATCCACTTAAATTAAAACTAAATTTACAAAACAAACCAATAGAACAATATATTTTAAACATTTAAGATATTTAAAAAGATAAGAACACACGAAAACACTCTCCTCCCTAGAGACAAACTGAGTACCACTTCCACTTCCATAATTTAGGATAAAATTTTCATTTTCTGATGTCCAAACAATAGTCCATTCCCTAATAATATATATAAAATAATAATAAATTGTATTGACCATGAGACCCAAGATCACTGGATCGACCATAATGTTTGATGGATCAACCATCATTAGAAGGTAAGTCGATCATCCATGTGGCATGAAGTGACCAAAGACATTATAGAACTTTTATTGATTGTATAATGATTATGGATTAAACATATAGATAAGAATGTGGTAACTGAATCGACAACACCCTCACTTACTGTGCATATACCTCATGCATTCATCATTTTTGATTTGTAAAATTTTCTAATTATGACAATATCATTTGATATTTCATGGGCTGTTTCATTATTTTTTTCATGGTATTAAAAAAATATAGAATTTATAACACTAACTCGTCCAGAGGAAGGAGATGAATCTCAATGACATAATTTTCCTCAAAATCGTGCATCCCCTTTTTTCAGTAACTTTAGTAGGAGGAATTGTGTCTTGAACTTTTAATTTGAGTCCCACATTAATGAAATTATCAACATGTACATACATGGTTCTTTCCTAGTAAGACATTGAAATATTACTATATATATTTGTAGATCTAAGCGTTGATATGACATGCAATTCTGAAGCTTGATGTACCCAGAATTAATTTTATAAAAATATTAAATATATTTTGTATTGCGGGCACAAATATTCTTAAAGAAAATGTGATAACTCTAAAAAGGGAGATTTAATTAGAAATATGATACCATTTTTGATTTTGGGTGGAGGTTTTTACCCTAAATGTGATATAAAACACGTTAGTGCGGGTTGTTTGGACTCCTAGCTTAGTGGTGGTACATTTACTATATTAATTGATTGATTGATTCATTCATTCATTCATTCATTTTTATGTAGAAAAAACGGTCTATAAGAATAAAACTATGGATAATTCTCCAGGTTTTTTCATATAAATCATGGGAGAATTTCGTATCTCCTCCTTTCTCCATAATTGGAGAATCACCTCATATTATGACGAAGCAATGGATTAGAGCAAATCAAGATGCAACAAATGCAACGACCGCCCTAAATTGTTGTAGGGTGTGTTTTTCAACAAATATCAATCAATAATAAAGGTTGGACTCATTAGTTGGTGATTTACTCCCTTTGATTAAATATATTGAGCAGATCGATCCTTGTTCTTGGATCTATTCCAATAGTGGCCTAGGCAAGCACCTATGTACTGGATCTAAATTGGTTTTTGTGTTGTTTTTTAAATCCTGATATCACCTTTTGTGATCATTGGACATTAAATCTTCCCCAAAATGTTTAAACCTTTATTATGTTTCCTTTATACCCATCATCCTTTATTTTTATTATTGGTAGGACATTGCAGCCCCAATTTGAAATTTCAAGGCAGTACTTAGCCCGATCGAACCCCCAGAATCATGAGTGATCGATAAATAAACATGGATCGCAGAACTAAGACCAGACATAGGAAGAATTTAGGATAAGGGTGATCATTTAGATGACCATAGGTCAAATATTCAATGGTGGAAGGTATGAAGGTTCAGAAAATGCATGACAGAAACCGGTGGACCACGAAAATTCAATTTCAGATCAACAATGGAAAAAAATATCAATCCACAACTAGATCAACATGTTTTGGGTGGATATAAGGACATGATCCAAGTAAAAGGAATAGATTTGATGGACCATAAGAAGATATTGAAATTTGGAGAAAACCCAAATACATTCCATGTACAGGGATAAACACATAACATGTAATGCCTCAGCGATAGAGGATAGGGTTTTGGAAAATGATAATGATGGAATGATGTGTATCCCTCCTATATGAAGAGAACTCATTCCCAGGATGGGAACCCATGTGATGGATCACAAAGATGATAACCTGTGTGAAGTTGAATTTCTAGGTGTATAACCGTGTACTTGAGTACATAGATATGAGGTCAGTACATAAACACGGAGCCTGATATACATACAAGGGGTCTGATACACAGACATGGCGAGTAGGACACATCCTGGTCCTTATTTATCTAGATATGCCATGTAGTCCCCCTACATAGTGTGTACTACTACATGGTTTAGGATCTGTGTGTCATCTAGGGAAACATTCAGACAGTGGAGTGAGAATACCCGCCACGTGGGTCCCTTTACACGCTGTGTACCCCTAGTTTAATTTTTAGAAAACATCAAGGTTCCATATCTATGTTTGAACTCATATTTTGTCCTGTGAGAAGACTGGCCTGATTTTGTCCACGTATCGAGTGATTATATCCTCAGTTAAGTATTTAATTATATGATAGAAAATTTTCCAGAAACAAGCTTACTAAGGTGACCCCCGATGATGTAAGTAATCAGAAAGATTCACTAGATGCATCTTATAAGTGGAACCCCCCTATGGGATAGTGTGTAGGTCCTTAATTATAAAAGTGGAACCCCTTGTCACATCAGTGAATAGGTCCACTACCACTAGAGTGGAACCCCCCATCAGTATGGGCATAGGTCATCTATATTTATCTTTCAAGTGGAACCCCCCAACAAAATAGGGTACAGGTCCTCAATGACTAGAGTGTAACCCCTACTGTGGTACCAAGGTGCTTGTATTTGAATTTAGAGTGGAAACGTCGAATAGGATTTGGAATAGGTCCTCGATGACTATAGTGAAACCCCCATATTGCACCAAGGCATGTGTCCTTGACCTATAGAGTGGAACCCCCCCCCCCCCCATCATCATGGGTATAGGTCCTCTACCTACATAGTGGAACCCACATATGACCATAGGGAGTGGGTCCACATGACACTAGAGTGGAACCCCCCCCCCCCCCCAACAGAAATGAGTCGGTGTACTCTATGGATAAATAAATTATAAAGCCCCCCCCCCCCCCCGACGTACTGAGGTGTGGGTCCTATAATTCAAGTCTGTGGCCCCTCAACTGTACGACATTGTGGAAATACATGGATTTACTTGCATTGTTACTTATGTTCACAAGCGTGATATGTTGGAAATTTATGATAGACTTTTAGAACTAATAGCTACTCCCCTTCTTGGGCTTAGATGTGAGATGGATATCCCCTTACTCTATCATTTGGGATTATTTTGACTGAGCATACATATATTCTTTTGTATCCATACCCTTGGATTTGGTTACTCTCCTTCTAGGAGATGTGAATACGTGTGGAATATAACACATTCTTTCTATGTATAGCTTCTCTTCGTTGGATGAGTCTACTCATCTACTATAGGTGGATAAGACTTGACGTGTAGTCTATCTACTCACTGTTTGGAGCCTTGTGTGTTTGGATGAGGTTACTTTCACTCTTGGTTTGGGTTGAACTGTTCTTTTTTATGGTATCTTGAATTTACTGTCTTTATTTACTATTTTATCTCTAAGTTCTCCCCCTTCAAATTTTGGTCTATCCTAATAGTATCTATATACCCTCCACTTCATGGGATTTTCTTTCATGTTACGTGTCTTATGTAGATAGAAGATAGTTAAACCATGACTTTAGTAAAACTTAGGGATACATGGTACCTTGGACCACATACGGTGGTCACAACATGGGATTCATGTGTTAGGATCTCTCAGTAGTTTAATTTTACATTTATTTCAAGTTCAGACATATTTTTGTTTGGGTGTGTATTTTTCCCCTTTACATTTCAGTTTGTATAATCATACTCTTGTAAAAATTAATGTTTATGCATTCTTGGTTTACTTTAAATATGGGTTGCCTATTTTACTATTTCCCTGTACACTTTTGTATCATGATGGATGTGTGTGTGAATACTGGTACATAGGAAAAGGAATCCCCATGTTATACATTCTATCAGCATCGGTCACCACCCTTGGCCGATGGAGATGAGTTTTGGGTAGTTGCAGCTCAAGCCCTGGCTTAGGTTGGGTTATGATAGATTGGTAACAGAGCAAGTTCATTCCATTGGAAATTTTTAATTTTTTTCACCTTAAAAATATTTTTTGGGTTTAGGGATATAGTTTTAAAGTGTATCAAGTGCCTATTTTAGGCCTGGTAGTATAGTGATGGTGTGGGCAGCTGATATATCCATTCATGAGGACCTTGACGACCTGTTTGTCAACACGGCATACCGAGACATTGGTTGTGAGGTTTAAATGGTACATGCATCATATAAGATTGAATAATTGAATATCCTTCTTGATTTAGCTCCGCATTATATATATATATATATATATATATTTATATATATATATGTATATTCTCTTATGACTGAGGTACATCTTGATTAATCTTAGGATGCCTTTGTGATGACAGCTAGCCAGGATTCCAGCTTCGGATCAAGACGATGACCTGATGTGCAATGACGTCTCATATTATGGTCCATATCAAGACTCCCTTCTTCTAGGTGGGAAGGTAGTAGATCCTAAAACTCTTGAGTGGTATATCATCTTAGCTGAACAGGCTAGTGATGCACACATGCTCAGTGCGCTCTGTGAGTTCCATTACTAGTGGTTGTAATGGTTATGTGGTGAGCTATATCCTCAGGTAGTAGAGAATTGGCTGGATTTGGTGGTATTTATCTTATGGACTATTCAGAATCAAATGAATCAGGTGGTTTCACAATAAATAGGACTTTCCCATCGCATAGATGGGAGATGGTGTAGCCTTGTTACACAGATTCCCAATGAGTCGACACTCTCATGGCTCGAATTTCTGTAACTATTCCATGAGGTGTACTACCCCTCATAATTGTGATCTTCCTAGATCTAGGAGCTTATTGAGATGCAGTTGGGATGGATGATGGTGGATGAGTACATAAAGAGGTTTACATACCTTATACGATATTCCCTTGATATTATCTATCATGGGTACTTTTGACAATAGAAGTTTGTGAAAGGACTCCATTGAGAGATCCATGCCGACATGGACCCCTTATAAATCCCCAACTATATTGGGGTGTTGTAGTGGGCACTAGTGATAGTGAGATTCCTATTAGAGGGATTCCAGATTATTGGTGCTGGAAATGGGAGCCACATAGTTGAGTCATTTGCAGTATCTAGTAGTTATCATGCGCCCAGATCTCGATGTTAGAGACCTCCCCGCGATTAGAAACATGCATGTGGTTAGTGATAGTGTAGAGGACCAGGGAAACCTGTAGAGGGGTAGTTATTTACTTGTGATGGGTGAGGTTACATAACATGAGAATTCCTGACCAAATGTGTTGAGAAGCATAGGAATATAGCTGATGGAACACCATAGTAGAGGCAACACCATGATCAGGGATCTTGTAGGCAATGAAAAAGTGGCCAGGGAGGTGGATCTATTAGAGGAGAAGGCGGAGATGTGGGTGGTGGATGACATTAAGAGATTCTTCCACCACCAACAAGAATCCCACAGCATGCCCATTGAGCTAGCAGTTGAGGCCATATATAGATACAGAATTTGGAGGTTTATTACTTCATAGCACATTATATGATTTGAGGTATTTTATGTGTTTATTCTAATATTGATTCAGTATTAATAAACACTAGTTATAGTCAATCCTTTATCTCTATACTCCTAGTGTGAGATTTGGAGCTCCGAGTCGAGGTGGAATCCTAGAAGATTCATCTTGAGGTTCATAATTGGAATGATTCTTCTATATCATTCATTTGCTGGCAGTGTAAGATATTTTTTGGTGGATAGAGGTTCACATGAGACATTTTAGTCATCATTATGGAACCTTATGACTTCATATTGTGTATAGATTCATTTTCCATGGTCTAAGTCCATATTTTCTGTCTCTGTAGAGTATTCAAAATCCTACTCACATATGTGATAAGATTCTTATTTTCTAGAGAGATAGATATCATGGAGAGGAAATTGGGTTCTATGAGAAGAAGCATTCTACCCATAACCAATAATTTATAGAGTATATCTCTATGTTATGTAGTCTCTTCAAGAATCATTATTCCTTCATTTTTTGGAGAATTACATAGATTTCTTCTGTGAGTAAGTTTTGGGACCACCTCAGAGGTGGGAGATGTATTTTTTTCGTTGAATTTCATCAAAAGACATCTATAATATCTTTTATATCATATAAAATGGCCCCTAAAAAGCTCCAAGATAATAGTTGTAGTTGGAGGACCTTTGAGAGAATGTTTTAATCAGACCTAGTGTCCCCTAGGGATCCCTATTTTTGTTCATGAAAAAGGTAGAAGGGGGTTTGTGACTTTGTGTAAATTATCATTGCCTAAATCATGCCATGAAAATGAATATGTACCCCTTTCTATGGATTGACATCCTCTTTGACAAGTTAAGAGGTGCGAGATTTTTCTAAAAGATCAATCTCCAGTTCGACTACCATCAGTTGAGGGTTCACGAGGCTAATATTCCATAGCTCACATTCTGATGTTTCTAAGATCACTATGAGTTCCTAGTGATTCCATTTGGTGTGAATAATTCTTTCACTATGTTTATGGTTTTGATGAACCAGGTCTCCCAGATATATATAGACTACTTTTTTTCCACCTTCATTGAAAAAATACTCATATACTCTTCATAGAAAGAGGAACATATAGCACTTGAGGATGTTCCTAGATTTTCTCTGAGAGTTAAAAATTTACAGAAATCTCTCTAAGTTCAAGTACAAGATACATTATGTTAAATTTTTGGAGCATATCATTTATAATCATGGTTTAGCTATAGACATAGTAAATTTTGATGTATTGATTTCTAATTACCCACCTAAGAGCGTGTCAGAGGTGCAGAGATTTCTTGGTTTGGCTGGGTACTAGAGGAGTGTTGTGGATGAATTATTCATAATTGTTTCCCCTATGATCGCCTTGATGTTGATAAGGTAGTTTGTTTCCTATTCATAGCAGTACTAGGGTCCTTTAACGAGTTGAGGCTTATGCTAGAATGTGCTTGTATATTGATACTACCAGAGGAAGGAGTTTAGTTTTTAGTGTATTATAATGCATCATGAGTAGAGAATAGCGGCGTTTTGAGGGAGTGATAATACATTATTGCATATGGGTTGAGGTAGTTGAGACCCCAAGAGAGTAACTATGAAACTGATGACCTAAATCTATAGTTTATAGTCTTTTTCCAAAGGATATAGAGACACTACCATCTGGGAAAGCTCTTTATTGTTTACTCAGACCGTCATAGTATCACCTATGTCTTCACCACGAAGACCTAAACCGGAGAAAATGATGATGGTTGGAGTTCCTATAAGAACATTAATTTAAGATATACTATACTATCGTAAATTGATACATATTATCATATTCAATTAATATGAATTCTTAGGATGACTTGGTATAAGAGTATTTAGAGTAGTTGGCTCCCTTGCAGTTGACCGTGGTGGAGTAGGAGGGTACCACTTCTCTGCAGTCGATCATGTTGAATCCTTCTCTTCTTGATCCTATGAGGGAGTCTTATCTTGGAGACATCGACTATGAGGTCTTACGTGAATAGATATCTATATGTGACTCACCAAATGGATATTATGAATGATGTAATCACACCATCTTTTTGTAGGGATGGATAGTAGTTCTAGTCATGATGTTGGAAGATGTGATATAAGAGTTCCACACTTCTACCCTAGACATACATTCCTATGTAGTGAAGATGTATAAAGGCCTTTAGCACCAGTTTTTGTGGTTTGAAATGAGATGAAGAGTACATGATTTCATCTCTTAGTTCCCCACCTATCATTAAGTGATTGTTAAGCAGTATGTTAAATTTTGTTGTAACCCCTTGAGATCTCAGAGTGGAAGTGGTATGACATGTCCATGGACTCTTTGAAAAGGCTTCCTCACACAGAGAAGGATAATGAAACCATATGGGGGATAATTGATAACTCAAAAAGTCGAAACAATTCCTTACTATGAGGGAGTTGAGTTTGGGGAAGTTTTACATACTGAATATTGTTTGACTTCATGGGGTTCATTCAACGATTGTCTCCAATAGTGACACACAATTTACTTCATGATTATGGAGATTCCTGTAGGAGGCATTCAAGACCAAAATGTGGACATGTACAACCTTTTACCCCTTGATCGATGGATAGGTCGAGCACACTATCTAGGTGTTGGAGGATATGTTGTGGTATTTCATTTTATACTTTGTCTAAATATGGGTGGATCACATTCACTTGGTATATTTTTCATACATCAATATATACCTCTCTACCATCGACATGGAATCTTTTGAGTCTCTATATTGTAGACCCTGTAGGTCATCCTTGTATTGGACAGAGATTGAAGAGACATCTCTTCTGGGGGCAGAGATGGTTCATGTGACAATGGAGAAATACCAGGTCATGCATGAGTGGAAGATTATGTCCCATTATAGACAAAGATATTATACCTATCCACATCATAGGCCCTTAGAGTTTGATTAGGGAGACCATGTTTTATTGAGATTCTACCCATGAAAAATATTTCTTGAGGTTCGACATAGGAAGAAAGCTATACCCAAGGTTCATTAGGAAGTTAGAGATCATGCAAAGGGTTAGAGAGATTGCTTAACACCTCTCCCAAATCCAAAAACTAGATTGGATGCACGATGTCTTCCATGTATCTCATCTAAGTAGATATGTGAATGACCCCACAAAAGTCATTGAATGAGGAGAGCTACAAATTGAGGATGGAGCCACCTTTTCGAAGCCCTAAGTAGTGATCGATGATCAGAAAGAGAGGGCCCAAAATGGACATACCATCAATGTGCAGGAGAGTTTATTGGAGTGGAATAAACAAGTGTGGATTAAGTACCCCATGTTGTCTATTTAGTTTTTATTTTTGTAGTAGAATAATATTGATGGTTGGAATGATATAGAGACCCAGTTTGTTCCTTATAAAAATTTGAAATATTCATATATATATTTCTAGAGCTAGGTGCTGAGACGGCGTATGATTCTAAGGCCCAGTGTGCTCAAATTTTTTTTTATAAAATTATTATATATATATTGTATTTCGCACACATATATTCTTAAATAAATGTGATAAAAATTAAATGAAATCTGATATCATAAATACAAGACCATTATTGAGCCCAAAACGAGGCATTTAACATTGGTACAACATTAAATGGGTCAGTGTAGGGTGTTTGTAATCCTCTCTCGGGGGTGGTATGTTCAGGGGATTAATTTATTAATAAATTAATTCATTAATTCATTTCTTATGTGGAAAATTTTTTTATAATAATTATACCATGGAGAATTCTCCCGGGTTAGCCTAAAAAATCATGGGATATTCCAGAGCTCCTCCTTCCTCATTTGATGGAAAACCAAGTCAGATGATTAAAAATTTCCAGATTAGAGTAGATATGGATATCATAGATGCAACAAATCCTCTAAATCATTATAATGAATATTATTCAATGATTATTGATCCATAATTGATGTATTAAATATAAATTAATGATTTATTCCCTTCAATTAAAAATATTGATTAGATTGATCCATGTTATTTGATCTTTAACAATTGTGGCCTAAGCATGTACTTATGTGCCAGATAATAATTGGTTTTTCAATTTTTTTTCTAACTCCAGTATCACTGTTATTGATCATTGTCCAAGATTTCTTGTCCAATGATGGTTAATCCTTTTTAATGGTGCCTTTCCCCCAATCATTCTTTGTGTTGGTCACTGGTAGGACACCTCGATCCATGTTAGAATTTTCTGGGTAGTAGTGAGCTAGATCAATCCCTCAAAACAATGAATGATCAATAAATAGGAATTGATCAATGAACTAAAACCAGTTGTGGGATCGTTTTTGGATAAGGTTGATCATTTTGATGTTCAAAGTCTAGATCTTTAATGGTAGAAGGTATGAAGGCACACAAAATTAATGAATGAAACTTGTGGACCCACAGAATTGGATTCCTATTGAAAAGTAACTAGAAATATCGATTCATGGACAAATCCACAAGTTTTGGGAAAATATAGGGCCAAGTTCAATGCATAAAATTTGGATTCTAGGTTCTAAAAGTGGATATGGAAATCTAGATAAAACCCAACTACACACCATGTATAGGGATGACCACATAGTGGGTATCCCCTCAATGGTGATGAATATGGTTTTGGAAGAAGATAAGGATGGGAAAAAATGTAACCCTTTTATACTTAGCATACCCCTTACCCATATGGGAACTCGTGTGATGGATCAAACAAACAAGAACATGTGTGGTAGTGCATAACCAGGTTTATAACCATGTACCCGAGTACACGGAAACAGGTCAGTTGCATGTGTTGTCATGACACGTCAAATTGATTATTTTTTTAATGTTCATTGATGGTATAGGGAATACCCTAGTTCATATCTTAAGTATCATTTATATGTTTAGAGTATGTTTTATTAATAAAAATTACTAAAATGGGGGTGATTTTGAAAACAGTTTTAAGAAAATAACTTAACTTAAAGAGTTTAATAGTTGAAAAATCAATTTTATTTTGACAAATATGAGACAAATGGGTCATCGTGATTTCACTAAAAATATTTGGAGTTCATTTTTATTAGAGATTCATTGATTTTTGGAGTAATTATTTGGTTGAGATTAATTGGAATCAAAATTGATTCCTAAGCCTTTATTTCATTGATTGAAAAACTAACCTTGAAATAACAATCATATTTCCATGGTCCAGAAATTATGCATGGATTAAGATATTATAATGTATATTTAAATATCAACAAAGTGGGTAAGAAAAGGATTATTTTATTTTCTAATCATAACAACACAAGTCATACACTCAAAACATCACACTGATCAGTTAGAAATTAAGAGCATAACATTCACATGCAAAAAACAAGAATTAAAAAAAAGAAATAATGTAAGATACATGGAATGAAATGTTTTAACACCCAAATTAATCCAATATAGTAGATAATAGATGCACCAAAACTCCCTTAACATGTGTGTAGCACCCTCACAACGAACACCCACCATTTAGCCCGACATTGAGAGGAGGTGGAAGCTCGGGTATAACTCCTTCTTCATTATTGATCCCCCTTGGAGGATAGGGTCCTCCAGAAATTATATGATGAGAATAAGACCCCCTTGTAACTAAAATTGGTAGATATTTTCTTCAGATTTTATGTTTTGAATGAGGAACCCAAGGTTCCATTTTTTAGAAAAAGTGGAAGGTGGTTAGGGGCACATAGATTTATTAAAACCACTTGGCACATGGTTTTAGTTGGGTAGAAAATAATCTATCAGTTTGGAAAATACTAAAATGTTGTTTCCCAAACTATTTAATATCTTCACCGAACGCGTTTCTTCTTCTGGACACCAATAACATGAGATATGGATAGATCAATGCACACAAATTTTTACTTCGTGCAGATTTAATTTGATGTACAGATCAGTCTGAATGGGCCACCATATGAACAAATAAGACATTTATTTCTTCATATGAAATGTATTCCATTTATGTTTTGACAATTCTAAAAAATATAATCCCATTTGGATTCACAATTTAGTAGAAGTGTGTGGTTGAGTCCAATGGTGTGCTTGGATCCTGCGTAGTTTGGCCCATTTTCATGAACTTCGTCCTGAACCCTCAAAACCACCTCCACCTTCAATGAAATTATAAAAACAAGTAAACTTTTACTTTTTAAAAGTGATAAAAAAACTGAATCAAACATGAAGCACAATTTTTTTATTTTTATAATTTTCAATACAAAACTAGTTTCGTATAGTGGTGTAAGGGTGAAAATGAAACAATGAATTGTTGTGTGATCACTACCACACATCGAAACATTTTCACTCCTATTAAAAGTAATATTTCCAAAAATTATGCATGTATATATTCCAAACATCATAATGATTTATCATTAAATGAAAATTTAATTCATAGTAGAAATGTGATCAAAGAAAAAATCACACAGAGTTATTCTCAGGGATCATGAAAAAAGACATCTCAAAAATTGTTTCATAAAAAAATTACAACAGATGCATGATACAAATGAAATAAAATAATTGAATAGTTAATCATGTCACTAGTTCTCCACATGTGTGTGTGATAACCTTTCCATGCTATTATTCCCACACTCTATCGAGTAAAAATATGTTATTTTAAAAATTGTCAACTTACATGATCCTTTCCACAATACCTACCCTACATCCTTTACAATGAAATATTAAGACCTAATCCCTTGATCATTCCTTGAATTCAAATCATAAGTTCTAAACCTAGATATCCATATATATTGTACATTTTATCACTCCCCTCATTTTTTTTTCAAAAGTTGCACTTGTAAAAAATCTCACACTCTTCTCTCAACACTTGTTTGATATCCTCACGACACTAATTTTAATAGTTATAATAAGATAAAAAGTTAAAGAAGGGTGGTTTTTGACCTACCCAATATACAACCCTTTTTTATGAGGGCATACAATAGTTGGATAACAAGTACACACACATAGGTCAATCTAGTATAGTAATGAAATAGCTCGGATAAGGATCGAACATATGGAAAATCATTTTGGAAAGTATAGAAAAATAATCCTAACTTATATTTACCTAATATTAATTAAGATATTTCCACACTTCATGGTTCGATGAAAATTTTAATGGAGAAATTAAGTGACACAATTTCCCCTTAAACTACTCACACAAAGGGTACGATTCTTCTCAAATGTTTCAAAATGATACAACCATTTATATAATTCACAAAGAACGAAATTTTTAAATTAAGTCACACCAGAGTATTGAATTCATAATGAAATGAACATTTTAATAGAAATTTGTTTTTGAATGTTAAAAGTACATGAAATAGAAAATTACTCATTCATTTTCAATAACTTGCATGATTAAGCGAGAATCATTTTCCATGATAAAGTGGGTATAAAAAATTAATATTTCGGCACAAAAGTGAGTGAGGGTGGGGAGGGGGAAGGGGGAACAACTAACAATACAATCAAACAATCCAAAAAGAGAAAAAGAAGAAAGATGGTGAAAATTACTAACTAACCTAGGAATATACCCACCCCCACGTAGAGTGTGCAATTCCCTAACTATAATAAAATAGAATGTGGGAAGGAAGGATAAAATCTGGTGGGTGTCATTGGTAGGTTACGTTATGAATTTAGATTTCCTCCATCAAGAACTATGGAAGGGATTTGTGGAAGTACTTAATAAGATGCCCATTGAATGTGAAGGTATTTTTCATTTCATCATTTTGCAACTGAACAATTCAAAACGGATAAACATTTATAACAGTTTATGAGCCACACCAGTGGGAAAAAGACATACCTGCATGCAACTTCAGCCTTGCATAGTGTAGGACTTTATTCCCAATGTGGAACTGGTGATGAAGGATGATAAATTCATTGTAATACTTGGTTCACTATTTATAAATCCAGTAGTTATCATATGAATCTCTTCTCATTTCCTTCACATCATAAATCTAGAACTTAATTTGATCAGATGCACCAGAAAGATTTGAATTTCATTGTTTGATGGCCTAGTAGGCCTGGTTATCAATCTGAATAGGGATGTGACAACTCTTTCAAAACACAAGATGATAGGGTTGCATTATAATGGGAGTTTTTAAGGTAGTATGATAATACCATAATTAACTGTTGAATCTATGTCTCCAAAAGTTTTTGTTGTGTGGAATATTTTTTTCATGAATTTGTTTAACCTCTCTATTCAACACCTCAGCTTTAACATTGGTTTGTAGGTGATAAGTAGTAGACACTCTATGTCTGACCCCATACCGATGAAAAAGTGATTTCATTTTTTAGTTACATAAATGAGAACCATGATCCTTGATGATGAACCTAGGTATTCCTAACCTATAAAAAATTTGGGTTCTCAAAAATTCCATAACTTGCTTTGAATCATAGGTCCTTGTGTCTCATACCTCTACCCATTTTGAAATATAATCCTCTTCCAGAAGAATGTAAAGGTTCCCCATTGAATTATGGAATGGTCCTATAAAGTCAATACCAAAAACATCGAAAATATGATGGATGATCAAGTTTTATATGTAATTTCATTTCTTTTAGATACTTTCCCAATAATTTTATAGTGATGAAATGATTTACATAAATCATGGGCATCCCAAAAAAAGTGTTGTCTAATAGAGACCATGATCTTAGACCTTGTGAGTAGTCCGTTGGGGACGAAAGTGACCCCCATAATCAAGATTGTGATAGAGCCTAAAGAAAGACTGAAACTAGCTATCGATAACACAATTCATGAGGAACTGATCACTACATGTGCTCCCAAGGTTGGGGTCATCCCAAAATCACCAACGAGACTCATGTTTTAGATGATCTACATGGATTTAATGAAATTAATAGGAATGCAAGATGCTACCAAATAATTTATTATTTTTTCATACCAAGGCTACCATGACGATCTAGCACCTTCATGATGAGCATTCTGTGGATCTATCGAGGTGTGTTCGATGGTTGTCGTCGAGATCTCGGATGTTTGGATTCACTAGCATCAGCACTTGGATAGTCCTCTGCCTCTTCCCAGGTCATTACGCAGTTGTATATGGTGATATCAGTAATGCTCAGATCCATCAGAATCGTTTTTACCATTACTCTCTCAACCCTTACCTCTTGGTCAATGTTTTTGTTGGTATTTCTTATGCATTGGCCCCTAGGTTCTTCGCCTTCCACCCGAGTCACTACAATTTTAGAGAGGGAATCCTCAGAAGATCTTGGGGGTAGGCGACAATCCATGGAATGTTTTCTTTTTCTTAGTTTTTTTCTGGTTGTGGTTATTTGGTGGTTCGACAGTGGCTTTCGGTGACCACCTTTTGCGGTGCGGTTCTAGTTCATGGTTCAAAGATGACAATAAGGTGGGCTCTATGTAAGGCATAATGGTCCTCGTCGATGATGGTTCAAGTTGAATGTCTTTAGCGTGATCTCATCTCGAACAGAATTAGTGGTCAAGGGACAGTGTCCCAAGGCATGTTGATTTACAAGATCCGCGGGCACAATGTATGGAGGCACATGGATGTGTAGGGCACGTTGGTTTATGGGCGGGTCAGGTCTTGGTCAGGAATCCATGAACAACATGTTATTTTCCTTGTTTTTTAGTTCGGATTTAGCTTTTTTGATTCTCACTTATCCTAATGTGATCTTTAATAAATAAATAAAATGAATTTTCAGTTAGTGAAGGAATAGAATCTTCCACTCAGAATAATTTCTCATTTGGAAACATGTCGTTTATGGAAATACAGGGGGCCAGTAAATGTCTAAGGATGAGTGGATCCTACTGATATGGACAGCCACCACATTATGTGCTTCCTCTTATCTCTAATTTATAAATTGAAATCCTAAAGGAGGAGCATCCAAAGAATGAGATGTGGTTTGGATTTTTATTCTTAAGGAGATACCAGAGGGCTACATGGACTAAGAACACAATGACTGTGGACCCTAAAAGATACGAACTAAATTTATCAAAGGCAAACACAATGGAAATAATTTTTTTTAGTTGTGGTGTAGTTTTATTTCATAGGGTCCAATGTATGTGAGGCATAGGTAATGACATGTGGAGATTTATCGAACTGTTGTGATAAGACTTCCCCAACTATATAGTTAGAGGCATTACACATGAGCTCAAATGGTAAATCCCAATGAGGTGGTTGGATTTCCAGGGGTGACATGAGACTCCATTTCAACTTATTAAAATATTCCTCATATTATTTATCAAAACTCAATTCCATTTCTTTTTTTGGAGAAATTAGGAGAAGGGGAGTACAATTTTACTAAATTATTGAATGAAATGATGGTAAAATCCAACATTACCTAGGAAAGACTGAACATGCCATACATTTTTAGGGAATGTTATAGAAGAAATGACATCCACTTTTTATTTAACTACTTGGATACCATCCCCAGAAATGACATGTCCCAAAACTATACCTTGTGACACCATGAAATGACATTTTTCATAGTTTAATACAAGATTCTTTTCTATACAGCAACGTAAGACTGAACAAAGACTACTCAAACATTCATTAAAATAATATCCATAAATATTGAAGTAATCCATGAATACTTCCATGAAATTATCTAGGTAATTATAAGAAATATTAACCATGAATCACTAGAAAGTACCCAGAGCATTGCACATACCAAATGCCATCTTACTATATGAAAATGCACGCAAGGGGAAAGTAAAGTTTCTCTTTTCCTAATCCTCAAGGGCAATATGGATCTAAAAGTATCCAAAATAACCATAAAAGAAATAATAATTGGACTTCCCTACTAGCATCTCTATCATTTGGTCCATGAATTGAAATAGGTCGTTCTTAGTGTGTTGGATTAATCAGCGATAGTCTATAAATACACACAAAATAATTTCCACATGTGTGGGAACCAATTAATTGTTTTCATTTTTTATTACTCACATACTAGTTTTTTAGGAACCACGTGTATTGAACTGACCCATTGGAATTCAGAGACGGGTTAATTGATTCCATCAACCAATAATTTTGTTACCTCCTTTTTAACAACATCTATGAGGTTTGGGTTCAATCATTGTTGAGAGTGGATAATTGGTTTAGACTCATCATTTAACAATATAATATGTGTGCAATTTGATGGGATAATAAAAGAAATTTCCACTAGTGTCCATACTAAATATTTTTTATTATCCCCCAAAATTTCAATCAGTCACAATTTATATTCAAGAGGGAGTGAACCAGAAATGATAATTATAAACTTGTTTCCATTCTCAATATAGGAATATTTTAAATCTTGAGGTAGTGGTTTTAGTTCCAATTCAATGGGATTTTGGATTAATGGGAGTGTGTGTGAATGTGAGAGGTCACTGATCTCATCTAATTGCTAAATGGAATCATCCTTAGATGAGGACTGATCTTTTACAAGATTAGCAGTATCATCAATGGTCATGTGATCCTCATTATTCAAGAAATAATTAATTATCAAACATGCATGAAATTTTTTCTAGACCACTACAACAATAAATGAAATATTCATTACCTAATATTTCAATAAATTATGAAAACTCATAAAGGGTGTCAAGGGAAAAAATATGTTTTTTTAGGGGAAGGGAGTACATCAATTGAATGATCAAAGATTGAGGAATTTTATTATGAGGGGTGCCTCATGGAATCAAGGATGTTGAAGTGGAAAATGTCACCACCAAACTCCATAGATAATGTACTATTGTGGACATTAATTATTATTTTTGTAGTTTTCAAGAAATTTCTCCCTAATATAATCAGGTAATTTCCATTCATCCAATCATATTCTATTTTAAGAACATAAAAATCAGCAGGAAAAATTAAATTTTGCACCCTAACAAGAACATCTTCTAACACACCAGAAGAGTGTTATATACTTTGATTTCCTAATTGATAAAAATTATAATGGGATTTATTTTCCTGACCAGAAATGAAGTGTAAATGGAGTGATTCATCCCATTTATAAAAGCATACAAATCAATCATATCATTGGAAAATGAATACTCCCCTATGGTGAATGGAATCAAGAATGTTCCGGGATCATTATATTTAGTAGAAAGTGATGTCTCTATCAATGATAATATGTTTCTCCCAAATCTCAGCTTGTCCTCACCTTAATGTATCCTTTGGTGTGTAAACATCTCCTTAAAAAATATGGCATATCGTGGAATTTTCTTCACGACATCAATTAAAAGAATTTTAACCTACACCATTGTGAAATTTTACAATATTTACTTTTCAAGTTCAGTTTCCTTTTACTTCCTAGGATTGGTGGACCTTTGGGGAAATAGAAGAGTAATATTTGGTCTAGGTGACTCATCAATAAACACACTCTTTCCTTTGTAAGGGATTCTATTAGGATAAGGTTTTTAAACATTTGGAACATTTTCAATGATTGGGATAGTGTTTTTCTGAAGAGGGGATGACTCTATCATTTGAGTCATTTGGATTTTAAGTTCAGTTACACTCTTAAGGGGGATGAAAATAACATTTCACTTATATCCCTAGAGTTTAAAAGTGGTTCAGAGGGTAGTTTACCCGACCCATGAATTTGGTTCACCAACACTGAGTTCGCTAGTTGGCCTAATTGGGTTTTTAGGTCCTGTATAACTTCTTGGGTGGTGTGTTAGAACTGGAGATTATTGGAAGCCATTTGTTTCATCATATATTCTAGGATAGGATCAGGTTTTAGAGGGGGTTATTGGAAAGTCCTTTGTTGTGGTTGTTGTTTTTTGGGTGGTGGTGGTTGACTACGCTTCCCCGGTTGGTTCCATAGTTATTGAGGCTGGTTTGAATACAACCTTTACAATAGGATTGTTTTTATTTCCACCCCAGATTGGATGGATTTTATGGTTCTTTCCTAAAGGGTTGGTTATAGGGGAGGCCTAGAAAGATTGTCATAGAACTCTCAGAATTTTCTATTAGTTGGGGGCATTGGTCAGATTAGTGGGTCTCAGAAAAAAATACACCACAATTGATGGGTGGATGAGATTGATATTTCCCTTGGGAAATAGAAAGTTGACTAATAATGGTACATACCTCTTTGAACATTGTATCCACCATCTTCTCAAATTCAGTACTGTTCACCTCATGGACACCATGAATGGGAACACAAGACCTTGAACAAAATTATTGAGTGTTTGGCGCCTTTTTCTAAATCAGGATCCTTGCAGTAACTGGGGTTTTATCTACTAGTGAACCAACTGTAGAAGCATTAATCATATTTTGATCTATATGAATTAAATCTTCATAAAAATTCTGAATTAAAAGTTGATCACTTATTCTGTGGTGTGGGAAACTTAAACATAATCTCTTAAATCTATCCAAACATTCATGAAGTGTTTCCCCTTCTAATTTTATTATCCCACAAATTTATTTTCTTTTTGTTTTTGTTTGATAGATTGGGAAATATTTTTCAAGAAAAATTCATTTCATGTCTGCCCAACCTCTAATTGGTGAATTAATATAATACAACCAATATTTCATGGTGTCTTATAAGGAAAATGTGAATGATCTAAGTTTTACTTGTTCTTCATCCAGATTATCATGTTTTAATGTTAAACACACAATATGAAATTCATTTAATTGATTATGTGGATCCTCTCTCATGGGTCCATGAAATCTTGGTAATAAATGAATTAAATCATATTTAAGTTCAAAATTGGGTGCCTTTCCATGAACTTGAATATAAGTGGGTTGGATAACAGAATTTGGTAAGGTTATTCATTTTAATGTTTTCTTGTTTTCAGCCATGTTATACGTATTAATTTTAGTTTCTAATTTGGTTCAAGAAGAAGAGGGGTTTATAAAGGTCTCAAGTCCTGGTATGTCCTCCTTTAAAGGGTTGTCTTGTGTGTCTTGGTGTCCTTGACATAGGATCCTCTCCAGTTCAAGTTATAAAGGGGGTAAATATCATATATTATAACACTTCATCCATATAACCTACACAAGAAATAAATAAGGATGAAAAAAGAAATTAAAATACATAAGATAAAATATATAAATTTTCACAAAAGTTATAAATATGTTAAAAAACAATCACTAAAACCAAAGCGCTCCTCAGAAATGGAGCCAATATTTTACCGTGATGTCATGAAACAACAAATTAATTATGTTTTAAGGTTTATTTATAGTATATGGTAGACCCTAGTTTGTCTATCAAGAATCATTGATAGGATTAGAGTATGTGTTTTTAATAAAAATTACTAAAAGGGGGGTGATTTTGAAAATAGTTGTAAGAAAATAACATAACCTAAAGAGTTTAATAGTTGAAAAACCAAGTGTATTTTGAAAATTATGAGACAAATGGTTCATTGTGATTTCACTATACACATTTCAAGTTCATTTTTCATATATATTCATTTATGTTTGATTTGTTCTTTGGTTGAAATTAATTGGAATCCTAATTAATTCATAAGCCTTTATTTCATTGCTTGAAGAACCAAACCATGACATAATAATTGTATTTAAAATGTATTGAACATATGAATGGAATAAGAGCTTCTAAATTAGATTTAAATCTCAAGAAAGTGTATAAGATAAGGGTTCTTTTGTTTTCTAATCTAAACAACACAAGTCACACCCTCAAAACCTCACACCGGTCAATTAAAAATTAAGATCATATCATTCACATGCATAAAAGTAGAATTCAAAAAATGAAATAATGTAAGATAAATGGAACGAAATGATTTAACACCCAAATTAATTGAATCCAAATTCTAATATATTTTCCGAAGCTCCCTTAACATGTGTGTATCTCCCTCATAATGAATGCCCACCGATTAGCCCGACATTGAGAGGAGGAGGAAGCTCAGGTGGAACACCTTCTTTATTATTGATCCTCCTATGAGGATAGGGGACACCATAAATTATAGGATGAGGATATGACACCAATAGAACTCTAAAATGAATGATCTTTTCTTCTGGGTTGAACTTGCAAGTTTGTAGCCCAAGGATCCATTTTATAGGAAAAGTGGATGGTGGTTTTGGGAACACAGATTTCTTAAAACCACTTGGAACATGATTTTTGATAGACTAAAAACATTATCTCTCTTTGAAAAAAAACTAAAATGTTTTTTCCGCACATAATTAATATATCCATTGAACTTTTGGCTTCATTTGGAAACCTAAATCTTGAGATGTGGAAAGATCAAATCACACCGCTTTTGACTTTCTGCAAATTCAGTGTGCTGGATAGATCAGTATGAATGGGAAAATAGATGGTCGAATGAGACTTGGGTTTCTTCATAGAAATTTTAGAAAATTGAATTTAATAATATTCCACAAAATATCTTCACATTTAGATTCATGGTTTAGTATAAGTGTGTGGTTGAGTCCAATGGTGTGCTTGGATCATGCACAGTTTGCCCCATTTTCTAAAACTTCATAATGGGACCTCCAAATCACGTAAACTTACAATGAAACTATAAAAACAAGTAACATTTCCCTTTTTAATAGTGATAATAAATAATTGAATCAAACATGAAGTTAAATTTGTTATTTTCTTTATAATTTTAAATACAAAACTATTTTAGCAAAGTGGTGTAGGGGTGAAAATGAAATAGTGAATCACAGTGTGATCATCAGTACATAGACATGGGGTATGATACATGGACATGGGATCTAGTAAACGGGAACAACCAGTAAGATAAAACATGATCCCAGTTAGTCCGAACATAATATATAGTCCCCTACATGGCATGTAACACAACATGGTTTGGGAGTCATGTGTTGGCTAGGGACACGATCAGGTGGTGGACCGAGACCACGTGTTGTGTGGGTTTCCACATACACTGCATACCCCTAGTTTTCGTTTTTGGGAAACATCATGGTTTTTTATATAATTTATTTTATTCTAGAGCTTGGCTCGTGAGAAGAAAATATGGTGTGTTTTCTTATTGTAGAATATTTTGGTTCCCCAAGAGATATGATGTGAAATGTTTTGAAAATGATGCTTACTGAGACAATGCTTGATGAAAACAGTGATCTGACAAGATCACTGGAGGCATATATCGAGTGGAACCCTATATGGGATAGGGTGTAGGTCCTTAATGATTATATTGGAACCCCCTTATCACGTCAGGAATTGGGTCCTCGAGTACTAGAGTAGAACCACCCATTAGTATGGGAATGGGTCCTCTACAAAAATCTTCTTAGTGGAATCCCCCTGATATACTAGGCTACATGTCCTTGATGTTATGTGTGTAACCCCCATGTGGTACCAGGGTCCAGTTCAACCACTTCTAAGTGTAACCTTCTATCGAATAGGGAGTGGGTTCTTGATAATTAGAGTGTAAGCCACATGTCTCACTAGGGTGCAAGTCCTTGACCTACAGAGTGTAAATCCCCATAGGAATGGGCGTGAGTCTTCTAATTACCGAGTGGAAACCTAATCAGCATAGGGAGTGAGTCCTTGTGAAACCAGACTAGAACCCCCCATCGACCTAGGCCCAATTACTCTAGTGACTATTACAAACTAGAAACCACCCCTGATAGACTAGGGAGTGTGTCCTCAACTTCAAGTTTGTTTCCCCTTAACTATGTGACATAGTGGTGAGGCATGGATTGACTTTCATTATTACATCTAGGTATATGAGTGAGATGTTGGGTATTAGTAGTGGACTTTTGGAACTATTGGCTACTATTCTTCTTGGGATGATGGTTGAGATAGAGATCCCCTTACTCTCTCATTTGTGTTTCTTTTGACTGAGAATATATATATATATATATATATATATATATATGTGTGTTCTTTTGTATGCATAAAATTGGATTTGGTTACTCTCCTTATAGGAGAGGAAAATACATGTGGGGTATGCCACATTCTTTATGTGTTTAGCTTCTCATGGTTTGATGATTCTACTCTCCTGCTAATGGTGATGAAGACATTACGTGTAGTTCATCTACTCACTGTGCTAATTCACTTGGGTTTGGAAAAGACTAATTTAACTCTTGGTTTGGGTTGAGATATTTTCTTTAACTGTATCTTGCATATACTACCTTTCTTTCATGTCGTATCTCTTACTTCTCCTGCTTTGAATTTCTGGGAATCCAACTGGGTATGAATATACTCACACCTACATGGGATTTTCCAACACATGTCATGTATTATACAGATGAAAGACTGGTCGACTGTGTCTTTAAAGGATTTTAGGGATAACTCGTACTTTTGACCACATATTCTGTTCATTGCATGGGATTCAAGAGATGAGCTCTCTCATAAGTTTACTTTTTTAGTTTTATTAGGTTAAGACTTATTTATGGTCGGTAATGTATTTTTTCCTTTTCGTTTACAACTTGTACTAGACTACTATTGTACACATTATAGGTTATGAATTCTTACTTTAATTTATAGTTGTGTTGAATTATTTACTATTTACCTCTACTTTTATTCATCTAGATGGTTTTGTGTGTGCATACAGGTAGTTATACAAAAGCCTCCCTATGTTAGGCATTCCATCAGCGCTGGTCTCCACCCACTTGCATGTGAAGGTATGATTTGTGTAGTCGCGGCTCGATCCCTAGATTGGGTCAGGTCATGACCCAGTCTTCCTCTAGTTAGTAAATCAATATATGTAATTCGACTCCCGATCAAGTCCCACTATTGTTTATGGTCTACTATGATCTCTCATAATGACCTATACTTGAGAGGTTAAGAATAACCTATCCTCCTATGTGTTCACCCAAATGCTATATATGCTTGACCCTTATGCCTACTTTATCTCTCAATATATACCTCATTATCAACTAGACTAAGAAAGGCATACCACAATATTGAACTGGTTTAATTCTAGAATACTTGGGAGGTCTAGCTTGGGAATAAATTTTTTATAAACTCTGACTAAAAACACTTTTCAAAAAACACAAAATCATCCTATATAATTCCTCAAGACCTATGTTTTATTATCCTTATTTATATTCAAAATTGTCACATGGATGTCTGAAATCACAACTGATTGTCACCTATTGACCATTCAAGGTTCCGGTGCTCTGCTATTGTGTATAGCAGCACTCGGGTCGAATCCCCGGTGATGAAACTTTTCAATTTTTAATTGTTTTTAATTGATTGTATTTTGATTGGGGTGGGAGGGGCTGTTTGTAGATATTGAATGCAGTGATTAATGGTTTGGGTTTGATTTAAAAATTTGATAAAAATTTGGTTGAGTTTGTTATTAGGGATTTAAGGTTTTGATATCCTTGAGTTTTGCTTTGTATTGCATTTAATTAACACCCAGTTCACAAGATGACATTGATTGGAATTCATAAGTGTTAAGGCTTTAATTCAAACCTTAAATTAACACAGGTTTATAATATTAATAAAACCTTGTTTATGATAGTTTATTTATGGTTCTAATTAAATAGGGAAACCAGACGTCAAACAAAGCTTGTCATTAATCCATCAAATTTTATGTTTAACATACAAAATGTTAATTTAAAGAATATTCATCGAGAAAAAGATCACAATCACTTAACATCCCTAAATAATGACTCACCCTAATGGTAGATTTACTCATCCATTAATATGTAAATTAATATGGTAATATGTGTTTATGGTGATGAATTATAAATAGAACAAAAATAACGGGATAAGAAAAGATTTGTGCATCGAACACAGACACACGGAAAATGATGAGAATAAAAAAGGAACTTTAGATTGAATGAGAAAGCGAAATAAAGGAGGGGTATCATCTTGACGTCAAATATTTTATTAGAATTAATATTCAATAATAGAGGGTGTATTATTATAATATAATATGAATAATAAACTTTCATTAAAATAGAATTACAAAAACAACACCTATGAGATTAAAAATAAGGAAAAACATAAAAGTAAATGAAATGAAAGAGAGAAGGAATGGTATCTCACGTGAAAAATCGATTTTTTCATGTCCTCCTAGTATTTTGGAAGATCCTTGGTCGTGCCAATTGATCCTCTATATTCTGAATTTCCAACCCCTTGAATGGAGAAGAGGGGGATGTATATATAGCCCAATGAGGTGGACAGTTTTCATTCCAAAACTACCCCTCCACTTGATTCGACGATTTGTAAATCCACCTGAATCACAAAATATCATTTTCTTCAAAGTTTTAGTTACTAATGTCTTCTTTCTACTCAAAAATATTTGGTAGCCATTGGACTTAAGGAGAAAAAATTATAAAATTTTGAATAAACAATTGAATCTGTCCATTTCAATCTATACTTTTTTGAAGTCTGGAATGTGAATAGTTATTTGAACTAGAAGATTCCCTTACATAAAAATAACTTCTTCACACTGAAATAGAACAACTTTATTGGATAAGTAGATCAAAATACAATTCATGAATAGTGTCCTAATTTTAATTCCTAGCTAGAATGATGGGATGGACTTAAAAGCATCAGTTGGGCCCCTTGTTTTGTTAGTTGGACCTTCAAATTTTTATCCACTATTATTTTGGATAATAAAGAACATATAGTGGAGTTTAATAAAATTTGGGTTTTAGGATTTAGACCAGTAACTCAATCATCCTAGCAGGTATAGTTTCTTCACAGATTCTTTGGGTCTACTTGTTTTGACAATATGACCCTTCAAATTGAAGATTTGTCCAAAGGTCCCTTCTAATTAAATGTTGGAAGTTGGTTAAGGAACACAAAGAATAAAAAATCATGCAATTTAGATAATTAAGGTGATAGGTATAAATAAAATAGTAAACTGAATCAATTTGATTAATTCAAATAATTCTCAAAAATTACATTTAATATTAAAACAAGAGTATTTCACACCAATTATGAACTTTTCATTCAAAAATCAGTAAAGAGATTAAATAAAAAGTTCTGAGTAAATGAACAACATTAACTCTCCAACACTTAGGATTGGGCATGTCCTCATGTGCATGAAATATAAAAACCATTACAAAATAATTTTCACTCAAAAATAAATAGTAAAATTTTGTTTTCCACACTTAGTGGATGTTTAGACTAACTCACTCGTCCATATTTAATTACACCTCAAATTATTATATAATAAATGTTCTAAAAACAACTCTTTTTTCATGCCCAAATTTAGAAATGGAAGATGTGGGTGCTCGAAACTTACTTCTCTCAATATGATAAAAATTTATTTTTGAATATTCACTCATTCACCAACCAATATTGAATATTATAGACTTTAAGAGAGCTCTAAGAATCCATTCCTTATCCTAAAGTGCACAAGAATCAAGAGGACTTTTGAATGGGTTTTTCTGTGTCTATGGGACTACATGTATTCAAACGACTTGAAAGGGGGGTAAAACACCAACATGGAAAAAAATGAACAATATTTTTGAAATGAAGCATGGAAAGAAATGGAAACACATATTTACAAGAGAACAATTGTGTGAATCAGGACAAAAAAGAGGAAGAAAATTTGAAGGGAATGAGAAGATAGAAAATTTACAAAACACAAAACCTTTCCTAATGACATAAGTGTTCTTTTTTGGAATTTTTCGAAATTTTAACTTGAAATAGATATCACACTTATCTACCAAACCATGTTATATATCCTCATGATACTAATTGTAATAGTTATAACAAGATCAAAGATTGAGAAAGAGTGATTTTTGACCCACCCAAGACCCAACCCATTCTTTTTTTCATTTTTTTTGATTTTTTTGAACACATTTAAATAACTTTTGAACAATATGTCATAAACACATATACATTCCCAAAAATAACTCAATGATAACCTATCAACCACAATAAAATGGATTCTTTCCATCAATAATATTATAACACATTGAAAATCAAGAAAAGGGAACCCAGAATGAAATTCATTCCACCCGCACATAAATTTCAATAATGAATTCAATGTAAATCCATGTAGATGTTGGGTTGGATAAGTTATTGGGCTCGTACTGTGGCTATAAAAGAAATGGTTTTCTTAGGCTCAGAGGTCCTTTCAAAAGTAGGATTAATTTAAGGGTAATGGGAGGCTATTTGGCAATTGTTATTCTTCTGAGGCTCAGAAAATGCCTCTATCATATTAATTCACAAAAAAATTGGGAAATTCAACTCCAAGGTCCACAAACTCAAGAATCAGAATCATGAGTGGAAAAAAACATTTTGAAAAAATGGATATAGGTGGGCTTGGATTGAATGATAATTTTTTTCCTCATGTTTTGAGTAAAATAATTTTTTAAATAATAAATTGAGCGTTCAAAATTTCTTAGTTTTGATACAAGATTATTTATCCATGTTTTTGAGGAAAATTGAACATTTTGTGATGAATAGATGTATTTTGACGCACCAAAAATGGTTGGACAAAATTTTAAAACTAGATGGTGAGTAAGTATGAATCTTTGTTTTTTTCAATTTTTTTTATAGTTTCATTAGTGTTTTTAAAATACATTCCAACACAAAAGGTAAAGAGAAAATGAATGATTTTGATGAAGAATGTGGTAAAAAATGAAAGATTGAAGAATAAAAATAAAGAGGTAGATAAAGTGAAGGATAAAGAAGAGATAAATAGGGAGTTAAAGGAAAAGAGGATCCCCCTAATTTGGATTTGGTGGTTCATCATATACATCCAGTGGTATATCAGTGGAAGTTGATATTCCTCATTTGGGATGTTACCTTAAAAATACAAATTTGTATTCATATAATAAAAAACTAAAAAGAATTTAAAATTTAATAAAACTAAAAGAAAACATGGGTTACCTCCCAAGTAGAACATTATTTATTTTTCTACAGCTAGACAATTGCAGTGGACTATACATAGTCCGATAGTGGCCATAATAGTTTCTCAAATACAGAGTGCTTCTAGAAAATATCTCTTTTTGGAGTCCAAAATGTTTATTTGATAATTTGATCCCCTCCTTGATGTTTCTCTTCCAGTTTTGTGGGGGATGAAAGTGAATATCGATATCGTCCCTTTGGTCTTCAACTTGAGGAATGATGTTTTCCACAAATAATATTTCTTATGATCAGAAATTCCAGAAGATGCTTCAATTTTGATGGTGCATTTTTGTAAGGATCAGATAACATGAAATCAAATTATGATATCCCAATTGTTTGTAACTCATTTATTTCATCACATACCATTGTGCAGTAATGAGGATCATTAGATTCATAAGACTAAATAAATTTTCAATATCCATTATATCAATGTTTTTTTACAAAGAACGGTAAATTTAAATCTCATTAGTGATCACTTTATTAATTAAGGAAAAAATATCACAAACATGACTACCATCAGGACAATATAAACACATTGGTTCAGGTCTCACCTCACATATAACATAATTTTCAAAATCATGGATAAAAAATTATGAGTGTTGAATAATCTGATTTGAATCAAAAAAAGAACATGCTTGTTCATTTTCCTTATTTCTATCCACGTTGGAGCATTGGAGGCAGAGGTGAGATGGGATTCCAAAGAGTTTTCAATATCCTTTAGATCATTAGAGTTCTCATTTGTAATGTCAACATCAACTTCTCCGTTTATGACTTGGTTAATGAGGATGAAATATTCACAAACATCTCTATTTATAGAATAGGAAGAACATGATGGATTGGGATTCAACACACTCTCAGAGAGTCTTCCAGTATAATGGATATAGAATACAGATTGATTCTCTAATGGGTATCTCATGGATTAAAAAATATTGAACTTTCCCAGTTGGTTACCAAATTCCATGTATAAGATGCCAGCATGGACATCAATTTGGGTTTTAGGTGTCATAAGGAATGGTCTTCAAATAATCATAGGAGATTGGAAAGAAGTTGTCTTACCTTCCATGTCTAGGACATAGAAATTAGCTGGTAATATTACATCATTAACTCGAATAAGGACATCCTCAATTATACCCTTAGGACAGGCTATGCTTCAATTGGACAATTGAATTACAACACCCATTGGATGTAATGTATCCAGACCAAAGTTGGAGAAGATGGATTTGGTCATGTAATTAATTGAGGATCCTAGGTTTATGAGTGCATCATTGAAGTTTGAACACCCTATTTGGCATGGAACGGTAAATTTTCATGGGTCTTTGAATGTCATGGGTATGGACTTTTGGGTTTAAAAATTATCAATGGTCCTAAGTTGTCTCTTTTGTGTGCACAACTCCTTATGAAACTTAGCATACTTAGGAATCTTTTTTATGGCATCTAAGAGGGTAATTTCCACTTCAATAGGCCTAAATATGTCAAGCATTTCAGAATTAGGTTCAAATGACTTCCTTGGCTTAGAGACAACTTGAGGAAAAGGAATTGGTCTCTTTAGATGAATGGAAAAAGGTGAGGGAGTGACTTTAGGTTCCTTTTCAAGTTTATTTTTCTTTTCTTTTTTCCTACTTAACATTAAACGGTTCATTTGAGGATCCATCATGAGGTATGGACATTTGATTTATGGATCTAAGAGAAATTGTGCTCACATTACCCTTGGGGCTGCATAATGGTTGAGTTGGGAGTTTGGGAGAATTTGATTGTTGTTGCTATCTCAGGTGGGATTCAAGTTGGCCAATTTGAGTTTTAATATTTTTAAGTCCAGAATGGGTGAAAGAAGGAAAGATGTTCTACTGAACTTTCCCATGGTTTCTTAGAAGAAGAGTCTTGTCCCGAATTAGGATTTCATTGATTTTGGTTCTTGGGAGAGGTATTGTATTGGGTTGGGAATTGGAAAGGACTAATATGAAAATAGAATCCAGAAGGAGAAAGAGGAGGATTGATCCTTTGAGGTTGACGAAAAAAGGATAAGGTTGTTGGAATTTACCAACACCTTGACCATATTAGAATTGGTTTGGGTTTTGAGGAGGGAATTGATGGGTATGGGAAATGGGATTACAATACCTCAAGCCTTGGTTGAATGTAGAAGATAAAGGCTTAGAGTTGGGTTGGTTGAAGTTTCTAGTGAACTGATCTGATTGTTGAGTTTTGGTGTTCCTATGAGCATATGTTGTATTTATATCCATTGGACCAGATGAATATGAGGGATACTCTTGAAGTTGTGGAAATGTCTCTATAGGATGAGCTAGTGAGATATATATTCCACAGTTATTGATAGCATAGGGGAATAGAGATTGTGGAGAAGATGTGTTTGGGGCTTTGGCAGCCACAACTAGTTATTGCACAAGACCTGTAAGTTCACTCATCCACTAAATCATATTCTTTGAATCTATCGATTGTCCGTGATGGGCTTGTTTGACATGATAATGTGCTCAAGTATGGAATTTTTGTGTGTTTCCATCCATGTTTATTATAATATCTCTTGATTTTGTGGGAGTTTTATCAATAAGAGCACCGCCACTTGTAGCATCAATGAAAGTTCTATCCATATCCAATAAAACCTCATAGAAGTATTAGATCAAGAGTTGGATAGAGTTTTGGGGTCATTGAAAGGTTTCTACAAGATTTTTGAACCTCTCTCAGTATTCATGGAGTAATTTATTACGCAATTTACGGATACCACTTATTTCCTTTCAAATAGAAGCTGTATGAGAAGTAGGAAAAAATTTCTCTAAGAAGAGTCACTTCATGTCATTCCAAGTGGTTGTAAAACCAGGATGGAGTTAGTAGAGCCATGACTTGGTGAAGTCATCTAAGGAAAAGGTAATTCTAAATGTTGAATTTGTTATTTAGAAACCCCTTGAGGATTAATGGTAGAGCACACCACTTGGAACTCTTTAAGGTTTAGATATGGATCCTCACAAACTAACCCCTAGAAATGAGGTTGATGATGAATCAAATCCAATTTGAGTTCGAAGTCAGAAACTATGTTTTGATATTGAAAACCAAGGGTTTGGAAATTCATATCATAAGAGAAAAGTTCTTTAATGGTTTTTTCCCTATGATTATCCATATCTAATTCTTTTTGTTAGACAAGGTTTTGATTATCCCTAATTGTCCTCCTATGTTGGGGAAGTGTTCTCTCAATTTTAGGGTCAATCAAATATGAGGTATTGTTTAGGAGGCTATGGTGAATTCAGAGAGATTTTGGAATAAAGTGGAATATGGGGTTTCTATTTTTTTCATTTATTATTTTTATGAGAATACATAGTTTTCTTGGTATTGTTTTTGTCAAATTTTTTTAAAAATCTTGTTTTGTTTTTTATTTTTTTACAATAAAAAAACGAATGACTACTTAATGAACTATCCCCGGCAATGGAACCATTTAAAAGTGTGTCTGACCATCTCCTATTGACAATTTAAGGTTCTATTTCTCTTCTAATTTATATAACAACACTCAGGTAGAATCCTCGACAATGATACTTTTTAATAGTCGGTCATTTTTAATTGATTGTATTTTGATTGGGGGGGTTGCTTTCAGAGTTTAAATGAAGTGATTAATGGTTGGTGTTTGATTTAAAATTTTGATAAATATTGGGGTGAGTTCATTATTAGTGAGTTAGTATAATGATATCCTTGAGATTTTCTTTATATTGCATTAAATTAACACCCACTGTACAAGATGACGTTGAATGGATTTCCTAACTATTAAGGCTTAAATCGAAGCCTTAATATAACATAGGGTTCTAATATTAATCAAATATTGTTTATGGTATATTATTTATGGTTACAATAATTCATGGAAACCACGCATCAAACAAAGCATGTCATTAATCCATTATATTTTAATGTTAACATATACAATGTTAATTTAAAGAATATTCATTGAGAAAAAGATCTCAGTAACTTAACATCCCCAAATAATGACTCACCCCAATGGTATATTTACTTATCCATTAATATGGTTATTAATATGTTAATATGTCTTTATATTGATGAATTATAAATAGAACAAAAATAACAGAATAAGAAAAGAGTTGTGCGTAAGATTGACATACACACACGAACAGTTATGAGAATTAAAAACGAACTATAGATTGATTGAGAAAGTGAATGAATGGAAAAGGATTCAACTTAATTAAAAATATTTTAATAGAATTAATATTTAAGAACATAGGTTTGATGACTAAAATATAATATTTAGAAGAAACTTGTAATAAAATATAATTACAAAAGAACACTTAAGATATTACAAATGAAGAAAAACAAAAAAGTAAATGAAATAAAAGAGAGGAGGAAGGGTATCTCAATTGGAAACATGAGTTTTAAATTACCCACTAGGATTTTTGAAGAGACTTGTTCTTTCCATTTGATCCTCCTCTATTCTGAATTTCCAACCCCTTGAATGGAGAAGAGGGGGTGTATATATAGCCCAAAAAGGTGGAAGGTTTTCATTCCAAAACTACCCCTCCACCTGGATAGACAATTTGGTCATCCAGATAGATGAATCACGAAATATTGTCTTCTTAAAAGTTGTAAATATGAATGTATTTTGTCTTCTACGAAAATTTGGCATCCATTAAATTTAAGGAGCCAAAGTTATGGTCGTTTGAATAAACAATTGTAATCGATCCATTTCAATCTACACTTTTTCGATGTCTGAAATGTGAATGGTTTTTTCAATTAGAAGATGCCCTCAAAGATAAATAATTTATTCTTACAAGTTTTATGCCCATATATTATCTTTCACACTGAAATATCCCAGCTTTATGTGACAAGTATATCAGAGGAAAAGTCCTAAATAGTGTCTTGATTCTAATTCCCGGCCAGAATGGTGGGTTGGACATCAAAGCATCTGTTGGGTCCCTTTTTTGTAGTTGGACCTTAAAATTTTAATCCATGATTATTTTGGAAAATAAAAAAATGGTGTAGTTTCATAAAATTTTGTCTTCGGGATTTATAACAGTAACTCAATCATCCTAGCTAGTCCAATTTCTTCACAGATTCTTTGGGTCTTCATGTGTGGACCATATGACCCTTCAAATGGACGATTTGGCCAATGGTACCTTCTAATGAAATGTTTTAATTTGATTAAGGAACCCTATAAATAAGGAATAATGGAATTTGGATAATTAGGAGCAAATTTATAAATTAAATAGTAAACTAAATCGATTTGATTAATTCAAATAATGCTCAGAAATTACATATAATATTAAAACATGCATATTTCACACTATTTATGCACTTTTCATTGAAAATTAGTAAAGAGAGTAAATAAAACGATCTGAATAAATTAATAAAATCAACTCTACTATAATTAGGCTTGTTCATGTCCTCAAGTGCAAGAAATATAAAAAGCATTACAAAATAATTTTCACTCACCAAAAAAGATTAAAAAATTTTTCCCCACTCAAGGGAGGTTAATACTATTTCAATAATCCATATTGAATTCCACCTAAAATTATTACATAATTAATGTTCCAAAAATAACTCTTTTTTCAAGCTCAAATTTATAAATGGAAAATGTGGGCACTCGAAACTTACTCCTCTCAAGACGATAAAAACTTATTTCTGATGGTTCACTCATTTACAAACCAAAAGTGAAAATCATAGAGTTTTATATAGTTCTAAGCTTTCATTCCCTATCCTAAAGTGAACATGAGTCCAGGGGACATTTTAATGGGTTTTTCTGTGGCTATGGGACAATATGTAATCAAAAGAGTAGAAAGGGTGGGGGGGTAAAACACTAGCATGGGAAAATCAATTAACAATATTTTTTAAATAAAACATTGAAAAAATGGAGAAACATATTTAAAAGGGAACAATTGTGTGAATAAGAACACAAAAGTGGAAGAAAATTTGAAGCGAATGACAAGATGAAATATTTACAAAACCCAAAACTTCTCCCAATGAAATAAGTGTTCTTTTATTTAATTTTTTGATTGTTGAACTTGAAAGAGATCTCACACTCATCTCCTAACTCATTTTTGATCTCCGCATGACACTAATTGTAATAGTTATAATAAGATCAAATATTGATAAAGATTAATTTTTGACCCACCCAAGACATAACACAATATTTATTTCATTTGTTTGATTTAGATTTAAATTATTTGAACAATTTTTTATAAAATTTGAACAATATGTCATAATCACATATACATTCCAAAAAATCTCTGAATGACAAACTCTCCCCCATACTAAAATAGATTTTTGACCAAAAGCATATTATAACAAGTTTATAAACAATAAAAGAGAACCCAAAATGAAATCCATTCCAACCACATAAATTTCAATAAATAATGCGATGTAAATCCATCTAGATGTTGGATCGGATAAGGTATTGGGATTGTAATGTGACTATCAAAGAAAAGGTTTTCATAGTCTCAGAGGGGCTTTCAAAAGTATGATTAATGTAAGGGTAATTGGAGGCTATTTGGATATTATGATTCTTCCAAGGTTTACAAAATGCCTCTACAATATTACCAGGAAAGCTCAGTTAGAGGAAGACCTTTGAAAATTTTTTAAAATAAAGGAAAAGTGTAGAAAAAACAGTACAACCCACCTGAAAAAAAAACTACATATTAGAAAAGATCATACCCATCACCATATTCATGATAAACTGATTCATCTGCAGAAGCTGATTCCCACACTGAGCTTTCATAGCGCTTCAGAATCTTGGCATACTTCTTTCTCAGATTCAAATTTTCCAAAGAAATAAAATCCTTATAAGATTGCAATCCCTTTTTCAAACCAAAGACAGCACCGGGACAATTCTTCCTCCTGGAGGATGATATGGTAGATATCGGATTTGGAAGGTAAGAGTAATCTTTCCTCAGCCTTCTCCATGGTGGAGTAGTCATACCGCCATCACTTATAGACACCTTATTTTTTCCACCTTTCACCATATCACTGTAGGACTATTTGGAGACAGCATTAACATTTTCTTTGTCACTACCAGATACATTTCCCTATTTCCCATTGATGTGCACAAAATCCGTCATGTGAGATCCATCTGTTCCTCTAATCAAACTACCCTCTGGCGCAGGTAGACATCCTCCTCTTGGCTGTTGCGCTTCCCTGTTAGTGTCAATTGGATCAAGACACTAAAGTGGAACCTCATTGAAAAGACCATAAAAGGTCTTCTTCCATACTTTATCCTCAATCACTGCAGGCTGATAACAAGAATCAATCAACAACTTATCTAGGTCAGTCTCTTGTGGGCCTTCCTCCATGGGGGGAACCATTATCAATCACTAATCCATTGAACTAGTTATAAGTAGGAACGTTAACCATCTGTAATTGTCTAGTTCTAGTATCATCCTCCAGAGGCCACTTCTAGATCCCAAGATTTTAATTCATATGATCAAAGACTTGCTTCACCGACGGATTCAGAACAGGTCTCACTTCCTTCACCACAACTACATGCCCATGAGCCCCTTCATGAAAATTCTGCATAACCTCACACTCCGATACAAGGTGAGTTTTCTCTTCCACCACTACACGGCCCATGGTAGATGTATCCAATCTCACCCCCTGCTCAGAAATCCCAAGTCCATCCTTCCTCATGTCCACCTGTTCGATTTAATTGATCAGAGAGGACCTAGGCCAAAACATCACTAGTTGCTGCTCCAGCCAACCAGAAGAATGATTCTCCATATCCTCTGCCCTTTGTTCATTCCCATATGGAACAGAAAAAACCTCACCCCTCACCACCTTCTCTATAGGCGTCTCAGTTGATTCTTGAGGTCCATCACAACCCCTATTTTTAGCATACTTGCGACATTCGAGGACCCAGTGTCCCTGCCTATGAAAGAAGGAACAGAAATTCACCCATGAATCATAGAAGATGGATTAAACATACCTGTACTACCCTTCACTCCCGATCCACAACATCTCTAGTGGTGGATGTGATATATCCATTTCAACACAGATCCGCGCAACCATTGTGTGTGAGAGTGAAGTTGTCTGATGATCACAACAGAGAAATCATCCAATGGAGTTATCAATTGACCATAAAAGTCCAATGTTCGGGAATGGAAGCTGCAACCAAGGAATTTGAAGCCGAATAGCCAAGGTTGGCGAGTCCCGATTCATATGAAGATCAAAAGACCAACGGAGAAGGTGAAAATAAAAACCATGAACAGATTGACTAACACTTGACTGGGCTCTAATCAGATCATCCTCAGCAGCGAATTATTTGAGGATTTGTCACGGCCCCAAAATCTCAAAAGGCACTCATTGAGTCAGTCCCCATTCCTCATTAACGTGCTTGGAAAAGACCTCCACCAAAGGTCATCACCACACAAATCTCGCAACCAGGTTCATGGAAAACATTGAAGACGCTTCATCGAATTCATGAACGGTGATTGGAACCACGGGCTGGCCATTGAAGTGATTAGGGACTTTCGGAGAAACACTTATGCTAGGAAAGAGAGGAGAGTCTAAAACTGAATAAGAAAAAGAACCTTGACCCCCAGACCAGACTCCCTGAGCATTATCAGTAGGATTCAGATAAGACCCCTCCCCTAGAGGAGGAGGAGGGGTCGCTGCATCGACCATGGAGTTAGGGTTAGGTCAATCGTGCTTCACTGTCACCACTCCCAATCTTTCCCCTCTAAAATATTAATTCACACAAAAGATGGAAATTCAACTCAATGGTCTACAAAATCAAGACTAACAATCATGGGTGAGAAAATTCATTTTGAAAATATGGCCATAAGTGGACTTAACATGAAGGATAATATTGTTTCTCTTTTTTAGGGTAAAATCATTTTCCAAATCAAAAACTAGGCATTAAAAATTTTATGGTTTTGACACAAGATTAGTTATACTAATTTTTGATAAAAATACAAATTTTTTGATGAAAACATGTCTTTTGACTCTCCAAAATGGTTGTAAAAATTTTCAAAACTATATGGTGAGTAATTATGACTATTTGTTTTTCCATTTTTTTTATTTTATTAGTTTTTCTAGTGTTTTTAAAATATACACACACAAAAAGATAAAGAGAAAGTGGAAGGTGTTGGATGAAGAAATTGGTAAAAAATGAAAGTGATAAGAAGAAGAGGAAAGAGGTCGAGGGAGAGAAAGAGGAAAAAGATAGAAAGAGGGAGTAAAATGGAAAGAGGTTCCCCTAGTTTGAATTTTTTGGGTCGCCATATCAATCCATTGGTGGATTCGTGGAAGTTTATGTGCCTCAAGTGGGATGTTACCTGATAAATAAAATTCATTACTCATCAAATGAAATATGAAAAAGAAATTAAAATGTAATAAAAGTAAAATAAAACATGGGTTTCCTCCCAAGAAGCACTGTATTTATTTGTCTAAAACTAGACAATTATAGGGGACTACCCATAGTCTAATGGTAGCCATAGTATTTTCTGAACATAAGAGTGATTCCAGAAAAATATCTCTTTTTGGAGTCCCAATTGTTCATTCGATAATTTATTCCCTTCCTTTTTATTTCTCTTCTATTTAAGTGGGGTGGAAAGAGAATATGGATATCCTCACTTTGGTCTTCAACTTGAGGAATGATGTTTTCCACAAAGTTCTTGTTTTCTATTCATGGAAATTCAGGAAGATGCTTTAATTTTGAGGGTTCATTTTTTTAAGGTTTAGATAACTTGAAATAAAAGTATGAGATCTCAATTTTTTGTAACTCATTTGTTTCATCACTTACCAATGTGTAGTAATGAGGATCCGTAGAGTCATAATAATGAATAAAATTTTCCATATCCTTTATATCAGTTTTGTTTACCGAAGAATGGTCCATTTAAATCTCACCAATGATCAATTTATTAATTAAGTAACAAATATCACAGCCATGACTACCACCAGGAAAAGATAAACAAATTGGTTCAGGTATCACCTCACATATAACATAACTTCAAAAATCATGAATATGAAATGGTGAATGTTGGATAATATGATTTGAATCAAAAAAATGAACATGGTTGTTCATTTTCCTTATTACCATCCATGTTGGAGAATTGGAGGTTCCAGGTGAGATGTGATTCTGATGAGTTTTCAGGATCATTATGATCAATGGATTTTGCATTTGTAATGTCAACATCAACTTCTCCATTTATGGATTGGTTAATAAGGATGAAATATTCACAAAATTCACTATTTGTAGAATAGGAAGAACATGATGGATTGGGATTTAAAACACTCTCAGAGAGAAATTCCGTAGGATGGATGGAGAATACAGAATGATTCACTGATGGGTATCACATGGATTGAAAAATATTGAACTTGAATTGTTGGTCACAAAATTCTATGGATAAGATGCCAGTATAGACATAAATTTTGGTTTTAGATGTAATGAGGAAAGTTATTCCTATAATTAGAGTAGATTATAAAGAATTGGTCTCACCTTCCATGTCAAGAAAATAGAAATCAGCAGGGAAGATAGGATCATTAACTCGAAGAAGGACATCCTTGATTATACCCTCAGGAAAAGTAGTGTTTTGAATGGATAATTGAATTAATTCACCTATTGGATGTAGGTTACCTAGACTAAGGTTACATAATATGGATTTGGGAAGGGCATTAATTGAGGTTCCTTGGTCTATGAGTGCATCATTGAAATTGGAACTCCCGATTTTGCATAAAATAGTATATGTCCCTGGGTCTTTTCACGTCATCGGTATGGACTTATGGGTTTAAAAATTCTCAATGGTATTAATTTGTCTCTTATGGGTGCACAAATCCTTAAGAAACTTGGATTACATAGTAATTTTTTTGATGACATCTAAGAGGGGAATGTTCACTTCAACACATCTAAACAAGTCGACCATTTCATAATCAGGTTCAAATGACTTATTTTTCTTAGATACAGCTTGAGTAAAAGGAATTGTGTTCTTTAGATGTATGGAAGGAGGTGAGGGAGTTACTTTAGGTTCCTTTTCTAGTTCATTTTTTTCTTTTTCCAACTCCAAATTTAATGGTTCATTTGAAGATCCATCATGAGGTATGGACATTTTTTTTCTTTATTGAAGTTAAATTACACATACATTACCCTTCGGGTTGGGTAATAGTTGAGCTAGGAGTTGGGAAGAATTTGATTATTGTAGTTGGCTCAGGTGGGATGAAATTTTACCAATTTGGGTTTCAAAATTTTTAAATCTAGAATGGGTGAAGGAGGAAAGACCTTCCATTGAACTTTCCAATGGTTTCTTGGTAGAAGAGGATTGTCCTAGATTGGGATTTCATTGATTTTGGTACTTGGGAAAGTGATTTTATTGGTTTGGAAATTGGTAAGGTTCACTAGGATAATGGAATCCAGGAGCAATAAGAGGATTGATCATTTGAGGTTGAGGAACAAAACAGTGAGGTTGTTAGAAGTTACCAACACCTTGACCATATTGGAATTTGTTTGGGTTTTGAGGAGGGAAGTGAGGGGATGAGAAATGGGATTACACTACTTCAAGCCATGGTTGAAGGTAGAATAGAAGATATCATAGTGGGGTTGGTTGATATTTCTAATGAACCAACCTAATTTTTGAGAGTTGGTGTTCCTATTAACATATGCTGTGTTGAGCTCCATTGGTCTCGATGAATCAGTTATATCCTCTTGAATTTCAGGACATGTTTTAGTTGAATGATCTGATGATATACATATTTAATAGTTCTTAATATCCCCATGGAATAGTGATTGTGGTGAAGATGAGGTTGGGGTCATGGCCGCCATAGCTAGTTGTCACACAAGACCTGTATGTTCACTCATCCACTCAGTCATCTTCTTTGGATCTATCGATTGACTATCATGGGCTTGTCTGACTTGAGCATGTTCTTGAGTATGAAATTTTTTTGTGTTTATCTCTCTGTTTTGTATGAGATATCTTGAGGTTGTTAGAGTTTTATCAATAAGATCATTGTCACTTGTGGCATCAATGAGAGTTTTATCCATAGCCACTAACCCCTCATAGAAGTATTGGATCAATATTTGGTTAGGGATTTGGTGGTGTGGGAAGGTTTCACACAATCCTTTTGAACCTCTCTTAGTATTCATGGAGAGATTTATTTGGGAATTTATGGATAAAATTTATTTTCATTCAGATAGAAGCAGTAAGAGAAGCAAGAAATAATTTCTCTAAACAGAGTCACTTCATGTCATTCCATATGGTTATGGAACCAGGAGGGGGGAGTAGATCTATGACTTGGTGAAGTCAGCTAAGGAAAATGGGAATTCTAAAAGATTGATGTCTTCCTTAGAAACCCCTTGTGGATTCATAGTAGAGCACACTATTTGGAACTCTTTAAGGTGGAGATGTGGATCCTCACAAGATAGACCATGGAAATTAGTTAGAAGATGAATCAAATCTGATTTGAGTTTGAAGTCATCCACTATGTTTGGATATGGAATAATAAGGGGTATGTAATTCATATCAGGGGAATCAAGTTCATTAAGGGTTTTTTCCCTAGGATTATCTATATCTAATTGAATTGGATGAAGAAGGTTTTGATTATCCATAATGGTCCTACTGAATTGGTGAAGTGTTCTCACAATTTCAGAGTCAAAAAAATCCAATTGATTATTTTGGAGGCTACGAGGCATTCAAATAGATTTTTAAAGAAAGAGTAAGATGGGTTTTTCTTTTTTTTCTTTTTTTTTGTTTTTTATTTTTATGAGAAGGTGGGGTTTTCTTTGTGTTTTTTTAGTTTTTTTAAATTTTTTAGTTTTTGTTTTTTTACAATGACCAAAAATGAATGACTACATAATTCACTATCCCCAGAAATAGAACCTTTTGAAAGTAGGGGTGATTTTCTTCTATTGATTGTTCAAGGTTTTGTTGCTCTACTAATGTGTATAGAATCACTCTGGTCAAATCCCCAGTGATGATACTTTTTAATAGTCGGTTGTTTTTAATTGATTATATTTTTATTGGGGGGAGGGGGTTGTTTTCAGAGCATAAATTATGTGATTAATGGATGTTGTTTTATTTAATAAATTTTACAATGATTGGGGTGAGTTCATTATTAGGGACTTAAGCTCATTATATCCTTGAGCTTTTCTTTTATATTGCATTAAATTAACACCCACATCACAAGATGACGTTGATTGTAATTCCTAAGTGGTAAGGTTTTAATTCAAGTCTTAACTTAACATAGGGTTATAATATTCATAAAGTATTGTTTATGGTAGTGTATTTATGGTTCCAATAATCCATGGAAACCAAAATTCAAACAAAGCATGTCATTAATCCATGGAATTTTATATTTAACATACACAATGTTAATTTAAAAAATATTCATCATGAAAAATATCTCAATCACCTAACATACCCAAATAATGAATAACCCCAGTGGTAGATTTACTCATCCATTAAGAGGGTTATTTATCTGGTAATATGTGTTTATGATGATGAATTATTAATATAACAAAAATAATGGGATAAGAAAAGAGTTTTTCATTGAACACACACATGAACGATAATGAGAATTAAAAACAAACATTAGATAGAATGATAAATCGAAAGAAGGGAAGGGTTTTCAACTTCATTTCAAATATTTTAATATAATTAATACTTAATAACAGAGGTTGGGTGATTAAAATAGAATATTAAGATAAAATATTCTTTAAATGAGAATTAAAAAAACAACACTTACATGATTACAAATAAAGAAAAACATAAAAGTAAATGAAATCAAAGAGGGGAGGATGGGTATCTAAAGTGAAAACATGATTTTGTCATGTCCTTACAAGATTTTGAAAGTTCCTTGTTCGTTACAATTTATCCTACTATATTCTGAATTTCCAACCCCTTTAATGGAGAAGAGGGGGCTGTATATATAGCCCAAGGAGTTGGACTGTTTGCATTCCAAAACTACACCTCCACTTGGCTTGACAATTTGGTCATCCAGAAATCTGAAACATAAAATATCATCTTATGAAAAGTTTTATATAAGAATGTATTATGTATACTATGAAAATTTGGCGTCCATTGGACTTAATAAGAAAATGTTATGACAGTTTGAATAAACAATTGTAATATGTCCATTTCAATCTACAATTTTTCAATGGTTGGAATGTGAATGGTTTTTTGAACAAAGAGATTCCCAAAAATAAAAAAAAACTTCTAAAAAGTTTTAAACCCATATAATAGAATTCATAATGTATTGTCCTAGCTTTATTAGTTGTGTATATCGGTAGAAATGTCATGAATAATATCCGGATTTTAATTCCCAGCCTAAATGGTGGGCTGGATTTCAAAGAATCAGTTGGGATCATTGTTGTTGTAGTTGGACCTTAATACTTTTATCCATGATAATTTTGGATAATCAAGAAATTTTTTTGGAGTTTTAAAATATTTGGGCTTCGTTATTTAGACCAGTAACTCAATTATCCATGCTAGTCTAGTTTCATCACAACTTCTTTGGGTCTTTTTGTGTGGACCATATGACCCTCCAAATGAACGATTTGGACAAAGGTCCCTTCTAATGAAATGTGGTAATTTGAGTAGGTAACCCTAAAAAATAATAATCATTCAAAATTTATAATTATAGTGTTAGTTATAATTAAAATAGTAAAATGACTTGATTTGATTAATTCAAATAATGCTCAAAAATTACATTTAATATTAAAACATTAGTATTTCACACCAATTATACAATTTTCATTGAAAATTATTAAATATACAAAATAAATGTTATGAATAAATTAATTACATCATTTTATAAACTATTGGAATTAGTTATTAATATATTTATCCATTTTTAACATATTATTATTAATTTGAAACAACAATGGTTGCCAATTTTTTATCATTTACCAAACTATTTGGGTAAAATATGATTCATGTTTTGAGTTGCAACTCCAAACCATAATTAAAATAATAACTATTTAATAATTAAATTATCAATTAAAACATCATTAAGTGAAAAATATTTAAATCATCAACCTAAGGGAACATCACTTTCAATGCCTATAAAAAATTACAGTCATATTTTGTCATGTAAAACTATGAATCTAATATATAAGAAATAAATAATCAATCATTTTATAACTCTAGAGGTGTTTAATACTATAAGTGTGATGTTTTTAGTAGATTATAAAGTTTTTTTATTCCTTTCAGGAGATTTATTTTTATAGATGCATCAATATTTTATGACTATAGTTAGCGACTTATGACCTCTTAGTGAAAAAGAAATCATATATGAATATTTAGTTGAGAGAGTTGTATAATTTTTTCCTATAGATTAGTAATATAAGATGAAAATGATTGATGACATGAAGTATATAATAAAATATCAACTTTAATGATTTAATTATATCTCTCATTTAGTAGGGGATTAAACTGGTGATAGTTGTTTAAAATGAGAAGAGAAAAATTTGAGTTAAATTCTAATTGACTTTCAATACTCAAAATTATGGAGATAATATTTATATTATTAATACTTTGAATAATAAGTCTAAATGTTCCTAAGATTTTATTAATAATAAATCTAGTGAAGGTAAAATTTCTCATCTTTTAATGAAGATGAATATTATTATCGGAAATAAAAACACCCAATATGATCATCGAAAAAATAGAAATGAGAAGTTTAAAAAGAAATAATCTTTATATATTGTTTTTTATAAATGTCAAAACCCTATAACATCATAAAGGATTATCTATAATTAAATATGAGTTAAATATATTCTATGTCATCTATTCAAAAAGGTAAGAAAAACATTAAGGATTTGGACACTTAGAGCATCAGTGAAGAATCTACAACCTCAGATAGATCATTGGAAGATTGTGATGGGAATAAAAAAGGATTTTATTATAAAGTTACATTATATGTAAAGTTATTCATGATAAAGTTAAAATATGTATCCTTATAAATTTATATTTATATTCTAATAACCCTTATACTTTTGGTGATGTATATTATTATTCACCATCAAATAATGAGGATAATATTCCATCATTTGAAGAAATAGTTAGTTGTGTGGTTTTTATAGAAATGAAAAATTAAAAGTTAAAGAAAGAGTAATATCAATCTAAAGTAGACCTTGATAAAGAATATAATAAAATTTATAGGCTTAACATTTTAAATTCTATAAATTCATCAAGTATAAATGTTTTGTATAATTCTAGTTCACCTTTTGATTAATGAAAGTTATTTTTGAAGATAAATTCCGAGACTAGTGATCTAAAAATATTCTATATAATTTTAATTTTTTTAGGGATAAATTGACATTATTTATAGGTCATTGAAACCATATAATCATCTTCATAGATAGGATTTATTTTTTTAAGGTCACATTTCCTATAAAAAGTTTCATTCTTAAGATCATACCCTTTTGTACGAAGTATTATCGGGTAGGTTATTAGAAGATCCAATGTTCACGGAACAATATTTCAAAATTCAAAGGAATTATAATTTTGAAGAACTATAATCTGTTCAATACTAGAGAGTTATATATATGTGGGTTTTTTCATCCAATTTTATTACATTACTGAAAACTATAATGTTTGGGTATGAATATCCTAGTATCATTAATTTTAGGAAGAAATGATGACTACAAATACAAGAACACTTGGTACATGAACAACTGTTGTTCTGGGCATATGACAGGAAAAAAGTCCAACTTATGGAACTTATAAAAACATAACTTTAGACATGTTACACATGGAGAAAATGGAAAGGGATATATTATCAAAATTGGTGACGTCATTTTTTGAGTAGAACTCTTATTTCAGATGTTCATTTTGTTTTGGGACATAAGAATAACCTTTTCGGAAATATAATATTATTTGATGGGGTTCACTTTGTGAAATTTAGGAGTTATTATTTCTAATTATTTCCACCGAGGCGCGAATCCATTTGTGGGGACATGCTAATTATTGCCCCGCATTCCCACTTTCCAAAGGTGGGACACATCCATCACTTCCTCAGTGATGTTTGGTCCTTGATTGAAATGGGATGATGGGATGTCGGTCTCTCCTTCCATGGATTCATCCAAGAATTTTTCTCCATGTCTAGGTCTCCCATAATGATTAATACATTGTTCATGAATATCATTCAAAATGTCAAATCTTTGTGGACACATGTTAGTTATGATACTTCTACCAGGACATTCCAAGGTGTCTTGATAGGGTAGAAACCTTCAGTTAGAGTAGATGGTAACATCAGCTATGTTGGGGCATCTCTGGATGTGTGGACATTGTAAGACATGTATTCTTCCTTATAAGAGGGCTTATCAATGGTGCGGAACCTAAGATATCCGACATTGGACGTGGTTTATCCTATGCTAGAGACATGTCTTCTAATGTTTTCCTCAGATTCTCATTTTTAATATGAGGTATTCCATAATTTTAACATCTAGAGGAGATAGTTACGCCAAAGGAATATTTTCTGAGGTTTTCCTCAATAATCCCATGTTTGAAATGGGGTAGGCTACGAGCTTAACATCTTGTGAACAAAGAATGAGAGTGATAAGTATTCCCCAGGGAGGAAAATTAGATTCGTACATTCATAAGAGGGTGCATATGGAGTGTTTATTTGGTGGATGGATCACAACTCCCAATAAGAGTGGACCCAGGATAGTGTGTCCCATAAAGGTAAGATATCGCATCATGAAGCCTTATCTAAAAACCACTGAGGGCAGATTAGGAAGAGCCCACTCATAAAGGGGGACACTAGATGAATGGATCAGAAACTCAATATGAGTGGACCCCGAGTGGTGTGCCCCATAAAGTAAAGATATCACACTATAAAGTCTGATCTAGAAACCATTGAGGATGGATCTGGGAAATCTCACCCCAGAAAGGGGTATACGAGATGGATGGATCAGAATGCCCATTGAGAGTGGACCTAGGTTGGTGTGTCCCCTATAGTGAATATATCACATTGTGAAGTATGATCTAGACACCATTGAGGGAGGATCAGGGAAAGTGAACCCCAGAAAGGGGGACACTATATGGATGGATCGAAATTACAAATGAGAGAGGACCTAGGGTGGTGTGTCCCATAAAGGGAAGATATTACACTATGAAGGGTAATCATAACACCATTGAGGGTGGATCAGGGTGGTGGACCCCAAGGAGTGGGACAACATGGTTTACCATTGGCTAGGATTGAACCTCCGGAATTCCTCCTAAGTTCCATTTTTGGAAGATAGGGATCAAACCCCACATAGTTCGAATGGGTGGTTTGGTTCTTATGAACTGAGATGGCCCGGGTTCTGTTTGGAGTAGGAATCATATGGATGAATGGGATGATCTCACCAGGATGTGGTGTCCTAGGTAATAATCAGGTTGAATAATGGATGACTTAATGAATTGGATGGTTAATGAGATGGAACCATCGTGAAGGTGATGATAGTGTTGGGATTGAACCTCAAGGAGGCTTCCTACATACCCTTCCAAGGAGGGATGGATCAAAGTCCACGTAGTTCGGTGGAGTGATGGGACACATGTGTAGGTATCCCATGAGAATGGAGCACGTGGATGGGGACCTGAATAAAGTAGAACCTTATGTTGAAGCATGATATTATCCAAAAATATGGTTTCAAGGGAGAGACCAGGATGAGACATGGACGATGGTCTTGAACCTCAAAGAGGCTTCCTACATATCACCATGGAAGGAAATCAAAGACCATGTAGTTTGGGATGGGGCATAGAGTTGGGGTGTATATAAATGACAGAGACCCAGAGACATGCTAAGGTATATGTGTAGTTATCAGTCCCTCGAAAGTGGGACACTATTGGTTGGAGGAGTATAGATTAAATGCAAGGCCTATGGATGGTTAGATGCCCTAGAACTGGTCTGACAACACTACAGGGCGGACCAATGATATGGGTCCCAACAAAGGGGATTCCGATGTTTACCAATGTTTGGGGTTGAACCTTATGGAGGATTACTAAATACCCTATCTAGGAGATAGAGATCAAAACAAATGCAGTTTTAAAGAGTACATTTTAATGTCACACATGATGAATGGGGAATATATTTTAACATCTTGCAGGATGAGGGTGAACTAACATGAAGTGGTGAGGACTGATGGGTGATGTGATTGAACTTTGAGGAGGCTTCCTACATACCTTTATTGGAAGGGTAAAGGATCAAAGTCCACATAGTTCAGTGGATAAGGTCTTGAGGATTACACACTAAGGAAGACCAAAGAGGATTTCATGTTCATTGTTTTACTATAACTCACGTGATCCATGCTCAGAGTGAGAAAAAAGAGGGAAAAATAGACCTTGAAATCATCGAGAAATGGTGAGACCACAATGGGTGGTGAATGGGGCCTATACACGGAAGTAGCCTAGGTTCTACTAATATGTGGAAATGATAGATGGATCGTTTGCATGGAAGCTTCCCAGGGTCCGTTTAGGAGCAATAATAGTGGATGGGGATTGTGCATGGAGGCTTCTTGGGTGCCACTAAGTAGATACAATGGTGAATGAGGATTATGCATGGAAGCTGCATGGGTGCCCTTAAGGAGTGAAAAATGTGGATGGGGATTAATCATGGAAGCTTCTTGGGTGTTTCTAAGGAGCAGAAATGGTGGATTGGGACTATGCCTGGAAGCTACTCAGGTTCCACTAAGGAGTGACACTTGTGAATGTGGATTATGCATGGAAGCTACTCAGGATCCAATAATGAGCAGAAATGGTGCATGGGGTTTACACATGGAAGTTACCCAGGTTCTGATAAGGAGAAATAATGATGGATTAGGCTTACACATATAATTTATTAGGTTCCACTAAGGAGAGACAATGTTTAATGGGGCTTACACATGGAACCTTCATTGGTGTCACTAAGGAGCGACAATTGGGAATGTGGTTTATGTATGAAAGCTACCAGAGTGCTGTTAAGGAGTGGCACTGATGAATGGGGCTTATGCATGGAAGTTTCCCGAGTGAAAATATGGAGAGACAATGATGTATGGTAATTACACATGTATGCTTCCCAGTTGTCACTAAGGAGCAGCAATGGGGAATGATCCATGTGCAGGGAAGCTTCCCAGGTGTCTCTATGGAGTGACAATAGTGAATTGCGCTTACATATGTTTCTTCCCATAATGTATTTACCATGTCTATCCATGAGGGAATCCCAATTCACTGGTGGGTTGAGGTATATAATTGGGGCCTACACCTATGTGCTAGCTGACAAGCGGTATAACCCCAAGGGCATTGGAATCAGTCCAAATAAAAGTAGATGAAAAGTGTGAATCATATGACCAACATTCAAAACATAATGAGGGTGACATGACAGCGGGAGATAACTATTGACAATATTCAAAGAAAAACATCCACGTGGTATTATCTTGTGATGGAATCAAACAAACAGAGGCCAACCACTGACCATATTTGAAGCCCATGTCGAAACAAAAAGTGTCAACCAAAGTATTTCAGGGTGTTGGCCCAAAACGGTATGTGAGCCAAAGTTGTATTAGGCCAGAACATTAAGGGGTCCCTTTATACATGAAAAGGATGAAGATCCAAATGAAGGACACACGAAGAATGTGGTGGAGTGATGAAATTATCAGACATATTCCAATGATCTTAAAATTACAGCAGTATAATCCTAGAATGAGGAATATTATGCTTTTCACATAAGGCATATATTATTTGGAACAAGTGTCATCGTATGTTTGAATGATAGGGAATGCTACAGTTTAAAGTCATGTAGTGAGGACTATTGGAATCTCATTCTTGGAACATAACGCATCTCATATTCAGAATAATAGGCATCTAATGTTTGTAACAAAGGGTGTAATATAGTTTATATTCATGTAGAGAAGACTATTAGGCATAAGGTACCTATAAATGGAAAGGTGTTAGGACTTAAGAAAGATATATCCTTGCTAGTTTAACTCGACATAGGAGCCAGGTGAGGGGGTTTGGAGTAGTTTCTTGAGGAATTGTTTGACTCAATTCAGTCAGGGTATTGATGATGATAATCTCAACTCATGACATGAGAAAGGGAGCTAGGAGAATATGTCAACCCATGGTGATTCAAGGATTTCAGAGAAGTAATTGAAACTATGGTATTCCATATGTGGAAGGTGGGTGAGGAAAAGGGAGTATTGGAAAATTTTGATGTCCCGACCTAGAGGGCTATGACCACAGCTCGACACTATTCCTGAGCAAGGGTGCAGGGAATATCCCCCACGTTAGGGACTGTTGTACGCGAAGGAAGGATATTTGTGAAGGATGGGGCTTGGTGAAGTAGCATCATGGAGATTAGGGTCTTTTAGAGCATGGGGCTTCATAGTGCTTAGGGTCTCATGGATAAAAGGGATTCATGGATCTTAGGGTCTCATGGATCATGGGCTTTCACAGAGCTTAGGGTCTCATGGAGCATGGGGCTTTACGGAGCTCAGGGTCACATGGAGCATTCCCATATTCATTGGAGGAGTGCTTCACAATTGTTGAATGCTTTGTGAAGCCTCAAGTGCCTCATAGGACCTTCTTCCTTGAAAGAGGGTGTATCCCTTCATGAAGGGAATATACATTTGGGTTGGAGGATCTCAAGAACATAAGTAAAGGGATTCCACGAAGCATGAAGACTCCATTGAAGAGGGTGTTTGACGAGCACATGAGCTCCGCGAATTGAGAGTGTAAGGGTGAGAACCAAAAATGTCTCCCTCAAATGAAGGTATGTGGGGGATATTTATATGCAGGGGATCTTGCGATGATTATAATTTTACCACGAAGAAAATGGAACTTCACAATTAGAGGCAGATATTTCATGTTCATAAAGTTTCTTGGACTCACAGAGGCTACCATCACGATCTTTACAGCGCTCACGGAGGATCCAATCATGTTCTTCAGACTCACAAAGGCTTTTATCACAACCTTTTCAGTGTTTGAAGAGTCTCCATTCAAATTCTTCAAACTCAAAGATGCTTCCATCCTAGCCTTCGCAGTGTTCACGGAGGCTCTAGTCAAGTTCCTTGGACTCACAGAGGTTTCCATCACAGTACTCCGTGACCACGGAGGAAGATCCATGAATGGGCTCTGCAAACCAGTTTTCCAGACAAATGTAAAATATCCATAAATCCAAATATGTAACTTCATTTGGGATCTAAGACTAGTCAAATCGAAGATGGCAAAATGGGTTAGACTATTGAATCATTTATGGAACCATTTAAAATATCATGTGGATGCGTTTTCCAATTCCAATAGTGATTAATGTAATGTTACAGATTTTAAAATTTTTGACATGTTATATTTTGTTAGGAATGATAATTATTACATAGAACACCTGCACACATCATTTAATTCACATGATATGTGGTTAGATTATATTTATTTTTCCAAAATAACACTTGCTACTAGGGCATAATATAGTGTAAGTATGGTGTCAGTCCCATACAGATCTTGGATTTGATGGATTGAACTAGGATTATAACCCTTTGGGGTAAGAGTCCTCTCAAGATGGTTGAGTTTGTGAAAATGGCTAAAGCTATGAGTTTTATGGATAAAAATCAGAGATAATTTTGGGATCATGATCAATTTTAGGGTTCAGGAAAAAGTATGGTCTTTAATTCAAACTTCTTATGGTCCTAAGGTCTAGGCTGTGAAGAAAAAAGATGAGAGTGGATGGATATGATCAAAATAACTAGATCTATCCAAGAGAAATCTATTCCTTGGTCTGGAGATAGCTGCAACTAGAATTCATTATACTTGGTTTCAAAAGAAGAATGTATCATAGGCTATTGATCATAGTCGATTCTTCTTCAACTAGATCAGGGGCATTCATTCATGATTCCCATGGTCAAGGTTGCTTAAAAGAATTGGATTTAACTATTGTTATTTAACCTAATTACAATTACTGAAGATTACCATGTTGTGAAGTAAAGATTAACTGGATTCAATCACCCCAACTCTCGATCCCTAACCAAATCATTTTAGCTACTCATTGTAGAATCGATTACTGATAGAATAGAAATTGAAAAAATAGTTTACTTGCAAACAGATATTGATAATAACCAATTAAAAACATGAAATGATAAATATTAACTAATTAACCAACATGTGATTTAGAATAAGAAATATCATCTTCAAAACAATCATAATAAAATAGCATTCTTACTTGAAATAAAAATGAGAACAAGTGTTGTATGAATTCAATGAATATTGATGATCGAGTTGAAACATGCATGTAGAATAGTGTTTGTGATCCAAATAGGATAACTAATTATTTTCAAATCAATGTTCATGTCTTTATAAATTTTAAAATAATGAACAAAATTGATGAAAATTGAGTTTTGGGAGAAAGGGTGGAAGAAAAACAGAGATGGAAAAGAGAGAAAAACTAAAATTCCATCTAAATTATATCTGTGGTGTGCCTTATGTGGGTAAATAATCGGTATATTACACATTTTTTAATAGTGTTTAACATCATGTAATTTTGGTCCGAGTATACTTTCATGATTTTGGATTCTGTATGTATCTCATCCAGAGATTTTGAACTTTCACTTGTTTCATGATGTGTATCAGGGTCTCACGACATGTATCCTCTGAGCCTTATCTTAAAATAGATAATTGAATATAAAGGTTACATGACGTGTATTGGTGAATCACGTCATGTAATGTATTTTTGACTTGAAAATATTCATGACTTCCTTAACGACTTGTCTTTATGTTGTGAAACTTATTTACACATCATATAATGGAGTTTCACGTTGTGTAGTGGGAAATTTTGGCATGTTTCTATAGTTTTTGATTTGAACCCTTGAAAACCTATTTCATGTAATGGAAAACATATACCTGGTTCATTATTGGGTAAAAACATGGATAATCATTAAAAATGACAGTAAAATGTATATATGATATTAGCTTTTCAAATCAACCACACTTAAACAATTACTTTCCCTAAAGAAAAAAGATCCCAATAGGGATTTCAAAGGATAAATGATTTTTAAAACATGATACATTCATCATATCCAGGTAAGTGAAACTATGAGTAACTAGAAAAAATCAGTCTCTAAATTCATCCCTAGATAGAAAATTAGTCATGGCTCATAACTTAGTTCTTTAAATAAATTCTTAATCTTTTATTCATAATTTATTAATTGTTAATTGAACTCTATACCCCTTTCCAGATAACCTCACTATGAATTTTCTCTCAACACTCTAGGTCAAATGAATCTAGATTTATGCTCATTCCCTGATTACATGATATTATCCATAGGCTTGCATTGGTTCTATCATCTTTAATTTGTAAAGAAAAATGAAAAATAAATCTTGAGTTCTTCAGCAATTAGATTTTAATGACTCTAAGGCTATGGGCAAGTGGGTAAATATTGAAAAATAAGATAAGGGGGGTTAATCTCGGAATTATAATGCATGAATGTCAGGAAAAGTGTAATGAAATGACTCCTCCATAGAAAATAATGTTTATTCTCCTAGAAAATCAACTTAGTTCCACACACACACATAGATATATATATATATATATATATATATATATCAAGTGAGTGAAAAAGAAATACAATTCCTTTATTTTTATTTTTCAATTGTTTTTTTTAAATTCATTTCTAGGATAGGTCTCGCATCCATCCCCTAACCTCATGTTATCCTTTAGGGAATTCATCAGTCCATAAATGGTGTTTTTGACCTTCCTAACACACTACAAAAATATATTTTTCTTTTTTGTTTGTATAATTCAAAGGAATATGGTAGACGTGAAATACCATAAAGTTCACATGGATCACAATCAAACATTCTATCGAGCAACACAATAAATCTCCTCAGTAGAATCATCTTGTGTCTACTAAATGAAAATTTACCCCACACTTGTTCAAAGTAAATTATTGTTTTATATTAAGAGCATGGTAGGAATGAGTAATCATCTTGGAAAGGATGAATCATACAAGGTCATTCATGAAAAATATAGGATTAATGAAGGAAGTGGGTCTCATGAAAAAGTTTCTCAAAAAATATTTCCTCAATAATTTTAAAATTATATTTTTTCAGCCATCACTTCAATAAAATCTAAATTTAAGTTTTGATAGGTTTACATGTCCCAGGTGTCACTCAAGAAATATTATTAGAAAAGAATATGAAATTATTGGCTCAGAATCCTCTTGGGAATGGGATTAAATAATTAAAACTGGAAATCAATCATCATATAAAATCAATTAATTGGTTAATTAAAATTAATTTAGAAAATTTTAAATTTGAATTAAGTTACTAAACTCAGCAATCATTCTAAAAATCTAAATAGAGGAAAAACTTGTATTTATAACATTTTTAGCTTAATTTTTTTTAAATGGGAACAATGTGTTTTAGGTTTAAATCATCTTCCAAATTAAAAATGTCTCTTAGATATATGAGAATAGGGAACAAATTCTAGTGTATAGAAACTGAAACTCTATAAAAACACCCCCACACTTAGAATGAGATAGTGTCTACACTATTCATGGAAGTATCATGGGAGGGTGTGGGAAAATATAAGAAAGATAATTAAAATGGAAATTAGAGAATGAAATACTAAATAATTGGGAGCTCCCTGTATAATGTTGTATACTATGAAACAAATTTAACCTTCTTGATTTTGGAATTGGGATACCTGCAAAATATGTAAGAAATGAAAATCATACACTAAATAAAACATTAGTGTAAAGACCCATATCTTGACGTACATGAACATTACATTACTTTTGCGGAATACTTAAAAAAACACACACACAAGGATCGTAATAGTTTAGTGTCTTTGGAAACTCGGAACGTAATCTTCTAATCGTGGTGAAAGATCTTCAATATCTCCCATAAAGATCTTCCCTTTTTTTACCTAAAACATTTCTTTATATCCTGGGGAAAAGAAAACATAAAAGGGTGAGCTCAAATGCTCAGTAAGGGTAAATAAAAGAAAAATCAATCACATCATATTCATAAGAACATAACTTTTGGAAATCTTAACCTGCAAAAGAGATCATAATTTCATAACATGGGATAAATCATAGTAGTGAAATGAAATCCCAATAATCATAACTTAAAACATGAAACTTTGTGGCATTCACACATAATCATAGAGAATCATTTCTTGTTAGTCAAGACTCATTGCCAAGACTATCTTATTAGACAAAGTCCCTTTCTGAACCGAGTCACCCTCATTTCAGTCCTGTTTCACTGAACCGGTATAACCTACCGTTCCAGCCATGTCTGTCTCATGAGATATAAAATCTTTACCCAATGCATTGGAGGGAGATATAGGTCCCACCCATCTTATAATGAATCCTTTCTTATGTGTGCCACATAATCATAAATCATAAATCATCACATAACACATGTAACAAAAATGGGATTCTTGAAACATCATGACATCATAAAACAAATCATATAAGGTAAATGAATTCATAAAAATAATTCCCTCACAACATAATCAAATCAATGTAATAATAGGGATAAAAACAGAACCCTTTATTATCTTAGATGGAAAACAATTTTGATAAAACACTTGAACTCCATTCTTGAGGAAAATATCCTTTCTTCTTCAAAAACACTTTTATTTTCATAACATGTCATACAATTATAAACTAAAAGAAGTTGATCAAAAATAAACTTGAAAAATTGTAAAGGAAGCTTCTTGGAAATAATGTTTTAAAAATCCATTCATGTAGTATAAGTTAAAAAAAACATTCTTCGTACTTTTGTCGGAAAAGTCAAAAAGTACCTCGTACGAAAAACGACTCACCGAAGGGTAAAATTGGATATAAACTATTGTAGGTGGATGGAAATAATATTACATATTGATGAAACATGGATTTGGATGATAAAATACACCTCAGTAAATACTTACGAATAAACAATCTCGGATAAAAATGAGATTGTGATATTTTCCTTACCTTAGGTCCGACTTGCTTTGTACGTGTCTGAACCTCCTGTATAATGATTTAAATAATGTTATTGACTTATTACAGAATCACATTCATTGTTATGATATCATATATGGTTCTCTTATGGCTTTATATTACCCAGTCTTTTGTAAATTCATGTTAAAGTAGCATTTTGGGTAAAATCGTCTCATTTGTCGTTCGTGTTTTTAACTTGTAATTATTAATATGATTACTTGGATCATGATTACTTATATCCAGAATGTAAAACATGATTTATATGTATTCATAATATACATATATATATAATATATTGATAATGGAATGAAATACACTGTTCATGGAGACGGTAGTCCGTACGTACGCATGAATGCTGTTTTCGTTTCCTTATTGAATTGAATGGAATTAAGTAGATGACATACATATAAATATACATAAATCCAGTATCATTATTATTTCATATATTTCATTAGTACTTATTATATATGCTTTATAATCATTCATGAATGGTTAATGTGGAAAATGAATCTCATCGCGTCGTGGAGACGGTATTCCGTACGTACGCACGAGCGATGATATCGTTCCCATGGTCGTGGAATTGTGTTAAAGTGTATGAATATTATTTCAGTATCAATATCACTTTATAATAATCATATATAGTTACTCATTACACCATTATAACCATCCTATTAAGGTGGTGGCGGAAAATAGATTACACCACGGTGTGGAGACGGTATTCCGTACGTACGCACGCGCGGTGATTTCCTTTTTCCGTAGGATGGATAGAAGGTTAATTAGAGTTGTTTAATATTTATAATAACATATCATTATATAAGAAATAATTATTTTATTACTTTATCAATGAAACAACTAAAGAAGAAGAAGTTGAAGAAGAAAGAAGTTGAAAAGATCGGTAATGGATATTACCTCTTCTTTGGAACGCCTCTTTGAATCCTCCACTTAGGAAACTAAGATTGGTATTTGAAGAAGACCAGGACATCTAGGATTATTCTAGGGAACTGGAGAAGGGATTTTGGAAGGGGTTTGCCGAGCTTGAGTGCTCAAATTGGTGTGAGTAGGAGGGTAAGGAGGTGCCCTTTTATAAGGGAGGAGAGGGGCACCTTAGGAATATCTCAAAATATTATTTTATATTAAAGTCAAAATCGGTTTATAATGGTTCCAAAGAGTCTTATTTAGAAGCTAAAGTGGGTATGGGTCTAAATCCTATCAACCAATAGGATTTATACAAGTTTAGGTTATTATTTTAACCTTATCAATTATATTTAACTCTAAGTTAAATAATTTTACTTTTACCGTTTCTTTTTGTTTTCTTACACTATATGGTTAATACACTTACTATAACATGACAAACGAACCCCAAATTGTTTATTATTAATATATATCCTTATCTAAGTCATTTGGCCGTACCTTAGATTTTTAGGAATAAAATAAAAATTAATAATATAATATTTGATTTAAAAACTATTTTGTGTCAATTTTGACACTATTTGATATATGATTTTTGTGAAAGTCATAACAAAATTATATGTTCTAACCAAGTTGATTAAATCAACAATAATATATAATAGTAACCTAGAAAATTAGTTTTATTCATAAAAAGTCTCAAATTATATTTATTTTGGTGTTTATAACATCAATTATGTCAATATTTCATTAATAAGATAATTACTGCATCATCATTGTGTCATAAATAAATTAAATTATATAATGTCTAAAAATTACAAATAAAATACCATTATGTAGGAAATCCTCTTAGATTTCTAATGAATATCTATATTCTAATTTATCTTATGTATAACACCATATTAAAAATGTTTTAGTAAATAAACTTTGATTTTAACTCTTTTAACTCTTCTTTGAATTAAATAATAATAAATGTCCTAATCTTATCCAAGTGGGCCTGAATGATAATATTTTACACTTAAGGTTGTTTTTGGTCGAGATACGATTGTCCAATAGAATTAGGACATGTGTTAGGGTAATATTAATATCATTCTTACCCTTAATTACCCTATTTACTTTTAACTGTGGTAAATAAAAGTAGAAAGTTACTATTCACCAAAAATTATTTTCATCTCATTGAACCACATTTTACTTACTGACATCAACCGTGTCTCTCGGATTTTTGAAATTTCAATCACAGAAGCGGTAAAATTATGTTTTATGAAAAATTCAGTTTTTTAACTACCACTTAGTAGTTTCACTATTCATCAAAAATTGATGTTTTTCAGAACAATGCCAAAATTTCATCCTAAGCTATATTTCATATTCTGAATTCAAAAATGAAGTCTATTTTACCAAATTCATAACATAGAAGTTGCATTAATTAATTTTATAATTAAATCCCGCTGTTAAAACAAATAGCGTGTTTTTAAGAAACAATATCTATCAAAAGATTGACACTTGTTTATGTATGGTTTAAATGTGAAATTTCATCCAATGACCAACATTGTATTAAATTGTAAAAATATATTCTAAATATACTTTAAAACCACTAAAATTAATAATTTATCACTATTAATTATTTCGATTGAAAAAGTTGTTTTTAACTAAAATTTAGTAATTTTCACTATTCATCAAAATATGAAAGTTATCCGAAAAGTACCAGAATTTCACCTTAGGCTAAATTCGATACTCCGAATCCAAAAATGAAGTCCATTTTGAGAGATAAAATTTCTAAAATTTAAAAAGTGGTTATTACTATTCATAACGGCTAGTTTTAATAATATTTTAATAGCATATCGTTGTTTCGTGAAACTCAGTATTGCGTACTAAACACGCTATCGAGGAAGGTTGTGATTGCGTGTAATGCAAGGCAAGTCAAGGATGTGTGTTGTGCAAGCTACTTTTGGTGTAGCGTACAACACAAGACATTAGTGTAATTAAAAAGAATATTTTTCATAAAATCATGGGTTGTTACATTCTACCCCCCTTAAAATGAATTTCGCCCTCGAAATTCGTCGGGGTTATAAATGGTTTACTATTCGAAAGTTTCTTTAATATAAACCCACATCGTAAAAAGGAATACCAAAACCAATATTTAAAAACAAAAGTATGAAACTTAACGATTACCCAAATAAACTAATCACTGGGTTTCCACATAGGTGAAAATATGGATATGGAAGAAAAATCTAACCATCATGTTCTGATGGAGAGTGGTAGAGAACATGGCTATGGAAAAGCCAACAATCACAAATCCATAAATTTGTGACGATCTAAGGTACCATCCGATTAATCAGATATAAGATCACTAGGACAACATTTTTTTGGCTTTCAAGATCGTTTCCCTAAAGTTGAAGAATTTGAATTAGAATAAATACTTACTTTATTTTGGTACAGTCGCACTATTGTTCGTGCCTTGAACAATTTCCACTTCATCTCTTAAATAAATGAAGTTGAATTTGTTATTCGTGAAGTGTTAGCAGATCATGTGATAGAATGACGGGTCATTCCATCTGTCTCAAACAAAAGGTTAGCAAAAATTATATACATAAGTCGATCTATAGTGAGATTAATCATATATGGTTCCTAAAATGGACTTCTACTTCATATATCATACTTCATAATATAATAAAACTAGTTTCTACTAAACAGGGACTTCCTGTAGGCCAGTGGTAGGCGATAAAGGCCAGTCGCACTTCGGTTGTGGGTTCAATTCCCACAGCCTTGTTTGACGCGATGGGCTGTCGCCCGTCCTGCAGGTTGTCCTTTTTCTAAAACTACATTACTATAACATCCCATCAATAATATCAAAAAAAGAACTTCTATCCTTAAAAAATACTAATTTATGTCCAACATAATCCATTCTAGTCTTTAGGCTTATCCATAATACTGCAGTCCATTGTCATAATATAGTGAAAACAATTACCAGAGATTTAATACCATCTTTGATCCCCATATATCATAAGATATGTCTTGTTGGTCACATTCCAAACATTCAAAGGCCTTAGTAATGTATTTTCTTGAATTCCCATTGAACATGATTGTAGTTAAAAGTTAACACTTTCCACATACCAAAATCCTCAAAATTCTATATACTCAAACCATGATATCACTTAGTCCTTATATCAATCATGAGCTCATGAATACTGTCAAATATTTCATTTTCTCATTTTCCCTTCATTATGCGCATATCATTCTTTTTCCAAAAATATCTCAATCACTTTCCATGGTTACTGGTACCATAAAATTATTGAAAACCACAATATACCAATACATAAATATTCCAATATTCCACGATACTATATACAACATTATTTTGGAATCCCACTACATAAACACTTAATCATTCCACCACATTGTTGTCATATTCAACATCGCCAATAGTGATCGCATGTGACTTCCCTTTGTCCTTTTCCTTAAGTGGTTGCTCATGTCGATCATCACTAACCCTTGGATTAGGGCATTTATTAGCATAATGCCCCATTTCCTTGCACTTGAATCATTGATGTGTTGGTGGTGCCTTCTCTGTAGTATTTTCTTTATTCACATCATTAGAAACCCTTTTTCCATTACTTCGACACTCAGCTGCTCGATGACCTTCTTTTCCACACTTAAAACATTTTCTAGTCCCTTTAAGACAATCTCCACCATGCTTCTTTCCACACTTTGTGCATAAGGAAACATTCATCTTCCTTTCACCATTATTCTGAGATTTCTCCTTGAACTCCATCTTTTGTATCTTGTCAAAACCATGAGATGGATATGTAACACCAACTTCCATTTCTACCTTGATAGCACAATGCACAATTTATTAATAGCTACTGAAGTCTCGTATAGCTAATGCCCTTCGAAGACTTGGTTTTAAGCCACTGAAAAATCGATCAACTTTACTTTTAGGTTGGATGATAATGCCAGATGCATACCTTGCAAGTCTTGTAAAATTCGCTTCGTATATACCAACAGATTTATCATCCTTCTGCTTCAGCTCAAGAAACTCCTTTTCCATCTTTGTTCGAAGAATACGAGGGAAGTACTTACTGAAAAACAAGTTCTTGAACTCGTCCCATTCCATGGAATCAATTTCATCTCTTTTCCTCGTATTCTTGATAAGATTCCACCATTGATCAGCTTTACCTTCCAAACAATATACAGCTAAGATGACTTTATCATGTTCAGAACATTGAAGAACTGAAAATATCTTTTCAGTGGTACTGATCCATTGTTCAGCAACAAGTGGATCAGAAGACCCACTAAAAGAAGGTGGACGTTGCCTCATGAAGGACTCAATAGAATATTGTTCCCTTCTCTTCTCATTTGGAAGTCCAGAATGATTCATAGCTTGTGTAAGTATAACAATAATATTTTTCACTCCATCTCCCATAACATTTGTTTGTTCAGGAGGACAATCATTGCATTGTCCATTGTATTGATCAACACGGTTCCTTCGGGTTCCAGCCATCGTCTAAAACCCAAAAAGAATAGTGTGAGAGGCAAAAATCATGCTAGGGAAAACAACATTATAATGGGGGAGTATCCTCAATATCTAACTTCTTAGGTTAAATTCTATGATCATTACCATAGTTCTAGGACTGTATCTTATAAGTATACTTATCCTTAGGGACATCCCTAGACATACCTTAGAAATATCTCTAGGGATCTCACTAACGTTTTCGCATCCTAGTTTCCAAAGGTTGACTAAACCTTTCCTCTGATACCAACTGTAAAGACCCGTATCTTGACGTACATGAACATTACATTACTTTTTCGGAATAATTAAAAAAAACACACACACAAGGATCATAATAGTTTAGTGTCTTTCGAAACTCGGAACATAATCTTCTAATCGTGGTGAAAGATCTTCAATATCTCCCATAAAGATCTTCCCTCTTTTTTTTACCTAAAACATTTCTTTATATCCTGGGGAAAAGAAAACATAAAAGGGTGAGCTCAAATGCTCAGTAAGGGTAAATAAAAGAAAAATCAATTACATCATATTCATAATAACATAACTTTTGGAAATCTTAACCTGAAAAAGAGAGAATAATTTCATAACATGGGATAAATCATAGTAGTGAAATGAAATCCCAATAATCATAACTTAAAACATGAAACTTTGTGTCATTCACACATAATCATAGAGAATCGTTTCTTGTTAGTCAAGACTCATTGCCAAGACTATCTTAGTGGACAAAGTCCCTTTCTGAACCGAGTCACCCTCGTTTCAGTCCTGTTTCACTGAACCGGTATAACCTACCATTCCATCCATGTCTATCTCATGAGATATAAAATCTTTACCCAATGCATTGGAGGGAGATATAGGTCCCACCCATCTTATAATGAATCCTTTCTTATGTGTGCCACATAATCATAAATCATACATCATCACATAACACATGTAACAAAAATGGGATTATTGAAACATCATGACATCATAAAACAAATCATATAAGGTAAATGACTTCATAAAAATAATTCCCTCACAACATAATCAAATAAATGTAATAATAGGGATAAAAACATAACCCTTTATTATCTTAGATGGAAAACAATTTTGATAAAACACTTGAACTCCATTCTTGAGGAAAATATCCTTTCTTCTTCAAAAACACTTTTATTTTCATAACATGTCATACAATTATAAACTAAAAGAAGTTGATCAAAAATAAACTTGAAAACTTGTAAATGAAGCTTCTTGGAAAGAATGTTTTAAAAATCCATTCATGTAGTATAAGTTAAAAAAAACATTCTTCGTACTTTTGTCGGAAAAGTCAAAAAGTACCTCGTACGAAAAACGACTCACCGAAGGGTAAAATTTGATATAAACTATTGTAGATGGATGGAAATAATATTACATATTGATGAAACATGGATGTGGATGATAAAATACACCTCAGTAAATACTTACGAATAAACAATCTCGGATAAAAATGAGATTGTGATATTTCCCTTACCTTAGGTCCGACTTGGTTTGTACGTGTCCGACCCTCCTGTATAATGATTTAAATAATGTTATTGACTTATTACAGAATCACATTCATTGTTATGATATCATATATGGTTCTCTTATGGCTTTATATTACACAGTCTTTTGTAAATTCATGTTAAAGTAGAATTTTGGGTAAAATCGTCTCATTTGTCGTTCGTGTTTTTAACTTGTAATTATTAATATGATTACTTGGATCATGATTACTTATATCCAGAATGTAAAACATGATTTATATATATTCAGAATATACATATATATATAATATATTGATAATCGAACGAAATACACCGTTCATGGAGACGGTAGTCCGTACGTACGCATGAACGCTGTTTTCGTTTCCTTATTGAATTGAATGGAATTAAGTAGATGACATACATATAAATATACATAAATCCCGTATCATTATTATGTCATATATTTCATTATTACTTATTATATATTCTTTATAATCATTCATGAATGGTTAATGTGGAAAATGAATCTCATCGCGTCGTGGAGACGGTATTCCGTACGTACGCACGAGTGATGATATCGTTCCCATGGTCGTGGAATTGTGTTAAAATGTATGAATATTATTTCAGTATCAATATCACTTTATAATAATCATATATAGTTACTCATTACACCATTATAACCATCCTATTAAGGTGGTGGCGGAAAATAGATTACACCACGGCGTGGAGACGGTATTCCGTACGTACACACGCGCGGTGATTTCCTTTTTCCGTAGGATGGATAGAAAGTTAATTAGAGTTTTTTAATATTTATAATAACATATCAGTATATAAGAAATACTTATTTTATTACTTTATCATGAAACAACTAAATAAGAAGAAGTTGAAGAAGAAAGAAGTTGAAAAGATCGGTAATGGATATTACCTCTTCTTTGGAACGCCTCTTTGAATCCTCCACTTAGGAAACTAAGATTGGTATTTGAAGAAGACCAGGACCTCTAGGATTATTCTAGGGAACTGGATAAGGGATTTTGGAAGGGTTTTTCCGAGCTTGAGTGCTCAAATTGGTGTGAGGAGGAGGGGAAGGAGGTGCCCTTTTATAAAGGAGGAGAGGGGCACCTTAGGAATATCTCAAAATATTATTTTATATTAAAGTCAAAATCGGTTTATAATGGTTCCAAAGGGTCTTATTTAGAAGCTAAAGTGGGGATGGGTAGAAATCCTATCAACCAATAGGATTTAGACAAGTTTAGGTTATTATTTTAACCTTATCAATTAGGTTTAACTCTAAGTTAAATAATTTAACTTTTACCGTGTCTTTTTGTTTTCTTACACTATATGGCTAATACACTTACTATAACATGACAAACAAACCCCAAATTGTTTATTATTAATATATATATCCTTATCTAAGTCATTTGGCCGTACCTTAGATTTTTAGGAATAAAATAACAATTAATAATATAATATTTGATTTAAAAACTATTTTGTGTCAATTTTGACACTATTTGATATATGATTTTTGTGAAAGTCATAACAGAATTATATGTTCGAAACAAGTTGATTAAATCAACAATAATATATCATAGTAACCTAGAAAATTAGTGTACTTCATAAAAAGTCTCAAATTATATTTATTTTTGTGTTTATATCATCAATTATGTCAATATTTCATTAATAAGATAATTACTGCATCATCATTGTGTCATAAATAAATTAAATTATATAATGTCTAAAAATTACAAATAAAATACCATTATGTATGAAATCTTCTTAGCTTTCTAATTAATATCTATATTTGAATTTATCTTATGTATAACACCATATTAAAAATGTTTTAGTAAATAAACTTTGATTTTAACTCTTTTAACTCTTCTTTGAATTAAATAATAATAAATGTCCTAATCTTATCCAAGTGGGCCTAAATGATAATATTTTACACTTAAGGTTGTTTTTGGTCGAGATACACTTTTCCAATAGAATTAGGACATGTGTTAGGGTAATATTAATATCATTCTTACCCTTAATTACCCTATTTACTTTTAACCGTGGTAATTAAAAGTAAAAAGTTACTATTCACCAAAAATTATTTTCATCTCATTGAACCACATTTTACTTAATGACATCAACCGTGTCTCTCGTATTTTTGAAATTTCAATCACAGAAGCGGTAAAATTATGTTTTATGAAAAATTCAGTTTTTTAACTACCACTTAGTAGTTTCACTATTCATCAAAATTGATGTTTTTCAGAACAATGCCAAAATTTCATCCTAAGCTATATTTCATATTCCGAATTCAAAAATGAAGACTATTTTACCAAATTCATAACATAGAAGTTTCATTAATTAATTTTATAATTAAATCCCGCTGTTAAAACAAATAGCGTGTTTTTAAGAAACAATATCTATCAAAAGATTGACACTTGTTTATGTCTGGTTTAAATGTGAAATTACATCCAATGACCAACATTGTATTAAATTGTAAAAATATATTCTAAATATACTTTAAAACCACTCAAATTAATAATTTATCACTATTAATTATTTCGATTGAAAAATTTGTTTTTAACTAAAATTTAGTAATTTTCACTATTCATCAAAATATGAAAGTTATCCGAAAAGTACCAAAATTTCACCTTAGGCTAAATTCGATACTCTGAATCCAAAAATGAAGTCCATTTTGAGAGCTAAAAATTCTAAAATTTAAAAAGTGGTTATTACTATTCATAACGGCTAGTTTTAATAATATTTTAATAGCATATCGTTGTTTCGTGAAACTCAGTATTGCGTACTACACACGCTATCGAGGAAGGTTGCGATTGTGTGTAATGCAAGTCAAGTCAAGGATGCGTGTTGTGCAAGCTCCTTTTGATGTAGCGTACAACACAAGACATCAGTGTAATTAAAAATAATATTTTTCATAAAATCTTGGGTTGTTACATTCTACCCCCCTTAAAATGAATTTCACCCTCGAAATTCGTCAGGGTTATAAATGGTTTACTATTCGAAATTTTCTTTAATAGAAACCCACATCGTAAAAAGGAATACCAAAACCAATATTTAAAAACAAAAGTACGAAACTTAACGGTTACCCAAATAAACTAATCACTGGGTTTCCACATAGGTGAAAATATGGATATGGAAGAAAAATCTAACCATCATGTTCTGATGGAGAGTGGTAGAGAACATGGCTATGGAGAAGACAACAATCACAAATCCATAAATTTGTGATGATCTAAGGTACCATCCGATTAATCAGATATAAGATCACTAGGACAACATTTTTTTGGCTTTCAAGATCGTTTCCCTAAAGTTGAAGAATTTGAATTAGAATAAATACTTACTTTATTTTGGTACAGTCGCACTATTGTTCGTGCCTGGAACAATTTCCACCTCATCTCTTAAATAAATGAAGTTGAATTTGTTATTTGTAAAGTGTTAGCAGATCATGTGATAGAATGACGGGTCATTCCATCTGTCTCAAACAAAAGGTTAGCAAAAATTATATACATAAGTCGATCTATAGTGAGATTAATCATATATGGTTCCTAAAATGGACTTATACTTCATATATCATACTGCTTAATATAATAAAACTAGTTTCTACTAAACAGGGACTTCATGTAGGCTAGTGGTAGGCGATAAAGGCCAGTCGCACTTCGGTTGTGGGTTCAATTCCCACAGCCTTGTCCGACGCGATGGGTCATCGCTTGTCCTGCAGGTTGTCCTTTTTCTAAAACTACATTACTATAACATACCATCAATAATATCGAAAAAAGAACTTCTATCCTTAAACAATACTAATTTATGTCCAACATAATCCATTCTTGTCTTTAGGCTTATCCATAATACTGCAGTCCATTGTCATAATATAGTGAAAACAATTACCAGAGATTTAATACCATCTTTGATCCCCATATATCATAAGATATGTCTTGTTGGTCACATTCCAAAACATTCAAAGGCCTTAGTAATGTATTTTCTTGAATTCCCATTGAACATGATTGTAGTTAAAAGTTAACACTTTCCACATACCAAAATCCTCAAAATTCTATATACTCAAACCATGATATCACTTAGTCCTTATATCAATCATGAGCTCATGAATACTGTCAAATATTTCATTTTCTCGTTTTCCCTTCATTATGCGCGTATCATTCTTTTTCCAAAAATATCTCAATCACTTTCCATGGTTACTGGTACCATAAAATTATTGAAAACCACAATATACCAATACATAAATATTCCAATATTCCACGATACTATATACAACATTATTTTGGAATCCCACTACATAAACACTTAATCATTCCACCACATTGTTGTCATATTCAACATCGCCAATAGTGATCGCATGTGACTTCCCTTTGTCCTTTGCCTTAAGTGGTTGCTCATGTCGATCATCACTAACCCTTGGATTAGGGCATTTATTAGCATAATGCCCCATTTCCTTGCACTTGAATCATTGATGTGTTGGTGGTGTGTTCTCTGCAGTGTTTGCTTTATTCACATCATTAGAAACCCTTTTTCCATTACTTCGACACTCAGCTGCTCGATGACCTTCTTTTCCACACTTAAAACATTTTCTAGTCCCTTTAAGACAATCTCCACCATGCTTCTTTCCACACTTTGTGCATAAGGAAACATTCATCTTCTTTTCACCATTATTCTGAGATTTCTCCTTGAACTCCATCTTTTGTTTCTTGTCAAAACCATGAGATGGATATGTAACACCAACTTCCATTTCTACCTTGATAGCACAATGCACAATTTCTTCATAGCTACTGATGTCTCGTATAGCTAATGCCCTTCGAAGACTTGGTTTTAAGCCACTGAAAAATCGATCAACTTTACTTTCAGGTTGGATGATAATGCCAGATGCATACCTTGCAAGTCTTGTAAAATTCGCTTCGTATATACCAACAGATTCATCATCCTTCTGCTTCAGCTCAAGAAACTCCTTTTCCATCTTTGTTTGAAGAATACGAGGGAAGTACTTACTGAAAAACAAGTTCTTGAACTCGTCCCATTCCATGGAATCAATTTCATCTCTTTGCCTCGTATTCTTGATAAGATTCCACCATTTATCAGCTTCACCTTCCAAACAATATACTGCTAATATGACTTTATCATGTTCAGAACATTGAAGAACTGAAAATATCTTTTCAGTGGTACTGATCCATTGTTCAACAACAAGTGGATCAGAAGACCCACTGAAAGAAGGTGGGCGTTGCCTCATGAAGGACTCAATAGAATATTGTTCCCTTCTCTGCTCATTTGGAAGTCCAGAATGATTCATAGCTTGTGTAAGTATAGCAATAAGATTTTTCACTCCATCTCCCATAACATTTGTTTGTTCAGGAGGACAATCATTGCATTGTCCATTGCATTGATCAACACGGTTCCTTCGGGTTCCAGCCATCGTCTAAAACCCAAAAAGAATAGTGTGAGAGGCAAAAATCATACTAGGGAAAACAACATTATAAAGGGGGAGTATCCTCAATATCTAACTTCTTAGGTTAAATTCTATGATCGTTACCATAGTTCTAGGACTGTATCTTATACGTATACTTATCCTTAGGGACATCCCTAGACATACCGTAGAAATATCTCTAGGGATATCACTAACGTTTTCGCATCCTAGTTTCCAAAGGTTGACTAAACCTTTCCTCTGATACCAACTGTAAAGACCCGTATCTTGACGTACATGAACATTACATTACTTTTGCGGAATACTTAAAAAAAACACACACACAAGGATCGTAATAGTTTAGTGTCTTTGGAAACTTGGAACGTAATATTCTAATCGTGGTGAAAGATCTTCAATATCTCCCATAAAGATCTTCCCTCTTTTTTTTTACCTAAAACATTTCTTTATATCCTGGGGAAAAGAAATCATAAATGGGTGAGCTCAAATGCTCAGTAAGGGTAAATAAAAGAAAAATAAATCACATCATATTTATAAGAACATAACTTTTGGAAATCTTAACCTACAAAAGAGAGCATAATTTCATAACATGGGATAAATCATAGTAGTGAAATGAAATCCCAATAATCATAACTTAAAACATGAAACTTTGTGGCATTCACACATAATCATAGAGAATCATTTCTTGTTAGTCAAGACTCATTGCCAAGACTATCTTAGTGGACAAAGTCCCTTTCTAAACCGAGTCACCCTCGTTTCAGTCCTGTTTCACTGAACCGGTATAACCTACCATTCCAGCCATGTCTATCTCATGAGATATAAAATCTTTAACCAATGCATTGGAGGGAGATATAGGTCCCACCCATCTTATAATGAATCCTTTCTTATGTGTGCCACATAATCATAAATCATACATCATCACATAACACATGTAACAAAAATGGGATTCTTGAAACATCATGACATCATAAAACAAATCATATAAGGTAAATGACTTCATAAAAATAATTCCCTCACAACATAATCAAATCAATGTAATAATAGGGATAAAAACAGAACCCTTTATTATCTTAGATGGAAAACAATTTTGATAAAACACTTGAACTCCATTCTTGAGGAAAATATCTTTTCTTCTTCAAAAACACTTTTATTTTAATAACATGTCATACAATTATAAACTAAAAGAAGTTGATCAAAAATAAACTTGAAAACTTGTAAAGGAAGCTTCTTGGAAATAATGTTTTAAAAATCCATTCATGTAGTATAAGTTAAAAAAAACATTCTTCGTACTTTTGTCGGAAAAGTCAAAAAGTACCTCATACGAAAAACGACTCACCGAAGGGTAAAATTGGATATAAACTATTGTAGGTGGATGGAAATAATATTACATATTGATGAAACATGTATGTGGATGATAAAATACACCTCAGTAAATACTTACGAATAAACAATCTCGGATAAAAATGAGATTGTGATATTTCCCTTACCTTAGGTCCGACTTGCTTTGTACGTGTCCGAACCTCCTGTATAATGATTTAAATCATGTTATTGACTTATTACAGAATCACATTCATTGTTATGATATCATATATGGTTCTCTTATGGCTTTATATTACCCAGTCTTTTGTAAATTCATGTTAAAGTAGCATTTTGGGTAAAATCGTCTCATTTGTCGTTCGTGTTTTTAACTTGTAATTATTAATATGATTACTAGGATCATGATTACTTATATCCAGAATGTAAAACATGATTTATATATATTCAGAATATACATATATATATATATAATATATTGATAATGGAATGAAATACACCGTTCATGGAGACGGTAGTCCGTACGTACGCATGAACGCTGTTTTCGTTTCCTTATTGAATTGAATGGAATTAAGTAGATGACATACATATAAATATACATAAATCACGTATCATTATTATGTCATATATTTCATTAGTACTTATTATATATGCTTTATAATCATTCATGAATGGTTAATGTGGAAAATGAATCTCATCACGTCGTGGAGATGGTATTCCGTACGTACGCACGAGCGATGATATCGTTCCCATGGTCGTGGAATTGTGTTAAAGTGTATGAATATTATTTCAGTATCAATATCACTTTATAATAACCATATATAGTTACTCATTACACCATTATAACCATCCTATTAAGGTGGTGGCGGAAAATAGATTACACCACGGCGTGGAGACGGTATTCCGTACGTACGCACGCGCGGTGATTTCCTTTTTCCGTAGGATGGATAGAAGGTTAATTAGAGTTGTTTAATATTTATAATAACATATCAGTATATAATAAATACTTATTTTATTACTTTATCATGAAACAACTAAAGAAGAAGAAGTTGAAGAAGAAAGAAGTTGAAAAGATCGGTAATGGATATTACCTCTTATTTGGAACGCCTCTTTGAATCCTCCACTTAGGAAACTAAGATTGGTATTTGAAGAATACCAGGACCTCTAGGATTATTCTAGGAAACTTGAGAATGGATTTTGGAAGGGGTTGGCCGAGCTTGAGTGCTCAAATTGGTGTGAGGAGGAGGGGAAGGAGGTTCCCTTTTATAAGGGAGGAGAGGGGCACCTTAGGAATATCTCAAAATATTATTTTATATTAAAGTCAAAATCGGTTTATAATGGTTCTAAAGGGTATTATTTAGAAGCTAAAGTGGGGATGGGTCGAAATCCTATCAACCAATATGATTTAGACAAGTTTAGGTTATTATTTTAACCTTATCAATTAGATTTAACTCTAAGTTAAATAATTTAACTTTTACCGTGTCTTTTTGTTATCTTACACTATATGGTTAATACACTTACTATAACATGACAAACGAACCCCAAATTGTTTATTATTAATATATATATCCTTATCTAAGTCATTTGGCCGTACCATTGATTTTTAGGAATAAAATAACAATTAATAATATAATATTTGATTTAAAAACTATTTTGTGTCAATTTTGACACTATTTGATATATGATTTTTGTGAAAATCATAACAGAATTATATGTTCGAACCAGGTTTATTAAATCAACAATAATATATCATAGTAACCTAGAAAATTAGTTTAATTCATAAAAAGTCTCAAATTATATTTATTTTGGTGTTTATAACATCAATTATGTCAATATTTCATTAATAAGATAATTACTGCATCATCATTGTGTCATAAATAAATTAAATTATATAATGTCTAAAAATTACAAATAAAGTACCATTATGTAGGAAATCTTCTTAGAGGTCTAATGAATATCTATATTCGAATTTATCTTATGTATAACACCATATTAAAAATGTTTTAGTAAATAAACTTTGATTTTAACTCTTTTAACTCTTCTTTGAATTAAATAATAATAAATGTCCTAATCTTATCCAAGTGGGCCTAAATGATAATATTTTACACTTAAGGTTGTTTTTGGTCGAGATACACTTGTCCAATAGAATTAGGACATGTGTTAGGGTAATATTAATATCATTCTTACCCTTAATTACCCTATTTACTTTTAACCGTGGTAAATAAAAGTAAAAAGTTACTATTCACCAAAAATTATTTTCATCTCATTGAATCACATTTTACTTACTGACATCAACCGTGTCTCTAGAATTTTTGAAATTTCAATCACAGAAGCGGTAAAATTATGTTTTATGAAAAATTCAGTTTTTTAACTACCACCTAGTAGTTTCACTATTCATCAAAAATTGATGTTTTTCAGAACAATGCCAAAATTTCATCCTAAGCTATATTTCATATTCCGAATTGAAAAATAAAGTCTATTTTACCAAATTCATAACATAGAAGTTGCATTAATTAATTTTATAATTAAATCCCGCTGTTAAAACAAATAGCGTGTTTTTAAGAAACAATATCTATCAAAAGATTGACACTTGTTTATGTCTGGTTTAAATGTGAAATTACATCCAATGACCAACATTGTATTAAATTGTAAAAATATATTCTAAATATACTTTAAAACCACACAAATTAATAATTTATCACTATTAATTATTTCGAATGAAAAATTTGTTTTTAACTAAAATTTAGTAATTTTCACTATTCATCAAAATATGAAAGTTATCCGAAAAGTACCAAAATTTCACCTTAGGCTAAATTCGATACTCCGAATCCAAAAATGAAGCCCATTTTGAGAGCTAAAATTTCTAAAATTTAAAAAGTGGTTATTACTATTCATAACAGCTAGTTTTAATAATATTTTAATAGCATATCGTTGTTTCGTGAAACTCAGTATTGCGTACTAAACACGCTATTGAGGAAGGTTGCGATTGCGTGTAATGCAAGGCAAGTCAAGGATGCGTGTTGCGCAAGCTCCTTTTGGTTTAGCGTACAACACAAGACATTAGTGTAATTAAAAAGAATATTTTTCATAAAATCATGGGCTGTTACAATTAGTCCATAGGGTTGAATTTTTTTATAAGCTATAAAATAGGCAGATGCATAGAGTAAATAGTAATGAAAGAAATTTGATATAGATGCAGGTATGTATAGTGAATGAAATTTAATGTGACTCATGATAGAAAATAGAAAAGTAAAAAGAAATTTGTGGAAAAACGTATAACTACTAAAATAAGGAAGATAAATGAAATATGGGTTGCCTTCCATAAAGATATAACAATGACATCATCATCCAAATAGATGTATCAAAATATCAGCCAGTAGCATCCATCAGATCAACTCTCCTCTATCATCTCGTGATAGGGTCCTCTAGATCCTGAGGTTGTTTGGAAGGTTTGATCACTTTAAGATCTTAACATGAACAAAAATGATGCGGAAGGAAAGTTACTTGTGCTCTAGGTGGTGGTTGATGAGCATGAATCTCAAGGGATAACTCCTAATGTTGGCACTTGACCTTGGATAGGTGTTGAGTCCCTCATTGTACAAGGGAAGATAGTGTCATCGGTGCCTCGATAACCATATATGAAATAGAGGAGCTAGACATGGCTACAATAAAAGTGTAAATATTTGAAAAATAATCTAAGTAAAAAGGATAAAAATTAGTTACCCACATATATAAGTTGAGGTGATACAATCATGAAAGGGAATACAAGTAGTACAAAAATGAACTCCATCCTCGTAAAACAAATAAATTGGGGGTTGTGAATGGGGTACACTATTAAAAATAAATGCCAGCAATGACATCATCTACAGTTCACTCCTGAATAGAGTGTGGATACAAATTCCCCAACTAGTTAATGGTTATAGTGGTGGAACAGGTTAGGTGGTTTGATGCTAATGATGGTGTCATGGTGTTGGTAGCTTTCTGAGTGTTGGGTGGTGGGGAGGTATCAATCTATAGAATAGTCGTGGGTCTGGAACTGGTTTCTATGAATGCTACTAGAGTGGATGGTGTGGGTGAAGGTCCCTTTCCCCTTCAGGCATGATTTTCTATATATTTCTATTGGGGTAGTAGGTTCTATCAAATCTGGTGGTAAATCGGATAGGGTGGTTGATGGGTCAGGGGTGGTAGATGTTGAGGGCCTAGTAGGGTCTGGTGATGGTGAGGAAGGGGTAGTGAACTTGGAGGACTCCATGAAAAGAATGTGGGGGTGATAAGAGATGTTGTGTATGATGGGGTGGGATGTGCAGTAGTGTAGGTGGTGCTGGGGGTGTAAAATATGGATGTTTAGAGATGGGGATGGAAGATGTGAGTCCTGGGATAGAGGTGGAGACTTTAGGTGGTTTGGGATCTACTACATGATCTCCCTGGGCATCATTAGTGGCCTCAAAAACTCCAAGTTCCCACTAGTAGGTATCATAAACCTTGATCATGTGTTGTATCTTATGCGTCATTTTTAAATAAATGGACTCCATATGACAAAGATAGGTGAGTAACATGGCATCATAAATATGATGAGATGATGGGATAGGATTTTAATGAATGATCCCCCCATCAGTGTGCCTTGTGTGCTCTGAGTATGGGCTCTGTAATAGGACATGAACTGAGACACCATGATGATGGAAGAGCTGCCCATGGATGCTGCAAGTATAATAACATTCATCCAACTAACATTTCTATGAGACTTATCATGGTGAACCAAGCATGCTTTAATACACTATGTAGGATACAAAGTGATGCGCATTAGAGCTAGGTGGAAATGGTGATACTCGGATAATGACCAATGTGAGAATACCAATCAGTCATATGCCAGAGACTCTTTGAATCAGATTTTGACGGATCAAGCTGTAGTATATGAAATACCTAGGATGAGTAGAAATCCTAAGTATAGATCTCAAGTCCAATTTCAAATTCTATAAAGGAAATCTCATGAGGTCATCCTCCTATTATGAAGAAGAGGTTGTCAACTACAATCCAAAAATATTCATGAAACTCAAGAAATAGCTCTTGATACATCTCTTCACATATCTCAATAATAGACGAAATTTGAATGCTATCAATCTGTTGTATGACCTCCTATCTAATATGTAGGTGATCAAGGATGGATATATCAATGGTTTGTTGATCCACATTGTCTTATCATGTAATTGGTTGAGTGTCACATGATGTTTTTGGTCTAAGAATTAGATGATAGGGTGAGGATGAGGGTGGGAAACATCAGATGAAACATTAGTGCTCAAGTGGTACTCTTTTGGGACATTGGGTTGCTCAGAGGATGCAATGGAGGTGGAAGGGGAAGGTGATGCTATGGAAGTGGGTCCTCACTAGAATTTGGCTGGTGGAAAGTCACCCCATTGAGGCATTGAATTAGCTGGATGAGTTTTAAAGGTTTTGGTGTGATCTATTTCTGGCGTGGGGTTGGATACATATAGTATTAGGGGGAAGAGATCTAGGGAGAGGGAGGCTTGAGCAAGGGGGGGGGGGATAGCTCATGAAATTATGTTGATGGAAAACTTTTAAAAATCTAGATCGGGGAAATACATGATGTGTAATTGGGTTTCACTTTTTGTATTTGTAAATTATATGGTTTTTGGGGTGAAAATACACATCATGAGTTATGGTTATGCGACGTGTAATCTAATATTTCTACTCATATATAGACCAGAACCTACTACATTTCTATTATTATTATCTAAAATATCCTATAACATATTCTAACATATTCTATCTTATCTTGTCCAAATATTGGTTTCCACCTAGTAATCACTTCATTTAACATCTAGATCTTGACGCTTTGATGCTCATATAAATTTCAGACTGACGATACACCTTTCCTAAACGGGTTATTGTATGATTTTTAACACTTTCCCACTGAATCTGAATAGGGGTGTTTCATTTCATTGAATCTCAATTTTCCCATAAGGAAATACATGAATGACATAAAATTGTCTGGACCATCAGGATTTGAGCTTCTTGGGGAAAAATTTTTATCATGAGTTAAATTAAAAAAACATTTTTTCATAGGATAAAATTGCATCTTGAAATGTGTTTGTCATTCCATTTTATGTTTTTTTATTTATAGATTTTGGAATCATTATAAGAAAACTTTTTTATCTCTTCCAATTCATCCAATTTCCGCATTCTAACATGTCCATCTTTTTTGTAAATCTAGATTGAGATTTTTAATTTCCAAGTATGAGCGATGCTCTAGTTCCACTAGAAAATGATCAGGATTCCCATCTATCAATTGGAATGGTGTTTTACTAATAGGTTTTCTTGTATGCAGTGTGGTATTCCCAAAGTGCATTATCTAATTTTAGACTGCAATCATTTCATCTTGTGTTGATAATCTTTTCCATTATTTGTTTCATTTCCCTATTAGAAAATTCAACTTTCCCTCTTGTTTGTGGGTGGTAGGGATTTTCTATTTTGTATTGTATGTTGTATTTTTTAAGAAATAATTTAATTGAATAATTATTTAAATGACTTCCTATATCACTAATTATTAGTCTAGGAAATATGAATTGTGAAAAAAATATTTTATTGAGAAATTAATGACCACCTTTGTGGGGTCTTGAGCTGTAGCTTCTACTTCTACCCATTTGAAAATGTAGTTAATGTGAACAAGTATATATAACTTTCCCTTTGAATTAGAAAATGGTCCCCTAATATATATCGCTCATACGTTGAAGATTTTTACTTCCATAATTGGGTTTTGGGACATTTCATTTATTTTTCCAATGTTTCCAGTTCATTGGCATTGCTCACAACTTTGAAAAAAATATCATTCATCTTGGTGGAGTATTGGCCAAAAAATTACACTTTGAAGGATTTTCATCATTATGTGTTCTAGTCTATGATTTCCTCCTATTTGTGATGCATGACACATTTCTAACTCATTTTTCATTACATCCTCTAGAATTTAGTGATGTTAAAAACCACCAGTTCTTTCCTTGAAAAAGAGTGGTTCATCCCAATAGTTGTGTGAAGTTTGAGCCAAAAGTCGTATCTTTTCTATTATGATATGTTTGGGTATAGGTATCCTTTTTCTATATAATTTTTAATATCAGAAAACCATGTTGGTGCCATTGTATTTATGCTGAAATCTGTTTCATTGGGGATTTCCACTTCTATGTTGGGATCATCATAATCTTTTATAAGGAGTAGTGGGAGTTGGGACATACGAACAGTGAAAAATGATTTTGTTCTCTTACTATCTTTTAGGATAATGTATAATTATTTCAATTATAGGATCAACCATATCATTCTTTGATTGGAATCCATTTTGTTCATCAAATATTTTAAGGCAACAATATTAGTGTACACAATCACTTATGAAAATACTCGATAGAAGAATAATATTTCGAAATAAAAAAATGCTAATAGATCCTTATCTATGGTTGTGTAGTTCACCGAAAATTCATTAAGTGTGTGACTAATATTGTGTATTGGAAAAAATATGTGTACAAATTTAAATCCTAAAATTTCACCAACAGTAAAGTCGATGGCGTCGCACATCAATTCAATTTTTCCCAATATGGTGAAATGATTACAGGGGAAGCTATCAGGATTTTATTTAAACTATGAAATGTCAACCTATATTCTTAAATGAATTCCAATGGATTTTCATTTGAAAATAGAAGTCTCATTAGGTGTTTAATCTTCACAAAATCATTTATGAATCACTGATAGAATCAAAAATGGCATAGAAATCTCATTATTCCTTTAACTGTTGTGGGGTTAGGTAAATCTTTGATCACTTTTATTTTGGAAGGTTCACTTCCATGCCATCCTTGGAAATTTTGTGTCTGAGGAATATGCCTCCTTGAACCATAATGTGTATTTTATCCATTTTAAAATAAGAAACTTATCTTCATAGAATTGCAGTACTACCTCAATATTTATTAGGCAGACCCAAAGGATTTTCCATAAACTAAAAATCTATACATGAAAATTTATAATAATTAGTCTACCATATTAGGAAATATTTTTGTCATGCAAATTTGAATTTTTTTTGTGAATTACACATACCAAACGACATGTTCCTATATGTGAATGTACCAAATGGACATGTGAGAGTGATTTTAGAATAATCTTCTTGGTTGACTGTATCTGATTGTATCCCGAATATTTTTCCAAAAAATAATAGAATTCATGTCCGGCTACTCTCTCCAACATTTGTTCCATGAAAGGTAAGGGGAAATTGTATTTCCTTTTTTTACGTATTTAAAATTCTGTAGTCCATGTATAACCTCCATCCAATGATGGTTTGTGTTGAGATCAATTAATATTCATTATTTTCTTCCATAGTGAAGCCACATTTCTTGGGGACTACCTGTAGAAGGCTCACCCACTCACTATAAAAGATTGAAAATATTATTCCATCATCTAGAAGTTTTAGTACTTATTTATTAACAACTACCTTCATTGTTGGTGTGATTTACATTTTTGGTTTCCATTTGGGTTTCTCTCCATCCTCCAGTATAGTTTTATAGGTGTATAATGAAATGTTGATTCCTTTAACATCATCTAATCCCCAAAAAAAATTCTACTTTTATATTTTCAGTAATTCAACTAATTTTTCCTCTTTTGACTATGATAGTTAAAGGATAATGATAATTAGTAGTGCATTAAAAATCTCTACAAATGAATACATGAGTTTATTTGGGAGGGGTTTTGGTTTCAATTTCGGTGGATAAAAGTCTGAAGGTACAAAAAGTTGGATGTTGTCCCTTGTAAGAGGTTATATGTAGCTTACATCTTTAAAACCATATTCCTTATCTTCATCAGGGATAACTTGATCACTAAATGTCTAAGTATCCTTGTCTTTGACGTATGAGAAAGGTAGCTTGGAAGTCAAAAGAATCATCTATTTCTTGTGCTGCCATTTCTAGGCCAAACACGACTTCTTTATTACCTACTCACAATATAAATCTTGATTTAAATCAATAAGTTCTTTTATTGTGGCTAGGAATGGTCAGCCTTAAATTAGTGGAACATATCCTTCCTCTTCCACATCTAGAACAAGGTCATATATAAGAAAAATAAACTTGAAGACTTTTACTGGGACATCATTGAGAATTCCTCAGGGATACTTTATCAGTCGACCAATTAGAGTTCTAATCTAGTTGGTTTGAGTTATTCATGTCCCATATTGTAGAATCCACTCTTCGACATGAAGTTGATGTTGGATCTTAAATCACACAAGTCTCTTATGATGTTACCATCTCCAATAATGCATGGAATTGAAAATCTCAAAGGGTCATTCATTTTCAGAAGATGTTTTTATTTAACAATAATATATCATTCTTCATTCAAGGACATGACTCATAGTTCTTCCATTTTTCTTTTCTTAGAAATTAGTTCCTTAAGAAATATTTCATAATTAGGCATTTGAGAAATTACCTTAGAAAAACGAATTTTTATGTGGGGTTTCTTGAACATTTCCCAAAATTTCGTGTTTTGACCTTCAATTCATCCTTACCTTGATATTTGGGGAAAATAAGAGGTGTATTATAAGGTGGTGGTGAAATATAGTCTTCTTCCTTAGGTTTATCTATTGTTGGGGATTTTGTAGAAGGTGATACTTCTTGTGTAATTACTTGGGATGTTTCAGTTTTGTATTCATCATTTTATCCTTCTGATAATGTTGTTTTTTTTTGGATTCCACAAATTTTTTTCATTATCTAGTGCATAGTTTCTAAAAATATAATACTTTTCCACTCTTCTGTAGTAATTCCTTTTCTTATTATCTTGGGTATGTCTCTATGTTACTAGGTAGAGTACCTAAAAATTTCTCTAAAAATTACTTTTATATCTAACACATTTGATGTTCAATTTTAAGAAGTGATGCCCTTTGGTTATGCATTTCAGTCTATTGAGTGGTCATCCTTTGATCTGACATTTTAATGAAGGATGAGAGTAGATTTTAAATTATTTTTTACAAAGTTATGGATGATTGTAAAGGTATTGGTGGAACAAGATGAAATTGTTGTTAGACTCTCATAGGGAAGGCTTGTTGTGTTACTTTTTGTGGTGTTTAGGGAACAAGATTCATCGATGGATACTCTGGGGGTCCATGATTTATGAATGGTGCCTTACTAATTCTTTGTTGGAAATTCCCTTGATTTTTTTGTTGCTTCTGCTGAACTGAACTTTGTTGAAAGTATTTTTACAGCTGCTGAATGTTTTGTCCTTTCTAATTTTAATTAAGATAATTTCACTATTGACTTGGTTGTTCATCAACACTTGTTGTGTAGTCCTGTGAATGGTGCAGGCCATCACAAATATTTCATGAATTCATTTCCATAACTGGAGTATGAGGGATTGATGATTGAGTTGGCAGTTTGAATGATTCTAGATTATTGGTAAAATCTTCAAATTTTATAACTAGTCAAGTGTGCTATTCAAATTTATGGATCCCATGTCAAGGAAATCAAAAATCGCTCTTTCACATACTGACATTATTATAAACATAATCTATAATTTTTCTACATAGACCAGGTGTTTTGAACATTAACACTACATCAATGGCTACTTCATTGATAGGGTGAGTAACTGGTTCGAGGAATTTATAATATATCTAGAGTTGAATCCTCATATTGAGTCCATGATGCAGGAACTTTTGGGTAAGCTATTTAAAATGGTCACATGATTCCCATGCTGATTCTCCAACTTCATGAGTGCAATTCTGGATGTCGTTCCACAATTTCTAAGTGTGAATTAGTGGGAAGTACATATGCAATAATTTCTTGGATAAATCATCCCAAGTCTTGATATACTCGTGTTTTTGATTTTTGACCCAATCCATGGATTAGTCTTGTAGGGAAAAGTATAAGACTCTAATTCATATGCCATCAGAAGATACTCTCTGGTTGTGAAAGGTATCATTGAATTCCATGAAGTTTGAAATATTCTCATAGGGGTCTTCACTTTTAATCCCACTAAATGTGAATATATTATGGATCATATGGATGAGTCCATATTTGATTTCAAATGTATTTTATTATATAAGAGTATGTACAATACTGGTCATAGCACCATGGATTTATGGAAATCTATAATCCATGATGGTGTGATTTTGCTACATAGGCTGCTCTTCATGTATGGAAGGTTTCATATTTTGTGGGTTATGTGGATTTAGACCTACATGATTACTATGGAATTCCATTTGTGAATGGAGGAATAAAGATATATACCCACCAATTTTAGGATCAAAGTCAAGATGTTATTGTGCATCAAGGCTCCTCTAATGTGTCAAAGTTCCCTAATGAATACACTAAGACTCGTGAAGAAGAAGGTTTTAGTGGATTCTGAAAGAAAATAGAATTGGGTAAAGGGATATGTGATCATATTTTCTTCTTCCATAGGTAATTGTGACTTTGCACAATCCTTTTTGATCCTCGACAATGAAGCCTAAATTTTATGCGTCTATACATATTGTTTTAATCATTTGGGTTGCGGTCAGATTAAATTTATTTTTCCCAAACTACACTTGGTACTATGGAATAGTATAATGGCAGTGCGGGGTCAGTCCCACAAGGATCTTGGATTCTCTATAAGGAACTGTTCTTAGAGCCCTCTGGGGTAGTAGTTCTCTCAAGATGGTTGAGTTTGGGAAAATGACTAAATTTAATATTTTTATTGAAAAATATCGGAGATAATAAAGGGATCATGATCAATTTATAGGTTAAAGATAAAGTATGATATTTAATTCTAATTTGGAATGGTCCTATGTTTTATGATACAAAGCATGTAGAGGTAACTAGTTGGTTATGGTAAAACCGACTAGATATAACCAAGTGACTTCTATTCTTGGGTTTAGAGATATTCATAACCAGGATGCATTATGACTATATTCAAAATTTGAAAGTATCATATATGATTGTTCATATCCTATTCTACTCTAGTAATATTAGGTTTTTTCATTCATGCTTTCTATGGTCAAGGTTTCTTAAATGATTTGGATTCAACTATTGTTATTTAACCTGATAACTATTCCTTAATATTAACAAGTTGATAATTAAGGATTAAATGTATTCAATCGCCCCTAATGTATATCCCTAAACTAATAAGTGTATCTAATAATGGTAGAATTGATTATAAGTAAAATATAAATTTAAAACACAGTTAATGTGCCAATAGATATTATGATTAAACGATTGAAAAACATATAATGATTAAAATTAACCAATTAACCAACATGAAAATGAGAATAAGAAATGCGATCTTTGAAAATATCATAATCTATTAAATATTTACTTGAAATAATAATGAGAACAATAACAACATGAATTCAATGAAGATTGATGATCGAGAAGGAACACACATAGCTTGATGTTGTTAATGAAAAAAAGATAAATAATGATTCAAAATTTTTGATCAGGGATGGGTAATCATAAAACAATGAATACAATTAATGAAAATTTAATTTTGGGAGAAATTGTGGAAGAGAAATTAATAGGGAAAAATAAAAAATTAGGGAAAAACTAAAAGTATATCTGCCTTCTGTCTACAGTGCACCTACTGTAAGTAACTAATCGGGATATTACATGATAGGTAATGGTGTTTCACGTTATTTAATTTTGATCTATGTTTTATTCTTCAATTTTTAAATCTATACAAATATTTTCCAAATATTTGGAACATCGACTGCTTTCATGATGTGTATTTGGGAACCATGATGTGTATCTTCCTCCAAGAATTATCTTGAAAGTGGGAATTGAATTTAAATGTTACATGACATGTATTGGTGAATCATGTCATGTAATGGATTTATGACTTGAAATTCTTCATTCCTTCCTTCAAGAATTGTCTTTATGTAGTAAATATTGTCTAAATGTCATTTAATGAAGTTTTACAAAATTTAATTGGAATTTTTGGGCATTTTATCAAATTTTTTGTTTGAAACATTGAAAACACATCTCCGGTAAAAAACAACATATACCTAGTGCAATATTGGGTAAAAACATAAATAATCATTAAAAAATGAAATAAATAATTATATATGACCTCATCTTATCTTTACACAATCAACCTTGAAGACCATAGATGTTTGAACTTTCATTTTCTTAGTGTGGTTGAGGATTAGTTATGGATTTTCCTAGGAGATTAGGGCACAAAAAAGCTCATAACTTAGGAAAACTTTATAGAAGAGGTCCTGTGAGGGATTTGGTGAAACATATGTATAAATATACATGAATTTGTGATCCTTTTAAATTCACGAAGCGACTTAAATTGATATTAAGACCTATTAGTGGAGTCTCAAACACTATGAGTATGTTTTGGTTGATGATTTCATTAGGTTCACTTGGGATTATTTTATTAATCTAAATTCATAAGCACTCTTAAATTTCAAAAGTCTTTATGATATAGTTCTAAATGAGAATAAAATTCCCTTGATTACTAACCAGAGTGATCATGGTTTTGAATTTTTAAATTGTTATTTTGAAACATTTGTTAGTTAAAAGGGAATTATCTATAATTTTTCGACATCTAGAACTCCACAGAAGAATAATACAGTTAAATGATAAAATTCAACCCTTAAAAAATTACATTAACCATATTATTTTAATACTCAATAGATAAAAATTTATGGTATGAATCCATATATACCTCTTATTACGCTATGAATCATAGTTTACTCTGTTATTTTTAAGTAAAACTCTTTATGGGTTGTATACCAGAATAAATCCAAAAATCTATTACTTCAGAGTCTTTGGATGTCATGTATTGATTTTTAATATTAAGTATCATCTTCATGAATTTGATTAAAATGTTGATAACATTATTTTTCAAGTATATTTGTATAAAGCTTCGTCAAGGTTTCAGAAAATGGACAAATAACTTAAATAAACTGTACAAGTCACATTTTATGATACAAACCATTATATTTTTTTAAAATGTTCAGAAATTATTCTAGTTGGTTGGGTAATTTAAATTCCTTCTCCTTTATTTCCAAATGTTAAACCAAAACCATCAATAGTTACTGATTTATAAGCTAGTATAATAAAAATTTCATGTCTTGAAGATATTCTAATAGAAGGTCACATCCAATAGTTGAGAGAAAATATTCATTTTTACCTAGAAAACTATAAATCATAGGATATCATCCCACTAGTAATATCATTAGGGATATAGGATATCTAGAAAAAACAATAATTTCTCTATGAAATTAATGTGATCATCTTGAATTCGTATCTAAATTAAAACCATAAACAAAAGATGATTCCTTGGGTGATCAATGTTAAATAAGGGGCATGAAACACAATCCTAATGAGTTTTAAAGGAAAAAAGTTTGGGCCTTGGTTAAAAAAATAATATTCTAGTTATATGAGTGAATGATATCATATGAAATAAGAGTGAGGATAATGGAATAATCCTTAAGAATAATTCCATGTATTATTACTAAGGGTTGTAGTTAGTAATAATTCCTAGATTATGTTGAGACTTTTTCTTTGGTATCTAGACTCAAATCCATGCATATCTTACTAGCCTTCAATGTACATAGGAAAATTAATTTATTTTAAATTGATAAAAAGAAAAATTTCAATAACATATATGTTTAGGAGAATGTTTATATGGAACAAAAAACTATTTTGATGATATCAATTTGCTGGAACATGTATTTGATATTACCAAAGAACCCAATGGACATAAACATGCTTTAAGATATTGGTATGATAATTTATCTAGATTTTTACTTCAAAATATTTTTATTAAAGGATTGGATGATCCAAATCTCTTTATTAAGAAACTTTTTCAAGACAACAACATTTTAAAATTTTATATTAATAAAATTATCATTGGTTTGAATCAAAAATCCATCAAAGATAGTTTTTTAGAACTTGTACAAAGTGAATTTGAGATGAGTATGATGGATTAAATTAATTACTTCCTCGGTTTTCAAATAACTCAATGAACATAAGGAACTATATTAACTTAACATAAGTATATCATTTATATACATAAATTATTTGGTTTTGAATATTATTATGGTATAAGTACTCTTTTAGGTACCTCAACTAAACTTGATCTTTATAATAATTTGAAATTAGTCTATCTAAAAAATTTTACAGGGATGATCAAAGTTTAATTTATGTAAAAACAAGTTGACCAAAAATTATATACATTGTGTGATTCTGTACATGATTGCAAGAAAATATAAAGATGTACCATCTTAAATAAGTTAATTCCATTTTACACCACCTTAAATTAACCTCGGAAATTTTATTATATTATTCTTTCATAATATATTTTATTATTAATATTTAATTGGATACACTTTAGTGGTTATAATATTGATCAAAAGAGTATATCTTGAACTTTTTGTTTCCTTTGTTAATCATTAGAATCATGGTCCAACATGAATCAACACTCAATTTCACACACCAAAACTAAAGTTCAATATGTATCAGTTAGAATTTTTTTCACTATATTGTTGTTGATAAAACACACATTTATAGATTTGGGTTTTATTTTTACTCAAGGTTCAATTATTTTTTATATAACAAGTTATCTATCATTATCTAGAAACCTAAATGAATGGAAATGTAAAAATTATATTGACAAGACATAATTTTCTTCAAGGACACTTAAAAAAAGAGAAATTATTCTTCATTTTATTAGAATATGGTATCATCTTTCTTGTAGTGACTCGAACCCATAAGCCTGGAGCTATTGTCTTCCACTAATTACATTGGCATGAATATAAGGAATCATGTCATGAAGGACCTGATGGTTTAGTAGTCTTAGTAAAACAGATACATCAAAGAGTATTGTATTAAAAATGACCACACTATTTACAACATGATGTTTTCTTATTTATAAATAAATAAAATCTAGGATAAATATAATCTATCATGTTAATCCCTATGTTTCTTTAATATTACACTTCTTGGGCTCTTGGGGAAGAAACATAATAAGGGTGAGCACAAATGATCAGTAATGGAAAAATATTGCGGAAACAATAATGAATCAATGAGAGAAATAATTATGCAATGGTAAATAACTAAACATACATACCATGTAATCAAAAAACTTAGAGGGAAGTGCCCAAACAATATTGTAAGAAAATAATTGGAAAGACATGACATTCAAAAAATAGGATAAGGAAAAATAAATTAGGTAAGGTAAGAAACTAAAACACATGTCGCCTAATTAATGAGCTGAAAATGAAATGTATCCATATATATCAATGAAAAATATCATGGAAATATAATAACTGAAACTAAATGAGGAAAATTAATTCTTAATGGAAATCATGTCTAAGGAACATGAAAACCAATACCATCAAGACCATTCACAAGATGGTTTAAATTAAGGGTAGAAACCTTTTTGAAAAACTTATTTTTCTCATGAGAACCTATAGATTCACCGAAGATCTATGTAAAGTCTAGGATCCACCCATCATTTCTAGTAAAACAAATTCCTTATATTGCATAATAAAAATAAATAATATGAATTATCAAATATTTTTATTTATAAATAATACATAATTATCAATATTTTCCAAAAATAATCAAATAACTGTCAAAGTAGACACCGTATGTAAAATGGTATATGGTTTAAAAAATAATAATATCCTTGATAAATTAAATGGATAATTTTGGGTAAATTTGATGATCAATGATCATATTAAATTGAATATTTCAAGGAGAATAAAAAATGATTCACAGAAGTGAATGTGAATATTATCCTTGTATAATTCAATAATAAACCATCCAGAGGATGAATAAGGATGGTATCAATACAACAATCTCAAGTGGAGTAAACATAAAGGGTTTTTGTTGATGATGAATAGAAATACTATAAAAATATACTTTAAAAGTATTCTTGCGGATAATATCTTTTTATTTTGTAATGCCTTTTGAAAACCCTTGTTTTTGAAAATCTGTATTAAAAACATTTTCAATAAAAATTAACCTTTTATACATGACAAGAATGCTTCAAAGAAATGATGGCGGGTAAATCTATACATGACATATGAGGTAGAAAGAACATTCCTTTTGAATGGTTAATGGTTAGAAAGATTCCTTATTTGGAAACTGAAATATAGATTCATTAGAAAACATTTGAAAATGAAAAAATTGTAAAAATGTCTTTACCAAATCATTTTGGAAAAAAAATTTAAATCCTTTTAATAAAAATTGTTTTTTAAGAAAATAGGTTCTTCGAGTAAGAGAGTAATAAATCATGTTTTTCTGAAAATACATTTTCTAAAACAAGTTGAGTACCAAAGAGTGGAAAGATGGTACAAATACTTGAAAAATTCAATGAATAACTTGAGGAGAATAAAATGAAAATTTTTATTGAAACATTATTATATAATTTCCTTAAATGTAAATACCATTTAAAGATCATTAAATTTATTATTGAGGAAATAAATCTTTAAACATTCCAAAGTGTTCTATATCACTTTGAAACATTTTAAATCATAAACCTCTTAAAGGAAAAATATTGAATGCCTATTTCAAATAATATGAAGATAAATGAATTAATGATATAATATATTTAAATGGGTAGTATATAGGCAATAAAAAATAATAAAATGTGGAACATGCTATTTATCTCACAAAAGAAAAAATTGAGACGAAAATCTATTACATTGTGTTTCCCTTTGGGCGAATATCATTTAACATCATGTATAATAAAAATATTTTAATTTTATACTTTCTTGAGAACCTTTTCCATTTTTCTCATTACTTTTATCTTGCTTTTTTCTATGTTGTATACAACTACTTACAATTATGTTTACATTGGGTGTTGTGACCAAATTCATTTTTGTGTTAAAAATGTCTTTGGTAGGTCAACAATAGTCAATGGGGTCATTATATAATATCTCCAAAATAATAACCATTATATAATTATCATATTATACATTAGATATAATTTTAAAATCAATAATGAAATATGGTTATAAAAAATGTATCAACATTATGATCATGAAGACGGTTGGTCATACGTACGCATGAGTGACATTCTCATTTTTCAATGATCATTATGGAATGAAGGTAAGTAGCATTACATATTTAGACAATGATAATTATATCATAAATACATTATTATTTAATCATTTATACTTATAGATATAATTATTGTGATGAAAAATGAATCACATCTTGTTGAGGAGGCAATAGTCCACACATCCATGATCGACGTTGTCACTTTTTACTGTGTGTGAAAGGGTAATAAATTAGATGATATATATATTTAAATAAAAGTAATTATATAATTAATGTCTTATATATATTTTTATGTAATATATTTTTAATTATAGTCATCTTTTATATATTCCATGTAACATGTGAATGGATCACATCTCTTTGAGGGGGCGATAGTCCACACTATCTTAAATGATGTTATCGTATTAATGAAAAAAGGAATGTATTAAAATAATTTAGAATAAATGGATTAAATAAGTATAAAGACATAATAAATTTCATATATATCATTTATAAGAATATTTTACAACATAATGGCCACCATGATAGGTGGTAAGGTAAAAATGAACAATCATCATTTTGTGAGGCAGTAATTCGTTCTACATTGAAACATTATGATCATGACCAATTATATGTATGTGTGTGTAAGTGTAGGTTTAAACCATACCATAAAAAAGTACGAGTATATTTATGAAATTTTTTTTAATACAAGTATAGAAAAAGAATATTTGCGGGGTTAGAGAATGGAAATAAAACTAAAGAGGTTAGGGAAAAATGTTACCCCTTAATCGGGTAACTTTTTTGGTTTTCACAAAAAGGCATTCTTGGAAAGATTTATACCCAAATATAGGATTAAAGGTAGAGTGGAGGGGTGTTTGTAATATATTTGGGTAGATAGTGGCTGAAACTAACTGTTTTTATATTTGTGTGGAATGAGGAGAGGTGGTTGCTATTTATAAGTGAGGATAAGGACTCAGTCGGTAGGATTGAAAAAACATTAGGTGTACACATGTTTTGTAAAGACAAGGAATTTCCATGTACATTTTTTTTAAATATATGTTAATTTTACTAGTCTAAAACAATTTACGGCATTTGATTCCGAGGCCCAGAGTACCCAGAGGAAATTTCTACAGTTTTGTTCGGGTGCATCCAGTAAATGTGCAAGCGGGGTTTTCTAACTATTAAACCGGTGCTCGGAAGTGAAATCTGAGGGCATTGTTGAACTCATAGTGCCAATATTCACTTAATAAGACTTTAACCTTGATGACAGTTGGCCGAGAGTGAAAGATAAATTTTTTTGGTTTTTCGTGGAAATAATAAAATAAAATAAACACATGTTATATTTTATTTTTTTGTTAAAAACCTCCAAGTGGAAGTTGAGGTGTGGGGACCACCATACCTTAACCTCCCATGAGAGGTTGTGGTGGTGGGGACCATCGAAGGCCTAAACCTCTCAACTCCAACAATAAATGAGGGAGAGCCTCTTCAAATCCTCCAACATTAATTCTGCCAATCCTCCTAAATTAATTGATCCAACCCTTAGTATCCTTCATTTTGAATTTTATGCCAACTCTACCCATTTATTATTTCCAATTAATTAAGCCAACTTGATTGCCAATAAATTAAATAGATAATTTTTTTTATTTTTTTGGATATTCATTTGTTGGAAAATTATTGGGAAGAGGGGGAACGTGGGAGAAATCTCTTTAATGAAGAATGCTCCGCCAATGAAGAACACCGACCTCCTTCGACCTTCTTCCTTGGGAATTTTTCTGACGTGGGACGTCCTCATCTACAGAGAATCGATGACCGTACTACCTCCTTGTTCCATCATCAACAAATGAATGAGGTAGGGGTTTATATTCATGATAATACTTTTATCATATTTCTTACCTTGGTTTCTTTTGGGGTTTGGGAATGAAACGTTGTGGGAATTTGTATGCTTGTCGTTCTTCTTTCTTGGTTTTCCATATGATACCACCCTAATGCAGAGGGTATGGTCCAAACCAACATGTCCAAACCCCTCCACCATTCTTCTTTGGTGTACTCTTCGAAATGGAGGAAGGCGATGAAGGCGATGAAGGTGATGAAGGAAACGGTTCCACCACTCGCATCCTACTTGACCTGTGCCGCCCCTGCGGCGTTCCTCCCTCCCGGACGAACCGACTGTGTGCCCCAACTCCGTGACCCTACCGAACCGCCCCACGGTGCTTGGGCCTCCCTGCCGATCTAGCCCCGTGGTTCTTCGGCCTCGCGACCCACGGTGCTCCGGCCACTCGGCCACACCGGCCACGCACCCACGCGGCACCCATGCCTCCTAGACGAACCGGCCCCGCAGCCCTCTGAGCTGCCCTGTCTGACACCACCCATCAGCCCTCCAAGACACTTCGTCTCGCGCTGCCCGTTGGACCTATGATCCTCCCTCGCTTGCGCCTCCCACGACCCTCTAAGCCATCATGGCTCGTGCCGCCCGCGGCATTCCCAGTAACCGCATCTCACGCCGCCCGCTGGCCCTCTGAGCCGCCCCGCGGCCTGGAGCCCTCGCGGCCTCCTGTGACCCTCTGTGGCCCCTCACAGACTATTGGGCAAGACTGACCCAATAGGCCGGGCCGCACTGCGTGCCCGGCCAGACCCAGCGGGTGGGGTCGGGTCAGTCCGACCGTGTCGGACCAGACCCGGGCCCACTAAGGCCCATTTATTTTATTTTGGCCATAACTTCGGCACCAGAAATCCGTTTGAAGAACTTTCTATGGCATTGAAAATCTTGGAGGGAATCATTCCATTTGAGAGATAACCCACTGAGATTTATATTGAGGTGAAAAAATGTCAGGTTGGATCGAGCACAAATCCAACCGGGCCCCTAGGACTAAAAGGATAATAACTCACAGACTAGGGGTCCGACTAACGCGTCGTCTATTGCATTGAGAACCCTATGTCATGGAGGACCTTTGAGATATTTATTCATGAGACTTTGTGATGGTTGGAGTATTGACCAGTTTCTTATGTAGTATATCCTTCTCGAGACGAGCAAGCATAGTGTGGAGACCTAGTAGCTGGCTGAGACCTGACGACTACTGACCGTTTCAACTCGGAGTCACTCGACTATCCCAGTGGGGATCACCTTGGTGTCGTAGAAAACCCATAGTGGGGAGATCCTTGGTGTCGTGGCGGACCCACGGTACTTGACGGGATGAGTACCTCAGCAGGCTACAAGGTGGAGTGCACTTGGTGACATGGTAGACCCATGATGGGGAGCACGCTTGGTGACGCGGCAGATCCATGGTACTCCATAGGAGGAGTGCCTCAGTAGTCCAAGGTTAGTGGGAAGCATCTTGGTGTCGCGGCAGGCCCACTGTACTCAATAGAGGAGGAGTTATCCAGCAGCTGAGGTTTCGACAATGTGACTGGGAATGTTACTTGATACTACCCCTAGAATAAAATCTTAATTTGAGCTGAGTCATTTTTTTTTGGATTTTCCTCATGATTGATATGGTTTACTTGATAACATAGGTATATGTATGGGCATATAGCTATTTAGGGTAATATGTTATTTCATACTTTGTGGTTTATCCTTGTTTGATTTTGTGAGACCATGAGGGTCTCGAGGTCCCGAATGAGTATTGTAATACTCACCCCTGCACGGGCTATTCCCGCACCCTATTGTGTTGGACGCAGATGACAGACGACGCTGACTGAGGACATGAGTACCAGGATTAGATGGTGCCCGGAGGTGGACCATATGATGTGTCGACACGCGGAATATAGAAATGGATGTGGAGTGATGAGGAGGCAATATTTACTTACCCTTTAGGTAGGAACATTAGAGGAAGACCCAACAACTAAATTTTATTTTTCATCAGTTGTATTGCATTTTAGTTGTACTTGTACTTTTCAGTTGGGCTTTTATTCTGTCCCCTTTTTTACTTTTTGTACTCACTTGTTTACTATATAGTAGACTTACGTTCATATCTTTCTTTGTGTTTGGTTTCATGTGTTTACAGGATATAAAAGATATTCATACCCCGTTTTAGGGAATATGCCTTTGGTGCTTGTCACAAGCCCCTAGCCTATAAAAGGCAATCTAGGGGTAGTCACGACATGGGCCCTGGGGGACGGGTCATGACAAATTGGTATCAGACGAATCGGTTCTACAACAGAACTTAGGACTCTAACCTTTTTTGTGAATCAATAGTGTTAAATGTATTGAGTGCAGTTTTCAGTTCTGGGAGTCCAGTGTTGGTGCAGTGGCCGACGTATCCATACACAAGGACCCTGACTTATGATTTCTGATTAGTGCATAAAAACACTGATTTTGTGTTTTTTTCAAAAGTTTTCTTTTTTCCAACTCACCAGGTTAGCTCACTAGGTATAACTTTTTAACCACAGCCCACCTGTTTATTTTCTGGAAGCCCCCACACAGGCAACGAGCTAGAATTCCAAGAATAGTATGCACTGATAGCCCACCGAGAGATGAGGCCTCGATGCAGGGCCCTTTTCCAGTAGAGGCACCAGTGCTACCATTACCCGTTGGGCCAAAGATGCCACCAGCCCCAGTAGCAGACAGTGCATGCCCCTTGAGTGTGTTGCACGAGTTCCAGTGCCAAAGGCCACCCAGGTTTAGGGGAGAGATGGACCCACAGGTGGATGAGGTTTGGATGGAGGTTGTGGTGAGAGTTTTCTGACTGGTAGGGACACCAGCCGATCTCATGGTGATTCTTGCTGCCAACCTTCTACAAGCACCAGAAGGAAGATGGTGGAGATTGATGCTCCAGGTTCACGATGAGGTGACGCTTCTCTGGGAAGACATTGAGAGCCTGTTTCGGGTAGAGTTCATCCCAGAAACTCTTTGTGCAGTGCGCATACATGAGCTACTTCATCTGCAGCAGGGCAGCATGATTGTGGCTCAATACTCAGTGAGGTTCACAGACCTCTCACATTAATCCAATAATATGGTGCGAGACCCATTCTTCATGGCTCGGACCTTCGAGTAGGGACTCAGGCCAGAGATTAGGGCTTTGATGATCTCACTCAGCATCCCAACACATGCGGGGGTGCAAGAGAGGGCCCTCATGGTTGAGAGATTCCTTGCTGAGAAGTCACCAACAGCGAGACCCACTACCAGTCATCATATAGTTGAGTCTTCTAAAAATGGTAGTAGACAAACGTCATAGAGGTCCCAAGGTACCATACCTATAGGTGGATGACTGCATGACTCATGAATGGTTGTTTGGGGAACCCATAGTGGAGCCAATCATGCCAGGAGAGGGCAGTGTTACACATGCGGCAGGCGGGGTCACATGTGTCATGACTATCCGAACCGTCATACGAATGATCAGTAGACGGTCAAAGGACTGCCCAGGTAGAGACATATGCTCGACCAAGGTGGTCTTCTGGGAGCAGGAGGATGTGGAATTGGAGCTTGTCGTGCAGCTGGCGGTGGGTGAAGATTCGAAATGTTACCGCCACCACCACCAGGAGGTCCACACCGACCACAGGGAGTGGGTGGAATGGTGAGATATTATCTCTAGGTAGCTGAATCCTATGATCATGTCACTCCGGAGATGATACAATGTACGATCTGTGTCTACTCCACCTTATCTGCAGTACTTATAGACAAAGGTTCCAGTAATTCTTTTGTTTCTACTACCCTCGTTCAGGGCTCGGAGAATCGGACATAGATTTTTCCTTGATCCTTACAGATATAGACTTCTATGGGAGCGGATTCGACGATTACACACTGGTATCGATAGTGTTATCTTACTCCAGGAGGCGAGAGCTTCAACTGGGATCTCCTAGTATCGGCGTCAAGGCCTTACGACGTCATTTTGGGTATGGACTGGTTATCAATATTCCAAGCTCAGATTGATTGTATTAGATAAAAAGTGCGGCGTGTCGCACGGATGGGACCAGGTTTACCTTCACTAGTTAAAAGGGAGCCTTTTCAGTACAGTATGGACTTACCCAGAGGAGAGTGAAGCCGATCACTCATCAGTTGGCTAGCCTTACCCTCGCAACGATCGATGTGGAGTGTCTGAAATATCCTATGGTGCTGGACCAGTATGCAGATGTCTTCCCTGATGATGTTCCAGGTCTACCTCCTCATAGAGAGGTGGACTTTCACATTTACTTATACCCCAGGACAGCACCGATATCTACACCAGCATATCAGATGGCTCCCGCGGAGCTTCATGAGCTGCGGGTATAGCAAGAGGACTTGCAGGGGAAGTGATTCATTCGACCTAGTGTTTCACCATGGGCAGACCCGATTCTATTCACCTAAAAGGTGGATAGGAGATTGAGACTATGTGTCGACTATCGGTGCCTGAATCAGGTGACCATGAAGAAAAATTTCCAACTCTCAAGGATTTATGACCTCTTCAATCAGTTGAAGGGAGCATGGTTGTTCTCAAAGATAGACCCTAGATCAGGCTATCACCAGCTCAAAGTACGAGTTTAGGATGTGTAGAAGACAACCTTGAGGTGTCGATATGGCCACTAAGAGTTAATATTTATGAAATTAAGCATAACCAACACTCCAGCAATGTTCATGGGACTCATGAACATGATCTTTCAGTCGTACCTTGATCGCTTCATAGTAGTCTTCATTGATGACAATCTGATCTACTCGACTACTAAATAGGGACATGCCTACCATATGTAGGTAGTATTGGACACACTCCAAGAGCACCAGTTTATGGTAAACTCTCGAAGTTCCATTTTTGGATCCGAGAGGTTCACTTTCTGGGACATGTCATATCAGATGCTACAGTTTCATTAGACCAGCGAATATTGAGGCGGTACTTTCTTGGGAGCCACCCAGGAGTGTGACGGAGGTACAAAGTTTCCTATGTTTGGATGGATACTACCTGAGGTTTTTTTTTCATACTTCTATAGAGTTTAATCACCACTATCAGCCTTGAAGAATAAGGGGAAACCATTTTTTTGGTTGGAGAAATGTCAGTGGAGTTTTGAGGAGATGAGGGAGAGGCTGACTAGTTCCCTATCATGAGGCTTCCAGAGGACGGAATAGGGTACGTAGTCTAATGCGACGCATCAGGGACCAGACTCGAATTTTTCCTAATGCAGGATGGAGCAGTGATCGCTTATGGTTTGCAACAAATGAGACAACACATGTAGAACTATGTTACTCATGACCGGAGTTAGCAGTAGTGGTCTTTGCCTTGAAGATGTTGCAACACTATCTGATGGGTGAGAATTTTACCATGTACTCTTATCAGAAGAGGCTCAGGTATATCTTCTCCGAAAAGGACTTGAACCAGGGACAGAAATGTTCTATTGAGTTCCTCCAGAACTCTAACTTTGAGATAGTCTATACTCTGGGGAAGGGGAACGTTGTATTAGATGCACTTATTAGGAGGTATGGTATATAGCTGCTAGGTGAGGTGACAGACCAACTGGATCCTTTAAAAATATCATTTGTGGATAGAGATGGATCATCCTTCCTTCAGTCTCTTACAGTCACTCCCCCACTCCTTCAGTGATTCAGGGTGGCGCAGCATGAGTATGCTAACTACGAGACACGATGTGCTCAGATATCCACAGGACATGCACCTGATGGATTTTCTGAAGGTGGGGAGAATGTTATCCTCTTCAGAGTATGTACCATGGTACTAGTTTCAATTCAAGAAGAAGTGATAAGGTAGTTCCACACATCCCCTCTAGTGGTACATCCAGGAGTGGGGAAGATATATTCGGACCACTACTGATAGCACTGGTGGCCGGGAATAAAGAAATTAGTTGCAGAGTTTGTTTTGTGATGCCTCACATGTCAGCAAGTGAAGGTAGAGCATTAGGTACCAGTATGATTGATTCAGCCTTTATAGGTCCCAGAGTAAAGGTGGGATGGGATATCTATGGACTTTTGTATATGACTTCCACATACATTAAGGGGGCATGACTCGATTTGGGTGATCGTTGACTGACTCACCAAGTTGTCCCACTTCATACCAATCAGATAGTAGGGTTCAGTAGAGAGCTTTAGATGCCTCTATGTGCAGGAGATTATGAGGAAACGTGGAGTAACCTCAATGATTGTCTCCGATCATGATGCATGTTTTACTTCCCAGCTATAAAAGGTTTTGGACGTGGCTTTCGAGATGCAGATTCGTTTGAGCACCGCCTTCCATCCTCAGAAAAATTGCCAGACTGAGTGGACCATTCAGACCCTCAAGGACAAGTTGCGTGGCTGTGTCCTCGACTTCGATCGTAGCTGGGAAGATCACATGCCTTTGGTGGATTTTGCATACAACAATAGCTATCACTACACCATTGGGATGCCACCTTTCGAGGCATTGTATGGGAAACCTTGCATATCACCCTTGTGATGGATTTACCCATGGGAGTCATCACTCGTGAGACCAAAGATTGTATGGGATACCACAGAGAAGGTGCAGATCATGCAGGAGTGGATGAATACTAGATAGAGCCGGAAGAAGTCATATGCTGATAGGATATGGAGACCTCTAGAGTTTGAGGATGGTGACCGTGTCTTTCTATGGGTCTCAATTTGATGAGGATTATAGTGGTTTGGCCGAGGTGTCAAGTTATCTCTCAGATTCATCAGAACTTTTCAGGTCCTCAATAAAGTTGGGGAGGTGGCATACCACTTTGCTCTTCCACCTCAGTTCCACCAGGTGCACAGCTTCTTCCGCGTATCCCAGCTGAGGAAATATGTGCATGACCCTTCTCACATCATCGACCATGGAGATATGGACATCGACGATGGGGTGAATCTTATGGAAGATCTAGTAGATATTGAGGATCGACAGGAACAGGTCCTTTGTGGATGGTCGATACCTCTGGTGCGCATTTTCTGTCAGCATGGGAACCTCCGGGAGAGCACATGGGACCGGGAGGCTTAGATGTGTGCTCAATACCCCCACCTGTTCCCTTAGTTTGAGTTGTCGCTTAAGGGGATGTAAAGCTTGAGGTGGGGAGAATATAAAGACCCAGAATTTCCATGTAATTTTTTAAATATAGGGGAATTTTACGAGTTCGAAAAAATTGACGGCACATGAGTCCGAGGCTCGGAGTGCCTTGAAGTAACTTATGAAGTTTTGTTCAGGTACATTTAGTAAACGTGCGAGTGGGTTTTTCTAGCAATTGAACTGGTGATAAGAAGTGAAATCCGAGGGCATCGTTGAACTTGTAGTTCCAGTATTTACTTAAGAAGACTTTCACCTTCATGGTTTTTGGTTGAGGGTGAAAGATAATTTTTTTTGTGGCTTTCATGGAAATAATAAAATAAAATAAACACACTTTTTATTTTATTTTGTTTGTTAAAATCCTCCATGTGGATGTTGAGGTTGTGGGACCCCCAGACCATAACCTCTCATGGGAGGTTATGGTGGTGGGGACCACCCGAACCTAACCTCCCATGAGAGGTTATGGTGGTGGGGACCACACAAGGCCAAAAACTCTAAACTCCAACAATATATGAGGGGGAGACTCCTAAACGCCTCCTACATTAATTGTGCCAACCCACCTTAATTAATTGAGCCAACCCTTGGTATCATCCATTTTGAATTTTATGCCAATGCAACCCATTTATTGTTTCCAATTAATTAATCCAACTTGATTTCCTACAAATTAAATAGATAAACATATATTATTTGATTGGATATTCATTTTTTGGAAAAGTATTGGGGAGAGGAGGAACTTGGGAGAGAGCTCTCCAACAAAGAACGCTCCCCCAACGAAGAACATTGGCCTTCTTCAACCTCCTTCCTCGGGACTTCTTTTGATGTGAGGCATCCTCATCTACTGTGAATCGATGACCATACTACCTCCTTGTGCCAACATCAACAAATGAATAAGTTTGGGGGTTTATTTGAGTGATAATACTTTTCCCATATTTATTACCCTGGCTTCTATTGTAGTTTGGGAATAAAACATTGTGGGAAGTTGTATTCTTGTCGTTATTTGTTCTTGTGGAGCCATATGCTACCACCCTAACACGGAGGGTACGGGCCAAGCCAACATGGCCCGACCCCTCCTCTATTCTTATTTGGTGTACTCTTCAATATGGAGGATGGGGAGGAAGGAGATGAAGGTGAAGAAGTAAATGACGTCGCCACCCGCGGCCTCCGCGACCTGCACCAGCCCTGTGTCATTCTGCCCTCCCGGCTGAGCCGGCTGCACGCCCCGGCTCCGTGCCATAGCCAAGTCGCCCCGCGGTGCTCCGGCCTCCCGACCAAACCTGCCATGTGCCCCGTGGCGCTCTGGCCTCCCTGCTAAACCAACCCCGCACCCCCGTGGTGCCTGAGCCTCTTAGCTGAACCAGCCTCGCGACCCTCCAAGTCGCCCCGACTTGAACCGCCCGTATCCCTCCGAGTCGCCCTGGCTCGCGCCATCCGTCAGCCCTCCGAGCCACCGTGTCTTGCGCCACCCGTTGGCCCTGCAAGTTTCCCCAGATCGCGACACCCTTGGCCCTCCGAGCCACCCTAGCTAGCTCCGCCCATAGCCCTCTGATCCACCCTGGATCCCACCGCCCGCTGGCCCTCCAAGAAGCCCCCACAGAGCCACCCCGTGGCCTTGCACCCTTACGGCTACTCGTGGCCCTCTACGGCCCCTCACGACCTATCTGGCCAGACCGAGTAGGCCGGGATGTCCCAACAATCCGGGCCGCACTGCGTGCCCAGCCAGACCCAGTGGGTTGGGCCGGGTCGACCCTGGTCGGACTAGACTCGAGCCCACTATAGCCAATTTATTATCTTTTGGCCATAACTTTGGCACCGGATGTCAGTTTGACAAACTGTTAGTGGCGCTGTAAATATTGGAGTGAGTCGGTCCCTTTAAGAGATATCCCCACTGAGATTTGGATTGAGGTGGGAAATGGTCAGGTAGGATCGAGCACGAATCCAACCGGGCCCCCGGGACTAAAAGCCTAACAACTCACAGACCAGGCATCTGATTGACGTGAAGTCTGTTGCGTTGAGACCCTATGTCTTGGCGTACCATTGAGATACTTCTTTGTGGGACCTCATGATAGTTGGAGTGTCAACTGGTAGCTTGTGGAGTGGATCCTTCTAGAGATGATTCAACATAGTGCGGAGACCTAGTAGCTGGCTGAGACTTGATTACTGCTAACCGTTTCGACTCGGAGTGACTTGACTAGCCCAGTTGGGGTGCCTTGGTGTCGAGGAAAACCCACAGTGGGAAGCACCTTGGTTTCATGTGAGACCCAGGATACTCGACAGGAGGAGTACCTCAGCAGGCTACGAGGTGGATCGTGCTTGGTGACATGGTAGACCCATGGTGCGGAGCGTGCTTGGTGATGTGGAAGATCCATGGTACTCGACTTTAGGAGTACCTCAGTAGTCCAAGGTTAGTGGGAAGTATCTTGGTGTCACGGAATACCCCCTGTACTGAATAGAGGAGGATTTCTCCAGCAGCCAAGCTTTTGACAATGTGACTGGGGATGTTACATGATACTACCCCTAAAATAAAATCCTGGTTTGAGCTGAGTCAGTTTTTCTGTGTTTTCCACATAATTGAGATAATTTACTTGGTAACTTAGTTATATGTATGGGAATATACCTAAGTAGGGTTCTCTGTTGATTTCATACATTGCGGTTTATCCTTGTTGGATTTTGTGACACCTCGAGGGTCTCGGGGTCCCTACTGAGTATAATTATACTCAACCCTACATGGGCTATGCCCATACCTTATTGTGTTGGATGCAGATGAAGGACAATGCTGACTGAGGACGTGAGTACCAGGAGTGCATGGTGCCCAGAGGTGGACCATGCGGTTTGTCGACACGTGGAGGAGATGGACGGATATGGAGTGCTGAGGAGGCGATATGAACCAACCCTTCAGGTAGGAACCTCGGAGGATGACCCAACAACTGATTTTTCTCTTTCATCAGTTGTATTTCATTTCATTTTTACTTGTACTTTTCAGTTGGGCTTGTATTCTGGCCCCTTTTTACTTTTTGTACTCACATGTTTACTATACTGTTGACTTATGTTTGTATCTTTCTATGTGTTTGGTTGCGTGTGTTTATAGGTTATAAAGGAAATGCCTTCCCAATTTTAGGGAATATGCCTTTGGTGCTAGTCGCTACCCTCTAGCCTATAGAAGGCGACCTTAGTGTAGTCGCGGCATGGGCCCTGGGGGACGGGTCATGACATGTTATTAACTTTTAAAAGAAAGAAAAAAACAAAAAAAAAAATCTATAATTTTAGGTTAATGAACGAATTATATCTATAAAATATATGATGGAAAAGTTTCTAGGTCATTTTTTCCCTTAAGTTAATGGTTTATTCATTTATTAAGGTTAATTTTACCTTAATAGTTGTAATTAATTTTAATAACTTTCACTAATATTTTTTGTGAAAAAAAATATTGTATTATTATACATTATAAATTATTGTTATTTCATATAAGGAATTAATTTATCCAAATTCCATTTATATAAGTGGAAATAATTAATTTAAATTTAATCCCACAGACAGGACGATAATGCAGGTTTTTAAATTAAAAAACATCTAAATGTTTTCTATATATTTATAATCAATTTCATAGTGAAATTTTTCCCAATTACATAAACTATATTGATTAATAAAAATATTATCCAATTAAACTTTAAAACTAATTATAAATTTAATTTAACCTTATAAATAAATTAGATGAAAAAGTAGTTTTGAACTAAAAATCAATATTTTTAACTATTCATTAAAAATGACATGTTTATGAAAATATAAAAAATTCCCCCTAAACTAATTTTGAAGTATCTATTTAAAATATGAAGATAATTTAAAAATATTAAATCAATAAAAATGTAAAAATGCATATTTAAAATGGGTTTTCCATTAAAAGATGGTAAAATTATCATCATAAAAATATAGGTTTTTATATGTGAAATAGGGTTTATTATTATCTTATGCATATAAAGCCTAATGGATAAATATAAAAATATTTGATTGAATATATAAAATATATATTTAATTAAAATAATTAACTATTTTTAGATAATTATTTTTATTATGAAAAAACCCTTTTGGAATCATAAAAAATAATATTTTTTTATATTCAATAGTTCCTAATTTTTATTTCTCATTAATTGGTATCCCATGAATTATTTTACATTTTTATAAACCCTAAAATTTTTATAAATAAGTTAACACTATTCATATCTTCTAACATAATATATAGGTTATATCATATTATGTTAAATAAAATTAATTTAATTTATCATTATTAATTTGTGAAACTAATTCTTACATGTAACACAAGCTATCGAGGAAGGCCGCTCTTGTGTGTAATACAAGCTATCTCGGTGTTTCATTAATTACAATCTATATCATATTTTTAATTTATTTTAAATATTAAATATAGTAGTGTCTCATTATATTATATTCTCTCAAGCACTTGGTTATGTTGGTCATACACACTATCGAATACAATTTTAGACATTATAATTTCAGGGAGTTACATTCTACCCACCCTAATTAAATTGCATCCTTGCAATTTAAAATTGATATTAGTGATAAATTTTTTGATATTTACTATATTTTAAATCCCACATCATGATAAGGGTTCATATGTCGTCCTCTATAAAAGAGAGAATGGAAAGTAAAAAGGCTCACATGGTCTACCATGTAAATGTGTCTCTAAGTAAGAGAACATTGATGGCATGTAGAGATACAAACAAGAAGGAACAAAATAAATATTTATAGGGAGTGGATGAGGTCATAAATCATAGACATGTGAATGATCAATAAAAAAGAGGATGTGATCAAATCCATAAATCATTGATGATTTATAAGATCATCAGTTTAAAATAAATAATGGTGTTAGGAAAACATTTTATTTATTTGTCATTTTCCTAATGTTGGGTAATTATTTTACTACCAAAGGATATAATGAAATATTATTACCTTATAGGTTTCAATTTCATATGAACAATCCTAACTTTTGGTTGTGATTTGATAAAATTCTAATTAATCCCTTTAATCCCATAAATTATTTATCAATAATGATTTTTTTTCTAAAACACTAAAAGAAACTTTTAAAGGATTGTGAGGCATATAAAAGAGTGACAAGTTAACCTATTTGTCTTTAAATATCTTCCAAAACCAATATGGTTAATAGAGTTATCTCTAATCATCAAAATTGATACTACTGGTCTGTTATTAACATTTATTAGTCAAACTTTCTAATTAAAAACAAGGAAAATACAACCATGAAATCACATAGTTCAGTGGTTGGCATGAAACCCTTATCATCCTTCAATCATAGGTTCAAGACCTAAGGTCTTGTGAGACTTGATTGGTTGTCGGCCGACTTACAGTATTTCCTTTTCTAAAACAGAATTAATATAATTTACAAAATAAATATGACGTACATACTTCTAATTAGGTTTATCACTAAACAACATTTTAACTGTGGTTTTCAATACACAATCAATACACAAACACTTCATCAATTTATTTCCACATAGGTTCTTCCATGATCTAGGGTTTATCCATAATATAATTCCTAGGATTTATAAATCATGAAACTTTATCTCCAATCTAATACACCTTAGGTTTAACATAGGTTATTTATTGTCATTATCCATTCAAATTATTCATACAGAATTGTAAATAAAAAGTGTATTATCCAATGAAAATCCCATAGTAGTTTCAAACTAGGTGCATAGTATGGCCCGTTGTCATGTACCAGATTACCCTGAGTCATGCTTAGAACACCTTGTCATATTTATTACTCCTAGGTACATCTATTCAATAACTATGTCTACTTGTATTATCTATAAAGGGTTGTATTTCTTGGAAGACCCACACAATTTCTTCCATACCAAAATTCTTGGATGTTATTTTATACTTATCCTCAAATTATACGTTAGTGTTATGTTATCTGACCTATGTTTTTCTAAATATAGTTATAAGGTTTGCTAATAAACATTCTCCGATACAAATTGCAGTGACCCTACCTCAGAACCATGGAGGTGGTGTCTACCACTAATTAAATTAGAATAATTATAAGGAATCAATCCCTAAAGGACTGGTCAATTTTGTAGTCTTGGTAGACCAGATAGATAAAAAATTGTTGCATTAGAAATGACTACATGAATTAATACATATTTTTTTCTTTTTTTTAAATACATAACTTCAAGTATAACTCTAATCCATGAAGTAAATCCTTACATATCATTCATAGTATGCTTCTTGCATTCATGGGTAAAGAAACTTAATAAGGGACAGCTCAAATTCTCATTAAGAAAAAAATTTAGAAAAAGAGGCGATGAATTAATGAGATAATTAATTATGGATTGGTATATAATTGAAGACACATATCATGTAACAAACAAACTGAGAAGAAAGTTCATAAAAATATATATAATGGTAATAAATGGAAACACCTTCCAATCAAATAAATAGATAACTAATAATAAATATCGAATGGTATGAAATTGAAACACATGATACTTAATCAATGAGATGAAAATAAAATGTATCTATAGACATTTCAATGAAAACAATTTGGATGAATAATAACTTAATTTCAATGAGGGAAATGATTTCTTAAATTACATTATGTCTAAGGTGCATGAAATCCTATACCTTCAATCCCTTTCACAAGATGGTTTAAATAAAGGGTAGAGGTCCATTTTCACAACTTATTTATCTCATTATAATCATGTCGATTCATCGAGGATCTATATAAAGTATGTTCTCCACCTGTCATTTCCAGTCCAAAACATTCCTTGTATCGAATAATCAAAATAAATAATAAACCTTATCAAAACTCCATATTGAATAAGGAGTATAGAATTACCAATATTTCTCCAAATAATCAAATAACTATCTAAGTAGACACCATATGAAAAATGGTATATAGTTTAAGAAATATTAATATCTATGATAAATGAAATTGATAATTTAGGGGAAATTCAAAGATCAACGATCATAAGAAATTGAATATTTCAAGGGGAATAAATTGATTCGAGGAATGAATGTGAATAATATCCTTGGTTAAATCAATAATAAACCATCAAGAGGAAGAATAACGATGGTATCAAATACAGTAATCCCAAATAGAGTAAAAATAAATGGTTATTGTTTTTAATTAATAGGAATACTATAAAAATAAATTTTAAAATAATTCATGTAGAAAATTACCTTTTTTTAATAAAACTTTAAAAACTGTTTCCTTGAAAATAAATTTTGAAAAAGATTTCATTAAAAAATAACCTTTTTATACATGAAAAGTAAGATTCAATTAAATTATAGCGGGTAAATTCATACATGTCTTATGAGGTAAAGGAACATATTTTTAATTGATAAAGGTTAGAAATCATCCTTATTCGGAAAGTGATAACAATATTCTATTAAAAACATTGATTAAAGTAAAAAAAGGGTAAAAATGTCTCTACAAAATCATTTTGAAAATATTTTTCAAAAAAATATAATAATACGTGGTTTTTAGAATAAAATAGGTTCTCTAACTAAGAGATGAATAATGTTGGGTTTTTTGAAAAACATTTTCAAAAAAATGTTTAGTACCAAAGAGTGAAAAATGGTAGTAATACTTGAAAAAGGTCCAGAATAACCATAGGAGAATAAATTATAGGTTTTATTTAATAATTTCAATATAATTTATTTGAATGAAAATACCCTTGAATGATCATTTAATTTATTATTTATTAGAATAATCTTTAAATATCCAAAGTGTCCCATACCACTTTGAAACATTTTAAATAATAAACATCTTCATGGAAAAATATTAAATTAATTTTATAAATACCTTAAAGTTAAATGAAATCATTATATAATATATATAAATGGGAAGTAGATACACTAAAAAAATATGTAAGTGGTAAAAATGATATTTATCTCATATAAGAAAAAAAGTGAGATGAATGTCCTTTACCTAGAATTTCCTTTTAAGTGAATGTCCTTTGAAGTCTTGTATAATAAAAATATGCTAATTTTATACTTTCTTTCGAAAATTTTTCATGTTTATCATTAATTTTATTTCACTTTTTACTATTTTTTATAAAACTACTTAATCAATTATTTTTATATCGGGTGTTTTTACCAAATTCATATTATGTGTCAAAGATGATTTTCATATGTAAAATATTTTCAAAGAGGTCATTATGTAACATATAAAGAATAATAAAAATGACATAATTATCATATTTATACATTAATTATACTTTTAAAATAGATCATTAAATAAAGTTATGAAAAATGAATCAACATTATGATCATGGAGATGGTAGGCCATACATACGCATGAGTAACGTTCTCATTTTTCAATGATTGTTATGGAAATAAGGTAAGTAGCATTAAATAATTCCATAATGATAATTAAATCATAAAAACATAACTACTTTATCATTTATACTTATATATATAATTCTTGTGATGAAAATAAATTCTTATGAGGTGGTAGTTGCACGTCTAGGATCAATATTATCACTTTTTAGTGTGTGTGAAAGGGTAATAAATAAAATAATCTATATATATATATATTTAAAAAATTAATTATATCATTAATATAATATCTATTTTTTATAGGTTTCAAATGTTTAATTATTATCATCTTATACATTCCATGTATCGTGTGAACCAATCACATCACTTTGAGGGAGTGATAGTCCACACTTCGCCAAATGATGATAACGTATTAACACAAAATGGAAAGTATTAAAGGTATATGTTTTAAAAGTATTAAAGAAGTATAAGTCATAATAAATATCATATATATCATATATAAATATATTTTCCATCATAGTGTCCACTATCAGAGGTGGTAAGGAGAAAATGAACCATCATCATTTTGTGAGGCAGTAATTCGCCGTACACAGAAACAATATAATCGTTACCCATAAGATGGAAGTCTGTGTAAGTGTATGTAAAAACAAAATAATATAAAAATACAATTATATTGATGATACATTATTTTATATACAGTTATATTACAATAATATTTTAGGGGTTAGAGAATTGAAATAAAACTAAAGAGGTTAAGGAACAATGTTACCTCTTAATTGGGTAACTAATTTTGATTTTAACGAGAAGTATTTCATGGAAGGATTTAAGAAAAAAAGGGAGGCTTCAAGTTCTAGGAGAGGTATTTTGGTAATCTATTTGATAATATATTGTCTGAGACTAATTGTTTTGAGAGGTGTCCAGATTTGGGAGTGGTGGTGGTCTTTTATAAGGGGTGAAAAAGACTCACTTGGTATTTTTAAAACATGTTAGGTGTACACATGTTATTACCTAAAAAAGTTACAAAAAAAACAAAAACACTCAATAATGGAATATTAAGTGCCAAACTTTGGGCCATAAAATAGGTTTTTACATGTGTATAGGTCATTTGGGCCTATAATTTTAAGGTTTAGTCCTTTATTAATCTTAAATTTTCCATAGTAATTCTAATTAATTTTAATCATGTTCGTTAATCCATTCGGTAAAAAAAAATTATCCGTATTATAAAATATAAATTATGATAATTACAAATATGGAGTCTATTATTAAAAATTCCAATCAAAGAAGTGGAAGTAATGAATTTAAATTTAATCCCACATACAGGATGCCATGTGGGATTTTAAATAAAAACATCGCAAAGTTTTCTATGTATTTATAATCAATTTGAAAGTGACATTGATTAAAATGACATAAATTTTATTAATTAAAAAAATATTATATAACTAAACATTAAAAATAATAACAAATATATATTTTATCCTAATAAATAATTTAGATGAAAAATCAGTTTTGAACTAAAGGTCAATATTTTAAACTAAACTTCAATATTTTGAACTAAAGTTTAATATTTTGAACTATTCATTAAAAAATGATAGGTTTCTGAAAAATATTAAAAATTCAAACTAACCTAATATTTATGTCTATATTTTAAATAATAAGTATATTTTTGTCTTATTAAATCAATAATATTGACAAAATTTATATTTAAAATGGGTTCTCTATTAAAAGGCCGTAAAATTGCCTTTATAAAAATATAGGCTTTTATTTGTGAAATATGGTTTATTCTTATCTTATGGACATCGAACGAAATGGATAAATATTAAAAAAAATTTATTGAATATATAACATATATATTTCATTAAAATCATTAAATAATTGTAATTAATTATTTTTGTGAAGATAAAACTTTTTTGTAAGCATAAAAATAATTATATTTATTTTTTACATCCAATTGATTATTATTTTAATTTCTCATTAACTGGTAACCTATGAATTCATTTTATATTTATATAAACCATAAATTGTCATATGTTAGTTAATACTATTCATAACTACTAACATAGAATTTAGGTTATATCATATGATATTAAATAATAATATTTTTATAATACATTTCAATTAGGTGAAACTCATTTCTATATGTAACGCATGCTATCGAGGAAGGTCGCTATTGCATGTAACAATATATATCAGTGTTATGTTCATTAAAATCTATATCATGTGATAAATTTATTTAAAATAGTAAATATATAGTATATTCTCATGATATTATATTCTATTATGTGCTTGGTGATGTGTTTCATACATGCTATCGAATATAGATTTGTACTTTAGAATTTCAGTGTGTTGATTGTGGATATTTTTAATAATCCTATATTTTTTGATAAATTTTAATATATTAAAAAATTAGTATGATTTGAATTCAATGATCACCATCCATTCTTTTAAAAAAAATTATCACCTCCTAATATTGTAAAACTCCTCGAAAAAAGGGGTAGGAAATTTATTATATATATAGAATTGTGATTATGTTTCATGTAGGTATTTCATAAATTTAGAGAATTTGATTATAAATTATAAGTTGAATCCATTTATCATTCAAGTAAAACTACCCCAACGTAAGTTACCTAATCAAGTGAATTTAATAGTAATTAAACTTCTGAAAAGTACATTTTACTTCATAACTTCTACTCCTATACATTATTGGTAACATCCTTATGTATAAATAGACTATCAGGTTTTAATTTCTTATGTATAAAAATCCTTATGTTCTAAGTTCTCTATATAAAGTTTTCACATTCATTATTTTTTTGTTATTATATCTTAACTAAAAACTTTATAACAGGATAATTATTTGTTTTTTATAACCCATATATAGATATTCATATTTTTTTAATCATCAATAGATGTTAAGTAGAAATTTTCAATAAATATTCAGGAAATATCTTCACTAAAACAATACCATCCAAAGGTATCATAATGTAACATCAAGAAGGATATTTATTTTTTATACCTAATTTTTTAATGATTTTAGTTACTTTAGTTTTCTATGATTGATTCAAAAAAATAATGATAGGTTTTCAATTAGTGATGTTTTGGTAAAGAGTAGAGAGATATTACATCAAAATGGTAAATTACATTCATCATATGATACATATATAAATGAGGCTTACTTTTATTAGATATCTAGAGGGAAATCCCCCAGATGTTACAAAAGGGGAGAATAGTTTAACATTAATTTGTTTTGATTTTTTTATTTTATTCTCCTTTTGATAATACTATGGGGAGGGGGGCTTTAAAAACTCTATTATGAGGAATGTTTTTACTTTTTTGTTATTTAAAATAATGATAAGTAGTCTAGGGGAGAAGCATTACAAATGGGAAGAAGTGTGTTTCGTTTTTTAACATCCAGTACTACATCCTAAGGGATGGAATGATTTACAAAAATTGAAGGGAGTTTTTTATTCTAATGTATTTTATTCCATTATCTTTAATAATTTTAGATATTTTTGGGATACTATTTTTTATGTCTTTCATGTGTTTATGATTTCCAAAAGGGGGAATAATGTTGGGCAGATTGTTGAATTACAACTTTTGGAATATATTTTTTATGAATAAAATCATAATCATTTATTTATTATGTTAAATTGAAGTGTTGTATAATCATTTATTTGTGCATAATTTACTTAAAATTGGTTAATTTTATGTTATATAAATCCAATATTATAATTTTTAGAGAAACATGAAACTATAATGAACTACATTTTGTGGAAGATAGGACATTTTGATGGTGTATTGTTTACTTCATCAGAAGATAGAGAAACATTCTCTAGTTGATGACAAGGATTTTAATATTATTTTAACCAAGCCTAATAACATATAATGTTATAGTTAGATTTTATTAAAATATCATCTATAAATTCATGTCACTTATTTGGGGAGAATGGTACATTTAAGGTTTATTCATTCATTTTCAAGCTTGCATCATATCATTATTACAAATATTATTTTTTTATTTTCTTATTTTGGTTTTTCTAAGAGATTTCATTTGGTGATGTTACTTCAAAAAGTATATGAGTTTTAATTATTATAACCATTGTACCTATGATCTACAGTGATCAATGATATTTTTGGTGTAATTTTCTTCTCCTTATATGTGGTGGAGAATGAGAATATTGTACAAGAATATAGTTTCCATTTTATTACCGATTTTAATAAATCTTGGGGATAAACCTTATTTTCAATCATCTAGTTGTAGAGGATCTCAAGGATAGAGCTAGTTGGTTTCAACTATTGGTGTCGAAGAAGTTTTCAATGGGGAATTGTATCTTCTAACTATTGAGTTGAAGACATTGTGGTTGCAATGTATTGACACTTGGGATCATGTTTATATATCTTATTTCTAAATCAAAGAGATCCCCTGACTAAAAAAATATATGTAATAGTATCCTTTTAGCGGTATTCATGATGTCAATTGATATTTTGGGATTTTTTTACTTTGTATTTGTTTGTATTAGTTTAGTTTTCACTTCTAATCGATTTACTTTTCCATTTATTATATTTATTTTTGGTATTTACATTTTGTTTGAAATTGTAAATTCCAATCAATTGGATAGATTAGTGGGTTGAAAATTGATAGCCATATTTGTGACAATAATTCACCTCCCATCTTGTAACTTCAATTACATTACTTTACTAGTAAAATAAAAAGAGTATATAATTATGTGTTATAAAAAAGATGGTCAGTTGATCTTTTATAGATTTATATGGTATACCTACCCTTAATGATTAGTTGGTTACACGATTCCAAGAGATGATTTATTATTAGATGGGTGGTCAATTTAAGGTATTCTTACATTTTTATGGGTTTTAATGAAAATTTTCTGGTTTATATTAACACTTGTATTTTTAATCTAATAAATTTCTATTTGCAAAAAACATCAAAAAAAAAAGAGTGTTATGAAGTATGTGCACACATTGGGATGAATAACCATATCAAAACATGAAAGAAACCATGTATTTTTCAAGTAAAACTGAGAATGATTATATTGTTAAGGATACAGAGAATAAGAAAAATCATAACATAGCTATAATTGTTCTTTTTTAATTTTGATCATTTACATAATTATTAAATATTACTTTCTTACTCGCATTTAATTTTTATGAAAGTAGTGTTGAATGCTGAAGGGTTTTTACCTCAAGAAAAATAATTTCACTCCAGAAAAAATAACAATGATGGGAGTGCTATTAATTTTGAAATTTAATAAAATATTATAAGATTTATTATATGAATTATATTTTTAACATCTATTTATTACATATATATCTATTTTATAATGTCAATTTTGTCCTATAAAATCTCTTGATGAGAAGAATGTGACTACTTCATCCCCAATAAAAATTTATGATAGGTATTAGGTGGGGAAGCACCAGGGGATGGTATGATGTTAATCATATAATTCTACAATTACTTTTGGGTATTGGGACACTTTATGGAATTTAAAAACCCATAATAGAACCATGAAATGGTTGCAATAGACCCTTTTAAAAGTTACAAAGGCAATAAATTGGTAACCCAGTAGTGTGAATGTGGGTAACAAAATCATTGAGCAGTTCATAAATGTATTGATGGATATATGTATGTCACTTCTAATATATATTTTTATTGTCATTAAAACATTATTTTCATGGTTGGTTTCATTTTATAATGATTTGGGTGATGGAAATAATTATTCTGGTGGTGATCAGGGTAATAACTTTTTGAGTTATCAGAGTGATGCAATTGTTTTGGACAATGATTCTTATAATGAGATTCAGGATGATGAGGAGGGTCTTGATTACCAAGATGTTAATGATGAATTTGAAAAGGATTATTTATAGTGTGATATTGATTCACTATATTTATCACTTTATATGTATGTCACTTACAACCTTTTGGATAGTATCTTATGACTGATAATGATTGTATATATGTGTTATAATTTGTGTTTTTATGTTATTAACAGGTTTAATGTAAAATATATAATATGTGTCTTATTTTGAATGTGTGTTATGATTGGAATTGATATACTAGTTAGATTCTATTCAATGTTTTGTTTGCGGTTGTTTTTATGGTGTGTATGCTGGATGAAATGGTAGTTTTTTGTAGAATAGTTATACTAATCATTCATGGAACCATTGGTAAATCCATATAATAATAGTTTCAGGAAACCATTAATAAAAAATAGTTGTGAAAATGGTTCCATGAATTATTGGTATATATATCGATAATAACTGTTTAGGTAAAAGTTGGTATAACCATATAACAACAATTTCAAGAAAGTGTTGGTATTGAATTTTCTGAATGGGTATAGACCAATGGTTTAAAGAAAATGTAGGTATATCCCTATCCCAACAGAGATAGTACTAAGGATTTGGGAAAATATTTCTATAGGTTATACTAATAGTTTCTCAACCTATACAAATAATTATAAACCATTGGTATTTCCTAATTCTCTAGTGGTGATAGTACAATCTAGAAGGAATTTATTAACATTTATCTTAAATTAAATTGTGCTCGTAATTAATTCTTTCTATATAAAGGTATTCAATATATCATTTAGCCCTAGTTTTTATGTGATATACATTCATTAATAAATTTAAATATTAATAAACTTCATCGTTAATCAAGAAAAAAAACTATTTACTAAAGTCTTTGGAAGAGTAGCTAGGTATATTTTTTCTCTCATAGAACCTTCGATTAATTTCTCACTAATGTTTAAATTACTTGATCGCTTTCCATTTCATATTTAATTATAATTTTATCATATTTAAGTATTTCGGGCATCATGGTGCAATTAATAAAACTAATTTCTTTATCAGTGAGTGGTTTATTAAGAGAAATGAGACATTGATTGCAATTATTGTTGTTTATACATCATTTAATGGTGTTTTGGATATTTTTTGAGGATTTATGGATGCCTCAAGTGTTTAGGTAGAGGTTAGAGAAATTTTCGGGTGGTTGAGCTGCTAAAACCTATAGTAGTAAACCATTTGCGATGTGATAGGGTGTTAATATCAAGAATGTATTTCATGGGTTTCCTTTATGATGCGAATGGGTGTTAGAAAATGAGTGACTATAGGATTTCATGGAAGGAACCATTTTTCACACTGTCAATGGAAATTAATGTGGTGGAAGAGCCCTCTTTATGAGTGGTTCATGGTGTAAACCCCCTTTTATGAGGTGAAATGTGTTTCATTGGCTCTTTTTTTAATAAGGGAACTTTTATATTTTTTCATGTCTGATTTTTCATGATTTAGCTGATAATGGTATCTCATGAGAGGCCATTTTATACCATTCATCCCCTTTGATGCCTATTTATTGATTCCCATTTATAGGGTATAGTTTTTGATATGTTCATGTGGTGATTTATGTTCAATGATTTTATTTTTTCTACCATTCTTGATTTTAGTTTTTTCCACTAATTTATTTCGTTATTTTAGATATGTTTTAGTGTCAATTCTACTATATCATGTTGTAATCAACCATAGATGATGGGGTTTTCATGTGTAGTGTCTAGAAAAGTACATGAGAAGATGTTTTTCCATTTCCTATCATTATTTAAATTGAGGTAAGCTAATACCTTATTTTATTCAATTTTGGAAACATTAGGTGGAATTGGTTATTAATCATTTATTACGGGACATGTCTTTTGGTTGAGATGCTTCTAGGTATATACCATAGAGCTTATACTGATGGATGGTCAAGGTTTTAGTGTGATAGTGATACCCAATTAGGTAAAATTCGGTTGAATTAGTTATTGATCATGTATTGGGTGACAGGTATTTTGGTTGAGATGGTTCTACCAATATGACATGAAGAATCTGCTGATGGATGGTCAATGTTTCAGTGTGATAGCGATACCCAAGGAGGATTACATTGGTCCTGTAAGGCTTTCAAACCACCCAAGCCCTTCAGGAAAATTGTTTCTGAAAGCCTTTGAGCCACCTTTATGCCTTAGGGCCTTCATGCCACATGATTAAGATGTACCATGCAGAGCATAAGGGACAAGGATTCATATGAGGTTCAGGGAAGACACATTTACTATAGGAGAGCAAACAAGAATAGGAATAATGAGATGGTATGTCATTTCCATCAGTACCGGCCCTGTTCATCTTTGCATAGGACAACTAGTCGACCATCCCTGCAAAAGTGGATAACTATTATCATGATATATGGTGGGGAGGAGCAGTTCCATGTTGTCTTGTCTTGGTGATTCCCTCTAATACCTATGGGTCATGTAATTATCTTTTATCCTTCGAGCCATGAAAGGGTTCTACCTCACCCCTCGAAAGGTGTATTATCAAAATAATAAAAACATGAAGTCCTTCGGTCCATTCTGACCAATATATGATCTTTATTGGTGGATCATACTTGGATTAGGCTTAATGTAGCTCGACTAGGGTGGTAAATCCTTTATGGAGGTATGTGGTCCCTTTAATATAAATTTGTATTCTAGTTTATGCTTGGGTGTGCTCACCTATATACATTTAAGGGGTTAGGTAGAGTGGATAAGGACCTGTACTGGTCAATAGAAAGTTATAGGATGATATTGGGTTTTCTATTCTCAGGTTGAGTGGTCAATAGCACTTGGGTGAGTTGGGATTGCTCGATGACTATGTCACTGAGGGGTGAGGGCATTGGTTGAGTTGAAAAGATAACTCTAGGATGTCCTATGATGTGAGAAGATGTCTAATTATACTATGATTTATTTCCCAAGGATATTTGGGTAGTAAAAAAGGCTTTATCGTAGTGGTGATGTGTGAGATAGTTGTATGTCCCATGCCTGATGAGAGACACCCTCCTGAGTGTGAACTAAGACTTGTTGAGTGTTATGATCATGATGATTCCTTTGGTATGGGATGAGGTGGGTGGAGATGGTTTTACTTTCAGTGATGTGTTGAGATTTCTCCCCTAAGTTTTGTGAGATGAGATGTGAGTGTGGTCATAGGTTTTTGATAGGGGCATGGAATTGGGTTTCCAAGGGTTTGGAGAAAGAAGAATTGGGATGGTTTTGATGGAATTAATATTGGGCTGGGAAGTTACTCTATATCAGGATTGAATCCAATATCATGAGGCTTGGGTTAGGATAATACTTATGGATGTAAGTTCATGTTGGGGTGAGAGATATGAGCTGGTATCGGTGATTAGAGATAGGGATGAGTCGAGAGGACCCTAGTGAATGCCCTGAGTGTACTTCAGTAAGTGGATATGGATCAAGTTACTAAAACCCTAGGATCATATGGTGATCTATTTGGAGGGCGGTTAGACCAATGTGGTTTGACTTATAATTCATGTGAATTCTTAGGATTTTTATAGGTGACAAACTCCAATGTGGGTGATGGATCTTTAGGATTTGGCCCACTATGAGTGTGATAGCTCTAGATATAATTCTATGAGTGAGATAGAGTCTGTGTTGTGTATGAATTATGGGATACCCATGAGTTAGATAGTTCATATTGTGATATTTTGAAATCTTGGTGAGTGACGAAAGATGGTTGGGTGCATCCTGGATTGGGATGGGGTCCTGGATTGTGATATAAAATGATCAAATGATTAGAATTCCATGAGTGAGAAGGAGTTCAGGATGAGATATAATGTGATACTAGATAGTGGGACATCCCTAAGTGAGATGGGGTATGGATGAGGTGTGGGATCAGATTTATGGAAGCTATTTTTATTGATATGGTATACATCAAGTGCATAAGGTGAGACCACCTAGGATGACAAGGTGATTCTGGAGCTATAGTGACCCAGGATCTTAATACATGTATATTACATCTTTTTAGATGAATATTCCACATATTACACAAACATATACTTGAGGACCATAATAGTTTAGTGAATTCGGAAACATGGAACACAATATTAATAATTATTAAAAGATATTCAAAGTCTCCATATTCTCATTAATTACTCTTCATAGAAATACAGTACTTAAAACCTTTATTCATAACATGGAGAAAGGAAATATAAGAATGAGTAAGATCAGATTCTCAACAACAGTTAAAAAAAGTGATATAAATATATGATCATATGAAGTCATAAGATAAATATAAGGGTATGTGATCAAGATAATATCTTACAAAGATTATACCCAACCTTTTGTGGGTCATAAATAAGATAATTGGAATTCAACTTTATCATTTCATAAAACATGGGACATAAGACTGGGAAATCATCATAAATCAATAATTAACTATAATATAATGTCATAAAATTGTGGCACTATTATCAATAAAAACCCATTTCATATGTCAAGGTAAACTACTAATACCATAAACAAAGTGGATCAGAACTAATCACTAGTTTCCCATTGTGGAAAAGGATGTACATGTTTTCTACTGTGGATCAGGACACACCAGTTTACCATATTAGATCATGTCAATCAACTTGTTTCCCATAATTATATCATGGGATATAATAATTTATCTAATGCATTAGAGGGGTACATAGGTCCTACCCACCATATAATGAAAACGATACTTATTTATAAAACAATGTCATAAAACATTCAACATATCATAACATTATAACCCATGTAAAGAAATTGAGTTTTATAAACATTTCACCAATTCACCATAGCATAAGCCATGAAAAAAAAGGGTTTCATCAAAATAAAAATTAAACTTTTAGAGAAATAATAAGGATGGTTTCATTTAATCTTATCCCCAGTAAGTCATATTTAACATCAAAGGATTCCATCTTTGTAGGAAAATAATTTTTAAAAGTCACATAGACTATTTCATGATGGAAATTAATTTTATTTTAAAATATATTTTTAAAACTAAAAAATCATCAAAAAATCATTGATATTATGTATTTTAAAATAAACATGTAAACATATTTATAATGATTTTAAAATCATTTAAAAAATTTCTTGAGGTGAATATATTTTCTTTATTTTAGAACAGTTTTTAAAACATAAATCATTTTCAAAATCCATTTCATTTTTAAATCATTTATTTAAAATATAAAAAAATTACCAAAAAATAAGGAGATAATTTTTTTTAAAATATATATATTAAAAAACATTTAAGGTAATCTTTAAATAATTTAGTGGTGAAGATAGTGGGAAACACTTTTCATTGTGTTCATGATAAAAAGAATTATTGTTTTCACATTTTTGGTAAAAGAAATTTTTTTTTGGAAAATTAAATGATGATTAATTTTAAAAGAAAGTTAAAATCGGTAAATAATATTTTAAAAATCACTGAGAATAATAAAACATTTTTTAAAATATATTTATAAACATTGTTTTGGAAAAAAATTATTTTCTGAATGAAGAGAGGAATACTGTCAAATTTTCTCAAAAAACAAATTAAATTATTTTAAGTATTAAATAGTGGAAAATATAAATTTTATTTGAGAATAACATGAATAAAAAAAGTAGAAGAATATTAATGAGTTTCTTGAGGTATGAATTCAATATCCTATCATTAGAAACATAATCATAAACAATCCTGATAAATGATGAGATAGAAATAGAAAATATACACCACTTATGTAACATTGAATCGTAATCCCCGTAAAGAAATACAATAAAATGGAAGATAAAATATCATGATGATAAATAATTTCATGATATTACATGTTAAAGGGGCTATACATACACCTCGTGAAAGAATATAGGTACATTACCGAACATATGTCTCAAAGAAGGAAAATTGAGACAAACAATACCTTACCACATTGGTAACATTTGAACCGTAAACCTCGTGGAAGAGATATAATAAAATGGATATGTAAATCCCCATAATTTTAAGGAAAATAATAAAAAAAATTCACAGTTAGTACATACACGACATCAAATAAATAGGTGGTGGATATGGGATGTGTCTCATATAAGTAAAAAGTGAGATAGAAATCTATTACAATAAGTCTTGACTTCCATAATACTATGTCAATACTACTATATAATAAATACACATTTATTATAAATATATTACCAAATTTTATTCATATATATAATTCCGTATATTATTTTCTTATCATATTTTATTACCTATTTATTAACAACTCTTCGTTAAAGTTACTTTTTGTGTAAAAATTGCTTTGTTTTCCAATATATCTTGATGTGTTATTTTTGGTTCTCTTAATTTGAACATGGTTTAATAAACTAAATAATTTAATCATGGTATAAATATCATAAATATTCATTATTTATTTATTTATCATAATAAATAATATTTAGATATAGAAAATGGAATGCACTATTCATGGAGATGGTAGGCCATACATACCTATAAATGTTATTTCCATTTTCTTATCGGCCTAAAAGAAGAAAAGGTAAATGATATTTTATAATTACAGAATAATTTTTATTAAAAATATATTAAATGTTTTTATTAAACCAATCCTCAATAAATTCTAGGTAATTCTTGAATGAATCACATCACATTGTGAGGTTGTAGTTCGACGTAAACACGAGCATCGTTATCATATTCCCACAAAATAAAGTGTATGAAGGTATGTGACATATATTAATTATAAAATCAAAATATTGTCATAAATATCATATATATAAAATAAATATATCATTATTTCCAAATATGAGAGAAGGTAATGGAAAAAATAATGACATCATTTTGTGAGGCTGTATTCTATTGTACACACGAATAATGATTTCATAATACATTTGATTGAAGTGGAGATAGTTAATATTTTGACATCAATATAATAACATCTCAGTATATGGTAGATACCTTTTTATTATAGTATATGTTTTAATACAAAATTAAAGGTGGAAATAGGAATAATGAAAAATGAAAAATATTGTAAAGATAATTACCTTTTCTTAGAGAAACTTACTTTGGATCCTCTTTTAAGGACCCTAGGGATTGTATTTTAGGAAGAATATAATCTATAAAATTTTATATATGTCATTTAGGAGAGAATTTTATAGGGTTTGGTAGAACTTAATGGGCTTGGGAGGATTGAATAAGTGAAGGGTGGTGCTAGCCTTTTATAAGTGGAGGAAAAGATCCCACTTTAAAACTACTTAGAAATTTCCCAAAACACACTGAAGTAATAATGTTATTAAAAACTAAAAGCATAATAATGATCCTTGGTTTTAAATTGGGAAATATAAGGTTTAAATTCAGCTACAAAATAATTTTTTCAAAATTTACTACGTCATTCTGACACTTATCTTTTTAGTTGTATCCCATAGTAAACCCATTTTTACCCGAACTGCAAAAACTAATTTGTAATGTCTTCACTATTAATTTTGGTAAAACTTTAGGATGAACATATTATATAATATAAATTATGATTATTATATACATTTAATCCATTTTTTCTAATTAAATTCATAGAAGTGGGAAAATATAATTTAAAATTCTCCCCGTAGTGGTGATGATAAAATAAGATTTTTACGAAATAATGTTCAAAAGTTTAAAAAATTTCTATATCAAGATTACATATGAAATTGATTAAAATGACATAAATTGGATTAATGTATATATAATTGAAATAATTAAACTTTAAAATCAAATTTTAAATATTAATTATCTTTATAAATTATTTATACGAACAGAATTTTTTAATTAAATTTATGTATTTTTCCCTATTCATAAAAAAATGATACTTTTCAGAATGATACCAAATATTCAAAGAAGATAATTTTTATATGAATATTTAAAAATTAATGTTTATTGTTTCCAATAAATATTAATAAAGTTTCAAAATTTATTTTTAAATTAAGGGTTCCAAAACAAATCGACAAAACAGCTTTTTTAAATAATATCATTTTAAACGTAAAATTGGATTTATTCTTATCTCGTATATAGAAAACACATTAAATGAATTTAATTTTTTTATTAAATATATAATATATAAATTTCATTAAAATAATTCAACACAAATTATTTTTTTAATTTATTTAGGTAAACTCATTTATGTGCATAAAATTAGTTTTTTTTTAAAAATGATTCCATTTATATTAAAAGGGTTATTATTTTCATTTTTAATTAATTAGTATAAAATAATTCATTATATTTACTTTTTAAAACCTTATTTCCATAATTTCGTTACTCATTTTCATACACACCATCCCAATGGCTTGGTGATAACTATCATATTAAAAAATATTTTAATTGAATGTAACTTTTAGTTTAAACTCAGTCTTGCATGTAATACAATATTAACTTAATATTGCATGTAACACAAGAAAAAATCAATATTTTATATAATGATAAATTTAAAAAAAATATTTGAAAAAAATATTTCATAAAATCATGGGTTTTTACATTCCATCCCACTTAAAATGAATTTCACCATTGAAATTCATCACTTTGGTGCCCAAAATGTTGGATACTTCTTCCTTATTACATCCTTAGGTTCCCATGTAGCTTTTTAAAGATGGAAGTTTTAACAAAAAATACTGACCATGTGAGAGGTATTATTTATTAAAATGTTTTCTATTCCATACAAAATCTATACGAGTTATTCCACATAATTAATATCACTCTAATGGTATGACCTATGAGTTCATTACATGCGATGGATTAGGTATGTACTTCCTTAGAAGAGATGCATGGAACACATCTTAATCATGAGAGAGGCTTAGTTGAATCATCAAGTGATAAGTTATGGACCTAATTTGATCAAGAATTTCAAACGGAATGATATCCTAGGGTTTAGTTTGTCCGTATTTCTTCTATGAAGAAATTCAGAAAAATACACTATCACAAACCTAAAATTATATATTACATCAAAAATTATCACCATAACATTTCTATCAACATTTCACAGTTCCAACATGTTGTTTAATGACTCTAACATTCTTTTTCATCTCATCAACTTTCTCAATTATTAAAAATGTAATTTATTTAACTTTAATCGAGTACATTGAAGTTATAAAAATTCTTTCCATAAAGGATTCATAAAGATATATCTAAATTATTAATTGAAAGCAATTCATGCAAAGAAAATCCACTTAATGAAGGTGTTGATTCCATCCACATTTGAAATCTGAAGAATAATATCTCAAAAAATTCTATAGGGTTTGAATTATTCACTTAGACTGACCATATATCTTTGGATGATACAATGTTCTAAAACTCAACTCTATATTAAGATATTGTAAAATAATTTGGAAAAACGTCAAGGTAAACTTCATATCCTTATTAGATAACTTTAAATTTGGAACCCCATCAAACCTTTCCACATTGTTTCTGTATTTTATAGAAAGAATATCAAAATAGAAATATTCTTTAATAAAAATTAAGTGTTCTGACTTCTTAAGGTGATAAACTATAACACATATTTAACTCAACATCAGTGATAAGATAAACTATAACTATTACCAGTACCTTAAATCAAAGGGAAACAAAGTATAAATTCATTCCTTATGAAATATATTTTTCACTAAAACGTATTCAATAACAAGGGGTTTTATTTATATAAACACATCGTTAAAGTTGATAAAATCATATCACATAAAAATTCAAAAGTGGTGACAATGACTTAGGATCAAACCTAAAATCATAAACCGAAGATGGTTTCAATAAATCTTACATTAATCTTACATGGACATATATACACATCTAAAAGCTGTTTCAGCCTTTATTACTTAAAAATATCTTATCTTATACAAAAAAATCCATCAAAATCTTGGGTTCAACCTTGTAGCTATAAAATATAAAATTTGGTTTCATTATTCCAGGATTCCTATAGAGGGATAAAATCACATGAAATTTTAATAGTTGATAATCACAAATATTTTAATTGGGTTCATCCATTCAAATTAAAAAATTAAATTCCAAACCAAGATGGGGGCGATATGTCTACCCTAATTATCTTGATTAACTCCATCGAATATTATTGAATAAGATTTACCTTTTTTCATTTTTACTTATATATTTTTTGGATTATCATCAATATTAACCATTGTATTGGCGTATTTATTGTTATAATTTCAAAACTCTTTAAACTTGAAACACTGGAGTGTGAGTGATACAATTATAGTTTCTTTTCTCATCTATATCATTAACTGACCCATTAATCATATTTCAAAATACAATGACTTTAAAACCTTCCTCTATAAATTTAATGCACTTTCTGGTTCCTTTCATGAAATTCTATATAATCATATTTCCACATTTTCAGCATACATATTCCTATAATTTCATTCCACCATTTTAGATTTCATGAGACTAGATCTTATTTTTCATATAAAAACAAGAATATTGGTTGGAATAACCTATTTTTATTTCTACCTTTAGTGTACATAAAATAACTTATTCATTGCTACTAAAGTATCTTATACCCATAGCCTTTAGATGATCTATTTTCCAAAAACTAGCGAATCAATCAATTTTGCATCAAGGACAAATGATTAAATGAGAAGTGTAACTTGAAAGTCTTGTGAAATTATCTTCAAAGGTACAAATAGATTCATTATCCCTTTTTTAAGACCAAGGAATTACTTCTCCATATTTTTTCATAGAATACCAAGGTATTAATTAATGATAAATACCACCTTAAACACACCCCATTCCAAAGATTTAATTTCTTAAAGTTATATTATTTTATTAATTAGAGCCAACCATTGATCTATTGCACCTTAAAAATGATAAGGAGACAAAATTAACATTTCATAATCTGAACACTGAAGAATAGGAAATATATTTTAATTGGTACTGATCCATTACTCTATAAAAAGTGGATTATTGGAACAACTTAAAAAAGGTGGATGTTTCTCCATTAAGAAATCAACATAACATTGTTTCCTTCTTTGATCGTTTGGAAGTTACACATAATTCACATCATTAGAATGTTGTTTGAAAATTTGAAAAATATATTTCATTCCATATCCTATATCATTTGGTTCCTCAGTTCTAAAACCATAGCATTGTGAATTACATTCAGAATTAACATTGTTTATTTGGGTTCTTTCCATTGACTAAATCCATAAAATGGAGTTTGAGAAATACGAATCATGGTGGAAATCACTTAATGATGAAAAAGAACTTTATGATGTCTTAATCACAACTCCTTTATTTAAATATATTACTCCTTAGGTTTATCATAATTCATTCATACTCACCATCTATTTAAATCTTATATTATGGTTCATAAATAGTTTGGGAATTTCCAAACAATATTTCTTGGGAGTTTCAAAGCATGTGTGCAACAGGGCCAATTTTTATGAACTAGTTCTCGATCAATTCTTACTCAATAATGTGTCTTTGGGGTTATTACACCTAGGTACATCTATACTAGATCTATATCCACTTGTAGTATCCAGAAATATATGTATTTCTAGGAAACTACTTACTCTATACTTTAACAAAATTATAGAAATTTTACCTATACATTGACTCATCCTTACACTTATCTTTAGACGCATCCATAGGGATATCACTAAGGTTTTATAATCATATTTTCCTAAGGTTAACTAAATATATCCCTTGATACCAACTATAGTGACATGGATATTATATATTTTTAGATTAATATTTAATATATTACATAAACACATGCCTGAGAACCATAATAGTTTAATTTCTTTGGAAACATGGAACACAATATTCTTAATTCAATAAATATTTTTAATGTCTCCCATAAAGATCTTCCCATTAGGTTCTCTTCATTGACACACCCTAATTAAAACAATTCTTCATAAACTATGGATTGGAAACATATGAAAGGGTGATCTCAAATACTTAGTAAAGGTAAACATAAGAGATATAAATCTACGATCATGTGAAATCATTAGATAATATTAATTGTATATGATCATGAACATAAATTAAAAATATCATACCCCACCTATCATGAATCATAAATAATATTCTTTGAATAAAACATTATCATTTCAGAAAACATATTCCACAAGTGTGAGAAATAATAATAAATCAATGATGAACCATAATCTCATTACATAAAAGTATATCACCATCATAAATAAAGAAAACCATTTCATATGTCAAGGTAAAATACTAATATCATCACCATAGTGAATCTAGACTTATCACACATTTCCCATTGTGGATTTGGACACACCTATTTCTGATTGTGAATCATCTCACACTTGTATCCTATAAGGGATAAAGTCCATCAACTCATTTCCCATAATTAACTAATGATATATAAACATTAGCCCAATGCGATAAATGGAAATATAGTTCTTTCCCATCTCATAATAAAAACCATAATTATGTGTTCCTTAATATCATAAATCATTCAACATATCGTCACATCAGAACTAATGTAAAGAAAATGGGTTTGATAATTATTTCCTCAATTCGCCATAGAATAACCCATGAAAAATATTTAGGTTTCATAATAATAATTATTAACTATAAAAAGAAATAATAAGGATGATATCATTTTATATTATCCCAAATAAATCATAAGAATATCAAACTATTTCATCTTATATGGATAATAATTTTTAAAGGACACTTAGACCACTTCTTAATGAAAATTAATCTTCTTTGAAAATAACTTTTTAATTCAAAAAATTCATACTAAATTAATTTAAATAATTTTATATTAAAATAAAAATGAAAAATATATAATGGAATATTTTAATATAATTTCAAACATTTCTTGTAGAAAATATCCTTTCCATTTCTCAAAAAACTTTTTAAAAAATTAAAACATTTTCAAAACCCCTTTATTTTAGAATAATTTATTTAAAACAAAAAACATCTAAAATATTAAGGAAAAAATATTATTTTAAAATACCATTTAAAATATTTAAGTTATTCTTGAAATCATTATGTGGTAACAATAGCATGAAATACATGTTCATGTTGTGCATGCTAAAAAAAATTCGTTTAACATTTTTGGTAAAAGGAAAACATGAATTATTTTGGAAAATGACATGAGGATTCCATTAATTTTTTTTGTTAAAAATAAAACATGGATAAAAATTAATTTTAAAATCATAGTATGATAATAGAACATTTTTTAAAATATTTTTGGAAATCATGGTTTTGAAAGAAAATAGATTTCCGACTGAAAGGAGGAATAATGTCAAATTTTCTTAAAAACATGTTCTATATAAAATGAGTGGAAAAATATTTAAAATTTCTTGATAATATAATTAATTACTAGGGGATAATAAAAGACATGATTTTATTTATATATGGATCTTAATATTTTATCATCAAAAACATATTCATAAATAATCTCGATAAACGATGTGATTGTAACATAAAATCTTTAACACTTTGGTAACTTTGAATAGTAATCCCCGTGAAGGAATACCATAAAATAGAAATTAAAATAAAATATATTATAAATAAATTTATTATATTACAAGTCAAAATGTTTTTATATAAACCTCATGAAATAATATAGCTGCATAACATAACGTATATCTCAAAGAAGAAAAATTGAGACAAAAAGCCCATACCACTTTAGAAACATTTGAACTATTATCCCCATAAAAGAGAGATCATAAAATGGATCTTTAAATCCCTATAATTATAATTATAATAATCATAAAATACATTTATTGGATGTACATACACCATATGAAACAAATAAGTTGTGAATATGGCATTTGCCTTAGAGAAGTAAAAAGTGGGATGAAAATACATTGCATTAAGTCTTTAATTTCATCATACTCATTAAAACATCACATATAATAAATATAATTATATTATAATTATATTATATAATATATTAATATATATAATTCCATATACTATTTTCTTATGACCTTTTATTACTCATACCTTAACAATTCCATGTTAAGGTCACATTTTTCATAATAACCAAATTGTTTTTTGTATATGTTTTGATTTGTTCATTTTGGTCCCCTTGCTTTTATTTTGGTTTAATAATATAATTATTGTTAATATTGATATAAATATATTCTATATTAATCATATATGTAATTATACCTATCTATAATATTTAGATATAGAAAAAGGAATGCATTGTTCATGGAGACAGTATGTAGTATGTACGTATGAACGATGTTTCCATTTTGTGATTGGATTAAAAGAGATAATGTTAGAAGAAATATTATAATTATATAATTACTTTAATTTAATATATTTCACATATGTTCGTTAAACCCATCTTCAATAAATTCCATGTAATGTGTGAATGAATCAGATTGCTTTGCGAGGTGATAGTCCATTGTATACACATGCGACATTATTATAACCCGAAAAAATGTACAGTATGTAGGTATATGTTATTTAATAATTATAGAAGCTTAAAAATAGTTAATATCATATATAATCAATAAACACATCATTATACCCAACTTTTTGAGGTTTTAGTGTAAAAAGGAATCCCATCATTTTTTAAGGTGGCAATCTGCCGTACCCAAGAACGATGATTTCATAATCCATTTGATTGAATTGGAGATGAATTAATATTATGAAATAATATTTAAAATAGATAAATGTTTTTTATAATGTCTATACTATATTATATGTGTTAATTCAAAATTTAAGGTGGAAAAAAATAATGGAAAATGAAATAGTATGTCAAGATAATTACCTTCTCTAAGAGAATCCTCATTTGGATATCCTCTTAAAGACAGTAGAGATGTTATTTTAGGAGGCCCAGAAGATATATAATGTTATTAAGTATTTTGAGTATATAAATAGGTATGTTTTTTTAAGAAAAAGGGTCTTGGGGGTGTGAATATGTGAAGGGTGGTAGTTCCCTTTTATTAGTGTGGTAAAGGAACCCACTAGGAAACTTCTTGGAAATTTCCTAAAAACTCCCAAATAATAGTCATTACCAAGAAAAATAATAAAAATTACTTTTGGAAATAAATTTTTGAAGATAAGGTTGATATATTTCTAGAATATATGATTTTAAAAAGATTTTTAGCAATTTAATCTATTATCTTATTATTTTAACCCCACGGTAAACCCATTTTTACCTTAATAGTAGTAAACAGTTTTAACTATTTTCAATATTCATTTTTGGAAATAAATTTTTTTGACCTTATTAGATAATACAAATTATTATTATTTAAAATATGGAATCCATTTTTCCATTTTTCAATTATATAAGTGGAAAATTTTAATTTAAAATTAATCTCCCATACGTGATGAGAAAATAAGTTTTTAAAGAGAAAATGTTCAAACTTTTACAATGTATTTATATCAAAATTAAATATGAAATTGATTCCAATGACATAAATTGGATTAATTGTTGTATAATTTAACTAATTTAACATTAAAATAAATTAAAAATATTATTTAATATTATAAATTATTTTTAAGGAAAACTAGTTTTCAATTAGAATTAATAATTTTTCACTTTTCATCAAAAATTGAAACTTTTGAAAAAAATATCTAAAATAAATTATAAGATAATTTTGATATTAAAATTTCAAAAATGAAATTTATTTTTTCAAATAAATTATACAAATGTCTAAAAACTGGTTTTTAAAATAGGTTCACCATAAAAAGGATACAAAACTATTATTTATAAAAATACCATTATAAGCTTAAAATTTGATTTATTATTATTTCATGTCTAGAAAACACATAAGGTAAATGTAAAACATTGTATTTAATATATAATATATAAAATTAATTAAAATTATTAACTAAATGTTTTTTTATTTATTTAGATAATATTCATTTCTGTGCAAAATATTCATTTTTCAGAAAATGATTTCCTTTATATTCAAAGTATTTTTATTTTTATTTATAATTACTTTTTCATTAAATAATTAACTATATATACATGTGTAAACCACATTTTAATAACTTACTAAATTATATTCATACCCTCCATTCTAATTACTTGGTGATAACTATAATACTAAACGATAATATTTCAATTTTATGTGATGTAAAGTTTAAACTGCATGTTGTGTGTAATTTAATTCAAGATAAAATTAATATTTTATGTAATGAAAAATATAAAAAATATATTTATTTTATTTTTTAACAAAATCGTTGGGTTTTGAATTCTTCCTTCCTTAAAATGAGTTTCACCCTTGTAATTCATTACTTTGGTGAAAACAATCAAATTACTTCTTCTTTATCACGTTCTTAGGTACCCATATAGCTTCCTCAAGCTGATGGTTTTTACAAAAAAACACTAATTAGGTGAGTGATATTGTTCCATAAAACATTCTACATTCAATAAAAAAACTCTTTTGATCAATCCTCGTAATAAATACCATGCTCCAATGGTACATCCACTATTTTTAGTGTATTTTATGGACCAGGTATGTACTTTTTCAGGAGAGATAAATGGAATAAATATTGAACCTATGAAAGGTTTAGTGGAAGCATAAAGTGATAAGGTATGGTAAAATTATGATTATAAATTCTAAAGACCGTGATATACATAGAGTTTTTTCAATTCATTCTTCCATGGAGAAGATCATTGAATATCTTTATCATCAACTGCAAATTATTAATCATGTTTATTATTATCATTATAACATTTATATCAACTTTTTGCAGTTAATACATTTTGCATTGTGGCTCTAACTATATCTACCATCTCATGATCATTCTAGGGTCTTAATATCTTTCCTTCTTTAACTTCGATATATTATTTTAGAGCTGTAGAATTATTTCAGCGAAGGCTTTATAAGGAGCTGTTTGAATGTACGTGTTAAATCTATTGTTGAAGAAATCTCAACTTGAGGAAGGTTTTGATTCAAAAAACCATTGAAATCCAAATAAAAATACCTCGGTAAATCCTTAGGGGTCTGAAATTTTTAACTCATACTAACCATCTATCATAGGATGATATGTAGTGATGAAAAATAACACTATATATAGATCTTGATGAAAACATCCCCAAATAATTAAGGTAAACTTCATATCCTAATTCAATACAATTAAATGTTGGTCCCCATCAAACCATTAAACTTTATTAATATATATATTGGAAAGAGGATCAAAAGATAAATATTGTTGGATAATAACGAAGTATGTTAAATTTGTAAGGTGATTGAAAATAACCCATAATGACATCAACATCAAAGATGAGATAAACCATAATGGTTACTAGAACCTTTAATCATAGGGACATAAAATGTAAAGGAATTCCTCCTAAAATAGTGTTTTTAAATAAAACATATACAAACCAAAGGGTTTTATTTCCATAAATATATCTTTAATCTTGATATAATCTCACCACATAAAACCACAAAAGGGGAATAAATGATTTATGATCAACCATAAACCCATAAAACCATGATGGTATCACTCTTATGTTAATCTTACATGGATATATGTACACATTCAAAAGATAATTCACCCAATATTCCCTATAAAAAAAATTTTTATACAAAAAAATTTCCATTGGAATACTGAGTTAAAAGTTGTACCAATAAAATATAAAATGTGATTTTTTTATTCTAAAATTCATGCAGTGGGACATAATCACATGAAATTTCACTAAAAGACGAACAATAATATTTTCATAGAGCTCATTCATATAAAATATAACATTAAATTCCCAACCAAGTAGAGGAGGATAAGTGTGTCCTAATTATCATGATTAAATCCATACATCATGATTTCATAAGCTTTCCCTTTGTACTTTTTATTTATAATTTTTTGTGGATTATCATTCACATTTTCCCTTGGATTGGGGAATGGATTCGAATAATTACCAAACTCCATGCACTTGAAACACTCAAATGTGCATGGTGCATTATTTTGAATCCTATTATACTATATTTCATTAACCATTGCCTTAATAATATGTCGAAATTCATGGACTTTATGACTTACCTTTACACATTTAAACCCCCCACTTCCATTAAATTAATTCCTTTGATGATTCTTCCAGTATTTCTGTAATACAGATGCATACAATTTCATTCCACCATTTGAGTTTTCATGAGACTCGATATTACTTTTCTTACCAAAATAAGAGGAATAGTGGGGATATCCAATTTTCATTTCTTCCTTAAGTACACATGAAAATAATTATTTTTAGTTACTAAATTCTCTTATATATAAGGCATGTTGAGGACTTGGTTTTAGGCCCTAAAGAATAGATTGATTTTTATTTTGGTGTTGATGAGTAAAATAGAATCATACCATAAAATTCATGTAAAATTAGATTCATAGGTACCAATAGATTAATCATAATTTTTTTAAGCTCAAGGAATTACTTCTACATTTATTTTTATAAAAAATTATAAAATTACTTACTAAAAAAATATTCATTTATACTCTTCCCATTACATAGATTCAATTTCATCTTATTCCCTTGTGTTCTTTATAGGAGTCCACCACTGATCTACATAAAATTAAAAATGATATAAATCCAAAATGAATTATTCATGGTCCCACACTAAATAATGGAAAATATATATCTAGTGTTACTGTTCCATTTTATTTTAACAAGTGGATCATTGAAAACACTAAAAGAAGGTGGATGTTTCCTAATGAAGGACTCAACAGAATGTTTTTTCCTCTATTGTTTATTTACATGTTCAACCTGATTCATAGATTTATAATTATGTTTGATTATATAAACATGATTTTCCATTCTAACCAGGATATCATTTGGTTTCTCAGGAGTGTAATCATTTCATATTTTTTTTCATTTGACGTTATCATGGTTCCTTTGGGTTATAGCCATTGACTAAAACTATAAAGTAGAGTGAGAAATAATTATCATGGTGGAAACCACATAATCATGGAAAATAACTTAAAGTATGTCTAAATAAAGAAACTTTCAGTTCCATCTATAACAAATTAGGTTTGTACAAGGTCATTAATAATCACCAACTATTTAAATCCTTTAGGATGGTTCATATAGTGTTTTTGAATTTTCAAAACATATCCCATAGGAGTGTCAAATCAGTTGTGCAGTAAAGACCATTATTGTGCAGTAGATCTTGACTGAGTCTATATAAATATGGTGTTTCTTGGTTTGTTACCCCTAGGTATATTTATTCTAGAGCCACATCCACTCATAGAATTCATAAAGGGATGTATTACCGAGAAAGCACCCTCCCTATCATTTAACAAAATTCTAGTACTTTTTCATATACTTTGATTCATCCTTAGACTTATCCTAGTACATTTTGTTAGGAATATCAAAAAGGTTTTATCATCCTAGTTTCCAAAGTATAACTCAACATATCCTCTAATACCAACTATAGAGTCCTAGTTTTCTTCTATATAGATAATAAATCTTTTTAGATGAATATTCAATACATTACACAAACACACACATAATGACTGTAATATTTTAGTGATTTTGGATGCTTTTAATACAATATTATTAATTTTTTAAAGACATTGACTGACATAAATATTTTACCCTTAAGTACTATTTATAGACATTACCTACTTAAAATATTTCTTCATAAACTCGGGAAAGGAATGATAAGAATGGTTGAGCTTAGATACTCAGTAAGGGAAAACATTAGAAATATCTATATAAGATCATATAAAATCATAAGATAAGCATAAGGGTATGTGATCATGAACATAACCTAAAAATATCATACCCAACCTATCATGGATCATAAACAAAATTTATGGATTAAAAGATTGTCATTTCAGAAAACATGGGCCATAAGAGTGTGAAATCATCATAAATTAATCATAAACTATGATATCATGTAATAAAATTGTTTCACCGTCATAAATATAAAACAACCATCATATTTAAAGGTACACTACCAAGAACATAAATATAGTGGATCAATACTTATCAGTTATTTCCCATTTTGGATCAGGATATAACTGTTTCACATTTTGGATCAGGATTTACCTATTTTTCAATAGTTGATCAAGTCCATTAACTTTTTTCTCATCATTTTATAATGAGATATAAATATTTAAAAAATTAATTGGAGGGCGATATAAGTCCCACCTATCTTATAATGAAATCCATACTTATCTGTTCAATAATATCAAAAAACATTAAACATATCATCTTATCATAACCCATGTAAAGAAAATATTTTTCATAAACATTTCTTGAATTCACCATAGTATAACCCATGAAAAATAAATGGGTTTCATAAAAATAAAAATTAACCATAAATTAAAATAATAAGGATGATATAATTCATTTTTATCCCCAGTAAATCATAACTAACATCAGATGATTTCATCATTGAAGGAAAATAATTTTTAATGGACAATTAGACTATTAATTGACAAAATTACATTTATTTAAAAATCAATTTTTAAAACTAAAAATTCATAAAGTTTTTAGAAATAATATTATTTGAAAATAAAAATAAAAACATTTAAATTAAGCTTATAAACATGTTTAAAATATTTATTTATAGAAATATACTTTCTATTTTTCAAATTATTTTCTAAAACATAAAAACATTTCAAAATAATTTTCATTTTGAAATTGTTTATCAAAATCTAAAAAAATTCCCAAGTATTAAGGAAAAAAATTAATTTTAAAATATATTATATAAAATCTAAGGTATTATTTAAATAATTGTGAATTTATGACAATGGTAAATACTATTCATACCATGCATTTTAAAAACAAATATTCTTCTCACCTTCTTTGTAATGAAAAAATTTGAATTTTTTGGAAAAATACACAAATATTCTATTGAAATAATTTTTTATAAGAAAAAATTAGTAAAAATATATTTTTTAAATCATAAGATTCAAACTAATTTTTTTTTTGAATGAATATTTAGAAAACATGGCTTTATAATAAAACTGATTTCGGACCAAAAAAAGAAATTTTGTCAAATTTTCTTAAAACAATTTTCCCAATTATTTAAATTACTAAAGAGTGGGAAAAGGGTAATTGTACTTGAGACAAAAATTAACAATTATAGGATAATAATATTCTGGAGTTTTTTGAGATATTTATCATAATAATATATTTTAAAAAACATAATTGTAAATAATCCTCATAAATGATGAGGTTGTGACATTAAATATTTACCACTTTGGTAGATTAGAATCATAATCCCCATAAATGAATAACATAAAATGGTAATTAATATGTCATTATGATAAATAAATTCATTATATTATAGTTATAGAGGATTTATGTAGACCTCATAAAATTATATTGGTGCATAACATAAAGTATGTCTCAATGATTGAAAATTGAGAAAAAATCATTTTCCTATTTGGAAACTTTAGAATTATAAACCCCATGAAAGAGAGATAATAAAATTGATATGTAAATAACAAAAAATTTAAATATAAGAATCATAAAATACATTCATTGTCATTTCAGAACACACATAAAATAAATAAGCGGTGAATGTGGCATGTGTCTCTAAAAAGTAAAAAGCGAGACATAAATCCCTTACCTTAAGTGTTGACTTTATTTGCAGTCATTCAAACCTAATATATAATAAATATAAGCTTATTATAAATATATTAAATAAACATATTTATATGTATCATTCCATATATTATTTTCTTATGACCTTTAATTACATATATACATATTAATAATTCTATGATAAAGTTACATTTTGTGTAACAACCTCTTTGTTTTTCATATATCTTTTTATTTTTTTGTTATTATTACATTGATCCTAGTTTCATCATATCCATAATGTTAAAAATTTTAAAAATATCATATATATTCATTATATATTCATTTATATAAATCCATAATATTTAGAGACAAAATATGTAATGTACCATTCATGGAGACGGTAGGTCGTACGTATGCACGAACATTGTTTCCATTTTCTTATGAGATTAAAATAAAGATTGTTAAGTAATATATTTAACTATATACTAATTTAAATTTCATATATATATATCATATTTTTGTGAAACCCATCCTTAATATATTAATGTAAAACATGAACGAATCACATTTCTTCACGAGTTGATACTTTGTCATACACAAGAGCGACATTATCACATTCCCACAAAAATGGAGTGTGTGATGGAATATGTAATATAATAATTCTAGAATCATAATAATATCATAATTATCCTATATAAACACTAAATTAATCAATATTTCCAACCATGGTAGGTGGTAATAGAAAAACAAATGGCATCATTTCGTGATTCGATAGTCCACCGTACACTTAAACGATGATTTTGTAACCCATTAAATGGAAGTAAAAATGGATAAATATTATGAAATAAATATAATAACATATTAGTATATCAGATAGATTGGATTTATTATATTAGATGTTTTAATGCATAATTTAATGTAGAAAAAATAAGAATGAATAATGAAATGGGTTCTTAAGATAATTATATTCTCAAAGGGAAAGTCATTTGTATCTCCACTTATGAACCCTAGATATTGTATTTTAGGAGGACCAAAAGATCTAGATTTCAACAATGTATTTTGGGTAGATAATTCAGTATGGGTTTTTGGAGACAAAGGGGCTTAGAAGGTGTGAAAAAGTGAAGGGTGGTGTTGGAATTTTATAAGTTGGGTAAAAGAACCCACTTGCAAACTACATGGAAAATTTCAATCATTGAAGTTGAAAATTTTTATTTTCAATTTAATCCCACACACATGATGAGAAAGTGGGTTTTTAATGAAAAACTGTTCAAAAGATTACAGTAATTTTTATATCAAAATTTAATATATAAAAATAAAATGACCTAAATTAGATAAATGGATGTATAATTACAATAATTTAACATTAAAATATATTAAAAATATTATTTATCTTTATAAATTATTTAAATTAGATGGCTATTTTCAATTAGAAATTAGTGTTTTTCACTATACATCCAAAAATTACAATTTTCGAAAAAAATCCCCAAAATTTTCCTTCACTTAATTTTGATATAAATATTTCATAAATGAAGTTTATTTTTTAAAATAAATTTTATAAAATTTTTAAAAATTATTTTCTAAATAAGAGTGACATAAAAAAGGAAAAAAACTTTTTTTTATAAAAATACTATTTTTAAGAATAAAATTAGATTTATTCTTGCCTCCTATATTAAAAACACATAAGTTGAATGTCAAGATTTTGATTGAATATATAATATATAAATTTCATTAAAATCATTCACCAAAAATTATTATCTTAATTTATTGAGGTAAAATAAATTTATGTGCATAAAATACGTTTTTTATAAAATGGTTTTATTTATATTGATGGGGTTTTCATTTTAATTTATAATTAATTGGTCACCAAATAATTCATTATATATACATGTGAAAAAAATATTTTCATAATTTATTTAATCATATTCATACTCTCCATTCCAGTGACTAGTGGATAACTATCATATAAAATAATAATATTTTTACTATATGTCCTGTTAAGCATAAACTGAGTCTTTCATATAATGTAAGATAAACTAAGTGTTGAATGTAATGAAATATTAAATTGATATTTTATATATTGAAAAATATTACAAATATATTTATTTGAAGAAAAAATATTTCACAAAATAATGGGGTGTTACAGGAGCATAGACATAAGACCCTACCCTACCCCTTTGGGTAGCTAGGAGGACATGGACGATGCCCTACCCCAAGTCCTCATGTATGGGTTGGGTCATGTGGACAGTTGAATGAGATGATGATAGGTTTTTAGCCTGTATTTAAATTAGATATGATCTTTTGACATGTTAGGCAAGTTAGAAAATGGTGACCTGATGTGTAGGGAGTCATAGTGACCTGGTTAACAGATGGCATCCAAGGTGCTGGTGTGGCATGTTCATTATATCCCTCATGGATAAATTTATATTATTTTGTATACTAGGGGAACTTGTTCAGAACCTAATAAGATTAATTTCTTAGACACTTCATAGGAAACCTAGTGTGTTTAATGACCTTATGTTTACTTTTAGGTTAAGCACAAGAAGTATAATGGATCACAATGGTGTAGATCAATGGGTTTGGATATAGGGATGAGGTATGGCTCAAGGATGGTGGTTGGGTCCATTTATATATATTTTTATCTTATTTTTTTTCTTATGTGATTTTACAAGTGGTTCATTTTCTTATTTATGTAAGCATGATCACATGTCTATATAATAATTTTTTTCTGATATATTATTATGATTATTTATTTCTAAATACTATGAAGATTTTGATGGTTATTTTTGAGTTATTTTACATTTTTTATTGAATCTGAGTTGAGGAAATAGTCTCCCCCTGTATAGATGAGGCCCTAACCACTAGTTGGTGGCCTATATCATATGAGGATGCATGATTTTTTGGTATGTAAAGCCTAGTTTCAATGAAATATATTTTCATGCATTAAAAATTTGTTCATTATAATTTCATTCGAAGACATGATTCTAAAATAAGTGTGAAGTCAATGAAAATTCACCTATTTAGAAGTAGCAGGGTCGTTGGATGTTTGTATATTTTAATGACATAAAAGGGTGTATATAATTTTTAAATTCTATATAGAAGGAACTCTGTCAAATAATGTCTCAAGAATCATTTATTGTCGATGGTCATTATGGTCAATGATGCTTTGACGGATCAAAAATGGAAATTCTATATAGAGGATCTCCATAAATGTGGGATACTGGTGTGATCGACAATACCGATTAGTGATTCCTATAAAATGAGTGGGGAAAAAATGAATTGTGCATCCTGATCCTGAATAGTGTGTATGAAAAGTACAAGGTGAATCAAAGGATTACTGTGATTTAATAATTTTGTAATGAGTTCTTAGTGATGGATTTATTGGTTACTTATAATATTTATGCTTATAATAATACAATAAATTCACAGTGGTTCCACCCATGCATGTTGAATAACTCATCCGTATTTTGTTAATTTCTTATGTTCATTTACTGATTTATATGCCTCCAGTTTATGTATTTATTTTTCTAAATTTTTCATTTTATTTAGAAATTTGTAAATTCCTATTATGGTGTGTGTGAATTTGAATTTTTCTGGTGGATAGGGTGTGGTTACTTCCTACTTTTGGTATATTCAGTTGAGGAACTAGTACAAAAATCTGTGTTTTAAGTTGGTGTTTTTATTTTTTCAGTATACATTTTTAGGACAACATCATTATGTGTGATGTAATAATTATTTGTTAATATATTTTATTAAAACATACTTTAAGAAACTTTATAACATAAACAATCATTAAAATTTTTATTTTTTTGATCTTTCATGTCTGTTATTTAAACAATTATGTGAAATATCACTTTTCACATTGGTTATTTAAAAACCAACATGTAAATTGATCTCTCACAAAAAACATTTAAAAAATGACATGGAAAGTAATTATTTTAAAAACTGAAAATAATTACATGAATAACTCTATATGGTCGTTTTGGAGATTCTACAATAACAATCATAGTTTTATGTGATAAAATACTTAGTTTACAATTATATAACTAAAAAAAGTAATGATGGTTCAAATATATAGTGATCATAAAAAAATGTTAATATAAATATTAGAATAAAATCAATATTTATTAAAATAAATCATTCGAAGTATTTTACCTCAATGAAAGGATCTTTGATAAATCATAATTCTTAAATAAATGTATTCATCAATATTGATATCATTTACAATATTTCTCTTCTCGATGCCACCTTATCCATGTTCTAAATGGATATTCCATAATTTTTTAACCTCTATGAATATTGTATGGAGGGAGAAATAATAATTTATGGAGAATTAATGTGATGTGAGAGATTTGAATATAGAGGGATAAAAAATGATATGGAAATTGAAAAAAGAGTGTGCAATAAAATATATTTGAAGCAGGGAATAAAATACACATGAGTGTGAAAAAAATTTAAATTTATATGTTTGGTAGAATGAATTTTTAGGTGGGAAATTTAAATTTATTTGGAATGATGCGAAACAATTTGAATTCATGCATTATGATTACATTTTTAAAATTGGTTATTTTAAAACATGACGTTAAAAAAATTTCACAAACTTTCATTTATTTAATTTATTTATAAATAAATTAAAAATAATCTAAAATTTATTTTTATTTTTTAAAATAAGCAATGTTAAAAATATTGAAAAATATTTTTAATATCTTTTTTTAAGAAAACCAATGTTAAAAATATTCAAGAAAATACTTTTATTGTGGTTATTTGAATAATTGATGTTAAAAATATCTATACCGTTGAAGTTATATCAATTATAAAAATATAGTTGTTAAAATACAGGTGTTGTTATTACTTTTTCTATTAGTGAGGGGAATGTGAAATTCTGGAGGATAGATGTGTGAGAATCAAATGTTTTTATCGAAAGCACATAATATACTTTTGTGGGTTCTTCCCCTACAAGTGGTATCAACGAATTTTTTTTTTTTGAGGTTCATCACACCAAAAGTAACTCATGAATTTCATAGGATAAAGGGAATATATAGATTTTTAAATTTAATGGAATAGATTTTTGCTTTTGGAGGATGAATATTAAATATTATATCATCCAAAAAACTTTTATGTGTCATTGAAAGGAGTTACAACTAAAAAAAATTAAGAAGGGAGATTTGGAAAAAATGTAGGTCATGTTTTAGGTTCTAGTAAGGATCTATCTATCATGAAATGGTTTATAAAACATTATGTAGAAGAAGACAACAATGAATATATTGAAGGTGTTAGAAGATATGTATTAAAATCCAACGATACATAAACAAAGATTTCATTTTACAATGGTTGTTCTATATAAGGTTGTTAGAAGGAAGATTAATGAAAGATCATCTTAATGACTTCAATATAATATGTGGGAATATACAATTGGTCAAGGTAACATTTTTTTAAATATGTATGGTATTTTATAATATTGTATTAACTACATAAAATTTGGAATTATATGGTTACTTTTGTTAGTATCTCCATTGGAAAAAATAATTTTTTGTTTGATGATAAGAAAAATATAATACCAAATAAAGAACATTTATGAAGTGAAGTTTATGTAAAAACTAGTAGTTCCATTAATAATTATGAAATATTATGGTCACCCTATCATTAATACAAAAAGAAATCAATGGAATAAAATTCACGTGAATGAATTAGAATAAAACTGGATGGTCTTGGTTCTATTTGACGGAAATATAGTAGGAAAGTACATATAATGAAATATTATATGAATTTTATGGATAAAACTTGAAATTGATCAATGAAATTTTTTTCAAATTCTATTAACTCAATATAAGATACACATATTTATTTCTAGAGTGTGAATACTTTAATATAAGCTTGGGTGATTAACCCTAGAGCAAATTGTCATTCAACTTATGATCCAATATGCACAAATAATTATATGTTAGGGATTTATGGGAAATTTCATCGCATCGATGGTGAATCTGTATAAGATTTTGGAAATGATAGGTTAATATAATGTTGAATAATGGGGGATTTTTTAAGTTAATAGATGTTCACTAAAACCTTGTTCTACGATGAAATATTATTTATGTCAGACAACATGATGATCAAGGTTATGGAACTACCTTTGTAAATGGGGTATGGAGAGTGACTTGGGTATACATGGTTGTTTCAATAGGAGTTAAGGATGGTACTATTTACTTAATTTGAATTTATAATAATATTTTAATGTTCATATGTTCAACATCCAACGATCCAAAAGTATGGCATTATAGGTTTGGTCACCTTAGTGTGAAAAAATTAAAGTATTAAAGGATTAGGGAATAATTAATCTTGATCAAAAGTAAATAGAAAAGTGTGAATTTTTTTTGGAATAAAATTATAGTTTACTTCAACATAGTTGGTTGGAATCCTAGTAATCAAAAACTAGAACTTGTACACTCATATTTTTTGGGACCTACTCTTTTTCAATCCTATAGTGGTTTTATTTAATTTATTATATTCATTTTATATGAAACAATGAAATTAAGGATTTAATTGTTGAATAATAAATTCAGTGTATTTTATTTTTTCATATATTTGAATCCTCTATCTGAACTAGAATATTATTTGAAGTTAAAGTTCATCTAGACCGACTGTGGTAGTGAGTTCACCAGACATAGCTTCTGGAATTTTTGAATATTAGAAGGATTAGGGAATGAAAATACTAGTCCTAAAACTCCAATAAATATTTGAGTAGCTGAAATAATGAACATAAATTGAATTATAGAGCCCCAAGTATGAGGTTTCACTCTATAATATCAAAGGAAATTTCGGTTGAGGCACTCAACTTAACAACATGTTACATCAGAACAGGTATGGTATCAGTAGTTGGTAAAGAAATTCAAAATAAGTTATGGTTAATTAAATGATTGAAAGTTAAATAAATTTATAATATTTTGTATGTTATCTTTTGTGTATTTGAAATATAATGAAAGATGTACGATCAAATCAATGTCCAAAAATATTTTTTCCTTAGTATTTGAGATGAAAATTATTGACTTCATTTGTGGGATAATGAAAGGAAAAAAGTCACCAGGATCAAGGATATTATCTTCAATGAAATTATTCAATGTGATTAAAGGAACTTGGTTAAAAAATAATCTAAATAAAGATCAATTATCCATGTCTAGGATGATCTATTTAAAGGTACATGAATTTCAAAAAAACAACCAGATAGCTCTTGTGTGAGTGCTGCAGAAACAAGAATTATAGGAGTAAGACCAGTTGTAGAAAGAGGAATTAATTTAAAGGGAAGAAGATTATTGAGTGTGAGCATTGTAAGTACATTTTCTTAAATTTTCAGTACTGGTAGTTCATGTACTATAAGAAAGATAATATCTAAGTAGTGTAGTTTAGCTAACTCTATTAAAGAGATCAACTATATTTAGGATACCAGTTAAAAGGTATGGGGATGAAATGAATTTGATACTCCCACTGGTTGTAGAAGATACTAAAAATATGTAGGAAGAGATTTTAGTCATTTACATGAAATAGAGTAAGTTATCAATAAAATTTGATATTACATCATTAAATATAAATTGATCATTTGATATTTTTTGGATCCTAAAACGTAAAAAGTTACTTAAAAACATGTGTCATTACGAGAGGTTAGAAAAAACAAAAGATAAAAAGAATGGGTAGTTTTGAAGGAGTTTCTAAAAAGGGAAGGATTTGATTTATCATAAATATTACTACAAATATATAAATATTATACCATTTGTATAGTACTATGTATAGTAGAAACATAATATATTTATATATAATAGAGAAATGTAAAAATATTTTTCCTTAATGGTGAGTTAGAGGAAGACTTATAAATGAAACAACCAAAAGGTGTACTATAAGTTGAGAACTATAATTTTCTATATATAATGAATAAAATATTGTATAGATGATATATGCACTATGATAATGGTATCAGAAATTCATCTTTTATATGTTAGAAGAAGGCCTAAGAAGGTGAAATTTTGATCATTAATGTTATAAAAAATTGAATTATGGAAATTTAATAATTAATATTTTTTATATCTATGACATATTCATGGTCTCATTTTATGATTGAAAATTTTAGAAATTAAAAATAAAATCTGGATGTTTTTATATTAAAGATCATCATCAAGCCATGGAGATATTGGGATGAGGGTAGAAATACATAGAATGATAAGAACATCAGTTCTTTCTTGGAAAGAGTAAATCTAAAAAATCATTAAAATTCTTTGCATGGACAAATGAAAACTAGTTTCTAGTTCTATTTCCAAACACTTTATATTATATAAGGCAAATGTAGCTGTAATGAAAGATGAGAATATGTACATAGATAAAACGTTTTATTCATTAGATGTAAAAATATCAATGGATGAAACTATTTTTAATCAATTGGATATTGAATATGTAGTGGGGTTGTAAGAAAATATATGTCTAACCTGAGAAAGGAACATTGGGTATTTTTTAAGTGGATAATTTAGTATTTGAATGGAATGGATGATCATTCTCTTTGTTTTTGGGAGGAAGATCCCATACTTAGATTTTTTGATACTAACTTTTTTGTAGACCCGTATAGATAAAATAGTATAAAAAGGTTTATTTTTTTACTTAATTATGAATGATACTAAGTTTTAAGTCATTACTATATAATATTGTGACATTAATTATAGCATAAGAGCAACTGCTAAAGTAATTGGGGATAATTTAGAAGGGAAGGATTCATTTCTATGATAGTTGAAGTGGAATCCATTTGGATAAAAAATGTGTATTCCAAGAAAAAAAAATTCATTAATATTAAGTACCCATTCATCAAAAACATGATAGAGGAGAAAGTGTTAGATCATTGGATGATCATCATTATCCAAAATCCCTAGGATATTTGTATTAAGATTTTAGCTCAAGAATGTTTGAGGTGTCATCATGCCTCAGTGGGGCTTGAGTGAATTGAAGAAGCAGGAAGAACACTATAATTAAATGTAGGAAGGGATTTACTAAAGTTTTTTACTTGGTAATTTCCCTAAAAAATCATTAAGTGGGATATTATTGGGATATAAAGCATAGTTTCAAGGAAGTAGAAGTTCATGCATCAGAAATATATGAATTGGGATTTTTGATATTATTAAGAGTTTGAACTCATTGTAAAGGTAGTAGAAGTTACCTCTTTAGTTATAGAAGGGTTATCATAAGTTAGTGTCTTTTGATGACCTCAAAGGGGTTCTGGTATGTTGGTCAACTCTTCAGAAGGAACTCTCAAGAAGAAAATTTCTAGAATCATTTATCACTGCTATAGTTTTTTGTCAACAGTGTTAAAGGTGTTGAATAATGAAAATTTTATGTAGAGGACCTCCATGAATGTGGGATGGTGGTGTGACAAACCCAACGAATTGGTGTTTCTTATAAAAGGAGTGTATACTGAACCTGAATAATGTATCCCAATTAAGAATAGTTCATGTGAAATTTATATGGTGAATTAGATAATTATAGTTCTTTAATCATTATGTGATGTGTTACTACAGATGTATTTTTCAGGTGATTATAATTTTTTTACTTGTGATAATATTATAAATTCCCAGTAGTTTCTCCAATGAACATATGAAAACCTTTATGACACATGTTAAGATTCTTTTTTTCTTTTTTGGTTTATAAGATTCTATAATATGTATTTTCATTTCATTAATTAATATTTTTTTACATATTTGTGAGTTCCTACTAAGGTGTGTATAATTTTTACTATATGTTATGGATAGTGTGTAGTGACTTTCTAATTATAGTATACAAAGTGAGGGGGATTGGGAAATTATAATGTTTTGATGTGTGAGAATCTAATGGTTTTATCAGAATCATAGATTAAAATGTCCTAGGTTCTTTTCCAACATGTTTGAGATCACATGACACACATCTCAGAAGGTTGTTCGGGGTAAGGGAAACGAAAATTTATGTAAAATATTATTATTGTCTTACTACTTGGGGACATAGTAAAAATGCGGTCTAGAAATGTGTCATTTATTATGAAAGACATTGAAATAGTGAGTTATGAACACCTTTCTAGTTGTAATTCAAGGTTTCTAGTGTAATATGATTGTTATTTTTAATTTTCATTGTTCTTTTTCATATGTTTATTGAAAATGAGGAGTTTAACAAAGAGTTTATTTAGGGTTTTTTATTATTATATTGTTGTTAAGAATCATGTGTTCAAGCATCATATTTAATATTGATAATTCAAATGATGTATTCCTTATTTTTTGTGATTGTATATTCAAATGACAGTGTTCAGTTGTTTAACATTTCAATAAAAAAGCATACAATGTTTTCTCATATAACGTTTTGGTATAATTCTACTCAACTGAACCATATATAGTATCTTCTGATGGAAATTCATGTGGATCATAAGGTGGGAGTTTATTTGGTGATGAAGGAAATGAATTCTGTTCATCAAGGTATGTGTGAAGACCTATAGTGGGTTTGTGTGGTCATGTTTTACCTGGGTTATGGTTGAATGAGTTCATGACATGCCTGAGAGGTGATTTGAAGATGTACATAAATTTCTCTAAAGATGTGTAATCCCTAAAAGATTGTGAATAAAGGGATGAATAATATACCTATTTATGTGATGTAAATCATGGAATGTTCTCTTGGTATCGTGGATAGTTTTGAGAGGGTTGGATCAATTATATTCATAGACCATGGCTTTAGTGAGATTTTTTGGATGGTGAGTGGTGATACTAGATGTTCATATCTAGGAAGGGTTGAGTGTGGGTTGATGATTATGGATTAGAAATGAAGTCCATATAGTGTGTCAATATAAAGTTATACTTGGAATGATAAACATACGATGGGCTGTTAGGTTTGATTGATATGTGTGTGCAACATGGCCATCCGGTTAGGTGTCCTTGGTTAGGTTGAATATGATGTGACTCATTAGAGCATGAGTTGGGTTATGTGATCGAGTTTTGAGGGATCATGAAACCATTGGGTTCAAGAATGTGACACTCTCCATTTCAAGATTGAGTTAATTTTATAATATTTTACATTATTTTGAGTCAGGGGTATTACAGGAGTTTTGGGATGTAATATTTAAAAAATTTTGAAAGGTGTTAGGTGTCGTACTAGTTGTGTATTGTTAAGAGTACCCATGTGGAAACCATGAATTTGGGTCTGTTAGTGGTCATTGTTGTTTAGAACAGTTAGTGCATTTCTAGGTAGACTTTCCAGTGTCCTAGGAGTAACTGGATGAGGATTTTCTGTATAGACATTGTGGGTAGCATGGTTTTTACATGGTTTGGTAAACAGAATGTGTAAACAATTTTTCATTTCCATGAAATTTATTTTTCCTTGTTTGTAAAAATTACCCTAAAATATTTTAACGTATTTTATACATTTTTCTTCTCCTCATGTGTGATTCATGATCACCCCCACCTCGGATGAGCCTCCTTCCACATGCCTCACTTCTCTAGGATCCCTCTCTCATTATAAATTTCAACATTATTTCTTCACAATTCTTAACAAAATCCCAAAGGTTGGGTATCATATTCCCTTATTTTCCCCTATTATTGTTTGTTATTCTTCCCCTATATTTTTTTATGTTCGTTTGAACCTTTTGGGTTTTGGTATTGGCTGTTTTTTCTTTCTTTCAGGGTGTGTAATCCCTCCCTAAAGTCCTTATTATATCATATTTATAGAGACACAGTCTTTTAATACATTGGTATTATATCTTTTTATGTGAATATTAATTACCTTCATCAAAATCATGGATAAAAATCAGGAATATAATTTTTCTTTAGAAACATAAAAACATAAACAATCAGTTCATAAGTGAACTACATCATCTCCCAATAGATTGTTATGAATTACCACCCATATTAGACATATAATATACATTACCATTCTCTATATCCTGAGTAAAGTAAGCATAGTAAAGGTGTGATCTTAGATGATTAGTAAGGGTTAAAAAAGAAAAATATAAACATAACCTGAGATTAAGGGTATGTGAAGATGATAAATAAAATTTAAAAACTTTACCTTGTATATCAAAGATCATATTCATGATTCATGGATTAAATTTTAGCACATTATATGACCTGAATAATAAAGTAATCAAAGCACATTATCCATGAGATCATAACATTGGAATAAGATATGGATTTGTGGCATTCAAATAAGTATAGAAAATAACTCCCTTAGAAGATAAGAATCACTGCTAAAAATTTCATAGTGGAATTATTTAACTCTGAAAACCATCGTATTAGTCAAGGTTCACTCCTATTACTATCATAGTGGAACAAATCCCATACTAAAATAGGTTCAGTCCCAATTATAGTCTTTTTTATCTCAAGATATCTCAATCATTACCCAATACATTGTAGGGATATATATGTCTCACCCATCACATAAATAAAATCCAAAATATGTGTTCCAAAAGGTCATAAAATATTCATCATATCTTACCCCATGAAAATAAATAGGATTTATAAATCAGTTATCTTATTAGAACCCATGAAAAAAATGGGCTTTATAAAACATTCATTATATCAAAACACATGAAATGAAATGGATTTCAAAAAAATTACGTCATTGCATAAACTTTGTAATGGAAACAAGTTTCAAAATCATTTCATCATTTCATCATAGAATAACATGTGGAAAAAGAAGTGGGTTTCATAATCATTTTATCATGGTATAACCTATGCAATAAAAATGGTTTTCATAAACATCTTAAAATCATAAACATAAACCAATCATAGAAACAGTAAGAATGTTATCCTTAGATAATATCCAAATAAAATTATAAGTGACATTAAATAATTTCATCTTAGATAGAAAATAATTTCAAAATATCACATGGAACATTTTATGATGAAAATATTCATTCTACTATGAAAATCACTTTTAAAAACTGAAAATTCAAAAAACATTTTAAAAACATTTTTTTAAAAAAATAATCATGAAAAATAACAAAGGAATATTTTAAAGATCACTTAAAAAATTTCTGGTAGAAAATATTCTTTCCACTTTTAAAAAATCTCTTTAAATAATAATACATTTTTAAATTCATTTTCATTAAAAATTACCTTAGAATCTTATATAAGAATATTTAAAGATCATTTAAAACATTTATTTAGGAAAATATCCTTTAAACTTTTGATTTTTCATAACTATAATAGATTTAAAATTATTTTATTTTAAAATAAACTTTTATTCTTATAAATTACAATTTAAAACATTTTATGGTCATGATGGTTGGAAATTATTCCCATGCCTTACACATAAAAAAATATTCCTTTCACGTTTTCAAAAAAATCCAAACAGTCTTTATTTGGAAAACTACATTAATATTATTTTTAAAAATATTTGTAAAAATTAAAACATGAAAAAAAAATTAATAAATTCTTTGAAAAATGTAAAAAAATTGAGAACTTTTTTAGAAAACAAGAATATGGATGAAAAATGGGTTTTGACCGAAGAGAGAAATAAAGATTGTTTTTCTTAAAGAAATTATTTTCTTATCATTAATCCTTTAAGAAATAAAAATGAAATGAAAACCTTAATTCTATATAAATTAAAATTTTATAAGGAAATATGTGATTTTATTAAGATATATATCATAATATTTTATCATTGGAAGCATAATCATAATCAATCCCGATGAAATATGATATTGCAATATAAAACTCATACCACTTCGGTAACATTGAATCGCAAGCCCCAAGAAATAATAACATTAAATGAACCTTATAACACCATGAGAATAAATAAATTCATGATAATACATTTCAATGGGTCTGCATATACACCTCATAAAATAATATTGGTGCATAACATAACATATGACCCAAAGAAGAAAAATTGAGACAAAAATCTCTTACTACATTGGTAATCTTTTGAATCTTAATCCCCATTAAATAATAAGATAAAATTAAACTTTAAAAATCATTAAAATAATTATTTTTATAATATAAAATGATTTAGTGGTATTATATACACCTTATAAAATAAATTTGGTGCATAATATAAACATATGTCCCAAAGAAGTCAAAATTTAGATGAAATCCCATACCTTATGTCTTGAATTCCATCATACACATTTAAAAACCAAATATATTACATATATTTTTATTATAAATATACTAAATAACCATAATAATATGTATAATACCATATATTTTTTACTTATGACCTTTTATTTATCTTTTATTAACCATTCCTTGTTAAAATTATTTTCGGAGTAATAACTGCTTCATTTTTCATGTATGTTTTGGTTTAGTATTTTTGACCATTTTACATATATCATGGTTAAATAATTTATAGACTGTTATATATCATATTAATATCATATATATTCAGTATATATGTATTTATATTAATCCATAAAAGTTAGTGATAGAAATGAAATACATCATCCAGGGAGACGGTAGACTGTATGTATACAAGAATGTTGTTTCCATTTTATTGAAATATTGAATGAAAAGAATATAAATAATATATAATTATTAATTATTAATTATTATATCATATATATGATATATAATCATTAAATATATCGTAATTACATTTCATGTAAAGCGTAAATGAAAAACAAATAATATCGCTTCGTGAGGCGATAGTCCGATGTACACACGAGCGACGTTATCGTATACCCCATGGAATTGATGTTCAGAAGGTATATGTGATATCATAACTACATAGGTATAATTATGTAAAAAATATCATATATATTCTTTTAATCTATCTTTATTACCATCCATGTAAAATTATAATTGGAAAAGACATCACATCAGTTCACGAGGCGGTAGTCCGTTGTGCGAACGAGCTATGTTATTATTTTAAAACATGTTAGATGGTAAGAATGTGAATTTACTATTATAATTTAAAAAGTATTGTAATATCATAAATATCATATATAAACATTTTCCTCCATAATTATATCCATCAGTGAGAGGTGTTGATGGAAAACATACTACATCGGTTTGAGAGGTGGTAGTCCGTCATACACCTGATCGACGATTCTATTTCACATTTGATAGAAGAAGAGATTTATATAGGTTGTGACATTAACATAATAAAATATAAGTATATGGTAGATATTTTTATATTATATAATCACATTTGAAGATTATTTTAAGGAGTTATAAGAATAAATAATATAAAAAATAATGTTTAAGGCCAATAACCATTCTTCGGAGAACCTCTTTAGGTTTACAACTAAATCCTTATTATGTGGTATTAATAATAAAAATAGTGCCTATAGGATGTGGGTAGATAATTTTGGAATATATTTGGGTAGGTTTTTTTTAAACAAAGGGTTTGATAAGTGTAAATAGGAGAATATAAGGGGCATCCTTTTGTTTAGGGAGGAGAGGACACACATTGTATTTTTGAAAAGAATAAAGTGTACCCACATTTTTCAAATGAATAAATGAATAACATAAGACAATATTGAACTGTATTTGTAATATGGTCAAAATATTACTATAAAATGGGTGTTTTACAAGTGTATAGGTCATTTTACTCTTTATATTTCTAGTTAAACCCCCGGTAAACTCCTTTTAGGCTTAACAACATCAATTAATTTTCTTATTGTATTTATTAATATTTATGAAAATAAATTAATTTGAAATTATTATATAATATCCAATATTATGATTTAAAATATGGAATCAATTATTTTAAATTCAAATCAAAGAAGAGGAAGAATTTAATTTAAGATTAACCCGACAGACACAATGAAAAAACAGTTTTCAAAAGAGAAATTTTCAGAAGTCTAAATTTTTTTATATCATAAATCAATATAAAATTTATTCCAATGATCTTAATTGGATTAATAATTATATAATTGAGATAATTTTACATTTTAAACCCTTTTAAAACAAAAAATAAACCTTATAACTTCTTTTAACAAAAGTTTTTTTTTCAATAAGAATTGCTATTGTTTACTATTCATCAAAAAAGTATTTTTTAGAAAAATACCAAAAATTCACCCTAATATATTTTTAACAAACTGATTCCAAAATTTATGTTAATTTCTACAAATAATTTTTCTAAAATTTGAAAAAATTAGTTTTATTATTTGTTCGCAAAAAGCAATAAAAACCATTTTTGTAGAAAAATGTATTTTCAATGTATATAACATCTTCAGTACATTTATGAACATTTATATCTATTTGTTTTCATTATATAAAATAATTACACTTAATATTTAATATTTGGTAATTCATATTCATACCACAATGTTTAACTTCTTGGTTATGGAATTCAATTTTAATTATTAATATAAATAAAATATTTTATTTTAATAAAACTCGGTGTTGTATGTCCCGCTTGATTTTGAATAATTTACATTTATTTTAAAAAATATATTTCATAAAATCTCGGTGTGTTACATTACACCCCCTTAAAAAAATTATTTCCTAGAAATTTGAATTTTTTTCTCGGTTGTTTTTTTTATTTGAACATTCCTTTGTGGAAAACCCCTATTGTGAAAAGAGATAATAAAATTTCTTCTTGATAAAGAAGGAAAATAACATATGAAGTTCATCTTTAATGACACATAAATAGGTTTCCAGAAAGGATAATTTTGGGGGGAAGTGAATATAGGATTCTAGGTGTAGTGGTAGCATGTGATGGGTCATGCAAAACTTTTATTTCATTAACAATATTAGATCAATCCAATATTTTCCCACAAATAAATAAAATAATAAATGTAATTGAATTGATGAATATAGAAAATGGATAAAATTACAGATCCAAAACGCATTATTAACAAATATTATTTATAATTAATTTAAGAAATAATTATTTACCTTGTGAAATATTCATTCAACGTTGATGGATCTGACAACGGATCTACATCATACCATTATAATATTGAAGGAATAAATATTATATTCCCTCTAAAGGTGATTTTAACATGTTACAAAAATATATCATTGTCATCGTAGGAATCTCTGGGCGCTATCATGACAAATCTTATCATTGGCATCATTCGCCTTTGATCACCTTGATAATTCATTCTAAAGGATCTTACTTGACCTCTCTTGACTTGAGATTAGAAGGTAAAGGAATATTTCTCTCCATTTCTTTGAGTGTTCTTAGAAAGGTAGCTGGGGCTTTGGGAGTATTCTTAAGATTTCATTGTGCACAACAAAAAAATGAATTGGATCTCTTAAAGAATAATATAATTAGGTTTATATTCCACTAGGGTTAGAAATAAATAGTTGTACTAGTGAAATTTATTCGTTTTATACTAATTAAACATCATGTCTATATTAATAATAACAATAATAACATTTCTTGACATGTACTAAACTCACGAAGTAAATTAAATATTATTTAATAAAATTATATTCAATCTATATTATTTCTCACAAGACTATTAAACATGGTTCACTATTCCTTAAAAATATTTATCAGGCCTCAAATAATAAATATTTATTTAATAAATATATATCACTACATTATCCATCAATAAATAAATAAATATTATATTTACTAAAGAGGAAAAATTAATAATAAATATTCTTATCACATAATATTCTCCCGAATAAATGGTGAAGAAAATAAATTTGATCAAGAAATCAGGAATAATTTTTAAACCATGCATGGGAATTATATTAATTATACTTGTTAAATAATAAATAAATAATGTATCATTTAACTAAGATTCAGGATACACATATTGTCTAAACCTCTAGGACTATTTCTTGATGAAATTAGGTGAAACATCCTAAAGTCCAAGGTCAATATCTAGCAACATGCCAAATAACCCATATAGAAAGAATTTAATGTCGTAATTCCATAATATGTCATACAGATTCTCAATATTTAATTTAATCCCTTTATCACAATATCTTTGGTCAAGCTGGTTGCATGATGGTGCCATCATCCTATGTGCTCAATATCTCTATCTTTGAATTTTTGGAAATCGAACCTTCCTATATAACACTGTGAAATAGATTTATTTAGGCTATATAATTTTCATCAAGTAGCTTGAGATGTCAACATCCGATAAGGAATATAAGGGACAATTCATTTACTGCATTATTCATTAATGAAAAATTACTCAGGACACACCCAACATATCATACCTTACTGAAACCATATGCTGTCATTATTTTCATCAATACATAAAATTAAAAAACATATAATACCCATTAATAATAATCTTAAAGTATAAGTGTCAATAAACATATTCAAAGATAGAAACATCCAATGACACAAATAAATGTGGATTTCCAACTAGTATGTCTCTTTCTCATAATATCATTCACTAGATATTATCTGGGGTGTGCACCATGATAAGGTGAATCAAAGTCATATAAGTATCCACCCCTGATATCTTATATCATTTTTTCCCTCAAATTATTTCATCTATCAATAGAACATATATTTTATAACACTTTTTGTGACACTTCTTGGTTCTCATCATAGCGGGGAACTTCAATGACCTTTTAGTGTGAAAACTAATCTTAGGAAATTATCACATACTATATCACACAGAAAAAAATCATGATGTGATAAATAGTTTATTAATATTAAAAAAAAGGAATACAATTTATCATAATGTACATAGAAGTTGGTTCTATGGAATAAATTCTAACAGACTCGAACTTGTACTAGAGCCAAATGCTAATAGCTTTCCGCCCGCTAGCCCTCACGTGATACTCGTGATTCTGATGAGATAGTCCTTTATTCAAATGGTCCTATTCATTTTCTTCAATGGTTACTCTTTTTACCACAACATCACCACTCTGAGAAAAATCCCTCAAGAGGTGATACATTTAGAGTATGTTCTTTGTCTATTTGTGTGACCTAGTCTCTTTTTCAAGATCCACCACTATAGTGTTATCACAATACAATGTGATAGGGTATTTAATTCTAGTTATCACATCAAGCCCTTGGAGAATGTTTTGTATCCAAATATATTTATTGGTTGAATCATAACCCACAATATATTAATAATCCATTATAGAATTGGTGAAAACTAGATTCTTTGAACTATCCAAACTCATAGCTCCTCCGTTGAGACAAAACAATATCCTAACTATGACTTTAGATCATTTTGATCTATTTGAAACATAACATCAATATAACCCTTGATGACTAGATCCTCATCTCCTCAAAACACTAGGAACATATCCTTATTTCTTTTCAGATACTTGAGGATAGCCTAAATTTTATACCAATATTATTCTCCTAGATCTCCTTGTTATATTCTTACCATGATAAATGCATATGAAACCTCAATTATAGTACCTAACATGGCATATATGATTGATCCTATCGCTAAATTGTATAATATATTACTCAATATATGTTTCTTCTATTGTGTTTGAGGACACATTTTCTTAGAAATATGTATACCATGTGACATTAGAACCAATCCCCTATAGGATTTTTCTATACTAAATATCTGTGGTATCTGTTCAATGTATGTACTTTGACTTATTCCAATAATATATTTATATTTATCATAAATGATCTTGATCTCTAGAATATAGGCTTCTTCACCAAAGTTATTCATTGGGAGGCACCTATTTAATCATTTCTTAACAGATTTTAAGATTGGGATCTCATTTATAATATGTAATATGTCTGCAAATTATACTACTAGGATAATGGCTATATTCCCAAAACATCTATTGTAAACACATGGATTACATTCATTACTAATAAAAATTAATTATTTTATAGCTTTATAAAATTTAATGTTGCAAGACCTAGATTCTTTCTTCAATCCTTAAATGGATCTCTACAACTTGAAAATATTTTTTGTATCACCAGGAGCCACAAACTATTCTGGTTGTCTAACATAGACATCTTCTTGAAGATTACCATTATGTAAATTAGTTTTTATACCCCTCTTATAAATTTCAGATTCGTGGTAATTTTCTATAACAAGTAGAATTTTGATAGATTTAAACATAGAAACTATTAAAAATTGATCATCATAGTCAATTCCTTAACAATGTTTAAGACCCTTATCCAATAGACTTTAATTATAGGTATTTATATTATCTTCCATGTTCACTTTTCCCTTTAATATCCATTTTCACCCTATGGGTTCTACATTGGTTAACACATCTACAAAATCCCAAACATGGTTCTGATTCATGGAATCCATTTCAAAATTCATAGTTTTTCCATCTTTTATCTTTTGAGCTCTCTACATCATCTTTATAGGAGATAGGTTCATCATTATCTACTAATAACGAGTTAAAAAATTGGGTGACTAGAAAACCATATCTTTCTAATATTATTTCCTCTCTAGTTCTCCTACGAAGTACTTGGGTTTTAAGAACTACTTCTTCTATAGAGAACTTTTTAATATGTACCTCTACAAACTCTTATGTATCATGAGCATCAACTTCATCAAAGTCAATATTTATTCCTATATCCTTTTTGATGATATTATCCCTATCAATAAATAAAGCTTTTCTAGAATTACTCACATTCTTTTCTTGAGGTTTGTATAGTTAGTATCCAATTTTTCTTAAGGAGACCATACCAAGAAACACTTTTTTCCCTAGGGTTTTTGTTTCTTGTCTGAGAGGGAATTAAAAAATACCTCTCAACCCCATATACATGTATGAAAAAAATGGGTTTCTTTCCACTTCATAACATGATGGAAATTATGTTTTCTACTTTAGTTAGTACTCTATTTAATGAATATGACAAACTTTGTAATTCATATCCCGATTAAGATAATAGAAGATCTTCTTGACTCATCATCAACCATTCCATGTATAAAATGATACAGTTCCTCATTTTGATAACATCATTACACTATTGTGTTTAATATAGAGTGAGTTAATATAAAATCACGAACTCCATTAAAAGGTCATTAAACTCATGGTTAAGATATTCACCACATTAATCTGGAAAAGGATTATTTATCTTCTTTCCAAGTTTATTATCTAACTTACTCTGGAATTATTTGAATTTCTCAAAGTACTCTTACGTATACCTCATCAAGTAGACATATCTCTATCTACACAAGTCATCAATAAAATTTATGAATTATGAATTTACATCTCTAGATTCTATTGTAAAGGGTATAGACACATCAATGTGTAACAAGACTAAAAGTTCCCTTCACCTTTCACCCTATCCACAAAATGGTGGTTCAATCATTTTTCCTTGTAAATAATCATGGAATTGTTTAAATGGTTTTATCTTAAACGAGTCTAGATAATCATCTTGATAGATCTTTATCATACACATAGTGTTTACATGATCGATATTGTCATTCCATAACTGGTTCTTATATGAGTCATGTAAACATGATTCATTGTCAATTTTCAGTACCAGTTTCTGTTTCACTTAATACATAAATTACATTATTTAAATGTGTCAGACCATAAATTTTGATTTCTTTATAAAAGTAACAACTTTTATTTCCAAACATGGAAATAAAAACATATGTATCTAGTTATGATAATGAAATTATTTTCTTGGAAACATTTGTAAGATAATAATAATCCCTTAAACCAATATTATTCCTGTTGGAAATGAAAGTTGGTAGTCACCGATGGCTAGAGTATCCAACCTCACACCACTATAAGCTCTCAAATCCACCTATCCTCTAGTAATATTTCTGAATCTACCTGTTTCTTACATTTAAATATATATGTGAGCACTACAAGCTGTATCTAATACACAATGTGTATATTCTGAATGATTACACTCGATAACAAACACACATTTAGCTTCACCTTTCTTTTGGGTGAAGTTTCTCTTCTAGAGGCCTTTCATTCCACATGAAAATACATATTGCCTCCATTTTGTTTTCCCTAACTCTAGATCTTCCTCCTATTGAAAGGATGGTGTTTTGGAGATATAGACTTGTTAGGATTCTCAAGAATTTTCTCCTTGTTTTTCCTTTTCTCATATATAATAAATACTATGGGGTTATCACACCCCATGTCCTCATCCACTTGGTGAATCAGATTCAGAAGTTATGAAAGAATATTTTAATTATTGATCATCTTATAATTATTAATAAAACTGAAGAAGGTATTGCATAGTAAGGAAAGTATGAGATCTATGCACAACTCATCTAGGAATATAATCCCTAAGATGAATAAGCGTTAAATGTATCCAATAATATTGAATCAATGAAGCCCAAATTGAATAGACTCTCCAATATTGGTTGTAAACAGAGCATTAGAGATCTGAAATCTCTCTTATCTTCTCTTATCCTGATAGAGATATCGAAGGTGATACATCATGTTATACACATCCATGTCCTAATGTTTCTTCAAAATATCATTGTTCATGGAGGATATTGTATGAAACTAAACATTTATAGTATCGTTCAAATATTTCACATGGATAGATAATTATTCCTCACTGTCCTCATTACCAGGCACATGAGGAATATGTTCTTCATGTGCATATAATATTCTTTCTTGGGATAGGATAAAACACAAGATTTTTTTCCACTCTTGGAAATTTGTGTTGGTGATAAGTTTATCCTTATCAAGTATAGATTTATGTGATATGTTTGAAGTCATTTTTATTGATTTTTATAAAAATTAGATGATCTGAGATTTAGTACATTAATTGATAAAATTTTGATAAATAAATTAATAATATATTTATCAATCTCCCACTATTTTATCAAAACTCAATCACCTTTACCATTGGCATAAAAATATCATATTTCATGGACTTTATAGTTTTAAGTATCCATATTCCGCTTTTAATCACTCTGGCCTTGGTTGGTTAAGCAATTTTAAGGATTTTAAGTAGCAATTTCCAATTCTGATTGCATTAACTCACACTTCCTTGAACTGTTGGGCGGACTCCAAAATGCTAAAATCCTTAAATTGGATTTACTAAACCCTTTCCACTCAGTTACATGAATTCATGCTTTAGCTTTCAACCCTTGATGTGAAATAAGTTCACTCAACCAAAAAATTCATGTCATAATTCCCCTATAATTGAAATCACCCTAAATTTGGATGGCCGTGAACTTTGAACAATGGTTCGATTTTAACTGAATTAGTAAAAGGCTATACCGAATTATTATATATAATTTTATTATTTTATCTTTATACGAAAAATTAGAATTATTATATTTATTACGTGAATGTTAATACTATGTTGTTTACTATGGTAATTAACTATGTATTAGATAATATTTATGCATAATCTAGTTTATTTTAGTTCTATAATTCATGATTTTTAAATAATTAAATCATGTGATCATGGCAAAACATTCATAATGAAATAACAATGCATATTGAAATACGTAAAATAATAATATGGTATGATCATGAGCGTTTACTGATGGTTAGTTTATCTAGAAGATGATAAACTGATCATTGGCATAGGGAAAATCATTATGAACCAATTATGGTTTGTGTTGCTAATTTTCAAAAATTCACCAATGTATATCACTTAGATTGGTTTCTCATTAGATCCAAACTTGAAGCAAATCCTCTAGCTTATGAGATCCATCCATAACATATGTCTCTACCCACACATAGGTGAAGGGAATTAGTTTACATAAAATAAACCATGGTAACAAAGTCCCTTATACAATAATAGGAGAGATGACATATAGGTCGAAAATGATATTTAATAATAAATTAAAAGAAACAAATAATATACAGTGGTCTTTTCTAAGCTCATAATCTTCCATATGCTCGGAACAAATTACAAATTTAATAAATTATCTTTCAATACTTAATTGTACTTATTTAAGATAAATCTAACTCAAATAAATTAATCATATTGTTTAATAAATCAATTATTTTATCCTAATTATAATAAAAATTTCCATGATATTATATTCTATCATAATTTTATGAAAATGAAATAAATTTATTTAAAATTAATTATATACAATAAAAAACATTCCTTGGAGGCAACATAGTGAGTACCCATACAAACCACCCAATGTGTATTATACTAGTATACTATTTAATCGTGAAACATGTTGAATACATGAATTATCACATAATATCATGACATGTGCAATAAACTTAATGACCACACAATTAACATGATTACTTTTTCTTAATTTAATATGTAATGATTAAATTCATAGATTCATAACTATAATTTGAATTATACATGACATGTATATCCAAAAATTATGAAGAAATTAATTCTGAATTTATATAAATATATTCCTATAACATGGTGTGTCCTATCAACTTAATGACCACACAAAAATCACATATTGATAAGGTTCACACATTGTAATAAATTAATTCTTAATTCTATATAATTTGGTTTAAGTAAATGGTTTGTACAAGCCATTTACATGGCCTATAATATTCTCACTGTCTATCCAAGGTACATTCCTAGGAACTTGGCATGTAATTATTCCATGAAAAGTATTGGAGAACATGACCTTTCCATGGGATACACAATGTGTTGTCTCTGAGTTATGTGGTCATAATTTATATATGCCATGTAAAAATATACATGACCTATATATGACTAAGAACTATACACCGTGTATGAACTTTATATGATGTGTACTCTGGATGGACTTTCTCCATGATATCTCATTAAAAACATAGTGTATAATTAAATTCCCTTCATGTAATAAAGGCACATTCCATGAATTAATTCCAAATTAATTCTTGGTTCATTAAACACTATTAAACGGTGTGTACCTCTGGGTACATGATGTGTACTCTTGTGTTATCCCTCTAGATTACTCCGCACCTCTATATATGATCATTAAATTTGTAATGTTCATAAAATTATCCGATTTGATTATATTTATAAGAATTGAAGGTGAAGAAGAAGATTTATAATTTCATACTTGAGAATGATTAAACTTGAATTGAATAATAAATTAATTTTTTTGAAATCAATCAATGATATTTAAATAATTAAAATTAATTATGAAACCTACTCTAATTCCACGTGAAGGATTACAATCATTGAAAAAGCCTGTGATTTTTTGTGCACAACTTATCTTTCTATCTTGATCGACAATCAATCTGAGATTTTGAGAACGTCAAATGTCATGGTCAATGGAATTGAGTAAAAAAATATAGACAATGGATAAAATACCAGAACCATAATGTAGGATCATCAGATATTATTTATAATTAATTAAAGAAATAAATAATTACCTTATGAGAAATTATTTATCTGTGGAGAGATCTAAAAATAGATCTACATTGTACCATCATTTCATAATAAGAATCAGTATTATATTTCTTATACTGGTGATCCACATGTGTTCTACAAATCCTGGAATGCTTTCATTGGAATCTACATCTGCTAGTATGGAAGATCCTATAACATGTGTCATTCACCTTTGATCACCCTGAGAATCTCTTCCAAGGGATTCTCCTTAGTCTCTCTTGACTTGAGATTGGAAGGTGGAGGAACACCATGGTCCATTTTGTTGAACTATTCAAAGAGAAGGGATCTCTCTAGAGATCTGAGATGATCCACTAGTTTTTGTTTTGCACAACCAAGGAAACGAATTTGATATATTGAAAAATAATATAATTTGGTTTATATACTGCTAGGGTTAGAAATAAATAATTTCACAGGTAACCTTTTTTATTTATTTAATCCTTATGAAACCCAAGTTTTATAATAATGATAATAATATTTTTTTACATGTGCTAAACTCGTAAATTAATTTAAATATTATTAAATAATATTATTTCTAATTGGGTCATTAAACTCTGTCCACCATTCCTCCAAAAATATTTATTCATCCTTGAATAATGAATATTTAATTGAAAAATAAATATCATTGTATTATTTACCAATAAATAAATAAATATTAAATCCACTAAATAAAAAATTTATATTTATTAAATTTTCCACTCACATAATATTTTCTTGAATACTGAGGAAGGAATGTATGTGATCATGAAAACATGAGTAATTATTAATCCATATGTAGTAAAAATATTTTTTAAAATTTTCATATAATAACAAAATAATATAGTTTTTATCTGAGATTCTGGATGTAATTAGTGTGTGACACTCTATTCCTCTTTATCAGTGGCATTAAGTGAAGAAACATAAAGTTTAAGGTCAGTTTCTAGAAACACACCAATACACCCAAAAAGAAAGATGTTAATGTCATAATACCTTACATGGAAACTCACTGTGTAATACAATACCTTTATCATGATATCTCTAATCAAGAAAAACACATGTTTGAGCCATTAACCTATGTGATTGATGTCTCTTTCTTTGAATTTTTGGTAATAAAAAATTTCTTTAGCACAACCTGGTAACGAATTCATTTTGGTCACATCATTTCAATAAAAGGGTTTGAGATATCAACATCCATTGATTAAAAAAAGGGGAAAATCCTTTCTCTTATTATTTATTAATGAAATATTTCTCACAATGAACCCAATATATCCTACCTCATCATGAACATATATCATCATTATTTTCATCAATTCATCAAATTATGTTACTTATAATACTTATAAGTAATAATCATAAATTATAATTATCAATACATACATATTAAAATAGGAACATCCAATGACCAAAATAAATGTGGATGTCCTACTATAGGATCTCGTTCACCAGATATCCTTAATTGGATATTATTAAGGGCGTAAACCATTATAAGGTTCCTCAAAGTCCTATGAACCTCAACCCCTGATAACTTGCTTCATTTTTTCCCTCAAATGATTTCATCCATCTATAGAACATATATTTAAGAGCATCATCATGGTACATCTGGGTTCTCATCATAATGGAGAACTTCTATGACCTTTTAGTGTGACAACTACTCTTAGTAAATTCTCACATACTATGTCATGAAGAAGAACAATTTTTATATGATAAAGAGTTTATTAATATTAAAAACATTGAATATTTGTTATCACAAAGTACACAGAAGACCTTTCTAGGGCACCAAATCTAACAGTGAAAGTATGTATATGGTGGAAAAGAATAAATAACATTGTATAGTGAGAGATATCATTGTTCACAAGAAAGTGAATGATCTAAAAAATTCCATAACCATAAGGCCATAAATCTGTGATTAGTGAAAAGTCCATCAGTTCATCAGAATTGAATGTACTATTGTAACATTTTTATTTGAGGATTCATTTTTCTAATGTTAAAGAATTATAATGAGAAGTCATACCTGAAAAAATTTAATTTCAAAATAATAATACCATCCTTTGGTTGGGAATATATCAATTTTTCACTTTTTCATTTACTCTTAGAGATGAATTTTTCTTCCCTAAATTAATAATGAATAATAATACCCATAATATAATGATAATTCCTTCCTTCTATATATTATTATTACTAAAAACCAATTTGTTATTCTAGGTTATCCAATATACATAAATCTTCATATGGTGAAATAATAAATTGAACCCTAAAAACTCATCCAATGTTTTACTTAAACAATTCCATAAATGGTAAACCTTATGACCCTTCAAAAATTAAAAATTTATAAATAAGTTCACTAAAATTATGAAAATAAATGTAATATTAATCCCCAAAATATATGAATACCATGATCATATATTTTCATAAAACATGGTAATAACTATAATTTCCATAAAACCTTAATGAAAACAAACATATTTACTCATTACTTGAATAAAACCATGGATTATTAAATATATTACATAAATCCACTAATGTTGTAAAATCAATCAATGATAAAATAAACCACTTTTTCAAAAAGTCATTAATTATTTCTAAGGTTATAATTATTATCCAACTTACTCTATTAAAATGAATCACCAATTTATCTCAATATCTTTATGTAAACATTAAGAGAATATTGAAGCCTATTTTCCCTTAATAATTTTTTTCATAAAATATCACCCTGCCATTAAATCAATTTTTGAGTTAATCAGTACTATTCAAAATATTATTGAAAATCCTTAATGGAAAAAACTTATATTGAATAATATTTATATATTTCATCATTAATATAAAATAATAAATGAATTGTGCTATATTAACACTTAAATAATCTCACTTTATTCTTATACCATTAGTTAGAGTTCATTATCTTATTCATTAGTACCTATTTATTAAAAATATTGAACATGAAACATTCCCTAACATTCATCAACATCAATTTAATCATGCTTCTAACATTTAACCTAAAAATAGTTAGAAAAACCGATACCTTTTATATTCCATTTTTAGTCTCTAAATCATTAGAAGTTAAAAAATTAATCATAACATTAGGATGACTGTATTCCTAAGCTTTCCCCCGAGGACATTGTTTGAATAATGGCCATATTTTCCACATTTTAAACATTCAACCATTGCTGATACCCTTGGGAGACTATTATTTTTATCCATTTCATTAGCTATAATTTTAAATTTTCCTAAAAAATTAATTGATTTGTGTCCTTTTTCACACTTGAAACATCGTTCATTCCTCTGATACATTCACTTGGTTTCTTCTTCCCAGATTCTTCACATATTAGAAACTGAATCATATTTCTACCATGGTCTCCATCACATGAACACTCAATGAACTCCATCATTATTCTCTTTGGTGTGTCTGAGAGTTGGTTAATGTGCAGTTTTTTTATAATATATCCTAAAAAATATTTAGGCATAATAACAATATCCTTTACTCATATCATCATCCCATTTGGTTTATCATCAACACATTTTATATCACATTCAGTGTTAAGCTAGTTATTTCTGGTTCTTCCATTGACTAAAACCGAATAGCATAGTGTGAGAATCATTAATCACAGTGGGAAACCACATAACCATTAAATATAATTTAAATAATGTACAAATAATGAAACATTATCTTAAATTTTTGACAACTTAACCTTAACCTAGGTCATTCGAGATATTTATTTAAATCATTCATGATGGTTCATACTGATTTTATGAATTTCAAAAACATATTTCATGGGAGTGTAAAACCAGGTGTACTATAAGGACCATTATTGTGCACCAGGTGATGATTGACCCCATATCAATGCACCCTTTTGGATTTATTATCCCTAGGTACCTTTATACCAGATCTATGTCCACTTTTAGTATCCATTTAGGGATGTGATTTCTTAGAAATGACTCACTCCGTCTGTTACCAATATTATAGGACATTTTCTTATACTTTGAATCACCATTATAATTATCATTAAAAATATCCCAAGAAATGTACTTATAAATATATATAGGGATACCACTAAACATTTCTCATCTTAGTTTAAAATGTTTAACTAAACCTATCCACTAAAACCAACTATATAGTCCTAAGATTTTGAAACATTTATATTACATTTTTTTAGATGAATATTCATTACAATAAACAAATACACACCCTGTGATTGTAAAGGTATAGAGTATTTAGTAACATGGAAACATAAAAAATTGGTTCATAAGTGAACCACTTCATCTCCCACTATGTTCGTCAGAATTAGAACCCTTCATAGACATGTCATACATAATACATTCTTCATAACCTAGGGAAAGGAAACATAAGAAAGGTGTGAGATCAAATGCTCACTAAGGGTAAAAAAGGGAGATATAGAAACATAACATTATAAAAATGGTATGAGAACATAAGGATAACATTTGAAAACCATACACTTCATATCAATTCTCATAATATCGAGTCAAGGAATTAATATTGGATATTCAAAATATATGAATCATAAAGAAATAAAATCACATGATCCATGAGAGGATAGTAATTAAATAAGAATTGGGTTTTTTGAATACATGTAACAATATAAAATGACTACCATAGTATTAAATGATCACTACCAAAAGTATCATAGTGGAATGGGTTCACTCCCCAAACCATTATAGTAGTAAAAGTTCACTCACAAGATAATCATAATGGACAAAGTCCCTTACAGAACTAGGTTCACTCTCCATTATAATACATTTTATCTCATGAGATATCAATCATTACCCAATTAGTTAGAGGTATATATAGGTACCACCTATTAAATAATGAAAATAATACATATGTGTTTCACAAGATCATAAATCATTCATCACATAAGAACCCATGAAAAGAAATGTTCTTTATTAAACATTCATCATATCATAACCCATGAAAAGAAATAGACTTCATAAAAAACACATCATATCATAACACATGAAAAGAAATGTGGTTTATAAAAATTTAATCATAACATATCCCATGGAAAAAGTGGTGGTTTTAATAATCATTTAATAATGGTATAACCCATGAAAGAGAAACTGGTTTCATAAAAATTTTATCATCATAAACATAAACCATTTATATAAGTAATAATAATGGTATATTTGGATCATATCAATAATAAATCATAATTAGCATAAAATTATATCATATTATATGGAATTTTCTAAATATCACTTATACAATTTCTTGAGGAAGATATCCTTTCCACTTTTAAAATCACATTTCAAAACTAAAATTGATAAAAAAAAATCAAAATCATTTTCTATGAAAATATCTTTGGAAACTTATAAAAGAAGATTTAGATATCTTTTAAAATATTTATTAATGAAAATATAACTTCTATATTGTAAAAAATTACAACATAAAACATTTTCAAATTTGTTTTGAAAATAACCATGGAAACTTATAAATGAAAATTTCAAGATTATTTAAAACGTTTCTTGAAGGAAAATTCTATTCCAATTCGATTTTTTTTTTAAACAAATTTTTTTAAAAAAATTATTTATTTTAAAATAAAATATTAAACATATAAAAGAATATTTAATAAATTGGGTGGTCATAACTGTGAAAAATTCCATTCATGTTGTACATGTTGAAACAAAAATTCCTTTCACATTTTCAACAAAATCCAAATGTGCCTTGTTTGGAAAATAACATAAACATTACCTTTAAAATAGTTATTAAAAATGAAAAAATGGGTAAATATTTCTTTGATAAATCCTTTATATAATTTTAAAACATTTTTTAGAACAATTTTAGAAAACATGGAAATGGAAGGAATAGGTTTTTTGACGAAAGAGAGGAATAAAGATGATTTTTCTTAAAAAATTTATTTTCATCTATTTAATCATTTAATATAGGAAAATGAAATAAAAAATTTATTATATTGAAATAACCATAGTATGTGAAAATATATGAGTTTCTTGAGAGATATATCATAATATTTCATCATTGGAAACATAATTATATATAAACTCGATTAAAAATGAGATTGTAGCATAAATACTATACCACTTTGTTAACTATGAATCATAATCCATGTGAAAGAATAAAATTAAAATAAACATATAATATCATGATATTAAATATATTATCATATTACATGACAATTTGGTTGTATATACACCTCATAAAATATTATAGTTGAATAACAAAATGTATGTCCCAAAGAATATAAATTAATACCAAAATCACTTACCGCTTTGATCATATTTTGAAGCATAATACCCATTAAAGAATAACATAAAATGAAACTTTAAATACCTTTAAAATAATGAGATTCATGATTTAAATTTTCAAATTGGTCGTATATAGGCCTCCTAAAATAATGTTGGTGCATAACATAAACATATGTCCCAAAGAAGTAATATTTGAGATAGAATACCTTATGTTAAGTCTCAAAATCCTTCACACACATTCTAAATCCTATATAATAAATATAAGTTTATTATAAATTAATTAAATAAACATAATCATATGTATCATAGAATATATTATTTAATTTTTACCTTTTATTACCTGTTTATTAAAAATTCCTTGTTAATATTACATTTTGGTGGAAAATGTTTTGTTTTTCATATATGTTTTGGATTGGTATTTTCAATCATTTTAAATTTATCATGGTTTAATAATATCCAGAATTTTCACCATGATATTGATATCATATATATTCAATATATATATATATATATAGTAATCCATAAAATTTAGAGATAGAAAATGAAATACACTGTTCATAGAGAAGGTAGGTCTTACATGCACATGAACATTGCTTCCATTTTATCGACGAATGGAATGAAGGGAAGATAAATAATATATCACCTTTATATATTCATTATTATTTAATATATATCACATATATTTATCAAATCTATCATCATCACCTATCATGTAAAGTGTAAGTGAAAAAAACATATCACTTTGGAAGGCGGTAGTCCCTCGTACCCACAAGAAACATTATTATATCCCCCATGGAATGGAAATTAAGGACGTATATGAGATATAATAACACTAGAAATGTAATTCTGATAAAATATTTTATATATTAATTTAATCTGTCCCTATTACCATCCAAGTAAAATAGAAATGGTAAAAGAAAATCAGATCGATTCGTGAGGTGGTAGTCCTCCCGACACATGAGCGATGTTGTTGTTTTACAAATTATGGGAAGGAATGTGGTAGATGTAATATTATAATTTATTATGTATAATAATATCATAAATATCATATATAAAAATTCAATCCATCTTTATATCCAACTATGATAGGTTGTAGTGGAAAATTAACTACATCAGTTTGTCAGGCGGTAATCCATCGTACACACGATCAATGGTTTTTTTCCCATTTTATAGAAGAGGATTTTGATATAGGTTATTACGTTAACATAATAATATCTAATTTTATGGGTGAAATTGGTGTTATTATATCAGTATAGTTAATGAATATTTTAATTATTTACACCTAAAGCCTTTTTTGGAAGGATTCCTAATCAAATTAAGGCATCTTGGATGTGTAAAAGTATGTAAGAAAGATATTTGTATATGTATGGGCAAAAATATAGGGATTAGGAAGTGTGAATATAAAAGGATAAGGGATGGCCCTTTATATGTGGGTGAGAGGACACACATAAAATTTTGAAAATAATAATATGTACCCACATTTTTCACATGTCAAAAATCTCCAAAATGGGTCATTGCCAAACATTATATTTATTAAGGTTGAAATATTTCCATACAATGGGTTTTAGACAAGTTTCATGGTCATTGTATCCATTATATTTTTATATTAACCCTCTGTAAAACATTTTAAACTTAACTACAGTAATTAATTTTTTTATTACCTTTATTTATATTTATGGCCAAAAATCAATTGGACCTTATTATATAATAAAAATTATTTTTCTTCCAAATATGGAATATATTTTATCCAATTCAATCCAAAGAAGAGGAAAATCTTAATTTTTGATTTATCTAGTAGGTGCGAAGAAAAATATATTTTCTTATTATTTTTTTTAAAGTTTAAAATATTTCTATATTAGAATTATATATGAAATTGAAAACCAGGAATGATATTGGATTAATTATAATATAATTGAAATAATTTTAATTTTGAAATAATTTTTCAAAAAAATAACGTTATAATTTCTTTAAACAAAATGGCAGTTTTAAATAAAAACAGGTATTTATAATAATTCAGCAAAAAATTAATAATTTCTAAAAAATCACAAAAATTCAACCGAATAAAATTTTATAATATTGATTCTAAAAATTATGTTAATTTTTTCAAATAAAGATTCTAAAAGTGGAAAAAAATTATTTTATTATTGGTTCACAAAAATAAAAAAAATTATTGTTTGAGAAAAGTATATTTTAGAGAAATATAAAAATATTACTGAAAATTAAGTACTTTTATATTCGTATATTTTATTTATATAAAACCATTATGATTGATATTTAATACTTGGTTCTTATTATTCATGCGACCAAGTTTAATGGCTAGGTTATAACAGTCAAGTTTAAGTAATAATATAAAAAGTATATTTTGGTTTGTTAAAACCTACTATTGCATAGAAGACTAGCTATCAATGCATTTAAATTTATTAGAAAATATTATTTCACAAAATATAATGGTGCTACATTCTACTACCCTTAAAAAAATTCATCCCCTCAATTTGAATTTTTGTTCAGTGGGTTTCAAATTTAAAAATTCATTCATAGAAAACCTACATCATAAAAACAGAAAATAAAAATTCCTCTTGATAAGAGGGAAAATAAATAATAAAGTCCAGGTTGAATAATACATACCTAGTTTTAAAAATAAAGTAACTTTTGGGGGAGTGAAGATATAGACATGGAAAAAATGTATAAATATTTATGGGGAGTGATAGATATCATTGATCACATGATGGTGAATGATCTAAAAAACAGAATGACCACAAATCCATAAAAAATGATAATTGAAAAGGCAATCTATTCATCATAAATGAAGTCACTAGGGTGAAATTTTTGTTTCAATATCCTTTACCCAAAATGTGAGTAACTTTCTTGAGTATATATACTTAGTTAATTTCATTCTATTTTATAAGCACAATCACATCCTTTGGTTGTAGTTTGATCGATTTTTAAATTCATCACTTAATCTAAGAGATGATTTTCTATACTTGAAGAAATAAAATATTAATATATCCATAATAGTATGATAATTTTTTACTTAAGTCTCTATTTATTATAAAAACTAAATTTTTAGCATAGGTTATCCAATATTCTTCATCCTATGGTTAAAAATACATTAATCTCTAAAATGACATCCAATGTTTAACACAAACCATTCCATAAATGGTTAATCTTATGAATCTTCCCAAATTAAAAGTTCATAAAGACATTCACTAAAATTCTTAAATTTGACTTAACATTAATCCCCTAGATATCATAAAGTAGATCATAATTTTAATATAACAAATATGTGAATACCTTGGTTATATATTTTTCTAAGACATGGTAATAAATAGATTTACCATAAAAACATAATAAAAACATATATTCTTTACCATTAATTGACTAAAAAACAAATTATTTAATATATTCCATAAATACACTAATATTTTAAACTCCATCAATGATAATATAAACGACTTTTTCAAAAAATATAGTTTTATGGTAATCAATACTATCAAACATAATTTATTCATATCCATCAACTCCTTATCCCAAAATCATTATCACAAAATTAGTAACATATTAACTATTATCTTCCTTTAATCACATGTTTTCAATAAAATATTACATTTACATTAAATCACTTTTATATGTTATCATTAATATTCAACATATTCTTGAAAATTATTAATTAAATACTTACACAGAACATTCCTTATGTATTTCAAGATTAATATAAAATAATTCTTGAATTCCAATACATAAACACTTCTATCATACCACTACATTCTTAAACCATTACCAAGGATCATTATATTATTCATTAGTACCTTTTTCCTACTATATTAAATACGTATCATGTATTAACATTAATAAAACTTAATTTAATCATGCATATTACATTTAAAATAAATAATACTATCAAAACTGCCCATATATTTTTTATACTATCCTTAGACTCTTCATCATCAGTAGTATAACCATTACTCATTCTACCTTTTTGATTTTATACACAGTAATTCATACATGGACATCAATTTTCATAATGCCAATTTTTTCACATTTAAGACATTCAAGCATCGATGATACCTTGAATACCATTATTCTCATCAATCACGTTAACTTAACTTTTCAATTTTCCACAGTAATCATATTCATAGTGTCCTTATTTTCCCCACTCAAAATATTTTCATGTTCTTTTAATACATTCACTTGGGTATTTATTCCCACATTCATGAAATATAGGAAACTAAATCTTCTTTCATCCATGGTCTCCACCACAAAAACACACAATGGAATCTATCATTCATTTATTTCATATGTCTGGGATTTGGTTAAGTTTCAAGTTTTTAATTGTATATCATGATAACTGATTTGGTATAATCACAATATCCTTCAATCATATCATTATCTTATTTGGTTGACCATCAAAACATCGTCTATAATATATAACATTAACCATGTTCTTTATGGTTCTGGGCATTGACTAAAATAATAAATCATAGTGTGAGAAATAATATTCATAGAGGGAAACCACATAATCAAGAAAAATCATTTATAGGATGTCTAAATAATAACATAATATTTTCAATATATGACACCTTAGGCTTAGCCAAGGTCATTCATGGTCATTATTCAAATCCTTCATGATGGTTTATAATGAGTTTGTGAATTTTAAAAACATATCCCATAAGCGAATCAAACTATGTGAGCATTAAGGCCCATAACCAGGCACTAGGTGATTCTCGAGTCTATCATAATTCTCCATCTTAATAGTTATTACCCCAAGGTACCTATATTATAGATCCAAATCCCCTTGTAGTATCTAGATAGGGATATAATTTCTTGGAAACCACCGGCTCTATACTTTACCAAAATTTCATGAACTTTTCTATACTTTGACCCATCCTTAGAAATATCTGTAGAAATATACCAAGACATATCTTGATAAATTTACCTAGGGATGTCACTAATATTTTCTCATCCTAGTTTTCAATGGTTAAATAAACCTATCCTCTGATACTAACTATAGGAATCATGATTTTCATACATATATATTATATATTTTTAAATGAATATTCATCACTTTACAAAAATACATGCTTGAGGTTTAGAAAGGTATATTGAATTTGGAAAGATGGAAAATATGAAAGTAGATTATAATTGAATAAGATCATCTCTCACTATGTTCTTCATAATTAGAACCCTTCTTAGACATATCATATTGTTGATACTTAGTTTTTCACATAGATGAAAAGGGTTCAATGGAAATATCTTAAAGGTAGAGAATAAGATAAATGAAGAAGGTCAAGGATCCCAAGCTCCATCAAAGGATCTTGGAGCAGGTACCCCCAAGTAATGTTGGCACGCAGGGTACCTATGCATAAGCATGCACATTCAACTTGCACATCATCCAGCATGGCACACCTACAAAGAACACGTAAGAGAAAGATCCTCTTATACCAGGGTCCTATATTTTCCTATAAATAGGACTTTTGGGTCTTAATTTGTACGAGTGAAATTCTAGAAGAACTCTCGACACTCTGATCAACCTAGACCTTTTCCTAGGCCCTTTAAAAACATATAGGTATCCCTTCAAAACCTAATGAATAGGTAATTAAAGGGGGATAGTATAACCAAAGTCCTCCCAAGGTTTAAACACATTACAATGGTGTGAGGTACCCTCTCCCCCATGGTTTATGAACACTAGAATGAGGTCGCCCATCACTGAATTGGGATATATATGAGACACTTCCAAGAACACATGTGGAAATCCATTAAGGCAGAGAAAATCCTCTCCCAAGTGTTATTTCCTTGGTGGTCCATCACCCAATATACCATCATCTCATGGAGGCCTACCTATGTGAGACCCCCTTGGCTTGCCCAAACCTCTAATATGTATGAGCCTCTGACTAGGACCACTTTTAGGCCACCCATTTAGGTTCATATCCCCCTTTGGATCCCTTCCCAAAAGGAACCAAATTTAAACCTCCAATAAAGCCTCTGAACGTTAAATACCATGAAGATGGGAACATCGGTGTGCCTCCCATTCGGATTTTCATTTGTACAGTAAAATGATTCCAACACTTTTCCCAGTTGATGGTTAGGGTCCCCATGGTTCAGGTTGATTTGAATTCCCATAGTCACAAGAACCCCAACCCAGGGGGAGGTTTCAAGGATCTCCCTATCATGGGTAATAGTGTTAGGACCACATACTTACCTAGTCATCTCTAAGACCCAAATCCTATAGTTCCAAGAGGCGAGGGGGATGATCATTCTTACATTTAATTTTGATAGGGAATGAAATACTCCTCTCCTACTTTGAATAAAATTTCCCGGAATCCCTCATGTAGTAATCCCCTAACCTTTCATGTAAGAGGCAACATATTTTCCCTTCTTTTCCTTGAGGGACATGTTTGAGTGGGTAGATAGACCTGATTATACTAGATACAAAACAGGAGAGGGAATAGACACATCTATGGTCATCTTTCTTCTCCCATACCTTCTACCTCTTCCACCAAAAGAATATAGATCATGTGGTTTTATAGATTTTCTACTTCCTCTTGTTTCTCATGTTCAAGAATAAGTCATCATAACACATGTGGGCCTAGAGGATATCTGTGAAAATTATATCCAACTAGACAGATGAATGTTTTGTCAGAGGAGCTTCACCCTAATCTTACTTTTACCTTTATTCAGAGTACCACCATAGGCATGGGTCCTCAAGACCATTTATTCAACCTCAAGGAAAAGAATATCATTTGGTTTCTAGAATCACCCTATTAATTTTTTTCTAATATAGATCATGAATCACATGGGATTATAGGTTAAAAATGATCATGAAATCCACAAGATCACCAAACCCATGGGATTCATTCCAAGTGTAAGGTCCAACTGAATCTTTGGACCTCATATTAGTTTAAGCCTCCACCGTTCACAATATGGGAATCCTCCTCAGGAATAAGATCCAATCATACACATCCACATGAAAAATCATCAAGATTAACACCAAAAACAAACTAATCCATGTGAATCATTCTTACTATTAAGCCTCAATCATAGCCCATATTCACTATTGAATCCTCCTCAGAAGTAATCCTAGAAATATTCATCCATGGGATGCCTCCTTAGGTGTAAGCCCTAAAAAATACCCCAGAAAACCATGAGTTTAGATATCCCACATAGCCTCATTTTCTGGGAATCATTTTTAAGAATAATACCCATCTAAATCCCTTCCATGGGATATACTACCTTGAAGAAAATACCAAAACTACATGGGCTTTGATTCACATAAAAATAGGATACATAAGATGTCTCCCTAAGTTCCAAACCAAACACCCCTAACCAACTCTATTCTCTCAAGGACACATTCCTTGTAGGGTATCATTCATCCAGAAAATCCATATCCCTAATAGGTTCCTTGTGTTATTCAGCATAAGTCCCACCCCAAACGTTTTCTAGGAACCTTTCGTTTATATTTCCTTATCGAATGAAATTAAACTACATAGTTAAGTCCTTATCACATGACTTTAAAAGGTGATGTTCCCTAATAAGTGGAACTGAAATATATAGGATCTGATTAATTTCAAAAGGATATGTATAAATACCATATCATGGGTTTGATCCCAACATAAAATCAAATCACATCTCCCTTGAAGACAATATGCTCTAGGGTTCCCTACCGTGTGGCTAAAAAAACAACATTGTCATAATAATGACCAAATAATATCTAATTGACACATAAGAGGATTCAATTGATGAAGAATCTCATTTAATTATTGATATCTCTATTCATGAAAGAACTCAAATAGATACCTATGAGTCTAAATTCTATGAAGGATAAAAATTCAATGTTAATTCAAGGGAGATATGCATCATACTTGGGAATTAAACAAAGGATTCATGAACATATATAAAATCAATAATAGAACCACAGAGTAGCCAAAAAGTCCCCCCAAAATGGTGTGATGAGACTGAACTCCCATCCTCTCAACTAATGTGAGTGCTTTAGTATCATTGGAAAAACTCTACAACGGAGTCCTACCATTGAAAAGTTGGTCCCTCATGGGTATAGTACAATTGGGTGTTTCTGATTCCAAAAAATTACAATTTGGAAACCATTTGGGAATAACTAATTTGATGTGGCAGATTGAAACAAACTAAACCCCATCAAAATCTACCATCGAGTGGCACTTTTTTTGTCTGAAATAAAAAATGGTGAACCCGACATAAATTCTTAACCAAGATGATAGTGTCACCTACCTCTCAGGACCCATCTAATCTTAAAAAAAAATAGGGGAAACCAACACAATAAATCATGCATAAGGTCATTGAAATAATACAATACTTTGATGATCACTTATTTTTTATGTCTATATAGTCACTTTCTCTCAGAACATCCTTCTATCTAATGGATTCCTTATAGATTCTACAAGTGTATACCCTAGAAAATGTTTAATTCCATGTCTTCTTCAAAGAATTGGACACCATCACCAACATAGCATCTTCAACATTGGGTCTCAAAGGAACTGGTCTGGGAGTATCATCATAATTGTACTATCTTGACCCTTGAGGCCACATAACATGCCCCCCATCATATGAAGCTCTACCAATTGCCTAACCAAGGACATCTAGTGGTACAGAAGAATTAAAAACCATTCATCATATTCAAATGTTCTTGGATTTTATACCCAAAACACTACAACTAGTCTCCCCCTTATTTTAGGGAGGTGTATCTAGAGGCCAAATATAGACTCATCTAAGAGATACATGGTTCCTTCCAAAGGGATTCTGTTAACAGTCTCTACCACCTACACCACATGTTATTGAACCCTCTGTATGATGAGGGTGCCATCCTTGTCCATATGGCTCATGTCATTTTAGACTCGATAGAACAATATGACCAACCAAAGGAAACAACATGTTAATAGGGACAAGATCACATATATTCCCTTATGGGGAAACCCACCAACCTAATTTGGTCAAAAACTATATGTAGGAACATAAACCCACCTGCCTTAACTCATCTATCTAGAAGATTACCTAGAGGAATTCAATGAATCCCGCTATTCAAATATGGTGGAAACCTTGAGTAAGCATATACACATTCTCACACCAATAAACCCTTTCATTAGAATCATATAGAAGCAATAAAATAATCCCTCAAAATTAATATAGTGACAATCCCCTAGAAGGTGCACACACTTACCTATATTCATCAAGAAAATAATAGCAGAGCTATTTTAACAAGGCAAGAACAAACCCCTTCCATGACTCCAAAAGCTCATTAGAAAATTCTGATAGTAATGGGAGCTATTTAAATAAGCTTCCATACCTAAAAACCACTTCCCCTAGATATTGGTCCCTGTCACTCGAAGGAAGGAATCAAAGAAGAAACCTCACAAATGATGACTATAAAATAGAGAGCTAATATATGATCCCTATTAAGATAATAATGGAGTTTTTGAATCCATTAGGTTCTTATCTTTTGTAGGTGAAGATCATATCCTCATATTACAAAACTATGGGGGTAGTAGCATTAATTCTGAAGGTCCTCCATAGATAATTCACCATGAAGGATTGCATCATTATCACAATTTGTTCAGTCTTGTGATCCCATCTCTTGATGAGAGTCATAACATCCCTCCTCATGGAAAGAAGATCAAGGATAAAGAGGATATTCCCCTTGTTTTAATCCACCATGGTGATTCACCCATGATAAAGTCTGTTGTGAACATTCTCTCTACAGTAGTTTTTTACATCATTAAGAGGGTCCTCCCCTTGGAAATATAGTAACGAGAAAGACCTTATACCATGAGGTACTTGAGAAACCATGTCCAGTCATGTTTAATGTAATTTCACTGGTAAGTGAATTTCTTTCTCAAGACTGACCATGTAGACAGACATTTTTTAAAATTCCTTTGGATCACCTACCTTCCAACAAAATAGAGGAAGTTCCAAACAATATCACCACTTATGATAAAGAAGCAGGATATCTTTAACTCTTCTTAGACTATGTAGATTAATATCCAGCGAAATATGAAGAATATGTGCTATAAATAAGGCAGTAGTTTTCTAATGATGACATACTGGTCATGTTGTAACCTTTATCCACCCCTCAATACACCATTCCAAAGGTGTTTTCAGAAGATTTTGTGCATGAAATCCACCTAAAAACATGAATAAATATTCATCACTTTGGAGAAAACATATTACACTATGACAAATATCAAATCAAAATAAATGTAATAGAAGGGATGCAACATGAAATTGACTTGGGATCTCTCCTGACTATACAACATCCAAAGATTAAGAAATAGTAGGGTGCCCTTCAACGAGCATGCCCCTGTGTATTAAAAATATTACGACAGGTGATCACTGATACACCATATGGTTTTCATATCATAGGATGAGGTACACATGTATAATTACATTTCACCATGCTCCCCAACCAGAAAATCCCAAAAAACAAATTATCATGTACTATCATATCATCAAGAGGCCGCAAAAAATGGACCATGTTCACAACCAAGGATTCTATCAACAAAACTCAGGCCCTGACTAACTCTCGCTGATGTCGGTCCAGAAGAAAGAAGGATTTTGAAATAATTTTTTGACAAGCATCTAAAAATATCAACTAGTACTCCCGTATAGAGGAAATTAGCCTTCATATAACACAATTTTTAGAATAGCATGATGATCCTCAGAAATGGGTGATCTAGGTGAATAACAAATGATGTAACCGGACCATGTTTAAAAAAGCTTAGTATAATATAAAGATTAGTCATGGCAGCATATTCCAAAAAACTTTAGAAGAAACCTCAAGCTGTAGGGATGTGACCTTTTTTATCCCAACCATTGTGTTCATCAAACTAGCCCTAGAGAGCTATGAATGTGGAATGGGAACATCCCCATCTCTTAGGACTGGAGGATTTTAACCTTAGTAACTCCATCCACCGAGGGAATGATATTTCTCTTGATTATGGGAAACACCACATAATGGATCCTCCAAGTTCTCCCCATTCCATGACCTAGTACCCTGAATAGGGATGCACACAACCAAACTCTTTGGAGATTCCATTCAGATAACTGTTTTCCAAACAACTCCTAGAGAATTAGTAAAGAATAGGAAAAGGCCTTGTGGAGGGTGTAGAAAGGAACCGTCTCACAAAGGCACTGATAGAATTATAATAAGTAATTATGGGTAAGTGAATGTAATCAATGCCTCCCTTGAAAATTATAAAAAACGGAAGGAATCATTAGAGGAGGAATAAGAGAAGGAAATTATGGATAATAATGTAGTCTATATAAAAAAATTGAAGGAGTTGAGCATAATCGAAACCATAGTATTTCCCCAAATCGTTGAATTTCCTAAAAACCCCATCATTTAATCCTAAAAAAGAATACATAAATGAAAAGATTAAGGGTTTGATTGTGCCTCATCTCTCTCTCAGAGAGGTTAATGCCCTTTCACTTGAGGAAAGATTCACTCAAAAGAGTAATAAATGAAATAATTGAGGAAGAATAAATGAAATAATACTCTACCAAAGCCTTTTTTCTAATATACTCTACAATCAGATCCTTAAAATGCACTCCCAACTAGAATACCTTAAAAGAGATGGTTTGTCATAATGACTGAACTAGACCTGGAACACTGAGTCAACATGGGATACCAAACACTAATATACATGGATCTCACAATAGAAGATCAGTAATTTAATCCATTGGGTGAACCACTTGAATGGGTCCAAGTACATCCTCACCATCCTTCCCCCATACGTTACCAACAAAAAATACCAACAGTTCTACTATATATAGCCCTACCGCCCACCTCACTTGTTCAAGCCCTGGCTCAACTAGACTTTCCATGAGGTCTCATGGATTCTCTTAAGTCACTCATAGTATGATTGGAATCCATGTAGGAATGATACACCCTATATAATCAGAAAATAATAATTAACCTAAATGGTTATATCTAATTCCTCCCTTGTCGAGCATTGGTAACCCAAAATTTCCCATATTCAATGGATCGAAAGAACCATAGAATCATTTGATTCATTTACTCCCTCTTTTTGATCACATGATGGGTACCCCTACACAACATAATGTGGTGAAACTCACAGGTTTTTTTCAATCACTTCATGGAATAGCCTTCTAGGGTACACTTGCTTGCAAGATCAGTCGATTAAGGGGTGGGATGACCTTCTCCAATAGTTTCTCTTCTAGTTTAAATAAATGTTGTAGAATTAAAAGATCCTTGATCTCTCAAATTAAAAATATTAGGATAATGAAAGGGTATCATAGTTCATTTCTTAGTGGAAACAATGGACATACTTCTTAAACCCACGACTCACTCAAGAATACTTTCTACCAATATGCATAGAGAATATTCTTGATGAGTTGTGCACAATAATTATCCTTGTGAAATACACAAGAGGGTTTCATGACCTTGTCCCAATCACCCAATGATTGGATGACTCTATCACAAAGACAAAATAAAAGGTCTGAGTATTTCCCATCATCTCAAGTAAACTTAATAGGAAAAGAATATGTTGCTATAGTTACACTTAAACAAGCCCCTATACCCACTCCCACTCCAAATTCTATGCCATATAGTGTGGATCCACCTCCATAGGGTCAACACAAATTCCCTCCATGTCTTGATGATCAAAGAGAATAATGGTGTAAATCGTTTAAGGATATGAAAAAAAAAATTTATTATTTTGGAAATGACCAAGTCCCTGGATACTCCATCTCGATATTGGTAAACAACTTGGTCAAGTTTACGATGGAAAAGAAGCCCATAAAATATGGTGACGAAAATATCCTAAAATATTTCCCCTTACATCAAGTATGGGGGTACAATATTAATGAGTGTTTTTTTCTAAACACCTCTTGAAAAAAAGATGGCAGACTCTGGGCATGTGAAGCTAAAAAATTTGCCTACTCAGGTATCATATGTTTCTACCACCAATCTAGAAGAGGGTAATGGATTGAAGGAAGTTAACAGAGGAGGTACATTGAAGTTTAATTATTGAATTTTTATAAAATGATAAAATGAACTCATGATATCCTCAAAACATAATTAAAATATCTATTTGTTCCTTCAACTAATTGCACTAAAACACAACTCACTTCATCAACATCTCAATCCTCTAAAATCCAATCTTCCAAAATGTGACATGGCTAGAAGAGTATGAATAAAATTAATGAAGATATCCTATTAAAAAGCCAAATATATATTTATCTTTATCATAATTCATGCTAATAGTCCCAAAAGCATGAGAACCACACTTCCAAATGGAACAACAAGGGTCAACCTTCCTGATGAGACCACCATCAGATGGGGAGTATATCATCATTTTCAATAATGTCATTCACTTAAAGGATCCTTTATCAGATGATGAGCATGATTATGAACCATAATTCCCCTCTTATGATTAGGTAACTAGGTTAAGAGGATATCAGATTCAAGGATATAGTGGGACACAATTTCATTAAAAAATTCATAACTTTAAACACACCCCTACTTGAATTGTCTTCATAGAAAAAACTAATGGGAGATCTCTCCAGTGAGCTCAGAAGGACCAAGGAAATTCCCCCACACATGAAAGGGTTTACCCTGACCCAATCATCCTAGAAAATCTGATAGATGATATGTTGTCTCCCAATTAACCTTGGTGTGTGGGAAATCCTTGCTGACCTAATCCACCCAGAGATGTAGCACCTTCAGCTCCTAACCCAAGGGTTGATTCATCCACATCATGCACTTTAACCCCCAAATCACCAAAACTTGAGTATCCCCATATAAGGAAACAAATAGCTTTGGACTATAAGTATGATTTATTAAAGCAATTATCCCTAGTACTAGCTATGTTGTCAATCCTGGATTCTCTATGTTTGTTAAAACACCTCTGGGAAGCACTTATAGAGGAATTTTCATGACCTCAATAATTTGAATTTGAGGTTGATAATGCTAAATTATATCATGTAGAGAATGATCCTAGATAATTCCTTATGGTAATATCTTTTATAGACCAATATGAGGATGTTATCATATAGGGGAATGTAAAACCATGGTATAGATACGGAAGGATAAATGGAATTGATATCCAACGAGAACATATTTACAATGGATCATGAGTCAACCTTATTATAGACCAAAAACATAATGAACTGGGTGACAAAGGGTCTCACTTATCCTCCTCTAGTTTAATGTTATAGGGTTATGAAAATAATTCATGGTTGTTTGGTAAAATATGACCTTCAACGTCCTATTGGGAAGACCTTGGATACATTAGAATGAGACTATTCCTTCTTCAGACCACAAATGCATCAAGTATTGTATTAATGAAAAAATTGGTACATTTAATGGTGAAACCCACTCCCCCAATTAAAAAACTATAATTTACATTACTTTTACACAAGATTATAGTACAAGGGAGGGAAACAGTCTATGGATGATGATGTCGCTCAAATAAATGACCTGAATGGTCTAGAGATGATCCAGGCTAATCCTTTAAAGAATGTTAGTGAAGAGTATGTTCTTACAATCAGTCAAGTAAAAGGGGTGGGATCAAATTCAAGCACACATTCTATGACATTCATGATGTCAGTCGTGAAAAATGAGTCTGGCCATGTAGGAGATATTATCAACTCTCTGAATGTTGATGGAATACTAAATAAAAGTGTCTTCATTCCATCCCTTGACGTCAGAAAAAGACCTATTCCATAACTTGGTATGGAATACGTAGTTAAGTCAATAGGGGAAAATAAATATTCTCATTATCAGTCCCTTATCCCCCCTTCAGAGATCCAAAAAGGCCACACACCATTAATGGAGAAAAAAATGGGTGTTTCATCTTCCAAATGTCCAAATTCCTGCTCATCCCCTAAATTTGAAAAACATGATTCATCAACCACTTCCAAGGAATAATAGTAAAATGAAAATCATGGGGAAAAGAAAAAGGAATAATTAATCATGGATCCCCCTCTAGTAGTTTTGGACAGTGTCTCTACTATTCTCGACAGACTTAGTTAAATAATCTAGGTATGGATGAAGATCTAAGACCCACATTAAAAAATGTTTCCATGAATTCCAAATAATTGTAAGTATACAAGTTCTTCCTAATGTGAAATAGGGATGTGTTCACTGAGAATTACACTGAGATTCCAAGCCTCGACCCTGAGGTCTCCACCCATTAGTTGGGTTTTCCAAAAGACCATCATGTATACAAATAGGCAGCCAGAAGGGAACGCTCAACTCACACCTACAAAATTTAGGCCAAATTGGATGAGCTCATCAATGATGGCTTCGTCTAAGAGGTAAAATATCTAAAATTTCTAGCCAACATTGTCCCTATGAATAAGAAAAAATCGGAAAATCCGAGTTTTAATTGACTTGAAATATCTAAACTAAAACTTTCTAAAAGATGAATTCCGGGTTCCAAACATAGAATATCTTATTGATGTAATCATTGTTTTGGATGGTCCTATAAGTTCAATAATCCATAACCGTCAAGTTCTCCTAGGGAGTATTCTGCTATTGGGTAATGCCATTTGGCTTAAAGAATTTCGATTCCATATACAAACTTTCCAAGCACCAAATCTTCAAACTCTTTCTAGGAATTGTTTTTCAAATTCTATGTTGATGATCTAGTAGATAAGTCCCAAAAATGTTCCATTCAATTGGATGAAATAGAAACCATCTTCATGATGCTATGAAAATATAGCCTGAACATGAACCCCTTAATATGTGATTTTGAGATATAATCGAGAATTTTTATCATCATTTTTGTACGATGTCATAAAATTAAATTTGACACTGAGAAAAAAAATTCATCCTTAGCATGCCACCTCATCAAAACCTCAATGGGTTGAGAGGACTTCAAGGACACATGGCCTATATCTATATCTTCATAGCTAACCTTAAAGGTAATTTTTTTCCCTTCACCAAACTGATAATAAAGGGGGAAACATATTAGTGGACCAGTGAAGTTAAAGAATAATTTGACAACCTCAATAAACATCTCTTGATCCCACCAATGGTAATGTCACCCATTGATAGAAATCCATTCATTCTATATGTGATGGACCTAGAGAGAACATTAGGTATCTCCCTTGAAAAAAAAATGAATAGTGTTGAGAATGAAAACAACCTTTATTATCTCAGTCAAACCATGATCGATGTAGAGACACATTATTTAGATATCAAGAAGAGATTACAGGTGTTAATCTTCACAATTCGTAAGATGTGGCACTACCTGCAGCACCATGTGGTCTAATTTGTGTCTCATAATGACCCACTAAAATATATCCTTAGTCATACTATATTTAAAGGACTTTTTCATAGTGTGAAGTTACTTTATAGTAGTTTGATATTCAATTAATGCCTCAGAAAGCTACGAAAGGCCAAACCTTGGAAAATTTCCTAACAGAACACCCATCTTCAGAAATGATGATGCTAAATAATGAACTTGAAGATGAAGAGATATTATCTATTCAAGAAATACCCTAATCATTAGAAATATAATTTGATGGAACATCCATAATCCCAACATAGAGGAGAATATAAGACCCTAAGGTCAAAAATGTTGGGTAAGTTATCATGCTTTATTCCCCAGGGAAGATTGTTTAACCTTACCCCTTCCTGATTTCAGAAGGATGTACTAACATTGAGGTAGAATATCAGGCCCTCCTTTCAGATTTGTAACTAAAACTCAAAATACTAGTGGAACATCTAGTGGTGAAAGGAAAATTAGAGTTAGTAATCAGACATATCAATGGAGATTACACCATCTGAAAAGAAGAGTTGATCCTCCTTCTTGACTATGTCTGAGAGTTAATGGAATTATTCCCATTAGAGCCAAAATTTACTCACATCCCGAGGTCATGAAATTCCCATGAAGATGTATTTTAAAATGAAGCTACCACCCTGGAAGATCCAAAATAAGATGAAATAGTCATCAGTATTTCCCATCACTGAAGGGTCTAACCTTTCATTTAAATTCGAGTTGATGAAAATAATGAAGTTAGCCCTATCCCTAAACCATATGGTCTTACATATAGTTGTATGATTACTATCTTTGAGTACATCCAAAATGGAGATATTTAATCAGACAGGGCAAGGAAAGAAAAAATTTGATGGCTAGTAGCCAACTTTTCTCTTTATTATGGCCCAAATCACCAAAAAGTAATTATAAATGATGTTTTGATAGAGTCCTTATCAAATGTATTGATGGAGAATAGATTTTTACTTCCATTAACAAGGTTCAAACTTGATCTCGGGACTCCCTATAGTCAGGATTCAATATTTACCTCCAAATCCAATGACTTAGGGTACTAATGGGCCACTATGACAAAGGATTTCAAAGCGTTCACCCTAAAATTTAATTCATCCCTAGTGAAATAAAACTTCATCCATTAACCCCTGAAGTTAATATTTGTATCCAAATACTCCTATCCATTATCCATATGGGGAATGGATTCTGTGGGATGATACCCACCAAACTTGGCCTACCAATTGAAATACATCTTCACTGCAACCAATTTCTTCTCCAAATGGGCTATGCAATAACCCTCAAAAAAAGTAAGGGAAAAATTATTTTCGGTTTTTAAATCCAAAATCATTAATATATTTTTCGTTCCTCATATAATAATGATGGAAAATGGCACCAATTTCTTTTATAATGAAGTGAAATGATGTATCAGAAATACAGTATGAAATCCAACCATTTTTTTCTACTATGTATTGATGAATGAACATATAGAGGTCTTCAATAAGACGTTTTTGAACATACTCTAGGAAATGGTGGATAAAGATAAAAAAATTTGTGTCTTGATAGGCTCTTGCATGCCTTATGGGATTATCGAACCCCAAACTGTACTACTGCATGGGTGAACCCATACTCACTAGTATAATGAATAGAAGAAGTCCTACCCATTGAGGTCAATATGACATCATGCTTTATTTCTATATGTGATCAACAATCTGCAGTAGATAAATACCAGAAATAATTGGATGAAAAAAATATTTCATACCTCGCATGTAAGGTCACGACCCCAGTTACCCAATTTTGGTGCCTTATTTGTTTACATTGGCATATAAACAAGGAATATTCATCTCGAAGTACTAATTAGTTTAGTATAATTTGAAACATGATACATAGATAAGTTCAATATTACAACTTGAAACAAAATACAATATAGAAATTCATTTGAAAACATCCATATATTCTAGGTTATCCCTGAAGTTCATTCAAAAAATAATTCTCCACATCCCATGAAAAATAAAACATAGGAAAGGGGTGAGATGAAATGCTCAGTAAGGGTAAGAAATAAAGTGAAAGATATCATTTTTATATTCATTAGTCATGATGAATAACTAAAAACACATTCCATTAAAAATAAAAATTAACATAATATGGTAGAAATAAGGCCTGAATAAATAATGCCATAATAAAACGTAATAACGGGTATTATACTAGTCGAATAACCATATGAAATATTAATTAATAGTTTCATAATGAGGTAATTCATAATGAGGGGAATCATAACCATACCTCCAAGGCCTCATGCTAAGACCATAAATAACCATTTTGTCAAGGCCCTATGCCAAGACCTAGTTTGTCTCATGAGACCTACCAATGCACCGAGGGGCTATATAGGGCCCCAACTGACACTTAATAAGTCTAATTAATTCCTAATATGAATGGCGACAAATATAAACAACATATATATATTCATATTGAATGTATCATATGAAATGTAAATAACCTTCCTTGAACATTAAGCTTAAACACTTACCATTCAGAGTAAATTGGTGATTGGTTTTAAGATAGCACATAAAATACAACATAAGCATATACCTTTAAATTATATATGGTAGATTATATAATAAAATATTAATCCCAATAATATATACGAATTAATAATATTGTTTAAATAGATAAATATGCTCTTATAAAATCATCGAGTAATTCTTGAGATAAAAACTCTTTTACTTTGAAAAAGAATAGTTCTTTTGGAAAAGAGTTTATAAAACTAGAATTGAAGTAAGATGGTATTTTAATAATAAAATTAGTGACTTTATAAAGATAAAGGTTTCTAAAATTATATTATATATTACCTCTGAAAATAGTTAGGAAATTGAAAAATTCCCTTGAATCGGGATTGTATTTCAGGAAGAATTTTTGAAAGTCCCTTTTAGAACATATAAATATCCATAAATGAATGTTTTATTATGGTTGGTAGAAATATATATATAATTAAATTATAAATTATTAGTAGTAAATATGAAAAAATAATAATTTAATAGTGTTATGTAGAGAATACGAGTAACTCGAATGAAAATGGAGGTTCGGGTAGAAAACCCTTACCTTAAGTCTAAAGGTGTTCCTCACGTGATCTTAATTACGTGAATAATAAATTTTAGCTTCATATATTAATATTTATATAACCTCCCCTACATTTAATTTATTTATTATAACCTTACTATGTTCATTCCTAGCCTCTTGATGTGTTAAGAGATTCAATTTCATTGTTTGGGAGTGTTTTCTTCCTTGGTTTTCATGATCGCTTTATTTATATTCATGTAAGGATAAACATGTTGAATTAGAATGGTTTTGCAGAATATAAGTTGTATGTTATTAGTTAAAAACCATAATATTACATGATTATAAAAACAATTGTTATTTGGAGTGGAGATAATTCCTTATATAAAACATTAATGAAAATTGTTTGGGTTAATTGGCGGGTTTTTATCACAAAAAAAGACTCATTTGGGTTTATAAATTAACATCTCGTGAACAAAAGGATTCCAAAACCATAAATAATTTCTAATACATATATTATAGTCAGGATCACTCCTAAAAATTGTTTCATAGCCCAAATTGAAGACAGAAATAGAAGTTAAAAACCTATTGTCCTTGATTGTGATAAATTATCACATCTCGGATGGTGTTTTCATTTCAAGTATAAAATAAGGGTAAATGTGAGATGATGAAGAATTATTCCACTATAAAAAATCCTATAAATATATTGTATTGGAGTAATCATGACATTCATATTAAATTATGTGAGAAAAAAATAAAATAAAGGAACTTGATGTAAATGAAATAAAAAAAGAATTTACCTCTTGAAGTAATCTTACTTGAGAGACTATTCAGGGGAAAGGTTTTGGTAATTTTATGACAACCAGAGATTTTGGATGAGGTGGAGGAGCTTGGGAGTAGGTTATAGAATAATTTAGATAGGGCACAAGGCTTGAGATGAGTGAAGGGAAGATGGAGTGAGGGGAGTTTATAGTGGAGGAGAGGGGGGATTTGTGAATAACTTATTAATTATTTTATGATTTCCATAAAGAAAACCCAAAGTGTTGATTAATGTGACCCATTATATGAATAAGTGAATGTGAGTCTAAAAAATGATTTCTTACATCATCCATGATTCTAGGAATAGGTAATTTAACTCATAATGTATATATATAGTAAATCATAGTATTTTACTATTAATCAAAAATTTGAGTATTTCAAACAAATCCCATAAATTCACCATAACCATTTTTTGACATGTAAAATTTCAAAATGAAATATATTTTTTGCAAATAATTTTCTAAATATGATTAATTTAATTTTTACATAAAATCCTAATTTACTTGAAAAATAACAATTTTAAAACTATAATTCATTTTATATCACTATGAAAAATTAATCAAGATCCCTTAATCTTATAACCTTAAGAAAATAAAACAATAATATGATTTACTATTCATAAGGGTCAGAATACTATTCATATTACTATTGATAAGGGTATGTTACTATTCACCAAAAAAATATGTTTATCTTAATAGACTCTAAATATCTTACTACACACAACTGTGTATGTAGTTTTTCCAAATTCAAATCACAAAGGTGGTAAAATTATGATTACTAGCTTGGTTATAATACTGTGGTGTATTTTAGAGACTCAGTGTTTCAAAAATTCAATATTAATTTTTTTTCAAAATATTGGGGTGTTACCTTCTCTTCTCCTTACCAAAAATTCATCCTCAAAATTCAATGAATTTTACCTTATAAAAATATTTTGGTAGGTATTCATCATATGCTACTCAGGCTCCAATACTTCCACTTTAATTTTAGGATTTTCAAAAGTTTCATTACTAGCCGAGTTATCCAATTCCCTAACACCTATTATTTAGTGTCCATAATCCAGATAGTATCTTCATAGTATGATAGGTCAGGTTCCAATTCTATTCCTTCAGATGTGAGGGAATGTGTTGGGTCTGGCATGTACCTACTCAATAATGAGACATGGAACACATTGTGTAATTTAGACATGCTAGGAATCATATCCAATCAATATGAAATAGCTCCAATTATATCTAGTATTTCCAAATGTCCAATGTACCTAGGGCTTAGTTACTCTTTCTTCCCAAATCTCATAACACCCTTCCATGGAGATAATTTAATGAAAATGTGATCTCCCACATGAAACTCCAAATCCTTCCTTCGATTATTGGCATAGATATTTTTCCTAATTTTAGATTCTTTGGTATGGGTATGTATAGTCTTTACCTTTTTTGCTGTTACCTCCACAAGATTTAGTCCCACAATCTTCCTTTCCCCAACTTCACCAAAACAATTTGGTGTATGACATCTCTTTCCATACAATGATTCTAATGGGTCCATTTGAATACTTGAATGGAAACTATTATTGAAGGAAAAATACACTAAAGGTAGATATTTATCCCACATACCATAAAAGTCAAGTTAACATGATCACACCTTATCCTCTAATGTTTGGATCGTCCTTCCTGATTGCCCTTGATTTTTTGGGAGTTAATATGTACTCAAATAAAACTCAGTATCTAAATATTTCTAAAGACAATTTCCAGAATTTCAATGTAAATCGTGGATCATGATTAGACACAATTGATAGAGGTCCTCCCTAAAGTCTCAAAACTTCATTGATATAGAGTCGTGCTTGGCGCTCCAGTGGAAAATACGCCCTTATAGTGAGGAAATTTGTATATTTTTAAATTCAATCAACAATCACCCATATAGAATCATTATTCCTTGGAGTTTTGGGTAATCTAGTGACAAAATCCAAGGTTATGTCATCCCATTTCCATATAAAATTTTGTATAGGTTTCATGACTCATCTTGTATTTTGTCTTCTGGCCTTTACTTGCTGACAGACAAGACATCTGGATACATAATCAGTAATTTCCTTCTCCATGTTATCCCACAAGATATTTTCCTTTAAATATCAATACATATTAGTTAAACTAATATGTATAAAGAAATGAAACAATGGGAATTGTCCAATAACTTCCTTTTTATCTCGGTTATATCTAGAACACAAATCCTCTTACCAAATTTCAGAATTCTATCATCACACATAAAGTTAGCCAAATTCCCATCATTCACACCGTTAATTTTAATTAGAAGGTTCTCATAATTAAACTGTTATGTTTTAATCCTTTCCAATAGATATGGTTGGGAAACCAAATGAAAAAGTATTTTTGTTTCACCTTCTTTGATAATTCCCATATCTATCCTCATTAGATCCATATAAAAAGTATTATTGTCAATCCTCATTTTGTTGAGAACTCCATTATCCTTCCTAATCAATGCATCAGCTACCTTGTATTCTTATTTTGAGTGGTAGTGTATGGAACAATAATATTCCTTGAGTAGTTCAGGACATCTCCTTTTCCTCATGTTGAGTTGTTTCTATGAGAATATATATTTAAAACTCTTATGATCCGTATATATCTAACATTTTTATCCATAGAGATAATGTCTCCATATCTTTATATCTAATATTATATCTGCTAACTTAATATCATGAGTAGGATAATTTTTTTCTGGATGTTTTACCTTTCTTGATGCATATGCAATCACTTTATCATTCTGAATAATGGAACAACCAAGTCCTTTCTTTGATGCATTACTATAGATCACAAACCCATCTTTCCTCAATGGTAGTGTTAAGATCAGAGCATTCACTAATATCCTTTTGAATTCCTAAAAACATTCCTCACATTATTTTTTCCATTCGAACTTAACCCCTTTATGTTTAAGCTGGGGCATTAGGTTGGATAAATGGGTGAAGTTCTCTATAAAATGCTGATAATAACCTGATAAACCAATAAAACTATGTACCTTGGTTATGTTCATTAGAGTAGGCCATTCTTGAATAGACTTTTTATTCATAGGATCAATAGATATTACATCCAGAGAGACAATGTGTCCAAGAAATGAAACTGATTGAATCCAAAATTCGCACTTTCTAAACATCCTATAGAATTTATTTCTTCTAAGAGTCTTCCGAATACTGCTCAAGTTATTTTCATGATCTTCATAGATTTTGGAGAAAACTTGTATATCATCAATAAATACCACCAAAAATTCATCAAGATATTCTATGAAAACATTATTCATTAGATCCATGAAAATAGAGGGTGCATTAGTTAGTCCAAAAGGCATTACTGTAAACTCGTAATTCCCATACATGGTTCTAAATTCTATTCTAGTATGTATTCCTTCGTTAATCACAACTGATGATATCCAGATCAATGGTCAATCTTCAAAAAATATTGGGCTCTATTAAGTTGATAGAATAAATCATCAATACGAGGTAGGGGATACTTGTTCTTTGTTATTATAAAATTGATCTCCATGTAGTCGATGCACAACCTCATAGATTCGTCTTTCTTCTTAACAAAAAGGATAAGGGATACCCCTGGAGAAACACTAAGGAAAATAAATCCTTTATCACTTAATTCCCCTATTTTTTTCTTCAATTATACTAATTCTGCAGTGTCCATTATATAAGGGGTATTTGATATGGGCCTTGAACCAGGAATTAAGTCAATGGAAAACTCAATTTCCCACACTGGGGGATATTCTAGGAGATCCTCTGGAAACACATAAATATATTATTTCAAAATAGGTACATCCTCTATTTAAACATTCCTTTCCTCACCCATAGTTATTTCATTCCATTCTCCTATAATAATTGAATGTTTTAGTGCTACTAGGGGTGGATCTAGATACAAATCAACTGGCAAGGTTTCTACTCCAAAGATAATGGATTCAATACTGTTTTAAAAATTTGTAACATCCTGCAAGATATATTCTCATCATAATGTGAAAACCAACTCTTACCAAGGATTATATCAAATTAAATCATGGGTATGATGATAATTTTAGAAAATAAATCACATTTATGCATCATGATGGGTACAAATCGACACATATTTGTAGCAATGACACATCCCCTAGGAGTATTGACTGACAAACCCTTTATTAAATCAAATTGGATGTTTCTTATTTTCCTGGTAAACTTGGAAGATATAAAATAATGCAATGATCCATAATCAAATAACGTATTGGTTGTGTTCAAGGTAATTATTAAAGCACATTCCACCACATCGTTAGGAACTTCAACCTCAGCAGTTGTGACTGTATAAGCATGGCCTTTCTCTCTTGGCATTCTTTGGGAAACTTTTTCATTAATCTTAAGAAATTCATTTTCATAATGTCTCATCTCTTTAAAACTATATCATTGTACATTGGTTGTTTCTTTCTTCCCCTTTTAATCATGAGATTGGTGGCCTTTTTCTCTGCACTTGTAATAGACCCCCATTCCCTTTCAGAAAGTGCCAGGGCGTTTCTTCCCAAAATTACTACAAGGTGGAAATTCAAGTCTTAAATTCATCCCCATTTTATTATTTTCTTTTCTGGATTTTTCAACATCCCTATTATTTTAATTTTTTCTTTTAAAGTCATGAAACATAGAAAATTATTTTTCTATCATGATAACACAAGATACAATATATTTATATGATGAGAAATTTCGAGAGACTGGTGCCCTTATGAGGAATGGTTTTAAACCGTCAAAAAATTATTAGTCTTTATCCTTGGATTATTTATGTAGTCTACGACATGATTTGATAACCTTGTGAAGTTAAATTAATACTTTGAAAAATTCTCATCTTCTTTTTTATTTAGATTCAGAAAAATCATTTCTGTATATTCTCGTTGTTCATAAGGGAAGTATTTTTCTAAGACAATTTCCTAAAAATCCCTCCATTCCATCTCTTCTATTTATTCTCCCTCCATTGTGTTTTGGATTAACAACTACCACTGATCTGCATCTCCCAATAGAAAATAAAATTCCATGAAAACCTTCTCTCTTTCATTACATACCAACGAAGGAAATATCTTCTCTAGGGAACTTATCGATTGATCACCTACAAATGTGTTTGTAGTCCCACTGAATTATGGAGGCTGTTTTCATAGAATGTGATCTTTTATTGCTCCTCTACATTATTGATCAGGATTTTCCATAGAGGTAAGGTTATTATTCATAACCCAAGTCAATTGTCCTAGTATAGTTATACGTTCCTCAACACTAGTCACAACACCAGATCTAATATCATTATCTTTCATTGGAAGGAAATCCCTATATGGGACATGTGCGTTCATGCAGTTTCTATTCCTTCCACTATGAGACCGTTCTAAATAATGGCATACAATAAATTGAAATCATATCCGTAGATAATCTATTAATCATAAACATGGTTTATTTGAGGAAAAATTTAGGTTTATTTATTTTATAATGGTTTGTAAAGAAAATGTGAATTATCCTAAGCATATCCCCCGGGAGTGTCCAACTAGGTGTGTAGTAAGGCATGTTGTTGTGTACCAGGATACCTCGAGTCAAGTCTAAAACTACTTATCAGAGTTTTAACTCCTAGGTACATCTGTGTGAGAATCACGTCCCCTTGTAGTATCCAAAAATGGATTTATTTTATATAAATATCAACATAATCTATTCATTACCAAAATTATAGGATATTCATGTATACGTATCCTCATAGACAATCTTAGTATTTTATTCTATAATGTACGTTTTATAAATCTAGTTTCCAAGATTCATACTAAAATTCATTTTTTAAAAACTATAAGGAACCAACCCTAGTTTCCTAGAGATGATGTCTTATTTTATTACATTTCCATATAAACAAGGAATATGTATCCTAAAGGATTGGGTATTTTAGTAGCTTTAGGAACAAGATACATACATAAGTTCAACATTTCAACTTGAAACAAAATAAAACATAAAAATTCCTTTGAAAACATCAATATCTCCAAGGTTATCCCTATATTTCATCCATAAAATACTTCTTCACATCTTGGGAAAAATAAAACATAAGAAATGGGTGATCTCAAAAGCTCAGTAAGGGAAAGCAATACAGTGGAAGATATCATAAACATAAACATTAGTCATGGTGAATAACTAAACACATGTGCCTTTACAAATAAACATGAACATGATATGGTAGGAATAAGTGCTGAAAATATAATTCCATAAAGTCTAATAACAGAAAGAACTATCAATTAATAGTTTCATAATGAGGGAATTCATAATTTAGGATATCATAAATACACTTTCAAGGCCTCTTTCCAAGATAATATATAACCATTTTTTAAGGCCTCGTTCCAAGAACTAGTATATATCATGAGACCTACCGATGCAACGAGGGGATATAGTGAGACCCACCCGATACTTACTAAGTCCAATTCATTCCTCATATGAATGGGTATAAACATAAACAACATATACATTCATATTTAATCTAACATATGAAATGTAAATAAATTTCCCCAAACATTAAGCATAAACACTAAACATTCAAAGGAAATTGGTCAATGGTTTTTAGATAACTCATACACAATCGAATTATTCATAAACAATTAAATTATATATGGTATATTATTTCATAAAATATTAATTCTAATAATACATAATAATCAATAGGAGTGTTAAAATAGATTAAGATACTCTTATAAAATCATCGGGTAATTATTGAGATAAATACTCTTTTAATTTGAAAAGAAGAGCTTTTTTGGAAAAGTCTTTACAAAACTAGAAGTGAATTAAGACAGTATTTTCATAATAAAATTAATTAATTTAGAAATACAATGGTTTCTAAAAACAGATTATATAGTACCCTTGAAAATAGGTATGAATTTGGGAACTTCCCTTGAATCGGGCTTGTATTTCAGGAAGAATTTTTGTAAAATCCTTTTAAAACCTATAAATCCCCATAATTGAAGGTATGATTATGGTTGGTACACATATATAAGACATTAAAACATAATTTATGAGGATTAAATATGAATAAATAATAATTTAATTCAGTAAGTATAGAATAAGAGTAACTGGAATGAAAAAGGAGGTTCAAGTTGAAAACCCTTAACTTAAGTCCGAAGGTGTTCCACACTTGATCTTAATAACCTGAATAATCAAATTTGGTTTTGTAAATTAATAATTAAAGATCCAACCATCCATGTAATTGATTTAGTATATCCTTTTTAGGATCATTCATGGCCTTTTTATGGGTTAAGAGATTCAATTTCATTGTCTGGGAGAGTTTTCTTCATTTGTTTTCTTAATCAGTTTAATTATATTCACCTACAGATATACAGGTAGATTGAGAATGGTTTTCCAAAATAGAAGTTTTATGTTATTAGTGAACAAAAATAAGATTAAATGGTTATAAAATTTCATTTGTATATTGAGAGTGAAGATGAATCATTATATAAAACTTTAATGATAATTGTTTGGATTAATTGGTGGGTTTTTTATCACAATGAACTCATTTTGATTTATAAATAAATATCGTTTCTATAAAAGGATTCAAAAACATTAAATAAGTTATAATACATATATTATAGTCTGTTTAACCATAAAAAATGGTTTAATGACCAGAATTGAAGATAGTAATAGAAATTGAAAACTCATCGTCCTTGAATGTTATAAATTAACACATCCTGAATAGTGTTTTCACTTCTAGTATAAAATAAGGGGAAAAGTGAGATGTTGAAGAATTATTCCTTTATCATAAAAAAATTCCAATCCATTTAATTTACTGGATTAATAACAACTTTTGGATTAAAGGAGGCGAGGAAATAAAAATAAATGAAAGGAACATGAATTAGAAGAAATGAAAAGAGGAATTTACCTCTGAAGTAATCTTCTTTAAGAACCTCTTTAGGGGAGAGGTTTTGGAATTTTTATGTGAAAAAGAGATTATGGATGAGAGGGGAGGATATTTAGATGATATTAGATCTGAATATATAAAAGTCATAAGGCTTTATAGGAGTGAAGATAAGAGGGAGTGAGGGGGGTTTTATAGTGGGGCAGAGGGGTGATTTGTGAATGTCATATTCATTATTTTATTATTTCGATCAAGACAACCAATAGTGTTGATTCATGTGACCCATAATAGTAATAAGTTCATTTATGTTCTAACCAAGTGTGTTTACATCATCCATGATGCTAGGAATAGTGAATTTAATCGATATTGTATATATGTGGTAAATTACCGTATCTTACTAGTCATCAACAATTTAAGTATTTCACAAAAAATACCAAAAATTATCCCTAACCATTTTTTGACATGTAAAATTCAAAAATGAACTCCATTTTTTGGAAATAATTTTCTAAATATGCTTAATTTAATTTTTAACTAAAATCATTATTTATTCAAAAAATAACAATTTCAAAACTATAATTCATTTTATATCGAATTGAAAAATTAATCAAGATCTCATTATCTTATATCATTAAGACAATAAAAAAATAATATGATTTACTATTAATAAGGGTCATATTACTATTCATAAGGGTATTATACTATTCACCAAAAATTATATTTTTCTTATCAAACTCTAAATATAATACTGAACACAACTATGTATATATGTTTTTCGAAATTAAAATCATAGAGGTGGTAAAATTATACTGACTGGATAGGTTATAAAAAATTTGGATTTTGTAGAGACTCAGTGTTTTATTCATTAAATATTAAATTTATTTTCAGGATCTTGGGGTCTTACATCGCATCACTAGGATGTCTATAAGAATCAGATAGCATGTGATTTTAACAAATAGGTCTGCCTCCACACATTCTTCCAAGGAAAGCTAGTATTGGCCCTTAGAACTCCCATTATACCAAGAAAGAAACCAACAAATCATGATTTTAAGAGTGAATGAACTTAATCCATACATGATTTCTACTTTAATAGATCTTATTCAATAATTTAAATGGATGAAGTGATCATTATGACCCCGACCAATGCAGGGTTCTTAAGGAAATACTTCATGTAATCATGAGAAGCTCATCCCAGCTTCAAGACATTAAATTACACAATCAGTCTATATATTATTAATTTAAAAGGAATGATATAACATCCTATTTTTAAGATTTTAAAATACATGGCATCATCACCCTTGTAACATGATGATAAAATGAAAGGCATAAGGTCCATGTCATATGAACTCAAACTACAATACACTATTATTCCTCACCGCGTGACATTAAACTCCATGGTTAACATCAGTTTTTTTAAGTTAATAAACCAAAAAGTACCATGAGTTGATACACTCCTAGGGTCCCTTAAATATGGGCCTCCATATTTTGTATAAGTTGAAATCACATCTCTCTAACTTCTAAATAGTCAGAGATACCCTCTTGTCCAGACAACAGGAAGAAAAAAATATGCATATCCCATGTATATGCCCCCACTAACATCACTACCACTCAATAGTGGAACTTGGTCCCCTTTATGATAACATAATCCCCCAAATTATCACGTCCTTACCACATGTTGATAAATTGCACGGTCAAAGTCCTCCTTGCATGATGATAAATTGAATGATCTTTCCAAGAACAATGTGTGACTTGATTCTTGATTTAATAAGATACATTATGACATCTGATTCCTACCCCCTAGTCAACCTAAAATACCCATTTTCACATTGGGAAGTCAGAATCCTTTTTTATGAAGTTAAATTGCGTGTTTCTTCAAGAACTATGTGTGGATTGATTCTCATTCTAATGAGACACGTAGTGATGCACAAATCTACAATATTAGGTCCATTTGTAGCCCCAAAAAAACCCCCCATTTTCTTATGTATATACTTGATCTGCAGAAGGAAATTTTTTAGAATATATGGACTGATTCTCATTAAATTGACAGGAATAGTGATTCCAAAACCTTATGTCTTGAAACTAAACATCATTATAGAAAATATTAAATCTCCCTTTCCCCGCATTAAAGCCTGATTGATGTGGGGAATAATTTTCAAGAACTATGTGTGTCTTGATTCTTGCTTCATTAAGATATATAGTAACACCTCGGTCATATCCCCTAGCCCAACTTCTATACTACTTTCATGTTAGGTAACCCACGTTCATATAGAATGATGTTTAAATTCATGGTCAATGTCTTTTCCACATAACATTAAACTTCACGGTTCTTTAGGAACTATGTGTGGGTATACTATCATTTCTAATGAAATATGTTGTGATTCATATATCTATAATATGGGGTCCATCCATGTGAAAAAAAGATTACCCCTCCCAATGTATGATTCGAACTTACATAGAAATTCGTTAAGAACCATGTAGGTATTGATTCCTATCATCATAGGATATGTAGTTAGGCTTAGATTCTCATCATTCTGCCCAATTATAAAATTTTCTATCTTTCACGTTAGTTCATCTTCTCCCTCACTGCATGATATTAAACATCATGGGATTTCAAAATAATTTAAGGATCGATTCTCATTCTAGTGAGATATATATATTCTCAAATCTTACATCCTGTTCCAACCACATGAAAATCTAAATGCCCATATGCATGCCTTGTATTGACTTTGTACAGAAAAAGAAACCACTTCTACTCATTTTTTATCGCACCAATCATAGCTCAAATTGGATTAGGTTTTTTGGTAAAAGAGTTCCCCTCACAAGTAAGGAATATCGATATATATTTGGGATATCATGGTCATGGATGAAAGAGTATAAAAGGTATACCATATATCCTCATTGCATGAGAAGAAACTGTATAATTTTCTCAAGAACTCTATGTGGATTGATTTTCATTCCAATAAGATACATAGTGAAATATATATTTTTAATTCTAGACCCAAATGAAACATTGAATGAGAAATAAACCATCCATCCTATGTACAATTCAGATCTAAATAAGAGGATTTAATATAGATTCTCACACTATACATGATCCCACATTCAACCCCAACCCCCTATCCTCCACACATGAATTCAATAAGTGGGGGGTATTTATTTAAAAATATGTGTGGCTTGATTATTTTCCAAACAAGATATATAGTGATTCTAGAGTTCTATACATTATTCTAGAAGTAATCAAATCTATGCGCCTTCTTCCAAGACATCCTTACCACACTACTTTAAACTACATGAATTTAAAATTAATTCCACATCAAGAAATACATGTGGCTTAATTATAATTCCAAAGAGATATGTAGTGAAATCTAGGCCTCATGTAACAATCCCAACCATAGGGTAAATAAAAATTCCCCCTCTTCTATATATAAACAAATATCTATGTATTATATTTTAACCGGTGTCCCTTCATTTGGTGTCCTCCATGGAAACAGATATCCTCCCTTCTACGTATGAGTTAGATATATAAAAGTGACTAAACAATTCATAACTAATATTGTTACAAATTATTCTTTTCTACTCAAACATATCCCTTCTAGGCATCAAAAAACTAATCTTGGACACTTTCTGATCTTTATAATATTTCTTTATCTTCTGATGGAAGAATGTACGAAACCCAAGGACTCATTTTCCTAATGATGTTCTAACATTCCCCAGTCAAATTTTCATAAGTCACACATAAAATATATTTTTCATCCAAAGGATTCCACTATTTTTCTATTTTGTAACATGCCCCTATTTTATTTTCATAAAATATCCCACGAAATGGGTTTGTCAACCAGTGGTAACTATCCCATGGGATAATCTACCTCTTTCATCATAAGATTTGATGAACTTATGTTGGGACCCATGATTTAAAATAATATTCGGTCATCCCTTTTATATTTTTCCCATTTCCTATATCCTTATCCAAGAACCCCAAAGATAATGGTTTACAATCTCATCCCTAATGTCTGAAGTATGAAAAAAGGACCTTGGTCGGATAAGTCACAAATCACCTATCAATTCTATAATAACAAGGTCCTAACCATATGACCTAAAACTATAGGCTCCATAATTCCCTCAATTTGAAAAATCCTATGAAGGGAATCTTATACCAATTCTTTAGTATTTTTCCCTAGAAATTCCCCTTCTATATTATGGTACATTCCTTCTTATAAACTATACACTATGTCTAGGGAAATATAAATATCCAAAAACTTCTTTCAGAACTTGATAATAGTATGCCCTAATTATAGAGAAATCCTCCTCTAGGCTATACTTTAACACGTCTCATTCAGCATTTCATAAGAAACCCACAAAAAGGGTCTATCAGCGGAAGAATTCCACTATTTGACAATGTTGTAACACACTCCAGTTGGATTTTCAAAAAGTATCCCACAAAATGAGTTTATCAACCAGTAATATATTATTCCTCAAGAGAGGCCTCCTATATCACCATAGTCCCTTTCCCCATATCACTCTTCATATCAAAAAATCATTAAGTTATAGATTACAACATTTACCCCATCATACCTGAAATTGATAGAAAAGTATAAGGTAAATTATTAGGAATGGGGAAAACCATTAAACGTTCAGTCAAAGATGATGAAGTCAAATTATATCACCCCAATTTCGTTTTAGTATGAATTTAAATATCATATTATAATGTTATTTTAGTGTGAATTTAAACTTCATAACATGATTTCATTGTTGCGTGACTTTAAAATTCATAACATAACATCCTAGTCTCAAGATGTTTATTTTTACAACAATGTCCTCATAGTAAGACGTTAAACTGCGTGGTCAATGTCTTGGTCACATGATATGAAACTTCATGACACTTCAACCATTTTTATAAAGAGTCCATTAACCCTTGTAATTTTTCATTTAACAAAATTTACCCTCATTCATACAATTCAAATTCATATAGGAGTGGTTTCCCATTAATAGACACTACCAATAAAGATACTCAATTCATTCTCAAACACATTCCTTTAGAGAAACCACCTATTGTGATATTGAGAAATCTAAACCTCTAAATGAATCCTATATCCATAAATAATAAATTTTTTTATTTCTCATAATTCCTTTACCTAACAATAATGTAACATTCCCTCGTTGGATTTTCACAAATCGCCCAAAAAAAGGACTTCCAGCTTAAGGATGATGCTATTTGGATATATAGTAACATTCCATAGTTGGATTTTCATAAATTATCCAATTAAATGGGTTTTTCAATAAGTGATAACTTCATCCTTGAGAGAGAGCTCCTCTATTCCATAATGTCATGTTTTATATTTGGAAACCAAAAAATCATGGCTCAAAATTCCCCATAAGATATCTAAAGAATGTTGACACATTTATGGACCTCATTCCTTGTTTGGGTCATCATTTCAAAACATATGGTTTTAGAAATTCAACATAAAACACTAGTCTCATTAGTCTAGTCTGTACAACTTTAAACTACACACAAAAAGTGGCAGTATGCACCTAATTGAAAACCTATAAAAGAAACACTGGAAAAAACTTGAGTCTCAGCATGCTAGACCGGCACTACATATGTTTTATGAAAAAAATAGACTGGCGGAAATAAATAGATAGAAATATTGTTCCATTGAAAACCAAAAAATGGAAACCTAAAAAAAATCCAAGTCTCACCTACTATTTCTCCACTATATTTGACTAACCCAAAAATCAGCATTGTTACAGAATAGATGGAATGTTTTTTGGGATGTCCATTTAACCCAATAAATAGTCAAACTATGATTTCTATGCCTCATGGATTAGAGAAAACCTAGAGCATCATCCCATCCCTATCACCATGGTTACAAATATCTTTCAGAAATATATTTTTTTCTATTAAAATTGGTTTCAATGTTATTTTATTATCATAAGAGTAAAATAGGGATAAAGACATAGATCATTGGAAAAAAAATATTTTCATTTATGATATAATATGTGGGGCATCCAAAAAATGGACTCTCTTAATTACACATTATAAAAGACCATCAACATAAATCTTAATTTGTTGAATGGCCTCTTGAGCCCCCTCAACAGCTTGTTGAAGTCTATCCAAATAAATAGCTTTGGTCTCCTCAGCTTGAAAAAGTTCCTCAACTATAGTCGTAATAGCAATTGACCCTTCAGTTTGGGATCCTTCTTAGAAATGGTATATTTGTATCAGATCCCCCTGAGTGGAATCCTTTTTATACTGAAGGAATGAGAACTGAGAGGTCTTCTAAGTAATATATTATTTAAATTTGGCTATCTTCTTAGCATGGTTGGCCACCACCTTGGATAATGAAGCTCAGTCATCATCAGTATTGACGACCATCCTCGCCTTTAAGAGGTCCTGTTGAAGCATGTATTATCACTCACATTTTTGGATAATATCCTTAATGGAAGTATGAATCAGAAGGTATTCTAATTCGACATATCATAGAATAAAAATAGGAACGAATATCTATAGAATCGATAAGGAAGGTCTTATAGTGGGTTTTTATAGATTGCTTTCTAAATTATCACCAAGCCACGTTATGTATAATGAAAAGGTATTTCTATATATATACGTCTGAATCAGATCCACTATTAGAAAGATAAATTTAGTCTAGGACCAGAGATCTCAATGAGGCCACCCACCCCATTACCTCCAAGATAGTGGTGGCCTTGACTTTTGGTATCAATTGAATTGACATAGAGGCTCCACCCTTGGATTTGGCAATAGAATTTGATGGATCTAGGAAATTGATCAGAATAATTATTTTCCTCAAAAGGATAACTGATGGGAGAAATGGGGAATGATTAATGTAGTCGATAACACTCACCCAATAATGAGTTAGTATTGGGTGGATTATTCCCTAGAATCAACAACCTTAGTAGTTTGGGACATAACCATTTGAATAGGGGAACACTCTTTGGATATCCTCGGGTTCTCCAAATGAGGATAAAAAAGAATGACTATTTCAAGGTCCACTTGAGATGGCCCACCACAACAGTGGGACTAGGATGGAAATTGATGTATTTTTCAGGCACCATATCTATGATATTATCTGTATATGGAGTTGAGAATTTCAACCATACGTGATCCGAGAATCGGACTTAAAATTTCATAGAAAAAAAATAAATAATCCCATCCATTCAATTTGTTACTAAGTTCCTCAAATTATTCTGATGTAGAGGAGAGATAAATATGTTCCAGCATTTCATAAAAGGCTATGCTAATATTTATAATGGCTTGAATTGACTTCCCTAACCCCATGGTAATCCCACCCTTGTGTATGGCCATATGTTTTGGCTTGGTACTTAATAAAACATCCTCTTTTGATTACTTGAGACCCCCGATAGTTTCCTCAATGATAGTCGCAGGGTATGCACCAGTCATTGTAGGGTCCTCTAGTGCATGATTTTAACATGAAGAATCATGAGGATAAATGTTATAAGTCAGTAGATGACACCTTATGATGTATCATTGATATTATCAAATTCCTCTATGCTCTCCACAGGGACAAGAGTAGTGATAGGAGCAGATGATGTATCCTTAACTATTGACACTTATTCTATTAAGGGAGATAACTCCCCATTCAGAGTCTACATTGGGCTTCGAACATTCTCCTCGGTTCATGGAGGCTCATTTCTAATACCCTTGATAAAGGAGAGGGAATGAAATTATATGACCACAGAAAAATTTAAACATCGATTTTGGATAAAGAACAGATTAATGATATTATGGTAACTTACTACCACTAATGAGGAATTTATCGAAATATTTTCTCCACTAACATTATTTCTTCTTCATTATAGGATCAATGGAACTAGCTTCCCCAAAAAATGGAATTATATATAGAATTGGAAGTTCTCTAACAATCTTTTCATCCATTGTATGTTGAACAAGGTGTAACTCTTTCAGATCAAGGGAAGCTTCATTGGTTCTGAGAAGGGTTCTATTCGAGAGATATTTCAGTGATGGAATATTGGATAATTTCCCTCCGAACAACTTAAAATCTGGAAGAAAATTCTCATGAGAAATAGTACTTTGTTTGAAATTAATAAAAGTATAAAAAATTAAGATACATGAAAATAAGAACATACAACCTTCCAGTCGGCATTTTTAATCCATTCCTCTAAAGACGGGTGGTAAACCCCTTTAGCGGAACCCAATATTGACAAGTCCACCCCACATCTTGTATCAGGGATTTGGTTATCAGTTTCATAAATAAACATATCTAGTTGATAAATATAAATCCCCACCTCAGTGGGATTATCCTAAAAATGATTATGGTATGGGTCTCGATGATCTACTATCTCTAGAATCTGCATCCCTACACAAAGAAATGACCAAACAACTTTAGCATCAGAAAGCATGTCCTGAAAAAATTGGACTACATCTGGTCAAATGTATTCAGAGGTCATCCAATCCTATTGTGAATATGTTTTGATAATCTTCGATTTCATTGGATTCCTAACCCTCTCCATCACTTACGAAGGATAAGAAAATAGAACATGATTTTCTTCTTGATGGTGACGACTGGACAATCTAGGATCCCAATCCGTTAGAGTAACCATTTTTATTCTACTCAAATGAATGAACTATGGAAGAGGTTGTTTGTGAAAACATTGGAACTCATCATCCACACCCTCTAAATTAAAAAAGTAATTCTTTGAGAGATAAGAAACAAATTCTATAGGAGGTGGATCTTTCCTTCTAATCGTTCCTTATTTGGTGGTTGTTCCAATCCTAACTCAAGGGACTGCTTCCACTAACACTCCCTCGGGATATTATGAAATCCAATACTTAGATAACCAAGAGGTCAAACTATTGGATGCATCAGTCATAGGAAGGTTGATTACCACTTGATTCATCTCTATTTACATAATAATCAACAAAGTTTGGGTTACTATTAGATGATTTTCTGATTAGACACACACTGGATAAAATTCGATTATTTTTTGTAGGCACTTGAATAGATGTAAAAACCTAGATAGATCATAGGCCTCATATATAACTTCCACATCAATACGGGTTTCCAAAACATCATCCCTAAAATCCATCATGTACAATCTTAGAACGCCGCCAATCGTTCCATCTCTATTAAACCTCTCCGTATGTGGGTCCCCATATGGAATGAAGTTGAACACCTTGAACAATATCATCCTCATTAGGGTCTCATTGGGATTCAGAGACAATTGATGAATACCATATATAACCAGAAAATATGGTCAAAATAGCATCCTAGAAAATTTGACCCCGGTTAACATGGTGTAATATCTAAAGTGGTCTGCAACCTATCCTCACAGTACCATGAATGGCCCTATAATTTTGATCAAGGACTTCCCCATGGGAATATGTAGCAGGATTCGGTTAATTTTTATCCAAGATGGGGTTTTCTGAGCCCATGTGCTTCTTCTTTTCCAACATTTCCATTATGAAAAATTTCCCTACCGTCATGACATCATTAAAATCCCATAAAAGTTGAAGGTGAATTCTTAGCCACATGTCTAAAAATCGTATGAGACTTGACTGCATTGGTATATTGTAATTTTCTTGTACCCCAATTTTATGTACTCCCCGTTTTCGAATGTCGGCCAGAATATACCAGGAGTACTCCATTTCATGATCTTGGGACACAATATTTTTGATTTTCAAGTGTTAACTTGATCTATTGTCTCTAGTAATGTACTCATCCACACTTTAGGATAAATATCACCCCTCAGATAGGGGTCTTCATTTTTATTATCATGAGATATATTTAGTATCTCATGCACCAAAGTTCATGTACTATAAGCGTCATCCCATTACACCCTTGGAGGGATTAAATTGTCATAAATATCTCCATGGATCAGAGACCCAAATATCATTTGGACCTCCCACATGTTGATACCAACATATCCACAAATTATGTGGAAATATTTTGTTTGAGTAATCCATCAGATTAACAGTTTTGGGATAAATTCATTGTTATTTTATACATAAGATTCCCCTACACAAATGGCCTCATAAATTTGGACATCTTGCATCTCCTTCATGAATTTTTCATAGGTATGGCACACCCAATATGCCAGCATCCATTCAGGCCTAACAACCCCTCCCTAGTGAAATTATTAGTCTTCCTTCCAAACCTTCAACTGGTCTATTTAGAATTCATATAAGATAAACTGATAATAGTGAAATTTTAATTCATACAAGTTTTTCTTCAAATACAATGCACATTTTTTGTGATTCATGACATAAGCCATGGATGGTGTCCTTATATTAATATATTCACCCATTCCATAAATTTTGGTAGTAGTGATGTTTCTGTAATATAAAAACCAAGAAATAGGAATGTAATTTATGAAACCTATAATGAGGAACTCCTTCAGATGAGCATGGCCTCAAAGAAGCATATAATTACTCTCGGGGAAGTCACAGTGATATTTCTTTAGATTTCCCACCATATCAGGTAGTGTAGTTTCATAAGAATCATAATATTATTTCCCCAAAACATTTACCACCAGTTAAATAACATTTCCACCTTGTCCATGAAAACCTGTAGTATTTTTATCATCCATTTAACATATAGTGAGGCATCAATATTTCATTAGATATGTATTAATTTAAAAAATGGTTTTGAATGATAGAAATTTTGAAAAGGAATGAGATTGAGTAGTATAACCATGGATGTGACCTCACGCAGGTCCCTCGCCCAAAAGTAAATTAATACAAAGATCAATTAAAAATATGTATCCTATAGGAATGTTCCTACCTTATTTTTTTGAATTATGCATTAGAAATGGAGCTTTAGTATAAGGTTTACGAAAATTCCGAGACATGAGAACCATTCATTTCAATACTGGCCATATTTATAGATGTGGAAGCCCCTATGCATGGACCATGTGTGAACCTATCCTACATGGAAGACACTGGTGGATGACCTAAACAATTGATCTGCATGAATAACCTCTGTGATATGCCCACCATTTTCATCTCCATACCTCAGGATTAGACCCTCTTTTTTTCTATTAGATCGAATCTTGAGAGGGGGGATTTTTTGACACTCCATTTTGTCAAATGGAAAAAATGTGTCAAGGGAAATATCATAAAAGGAAGAGAAGTAGAGGAATGAAGTAGTGCAAGGATCACAAGATTTATCTAAGGATCTTCATTCTAGTACTCCCAAGCTATGTTGGTATGCAGGGTACCTATGCATCATCTCACGAGACTGACTTACACATCAGCTAGTCTGATACACCTAAACAACACACCAAAGTAAAAGATCATATTCACTTAAGGTCCCATATTTCACAATAAATAGGTTTTCTAGGTCTTAATTTGTATCTATGTAAATCCTCAAAGAACTATTGACGCTTTGATCACCCTATTCCTTCACTTGGGCCCTCTGAAAACTTCCATGTGGCCCTCCAAAACCCAAAGAATATGAGATTTGGGGGGGTAAAAAAACCTAATTATTAATAGGGTTTAAAAAACATAAAATATATGTGAGGAACCCTATCCCCCATGTTTTATGAACACTATTTCAAGACCACCTTCCCTAACTAGGGAACTATGTGATACACTTTTAGGAACACATGTGGAGAACCCTAAAGGCCTGAGGAAATCATTGACTATGTGTTGTTGAACAGGTGGTCCATTTCCCATGGTACCATCATATAGTGTAGGACTACTTGCATAAATAATCCTCATACCATTATAGCCTACCTACGGGAGACCCCCATGGATCACCCAAACCTCTACCATGTTTGAGTCTCTCACTAGGCCCTCTTATAAGCAACCAATGGTAGGGCCTCTCCTTCTTTGCCTCACTTTCCCGAAAGAGGCCATATTGAAACCACAACTAAAGCCTCTATACATGAAATACCATGAATAGAGGAACAATATTGTATCTCCCATTTTGATTTTCATTCCTATGGTTAAAGGTTTTACAAACCTGTCTCACCAGATGGTTAGGGTACTTGGAGTCCTTGTGGATTTTCATTCCCACAGTCATGAGAACCCCATCCCAGGGGGGGTGTTAGGGAACTCATAGTCTTGTGTCCTATGGCTAGGATCATGTCATTACCTAGAAATCTCTAAGACTTGAATCCTCTAGTTCTTAGTGGGGAGGGGGAGGATCATTCATACATTTCAAATTGATAAGGAATTACATCCTCCTCTCTTATTACTGAACCAATTTTATGGAATCCCCCCTGGAGTAAGCCCCTATCCTTTCTTTAAAGAGGTAGAACAATTTCTAATTTTCACCTGAAGGGCCATGTTTGAATAAGTAGTCAGGAATTACTATCCTGTATATAATATGGGAGAGAGAATGGGTTTATCAAAGCCCCTCCTTCTCCTGTACACTTTCCCTCTTCCACCAGGGGAAGAGGGATCATGTGGTTTTCTAGATATTTTAATTCACCTTGTTTCTCATGTTCAATCATGACTCATCAGAAGTCACATGGGATTCGAGGATATCCATGACCACAACATCCATAGAGCTGAATTCATGTTTGGGTAGATGATCTTATTCTAAATCTTTCTTTCACCTTCCTTCAGAGTGCCTTTATAGGCATGGGTCCCCAAGACCATGTATCCAACCTCAAGGAAAAGTAGATCGTGTGATTTCTCAAGTCACCCGCGGAATCTTGTTTCTCACACTGAGAAAGTCTTGCATGGGCTTATAATTTGACGATGGCCATGACATACACATGATCCCCAAATTTATGGGCATCATTCCAAGTGTAATTTCTAAATGAATCCATGGCCCTCCAACTTGGTATAATCCCCAAATTTTCAAAAATATGAACAACCACCTCATGATTACGCTCTGGTCATAACAATCTGTGGGAATCCTCATAAATAGTAAGCCTCAAACCAAACTAATCCATGGGATTACTTCACAAGAGTAAGCCTCAATCATAACCCCCATTCACCAGCACATTCTCCTTAGATGTAATTCATGAAATACTCATCTGCATGCCTCCTACATAGGTTTAAGCCCCAAAAAAGCATCTAAATCAGAATGAGTCGAGACATCCTTCATGAACCCTTTTATTGGGAATAATTTTCAGGAATAATCCCCAAATTAATCATATAAATGGGCTATACTCCCCCATGATACAAACCAATAAAAAACATTGGCTTTGATTCCCATCCAAATAGGATGCATAAGAAGCCTCCCTATAGTCCAAAACAAACACCTCCATACCAAATTTATTCTCTCTGGGATACATTATGTGTAGGATCTCATTAAACCTGGGAATTCATATTACTTTAAGGATTCCTTGGTAACTTAACTATAATCACGACAACAAACATTTTCTAGGAACCTTTTTCATAGACGTCCTTTCCAAAAGACATTAAACTATGCAGGTCGGTCCTTATTACATGACCTAAAAAGGTGATGTGCCCTGTTTAGTGGTTTCTGATTCCTTTCACAAGGATACATAGGAATCCCATATAATTGGTAGGATCCCTATATTACAACAACACTCAAATCCCTAGATAAAAATACACTCCAGTGAGCCCCACTATGTGGATAAAAACCCATCATCATCATAATAATGACAAAAGAATCTCTAATTGGTACATAAAAGGATACCATTTATGGAGAGAATTATATAAATAAATATATATCCATTAATGAAGAACCTTAGATACATATAGATGATTCTAAATTCTATGCATGCTAATAATTGATTTTTAATTCATGGGTGATCCCCATCAGAATTTTGAATTAAAAAATAGATCCATGAACATATCATAAATCTATAATAGAGTACCATAAGAGGAAATAATTCCACCAAAAGGGGTGTGATGAGACCAAACTCCCATCCTATTGACCAATGTATGTTCTTAAGAATCATTTGAAAAACTCCCCCAATGAGTGCTAGCCCTTGTAAAGTAGGTCCCTTAGGGATATAGAATCATTGGGGGTTTCCGGTTCCATGAAAAAACATTTCAAAACCATTCAATAATAGTTAAACTGGCGTGAATAATTCCATGAAACTAAAATGACTCACAATTGACTATCAGTCGATGTATTTTCCATCAGAAACAAAAAATGGTGAAAACAATGCAAATCCTTACCCAAGATGATGATGTCACCCACCTATCATCTCCCTTCCAATGTTAAAAAGAAATACAGCCAAACAAGATAGTCAATCAAGCTTATGTCAATTCAAATGAGATTATTATTTTATGGGGTATTCTTATTTCTATTTATCAATTCACTTTCTCTTAGAACTCTCTTCAAAGTAATGGAATTGTTTAGGCTTCTGTAATCATATTCATGGTCTACAGTTCATGTCTGGTCCTCATCTAAGTATATAACACTATCTCCAACCCAACATCTTCATTGCTATTTCTCGAACACAATGGTCCAAGAGTATTGTGATCAAGGTATTATCTTGACCCTAGAGGCAACTCGATAAGACCTCTATCTCACAAAGCTCCACCACTTGCCTAACCAGTGGAATTTGATGGTCCAGAAGCAGGTGAAACCTATCACTATCCTGAACCATTTCAATATTTCATCCCCATAATGATTCAAAAAGTCTCTCCAATATTTTAGGTAGGTGGATCAAGAGGCCACATATGGCCTTATCTAGGATATATTGGGGTCCTTACAAATGGATAGAGCCAACAATTTCTACCACCAACCACACATGGTAGTGAACCCTCAACACAAAAAGGGTTCCATTCTAGGCTATCCAACACTGGTTATTCAGACCTAGGCATGCAATATGGCCTAATGGGGGAAACAATTAGTCAATAGGGAGAAAATTCACACCTCCTTTCCCTCTAGAGATCCACAACAACCAAATTTGGTGGAAAAATTTGAACAAGGACATACAATCACCTACCTTAACTCAACTAGACAACATATTTTCCAAATGACATTTAAGGAAGCCAATGGTTCAAATGTAGGGGAAAATTGTGAGTTGAAAAATACAACTTCCCATGCTAATTAAGCATGCTAGGAGACTCATCTAGAATTATTCAAAGAATCCCTCCAAATAAATATGGGGTCAATCTACAAGTAGGCACACTCATATGCATTCATTTATCAAGTCTGCCTATAGTTTCATCTAGAACCACCCAGTGAAGTAAGTTGGCATATCCTGATGATTAATATGGGTATACTGAACTCACTGCTTCCACACATGAGTAATGCCAGTATACACTGGTACTAATGGGAGGATAGAAACATGCACATAACCTGACTATAAACATGGAATGGTAATATATCCCCATTCTAATCACTGAAGTCACTAGGCATAACCTGCTAAAGGTGAAAGGGTAGAAGTAAATCTCTACCCACATTCTACACACCCTCAAGAACATTATAATAATGAGGACCATAGTTTCAGGGGGTGGACACACAACTCTATCCCCACAAATGGGGTGGATCATCATCATTTCACCCTAGAGAATACACACACCTCGTCTCCTATCCAGGAGAGTTTCAGGGAAAAATTTCCCATGATATATGGAAAACCATATCATAAACAAACACTTGTTCGAACATGAGGTAATTAACACATTTGAATGGCCATTCTATGGTAGGTATAACCCCCAGATATGATTCCAGAATCCTGTCAAAAAATTCCGGTGGCAACATATGAGATTCTTAAACTAGATTCTCTTCGTAAAAACCACTTTCCCCAGTAAGTGGACGTAGTTTATTAAAGGAATAAATCCAAGGATAATTCTATCCAAATATAAATAGAAAATTGAGAGCCGATCTAGGATCCCTATCTACTTAATGATAGAGTTTTTTAAGACCTTAAATTCTTTTATGTTGTATCTAAAGATCCTTCCCTCCTGATACCAAATTATGGGGGTAGCTGTTGTAATTATGAAGGTCCTCCTCCGACACTTCACAATAAAGGATTATTTCATAACCACAACCTAATCGATCTCGAGTGCCTATATCCTGATGAGATTAAAGAAAACTTTCCTCATGGCCAAATGATCAATGATCTAGAGAGTCTTCCCATTATTATAATCCACCATGTTTTTCATCCTAATTATGGAGTTTACTATGATAGTTCTATATACATCAGTGTTTAACAAAATAAAGAGGATCCTACCATAAGAAATGTAGTAATGAAAAATCCATCCTACAGTGAGGCACATGAGAAAGAAAGGAGAGTCATTTCTGATGCCTTATCATAATCAAGTAAAATTATTTATCAACAAGAAGATAGTGCAAGGTGACCTTGATTCTTTAAACCACATGTGGATCACCTAACCTCAAACATACTTGAGTAAGTACCAACCAATCTCACCACTTATGATAAAGTGGTTGGAGTTCATCCACTCTAGTCCAACAATGTAGAGATACCTCTATAAATAAACCAAGAATAAGTTACAAACATGATGAAATATCTAGCTGAATATGACATATTGGTCGTGTTATGGCCTTTATCCACCCCTCAATACAGCATTCCAGAGGAATTTTCAAATGATTGTTTGAAAAATATATGCCTCAACATATGTAGAAATCTTTTTAACTTGTGATACAAATTATTACCCTACAATGAGTATAAAATACCCATAAATTTAATAGAAGGGATGAAATTCCCAATTGACTTAGATGCTCTCTTGGATGATTGACATCAAAAGATTGATAAACAGAATGAATCCCTTCGACACATAGGACTCAATGCATTAAAAATATTATGACAAAAGATCATGTATACTCTATATGTTGTTCATATCAGAAGATGGGGTGCACATGGATTGTTAAATTTTACTACACATCCAACTAGTAAGATCCACTAAAAGTAGTACCATTCAAGGTCATAGCTTCATGTTAGATATAACAAATAGACCTTATTCACAACTAAAGATGTTATAAAAAAAGACATGAATGAATCTCCCCAACATCAGGCCATAAGAGAGTAGGATGTTGAAATTATTTTGTATCAAGAATCTGAAAGTATCAATAAAGACTCCCACTTAGAGTAAGTCAACCATTATATAACAAAAATGTCAGAAATAGCGTAGTAATATTTGAAAATTCTTGATCTATGTGCATATCAAATGATGAACCCAACCCATGTTCAAACAAAACTCTATAGAATCATACAGGAATCCAAGAAATTAGCAATAATGATAGTTCAAAAGAAACACCATCCCACAAGGCTGGGAGATTTTTTAACATAATCTTGGAGGTCAGAAAACCAGACCTGAAGAGTTATGAAGATGGAATGGGAACAGCCCCATCCTTTAGGACATATAAATTTTACACCTCAGCAACTCCTCCTCAGCGAGAATTAGTCTTCCCTTGATTACAGTAAATATCATAGAATGGATCCTCCAAGTTCATCCCATTTCATGACCCAGTACCCTCATAAGGTACATACATGACCAAACTATCTGAAGATTACCTTTAGATCACCTTCCACCAAATAGCTCCTAGATAATTAACAGAGGAGAGGATATGGCCTTGTGGAGGGAATAGAAATAGGTAGTCTCACAAAGAAACCGAATGAATGATTATAAAGAATTATGAAATAGTGAATGTTATAAATGAAACTTGTGTAGATTTAATAGAACATGAGGCCAATAAGAGGTGGAGCAAGAGGAGGAAGTTTTGGTTCATAAAGTGGGGCACACCAAAATAATTGAACGAGGTGTGTCTGTCCAGAACTAGAGGATTTTCCTAAATTTAGGCATTCCCTAAGACAAACCATCCTTACCTCCTTCAAAGGAATCTAACAAAGAAAAGGGTAAGGGTAAGATTCTACCTCACCTCTATCCTGGAGTGGTTAATCGCCTTTCACATGAGGAAATATTCAATCAACAAGAGGAATTAATGAAACAATTGAGGAGAATCAATGTAGTACTACTTTTTGGTCGCCATCCTCTTGAATATACTCTCCAAGAATATCCTTAGGTCACACCACCAACTAACATTCCTCAATAGAGAGGGTTCATCACTGTGATTGAAGTGGAGCTGGAACACTCACTCAACCTGAGGTACCAACCACTAATATAGTTGGATCCCTTGATAGAAGATCTGGAATTCCCTTAGTTTGGTGCACAACCAAAATTTGTCCAAGTATATCCTCACAAGATAACCCCATAGGCTACCCATAGTAGATACCAGAAGTTCCACTACAGGTCGACCAACCATCAGACGTACCTATTCATGCTATGGGTTAGACATAAATTCCCCAAGGGCACATAAATGCTCTTGATTAACTCATAGATTGGTTAGAAGTCATAGAGGAATGACACATGCTGATAAAACTGAAAAATAACCCTTACCCTAAATCGTTTGGTCTGACTCCCCCCCCCCCCTTCGAACTTTGGGAACCCAACATTTCCCATTTTCAATGGCTCAGGAGACCCGAAGAATCATTTTATACATTTCATCTCTCAATGCGATCCCAGTATGGGTACCCCTAAACCACAAGAAGTGGTGAAACTTAGTTGTTTCATGAAATAACTATATGGTACAGCCTTTGTCTTGTACACTATATTTTAATCTCATTCAATTATAGGGTGTAAAGACCTCTGCTATATGTTTTTGTTCTTGTTCATCTCAACACTACAGAAGACAACAATCCTCAATCTCTTAAACTATAAAAAATGGGAGAATGAAAGGGTCTTGGAATTCATTTATTAGTGGGAAGAATTGACATTCACTTTAAACATGCTTCTCCCTTGAGAATACTTTCTACCCATATTCCTAGAAAATATTTGTGATGAGTTTCACTTGTATCTTACCCCTTGTACTGGGAATCATTTTCTGGAATAATCCCCAACTTAATCCTCTAAAAGGAAAACTACCATAAAAGGAAAAAAACCAAACAACATGAGTGTTGATTCTCATCAAAATGGAATACATATGAAGCCTCCATGAGGTCCAACCTCAACACCCCCAAAATAACTCTATTCTCTCTGGGAAACATTCCTAGTAGGGTTTCATTAAACCTGGAAATCCATATCCATTTAATGTTTCCAAGGTTTATTTGGAATAAGTCCCACTCCAAACATTTACTAGGATAATTTTTCCTATATGTCCTTTCTACAAGATGTTAAACTATATGGTTTAGTCCTTATCACACTAACCTAAAAGGTGGTATTCCCTATTATGTGGCATCAAACTATGTAAGTTCTAATTTATTTCCCAAGGAAACATAGAAATCCAATCTCATGGGTCCAACCTAATGGGAAAACAAATCTAATATCCTTGGATGAAAATCCACTCCAGAGCGCCTAATTGTGTGGCTAAAAAACCAGCATCATCACAATAACGACCAAAGAATCTACAATGGGAACATTATTGGATACAATCGATGGAGAACCTCATATACATATAGATATCTCCAGTGATGAAGAACCTCAAATACATATAGTTGATTTTAAATTCGTTGCATGCTAACAATTGATTTTTAATTCAGGGTTGATCCACATCCTTGGGAATTTAATAAAGGATTCATTAACATATCTTAAATATATAAGAGTGTCCAAAATTTAGGAGAAATTCTACCAAAAGGGGTGTGATGAGATAGACATCCCATCCTATCAAAAAATATGAGTTCTTAATCATCATTGGAAAAACTCTAGAATTAGTGCCTACCATTGCAAACTAGGCCCCTCATGGATATCAAAATTGTGGGTGTTTCTTATTCCACAAACAAAGCCATTTAAAAAATTTAGTAATAATTAACCCGACATATCTTATTTCATGAAACTAAAACCCCTCATAATAGACCACCAGGTGACCTATTTTCCATTGAAAACACATACATAATACCTTTCTTCATAACCTAGGGAATTGAAACCTAATAAATGGTTGAGATAGGATTTCCCAGTAAGGGTAAATAAGGGATATATGTAAACATAACATGAGAATAACTATATGAGAACATTGTCATGACATTTGAAAACTACACCCTGCATATAGAAGATTATAATTTTGATTCTTAAAATAAATATTGATAGTTCATGAGACATACATCATAAAGGAATAAAATTTCATGAACAATGAGAGCACAACATTATCATATGAAAATGATATTTGGCATACATATAAGTATAGAAAATCATTTCTTTAGTAGTCAAGGATAACTTCAAAAACTATCACAGTGGAAGGGGTTCAATACCCAAACCATCATAATAGTAAAGGTTCATTACCAAGACTATCATAGTGGACAAATTCACATATGAAACTGGGTTCACTCCCCATTGCATCCTTATTTATATCATGATATTTCAATAATTATCCAATAAATTTGAGGGATATATTTGTCCCAACTATCACATAATTAAAATAAAACATATTTGTTCCACAAGATCATAAAACATTCATCATATCAAAACCCATGAAAAGAAACTGGCTTCATAAAACATTAACCATATCAAAACTGATGAAAATAAATGGGCTTCATGAAATATCCATCATATCATAACCCGTGAAGACAAATAGGTTTCAGAAACATTTCATCATCGAAAAACCCATGGAAAAGAAATAGGTTTCATAATCATTTCATCCTTTTTTCATAGTATAACCCATTGAAGAAGAAGAGGGTTTCATAATCATTTGATCGTGGTATAACCCATGGAAGAGAAATAGATTTTAGAAACATATTTTCATCAAAAACATTAAAAATTTAGAGATATTATAATAATGGTATCCTTTGGAAAATATCCACAATAAACCATAAGTAACATCCAGAGATTTCATATTATACGGAAAATTATTTTGAAATATCACTTGTAACATTTTTTGAAGAAAATATCCTTACCAACTTGAAAATAACTTTTCATAACATAAAACATATAAAACATTTTTGAAACCATTTTCTTATTAAATAACATTGGAAACTTATAAAGGAAGATTTAAATATCATTTAAAACATTTATTGAGGAAAATATTATTTCCACTTGGAAGAAAATGTTTTAAAACATAAAATATTATCAAAATAATTTTCATTCAAAATATCCTTCAAAACATATAATGGAATATTTGAAGATCATTTAAAACATTTCTTCAGTAAAATATCCTTTACAATTTTTATAAAATTTCAAAAAAATTATAAAACATTCTAAAAATAATTTTTTTTGAAAATAACATTTGAAAAATTTAATGTATTATTTAAAAAATTAGGTGGTCATGATGGTGGAAATTTTTTTTTCATGTCATAGATGTTAAAAAAATATTTCATTAAAATTTTTGGTAAAATATAAACAGTAATTTATTGGAAAATGACATGAAGATAAATGTCTAAAAAATCTATAAAAATTAAAACACGGAAGAAAATTTCATTAATAAATCCTTTGGGAAAGGTTAAAGCTTTTTTCATATCACTTATAGAAATCCTAGATATAGAATGAAAATGGTTTTTGATCGAATGGGGAAATAAAGATGAATTTTAATAAATGTATTCATCTGGTATAATTAATTGTTTAAGAGAGTAAAATTAAAGGAAAACATGTATTATCCAGAAATAACCCAAGGATAAAAAATTAAATGAGTTTCTTGAGAGGTAGACCATATAATTTCATCATTGGAAGCGTAATCATAAAAAATCCTGATAAATGATGAGATTGTCACATAAAACCCTTAACACTTTAGTAACTTTGAATCTTAATACCCATGAAATAATAACATTAAATGAAACTTATAATACTAGTAGAGTAAATAAATTCATGAATTTACATGTAAAAGTGTAACACCCCGAGATTTTATGAAAAATACTCTTTTTGATTTCATTAATGTCTTGTGTTGTACGCTACACCAAAAGGATCTTGCACAACACTCATCCTTGACTTGCCTTGAATTACACGCAATCTCGACCTTCCTCGATAGCGTGTGTAGTACGCAATACTGAGTTTCACTACACAACGATATGCTATTAAAATATTATTAAAAACTAGCCGTTATGAATAGTAATAACCACTTTTTGAAATTTTGTAAATTTTATTTTTCAAAATGGACTTCATTTCTGGATTTGAAATATCGAAATTATCTTAGGGTGAAATTTTGGTACTTTTCGGATAACTTTCATTTTCTGATGAATAGTGAAAATTACTAAATTTTAATTAAAAACAACCTTTTTAATAGAAATAATTAATAGTGATAAATTATTAATTTGATTGGTTTTAAAGTATATTTAGAATATATTTTTACAATTTAATACAATGTTGGTCATTGGATGTAATTTCACATTTAAACCAGTTATAAACAAGTGTCAATCTTTTGATAATTATTATCTCTTAAAAACACGCTATTTGTTTTGACGTCGGGAATTAATTTTTAAAATAGTTAATTTAACTGATATGTTTTGAATTTTATAAAATAGACATCATTTTTGAATTCATAATATCAAATATATCTTATATCTAATTTTTGGTATTTTTCTGGAAACTTTCATTTTTTGATGAATAGTAAAACCACTATGTGGTAGTTAAAAAAACTGAATTTTTCATAAAACATAATTTTACCGCTTTTGTGAGTGGAATTTCGAAAATCCGAGAGTCACGGTCGATTTTAGTAAGTAAAATGTGGTTCAATGAGATGAAAATAATTTTGGGTGAATAGTAACTTTTTACTTTTTTTACCACGGTTAAAAGTAAATAGGGTAATTAAGGGTAAAAATGATATTATTATTTCCCTAACACATGTCCTAATTCTATTGGACAAGTATAATTCGACCAAAAACAACCTTAGTAAGTAAATATGACCATTTAGGTCCACTTGGATTAGATTAGGACATTTATTATTAATTTATTTAAAGAAGGGTTAAAATAGTTAAAATCAAAGTTTAATAAGTAAATAATTTTTAATATGGGGTTATACATAAGCTAAATTCGACTATAAATATTCATTAGAAAGATAAAAAGAGTTAATACATAATGGTATTTTATTTGTAATTTTTAGACATTAAATAATTTAATATATTTATGACACAAAGATGATGCAGTAATTATCTTATTAATGAAATATTGACATAATTGATGTTATAAAAACCAAAATAAATGGAATTGGACACTTTTTATGAATTACAATAATTTTATAGATTAATATTACATGTTAGTATTGCTTTAATTAACTTTTTTCGAACTAATCATTCTGTTATGATTTTCACAATAATTAATTACTAAATAGTGTCAAAATTGACATAAAATAGTTTTTAAAACAAATATTGTATTAGTAATTGTTATTTTATTCCTAAAAATCTACGGTTCATAAAAATGACTTATATAAGGTTATATATATTAATAATAAACAACTTGGGGTTCGTTTGGCTACTTATAGTAAGTTTATTAACCTTATAGTATAAGAACACAAGAAGACACGGTAAATGTAAAATTATTTAACTTAATGTTAAATCTAAATGATAAGGTTAAAATAGGAACCTAAATTTGTCTAAATTCTATTGGATGAGAGTATTTCGACCCATCCCCACCTTAGCTTCGAAATAAATCAATTTTTTGCTATTTAAAACCGAACGTGACTTTATAATAAAATAATATTTTTAGTTTTTCCAAAGGAGCCCCTCTCCTCCCTTATAAAAGGGAACCTCCTCCCCCTCTTCCTCACACCACTTTGAGCCTTCAATCTCGGACAACCCCTAACAAGTTCTTCTCTCCACATCCCTAGAAACATCCTAGAGGTTCTGGTCTTCTTCAAAGACCTATTTTAGTGCCCTAAAAGGAGGTCTCAAATAAGCACTTCAAAGAAGAGGTAATGTCCATTACCAATTCTTTCATCTTTATTTCTTCTTCCACATATTCTTCATTAGTTGTTTCATTATGAAGTAATGAAATTAGTATCAATCATATACTGAAATGTTATTATAAGTTTTAAACAACCCTATTTCACCATATATCCATCCTACGGAAAAAGAAATCACCGCGCATGCGTATGTACGGAATACCGTCTCCACGCCGTGGTGTAATCTATTTTCCACCACCACCTTACTTGGATGGATATAATGGTGTAAATAATGACTATATAGGACTATTATAAAGTTATACTGATTCTAAAATAGTGTACATACACTCCAATACAATTCCACGATCATAGGAACAATATCATCACTCGCACGTACGTACGGAATACCGTCTCCACGATATGATGCAACTCGTTCTACATGATCATCATTTCATAATGATTATATAAATGAATTGAATGATTTAATATGATATATATTACACTAATACCATTCTGGAAATTAGTTATCTATATCCTAAAGAGAAGAATAAGAATTTATTCGACAAACATGCATAAGAACAAAAAGTAATAAACACCCGAATAATAAGTAGTAATGAAATATTACTAATAATAATCTAAGAATATGACCATATATGATATCATAAAAATAAGTATGATTCTGGAATAAGTAAATAATATTATTGAAATCATTATACAGGAGGTTCGGACACGTACAAAGCATATCGGACCTAAGGTAAGGGAAATATCACAATCTCATTTTTATCCGAGATTGTTTATACTTTGGTATTTACTGGGGTGTATTTTATCATACACATCCATGTTTCCTCAATATGTAATATTATTTCCATCCACCTATAATTTTTTAAATCCAATTTTACCCTTCGGTGAGTTTTTAGTAAAAGATATAAAAGGAATCTTTTGTCGTTTTTCGTACAAGGTACTTTTTGACTTTACCGGCAAAAGTACGGGAAGAATGTTTTTTTTTAACTTATACGGCATGAATGGATTTTTAAAAAATTATTTCCAAGAATCTCCCTTTACAAGTTTTCAAGATTATTTTTAATCAACTTCTTTTAGATTAAAATTTTATGACATGTTAAGAAAGGAAAAATGTTTTTGAAGTAGAAAGGATATTTTCCTCAAGAATGGAGTTCAAGTGTTTTATCAAAATTATTTTCCATCTAAGATAATATAGGGTTTTGTTTTTATCCCTATTATTACATTGATTTTATTATGTTGTGATGGAATTATTTTAATGAATTCATTTATCTTATAAGAATTATTTTATGATGTCACAATGTTTAAGAATTCCATTTTTATTACATGGGTTATGCTATGATGTATGGTTTATGATTTTGTGGCACACATAAGAATGATATCATTATGATATGGGTGGGACCTATATCTCCCTCCAATGCATTGGGTAAAGATTTTATATCTCAGGAGATAGACATGGATGGAACGGTAGGTTATACCAGTTCAGTGAAACAGGACTGAAACGAGGAGTGAACTCGGTTTAGAAATGGACTTTGTCCACTAAGATAGTCTTGGAATTGAGTCTTGACTAACAAGAAATGATTCTCTATGATTATGTGTGTATGACACAAAGTTTCATGTTTTAAGTTATGATTACTGGGATTACATTTCACTACTATGACTTATCCCATGTTATGAAATTATGCTCTCTTTTGCAGGTTAAGATTTCCAAAATGTTATGTTCTTATGAAAATGTTGTGATTGATATTTCTTTTGTTTACCCTTACTGAGCATTTGAGCTCACCCTTTTGTATGTTTTATTTCCCCAGGTCAGGAAGAAGGTTATTAAGTAGAATATACCAAAAAGGGACTCTATATATGATGAAATAAATGGGAGGAAAAGTAGATGGTTTATGAACCAGTTGTTTATGTTTTCCAGTTTCTAAAGACACTATACCTATGCGGTCCGTTCTTAGTTTTGTTATATGTTGTAATAAGTGTGCTTCAATTTTGAAGTAATAACAATGTATGTAAAGTATGGGTTGTTACAGTTGGTATCAGAGGAAAGGTTTAGTCAACCTTTGGAAACTAGGATGCGAAAACGTTAGTGAGATCCCTAGAGATATTTCTAAGGTATGTCTAGGGATGTCCCTAAGGATAAGTATATGTATAGGACACAGTCCTAGAACTAAGGTAACGATCATAGAATTTAACCTAAGATGTTAGATATTGAGGATACTCCCCCTTTATTATATTGTTTTCCCTAGCATGATTTTTTCCTCTCACTATTCTTTTTGGGTTTTAGAAAATGGCTGGAAACAAGATGATTCACAATGATGGAGGATATGATGGACAATGGAATGATATTCTTCATGAGAAACCAAATGAAATGGTATTTGGAAGTCCAAACATCATTATTATGCCAAATCAGCAATCTCATAATATGATCAATAAAGTAAAATTTGGTATGTTTCCTGACTTGGCTAATAAGAGAAAGATGGAGTTTCATGATGATCATAGAGGAAAGAAAGTTCAATTTCCCCTGTGTAAATCATGTGGGAAGAGGCATCAAGGAGAATGTTTCAAAGGAACTGGAAGATGCTTTGGGTGTGGAAAAGAAGGACACAAAGCCAGTAAGTGCAAAGGAAAAGGTTTAGTTAACACCAGGGATGAGGATAATGGTATTGTTACGACATCAAAAATGGTTAAATATTTTAAATGTGGAATGTATGGGAAATATGAAAACCAATGCCCTAAGGGAAAGTCTCATAAAGAGAATCAGTATGGTCGTATGGGTAGTATTTATGTTGATGATGATGAAGAGAGTACAAATGATATGTGAGATGAAATAATTGTTGATGCTCAGTCAATGTTTTAAGAATGTAGTGGAATGATTACATGTTTATCATGTGTAATGTTGTATAAGTAATCTCATGGTACTATGGAATAAAGAGACATCTAAGGATTGTTACACTGTTGTCTTTACTTGAGTTTTGAAAGTGTATGATTAATGGTACCAGTATCCATTAAAGGATATTCAGATATTTTTGGAATATAGATGATATGCACATAATGAAGGTATAAAGAGAAAATTAAATGTTTGAAAGTATTCATGAGCTCATGACTGATATAAGGAGAAGGTTATATCATGTTTTGAGTATATAGAATTTTTGGATTTTCGTATGTGGAAAGAGTTAACTTTTGACAGCATTCATGTTTTCACTAAGGTTTAATGGGTATTCATTTTTCAAGAGAATACATGCTTAAGTTATTCACATGATTGGAATGTGACCAACAAGATATATGGAGGATAAATGATGGTATTCACATGCTTGGTTGATGAAATTTCAAGTAATCATTTTCTTTATACTATAAGCTTGGACCAAAGTATTTTAGATAATCCAAAAGGTTGGAATGGATTATGTTGGACATAAGTTAGTATTGTTTAAGGATAGAACTTTTTTTCGATATTGTTGATGGGATGTTATAGTATTATAGCTTTAGAAAAAGGACAACCTGCAGGACGGGCGATAACCCATCGCGTCGGACAAGGCTGTGGGAATCGAACCCACAACTGAAGTACGACTGGCCTTTATCTCCTACCACTGGCCTACAGGAAGTCCCTGTTTAGTAGAAATTAGTTTTATTATATTAAGCAGTATAATATAAGAAGTATAAGTCCATTTTAGGAACTATATATGATTAATCTCACTATAGATGGACTTACGTATTTTTTGATAACTTTTCAAACCTTTTGTTTGAGACAGATGGAATGACCCCTCATTCTATCACATGATCTTCTAACACATCATAAATGAAAAATTCAACTTCATTTCTTTAAGAGATGAAGGGGAAATTGTCCAAAGAACGACCAAAGGTGAGACTATACCAAAATCACGAAAGTGTTTATTCTAATTCCAATTTCATCAACTTTAGGGAAATGATCTTGAAAACCAAAAATGTTATCCTAGTGCTCTTATATCTGATGAATCAAATGGTACCTTAGATCGTCCCAAATTTATGGCTTTGTGAGTTCTGGCTTTTCTATAGCCATGTTCTCTACCACTCTCCGTCAGAACATGATGGTTAGATTTCTCTTCCATATCCATATTTTCACCTATGTGGAAACCCAATGATTAGTTTATTTGGGTAACTGTTACGTTTCATACTTTTGTTTTTAAAGATTGGTTTTGGTATTCCTTTTTACGATTTGGGTTTCTATTAAATAAACTTTCGAATAGTAAACCATTTATAACCCTGACGAATTTCGAGGGTGAAATTCATTTTAAGGGGGGTAGAATGTAACACCCCGAGATTTTATGAAAAATACTCTTTTTTATTTCATTAATGTCTTGTGGTGTACGCTACACCAAAAGGATCTTGCACAACACGCATCCTTGACTTGCCTTGCATTACACACAATCGCGACCTTCCTCGATAGCGTGAGTAGTACGCAATACCGAGTTTCACTAAACAACGATATGCTATTAAAATATTATTAAAAACTAGCCATTATGAATAGTAATAACCAATTTTTGAAATTTTGTAAATTTTATTTTTCAAAATGGACTTCATTTCTGGATTCGAAATATCGAAATTAGCTTAGGGTGAAATTTTGGTACTTTTAGGATAACTTTCATTTTCTGATGAATAGTGAAAATTACTAAATTTTAATTAAAAACATCCTTTTTAATAGAAATAATTAATAGTGATAAATTATTAATTTGATTGGTTTTAAATTATATTTAGAATATATTTTTACAATTTAATACAATGTTGGTCATTGGATGTAATTTCACATTTAAACCAGTTATAAACAAGTGTCAATCTTTTGATAGTTATTATCTCCTAAAAACACGCTATTTGTTTTGACGACGGGAATTAATTTTTAAAACAGTTAATGTAACTGATATGATTTGAATTTTATAAAATAGACATAATTTTGAATTCATAATATCAAATATATCTTAGATCTAATTTTTGGTATTTTTCTAGAAACTTTCGTTTTTTGATGAATAATGAAACCACTAAGTGGTAGTTAAAAAAACTGAATTTTTCATAAAACTTAATTTTACCACTTCTGTGAGTGGAATTACTAAACTCCGAGAGACACGGTTGATGTTAGTAAGTAAAATTTAGTTCAATGAGATGAAAATAATTTTTGGTGAATAGTAACTTTTTACTTTTTTTTACCACGGTTAAAAGTAAATAGGGTAATTAAGGGTAAAAATGATATTATTATTACCCTAAAACATGTCCTAATTCTATTGGACAAGTATAATTAGACCAAAAACAACCTTAGGAATAAAATATGACCATTTAGGCCCACTTGGATTAGATTAGGACATTTATTATTAATTTATTTAAAGAAGGGTTAAAATAGTTAAAATCAAAGTTTAATAAGTAAATCATTTTTAATATGGGGTTATACATAAGATAAATTCGACTATAAATATTCATTAGAAAGATAAAAAGATTTAATACATAATGGTAGTTTATTTGTAATTTTTAGACATTAAATAATTTAATATATTTATGATACAAAGATGATACAGTAATTATCTTATTAATGAAATATTGACATAATTGATGTTATAAACACCAAAATAAATGTAATTTGACACTTTTTATGAATTCCACTAATTTTATAGATTAATATGACATGTTATTATTTATTTTATTAACTTTTTTATAAATAATCATTCTGTTATAATTTTCACAAAAATTAATTACTAAATAGTGTCAAAATTGACATAAAATAGTTTTTAAAACAAATATTATATTAGTAATTGTTATTTTATTCCTAAAAATCTAAGGTTCGGCCAAATAACTTAGATAAAGTTATATATATTAATAATAAACAACTTTGGGTTCGTTTGTCTTCTTATAGTAAGTTTATTAACCTTATAGTATAAGAACACAAGAAGACACGGTAAAAGTAAAATTATTTAACTTAATGTTAAATCTAAATGATAAGGTTAAAATAGGAACCTAAACCTATCTAAATTCTATTGGATGAGATATTTAGACCCATCCCCACCTTAGCTTCGAAATAAATCAATTTTGTGCTATTTAAAACCGAACATGACTTTATAATAAAATAATATTTTTAGTTTCTCCAAAGGAGCCCCTCTCATCCCTTATAAAAGGGAACCTCCTCCCCCTCTTCCTCACACCACTTTGAGCCTTAAAGCTCATCCAAACCCTGAAAATTTCTTCTCTCCACTTCCATAGAAACATCCTAGAGGTTCTGGTCTTCTTCAAAGACCTATTTTAGTGCCCTAAAAGGAGGTCTCAAAGAAGCACTTCAAAGAAGAGGTAATGTCAGTTACCAATTCTTTCATCTTTATTTCTTCTTCCTCTTCTTCTTCTTTAGTTGTTTCATTATGAAGTAATAACATCAGTATCACTCATATACTGAAATGTTATTATAAGTATGAAACAACCCTATTTCACCATATATCCATCCTACGGAAAAAGAAAGCACCGTGCGTGCGTACGTACGGAATACCGTCTCCACGCCGTGGTGTAATCTATTTTCCACCACCACCTTACTTGGATGGGTATAATGGTGTAAATAGTGACTATATATGACTATTATAAAGTGATACTGATTCTAAAATAGTGTACATACACTCCAATACAATTCCACGATCATAGGAACAATATCATCACTCGCGCGTACGTACGGAATACCGTCTCCACGATGTGATGCAACTCGTTCTACATGATCTTCATTTCATAATGATTATATAAATGAATTAAATGAATGAATATGATATATATTACACTAATACCATTCTGTAAATGAGTTATCTATAACCTAAAGATAAGAATAAGATTTTATTCGACAAACACGCATAAGAACAAAAAGTAATAAACACCCGAATAACAAGTAGTAATGAAATATTACTAATAATAAGCTAAGAATATGACCATATATGATATAATAAAAATAATTATGATTCTGGAATAAGTCAATAACATTATTTAAATCATTATACAGGAGGTTCGGACACGTACAAAGCATATCGGACCTAAGGTAAGGGAAATATCACAATCTCATTTTTATCCGAGATTGTTTATACTTTGGTATTTACTGGGGTGTATTTTATCATCCACATCCATGTTTCCTCAATATATAATATTATTTACATCCACCTATAATTATTTAAATCCAATTTTACCCTTCGGTGAGTTTTTAGTAAAAGATATAAAAGGAATCTTTTGTCGTTTTTCGTACGAGGTACTTTTTGACTTTTCCGACAAAAGTACGGGAAGAATGTTTTTTTTAAATTATACGGCATGAATGGATTTTTAAAAAATTATTTCCAAGAATATTCCTTTACAAGTTTTTGAAGCTTATTTTTAATCAACTTTTTTTAGATTAAAATTGTATGACAAGTTAAGAAAGGAAAAATGTTTTTGAAGTAGAAAGGATATTTTCCTCAAGAATGGAGTTCAAGTGTTTTATAAAAATTATTTTCCATCTAAGATAATATAGGGTTTTGATTTTATCCCTATTATTACATTTATTTGATTATGTTGTGATGGAATTATTTTAATGAATTCATTTATCTTATATGAATTGTTTTATGATGTCACAATGTTTAAGAATCCGATTTTTATTACATGGGTTATGCTATGATGTATGGTTTATGATTTTGTGGCACACATAAGAATGGTATAATTATGATATGGGTGGGACCTATATCTCCCTCCAATGCATTGGGTAAAGATTTTATATCTCATGAGATAGACATGGCTGGAATGGTAGGTTATACCGGTTTAGTGAAACAGGACTGAAACGAGGAGTGAACTCGGTTCAGAAATGGACTTTGTCCACTAAGATAGACTTGGCATTGAGTCTTGACTAACAAGAAATGATTCTCTATGATTATTTGTGTATGCCACAAAGTTTCATGTTTTTAGTTATGATTATTGAGATTACATTTCACTACTATGATTTATCCCATGTTATGAAATTATGCTCTCTTTTGCAGGTTAAGATTTCTAAAATGTTATGTTCTTATGAAAATGTTGTGATTGATATTTCTTTTGTTTACCCTTACTGAGCATTTGAGCTCACCCTTTTATGTTTTCTTTTTCCCAGGATATAAAGAAAGGTTTTAGGTAAAAAAAGGGAGATCTTTATGGGAGATGTTGAAGATCTTTCACCACGATTAGAAGATTATATTTCGAGTTTCCAAAGACACTAAACTATTTCGATCCTTGTGTGTGTGTTTTTGTTATGTACTATGTATTCCTCAAAAGTAATGTAATGTCCATGTACGTTAAGCTACGGGTCTCTACAAAAATTGTATGTATATACACCTCATAAAAGAAGGTAGGTGCATAATATAATGTATGTCCCATAGAAGACAAATTGAGACAAAAATATCTTAAATCTTGGATAGTGTATTGAATCATAATCCCCTTTAAAGAATAACATCAAATTAAACTCTAGAAGTCATTAAAATAAAGAGGTCCATTCTATTACATAACATATGGGCAGTATATACTTGTCCTAAAATAAATTAGGTGAATAACATAAAAACATGTCCCAAAGAAGTAAAATTTCAGATGAAATCCCTTACCTTAAGTCTTTTATTCCTTTATACCAAAGATATTAAGGGTTTTATTAAAAGTATGAAAAAATAAATTAAGGGAGAAGTTAAAAATTCTTTGGGGTTTGAAGTAATAAAAATAAGGGGAATTCCATTAAATAATTTTAACACACTCAATGTGAAGGGACCTCGTACTATAAATATAATTAAAATCATATTCATGAGAAATATTAGATGCTAGAAAATTTCATACATGGTTCCCTTTTCACCATGTGTGAAGAACCATATTAATTCCTAAGATAATGTTATTAAACGAACATATATCATAAGTAATCACCAACGGAATGGAAATATGACCTGTCAAGGAATCATGGATGATTTGAAAGGTTATTTTAATAGGTTCCAGCATAATACCCCTCACGTTGCAGATATCTAGTCCCTTGAGCATGGCCCAAGCCTGTTCTGCTAGTGAGTCACCTCTATCTAATGAAGTCCTGAGGCCATAAAAATATTATCCACCTATATAAAAGATAAGATCTCCACCCCCTTGAAACCTGAGATACTAGAAACATCAACATTAAGCTTGAGACCAAGTAGTGGTGGATGATATCAAACCAAATTACCTTGATGCATGGGATTAAGAGAGATATATATGGGTGTGGTGTTATCCATACACATTTTGATACAGGGAATGGGGTCATGGAATTTAAGCATATAGGAAAGCGCCGCTACCAAGAATCCAGTCTAAGAAACCACCACAACACTTGAATCATGTCTCACTTTAATACAACTAGTATTATTGGAGAGCCATATAAACCACCACCCAACCACAAGAAGTATAGACCTCAACTTTTATTCTTATGTATTTTTGTAGGAACCATGAAACCGACTATGAAAAACTGAAAAAACTCTTGACATATTGTTTAAATCTCCCTTGAATAGTTAAATAGAGTTCCATACATTGTTGGACCACTCAATGTTGATGAATAGGTCGATGGTCATTTCCATTTCTAGGTAGGAGTAGTAGAAACACTTGGAAGGAAGTTTTATTCCTTTGTGTTGAATAACTTCATCAGTTGGGAGCACATGATTTCGTACATTCCAAATAAAAAATTTGTACTTAGTCATGATCTCTTTACACCAGAGGTGCTCAACCCAAAACTACTTCTCATTATCTGCATGCAACATCCTACGATACCCCTTGGTAGAAAAAAACCCTGAAGGTACTCCCATGAAAAAAATATCAAAATCCTTGTTTAAATGAATAAGTTTAATGTATTTTCACTATTCATCATCAATGATATCCTCATTGAATTTTAGGTGGGTGCTAGCTTCCCTGAAGGATATATTAGGTGTTTATAATTCTGAAAATCCAATCTAGTTTTTGGCCCAATTGGCATCCCAGAAATTAATATCCCCATGAACAATGATCCACCGTGTATGGCCCTATACAGGAGATATGTGATTTTTAATCATACACCAAACATATGATAAGTTACCTCTTTTGTTGTCCAGAATACTCTAATAATAGTACATGGTGTGGTTGGCCCCAAATGAACTTCCTTCTAAAATTTCCCAAGAGTTCCTAGCATGAAAAACCTCCATAGATTCTCTAACACATCCGAGGTTAATTCCTCTCTCTGAGATAGTCGTATACATCCTAGACCATGACACCCAGTGGAACTATCCCTCATTATGTGCATCCAAAATAATGGAGTACATAATATTTTCTAGATCCTTTATTACAATCTTTGGTACATTGAGTATCGATATGATATGCATTGGAATAGAAAAGAGAACATGTTTTACAAGAGTAATAATGTCTCCAAATAATAGAAATTTGTTCTTTTAATAGTTAATATGGTTAGGAATATTTTCAAAACATTTATCCAAAGGTTGAATACAGAATATTCCTAGAGAAAAAGGGGCAACCAGGTATTCCATAGGAAAGTTTCTCTAAACAAATATGAAACTTGAAACAATAGAATTGGTGTGCCCCTCAAAACAAGACATCGAAATATAGACACTGATCTTATTCAAATAAATGTTTTCCCACTCCATTTTATATATTCCTATAATTATTTGTTAATGCCTATAAAAAAATTCCTCCTCCAATTGGAAAAAATAATCATATCACCAGTGTAAAATAAACTGGGAGACACTATGGTAGAGGGATCTGCAATTGAAAGGAATGATACTTCTAGCCTCCATGTTTTGTTGAGAAACCTGCTAAAGGAATCCTGTACCTATATAAATATACTAGGAGTTAGACTATCCCATTTACTTATGATTGTGAATGATTTGAAAAATCAATACCTTTTACCTAGGAAGAATATAGACATCTATGGTGAGATGAATAATCTAAACAAAATGTTTGAAGAACTAGTAGAAAAGCCCATACATTCCAATACCTTCAAAATGAAATTCCACTAAATTATATCATAAGCCATTTCCATATCCACATTAACCACAATACTGGAGCCAAATATTTCTCTACTAATATTAGAAATCATTTATCAAGCAATACCAATAGATCCATTTATGGAACATTGTTAGATAAAGCCATTTTTTTATTTAGAGATCCGAGTCTCAGGTTCCTAGATAAATTTCTATTAATAACACTCAATATCACCTTGTATGAAAAATTACACATGAAAATATGTATATACTAATTTAAAAAAGCTAAATCTATAACCTTTGAAATGAGAACAATAGTGGAGGAATAAGAAACTCGTGGAAGAATACTCCCATGGAAGAAATATTGAACCACCTCAAGAAGATCCATTTTTTTATACACTAGGAATCCACATAGAAGAAACTAGAAATGCTATCTGGTACTAAGGTGGTATCCTAACTAAGAGTGTGAACTGGCTCTTTTATTTCATCTTCTCCACGAATAGATCAAATCATGGTATTGGTATAGTCTATAACCACTACTAGGATATCTTCAAAATTTTATGCACTTCTTAGGTAACCTTCATGCATTAAATGGTTAGTGTCATCAAGAATATATTTGAATAAAGACTCTGCCACACCTCCCACAACCCAAACATCCTCCATGAAGGAACTGTTATTAGTAAGAATATTAAGAGTTCCAATAAACTTCTTATCCATGAGTCAAGAGTGGATGTAGGATGTATTATTATCACCCCCCCCCCTTCAACCATGTTTCCTTGGATTGTTCATGAGCTGCACGTTCTTATTCCAATAGGAGATATAAAATTTTATTTATTTTTTCAATAAGAGTGGTTAAATGGTCCTCATCTAATTTATCTATTATCAGTGTCTCCAATTGATCAATATCATATTTTATATTGGATAATTCATTATATATCATAGGATTCCTTTTATTCCAATGCATAATCTCTCCTTTAAGTCTTCTGTTTTTTTTATGGAGACCTATCCAACCACCACCTTGCACTGGTTTGTTCTAAGATACTCTCAACACTTTGAGGTAACCAGGGGAGGAAATCCATTGTTTTGAGTAATAAAAGATACCTCCTCTACCCTCAACACTACCAATTGAAACTATAATATTATAATGGATAGAGAGTTCTAGAACCTGATAAGTCACCTTGGATGAATTAAAATCAGAGATAAAATTAATATTATCTAAAAATGATCTAGGTGGCCCCATGTTTGGGGAGTCCCATTCTGATTTTTTCACAAACTGTATTTTTTCCCTTCGATACCCAAGTCCAGGAGATCCTATTGAACCATAAACAAAGAAACATATTGTCCATATTTTTAGGGGAAAACATTGATGCCTTTATTTTATGAACTATCAATAATAACATTGAAATATCCTCTGAATAGAAATACTTGGTCCCTTAGATTGAAGGATGAATGATCTATCTAGTGCTTATCTCATTGTAATGAATCACATTTGGTGTAAAAAAGTAATAAAACAATTCAAGGTTATATTAGAAACACTGGTAGTAATGTACTAATCTGAATTATAAACCACCCTCACTGAAATACTTGAATTCTAGAAAATAAAAATGGGAAGATTGTTTGGGTATTCTGGCTTGTAATTTCAAAGACCAGTTTTAGAAGAAAACAAGTTGATCCTCGAGTGATGTTTCTTTGGTTCAAGCTCTGTTATGGGATAAATCTTACTATTTTTAAACTCATTACAGATAAAGTCTATCTTGACTCAGGAACCAAGACCCTTTCCAAATATTTAAATTGATCATGGAAGAATCGATCTCTTGGTTTTATCACCACATGATGATGCCTCATTTGACCAGGAGGAAAGACTATGACTGACATATCTCATTTTGGAGCGTGTGTGAACTCCTATGATTAGAGAAATATTTTGTTGCATAGGAAAATTTGATATCAAATGATTGATAGGTGCATCTAATATTTCTAGGAAGTAGTTAGATATACATAAATGGTATGCACATTTTGGATATCAACTAGGGGATGGGGGAAGAAAGGGGGTAGGGTAGAGAGCAATCAGATCTATTCCACTAACATAAACTAGGTCAGGTTCTTTTGGACTTCTAGGAAAAATTAAGGGGTTATAGAACACTATCACCAAACAATGAGGGTGAGGTAAGGGAAGTGGTAAAGGATGTGGGGATAAGAGTGTCACACCCGCCATTTTTAAAATATTTATTTTCTTAATTTTCTTGGCATCAGGTATTTTGGGTGGTAGACAGACTTAAAATTTTTGAGTTCCTATTTAAAAACACATGTTTTGGACTTGACAGAAACCTGCGCACCGTGGTCGAGGCCGCGCAGCCTCATCAGAGTCATCGCGCAACCTTGCCTGGTTAACCGCACGGTATGCTCAGTGATCAAGGAATGAATATAAAGTGTAATGAATAATGAAATTGAAATAAAATAAAAATAATAAGTTTTAATAAAATTTAAGAAATTTACTTAATGAAAATAATAATAACATTGTTTGAGAATATTATTATTATTATTATTGTTAAGAATATAAACATTAATTAAGTAATTATTAATATTGTAATAATAATTATTATTGTTAATATTAAATTATGTTAATACCATTTATTTTATTTTATTTGGCTATGAAATTTTACGTCGAGGTTCGGGCCGAGCTTTAGTTGAATTTCGTGTTTTTGTCAATAAACATGTTTTTCTATTTTGGGGCGTGACAGCATGCGAGGCATGGGTGAAGCATAAATGAAAAGATGTGATACTTCGCCAATGCAGCTGTGTGATCCACTCGTTGTTCAAATAACCAAATAAATTCAATTAATAATAATTAAATAAAATTAAATGTGCGGATAACTGAAAATAAAAAAATTGAGAACGTTTTTCTAATTATTTAATAAACATTGTTTTTAATGGTATTAATATTATTATTATTATTTAGAGATATTACTATTATTATCATTATTTTTGTCAAGAATATAAATATTATTATTGGTTTTAATAATATTAATATTTTTATTATAACTATTAACCTTTTATTATTTTTTTTATTGTTATCATTTGTTATTATATTATTATGAAATTGATTAGGTTAAAAAAAAGGCCCCACCCCCATTCTCTTCCCCCACGAGAGGTGACTCCCCTACCACCATGAAACCCTACCCCATGCGTAGCTTGGCCAGCGGCATTGCTCCCCCCATGGCCAGCTGTCGGCTACCCCCCCCCCCCCATCGCACCCCTGCCGGACCTTCTCTCCTGGCCAGATCTTGCTCCCCTCGTGATGCACCCCCTCTTACCCCCCCCCCCACTTGGATCGCGCCACACCACCCTTGGCCTCCTCGCCTACGTCGTCTACCGGACCATCCGCACCCCGAAACTCTCGATCAGTCTCCTCCTCCCCCATGCAACCCTGCCACGCGAACCCCCTGGCTCAGTAGCCACGCTCCCATCCAGTTAAGCCCTTGCGTCGCACACCTCCTCCCTCTCCAATTCACTCAGACCCACTTCCCTCATTCTACATTCGGCGACCGCCTCCCTGCCTCCCTCTCCTCCACTTTCCGGCATTGTACCGCCTCCCCGGCCCCCGAACAGGCCGACTCGCAATGTCGCATGACCTCCCTCGCTGGTCGACGCATGTGAAAAACCCCTAGATAAGTTCCTATTTTATCTTCTTTGTGTTTTTATTTTCTTTTTTATAGTAGGTATGATGTTCATTAAGGGTTGTTTTTAAATCTCTATTTTGGTTCGAATTCTTGTTTTAGGGTTCTGTTTGATCTTATTGTGGTGCATTCCTGTTGTGAGTGGATTTTCACACAAATTTGTTGGAAATTCGGATTCAAATCTAGGTTGTTCAATACCATTGCATTAATTTATTAATTTAATATGTTTGTTTGGTTTTAAAAATGTGTTTATGATCAAATTTTTTGGCGCAAAATATTTTTTTGGTGAGTTTTGACATGGGTTCATTTGGAAAATAATTATTTTGTTGTGTCTACCTTGTTGTGCACCCTTGAAATCAATTGACTGTTTTTTGAGTAATTAAAAAAATGGTTGACGAAGTAATCTTGCACATTGGGTTTTAGAGTGATGTTAAACATGTGATAATTTTTTTTCGTATAAACCCTTGGGTGCTAATTTGATATATTTTATAAACTATTTATCTTGATTTCTGGATCAAATGTGATGTGAAAATGAGGTTTTAAAATAATTGAGTGTGTCATTAATTTTAAAATGGTCTTTTCATGTAAATATTTGTGTTTTTTTGGTGCAATGTTGTCAAGATGGTCTCTAGGAGTTGTTTGGTTGGTGCGAACTTAGTTTTCAAGGGTAATTGAGTTGAGTGTGTTTAAATGTGAATTTTTAATGTGTAGTGAATTATTTTGGCCTTGTTGTCTTTGTTTTGTTTTTGTGAAAAAGGGGAAAATCTAGTTTTGAAAATGGTTTTAATGTATGGGTGATCTTATAAAGGGGCTTGGACATTGTCTCCATTTTTCTTCTGCATGTGTAAAATGAAACAAATGGTGTCTTGCAAATAATGGTGGATTATTCAAAGCGATTAGTCTTTTATATGAAAGATGAAGTTTGTCTATTTTAATGTGAATTTTCATTCGAAACGGATTGTTTGACATATTGGATTTGTGATTCTATTTTGGTTTAAAAGTAATTGGGGGTGTTTTGAAGTTTTTTATAAGTTGTTATAATGGTTTATTTAATTTTTCAAGAGGTGAAAACCAAGTTTGGAAAAAGAAAACGGATGTTTTGAGGAATGTTTGATTTTAAGACAGAGAAATTGAGTATGTTTTTAGGGAAAAACCTTGTTGTGCATTTTATAAATGTATAATTAATATATAGGTGATTTATTAATTTGTTATTGTTATGTGAATTATACATCGAAAAGGATTTGGTGTGCGCTTGGTTTAAAAATTTGATTTTTAGTGTTTTTTTGTGTAAATTCTTGCAGCGTCTCATGGAATTGTTTTAATGAGTTTTTAAAAGGCATATATATTAAATTGTGAAAGAGATGCAAATTATATTTGAAATGATCTTGGTGTGAATTTGATCTTTAAAGAGGATTTTGGTTGTGAAAGGGGGGGGCTTACGATATAATGCATTGTTTGGTGTGTGATATGTGAAGGTGATACACTATGTGATTGTGGAACTTGTTTGAGCACAAGGAAAAAACCCCAGTACCTAGGTGGGTGGATTAGGACTAGTATTCTAGATGACATGCGAGTGGTCCATCCCAGTTTCATCTGGAAGGATTGACGTTACAACACTAACTAAACTTTTGTGATGATTGAATACCACTAGGTTATGGATGTGTTTACCTACTAGTGTCTTGTGCATGAGAGCATTGATTATTGTGGTTCCTATGCAATGTTTACACCGAGGTAGGACATCTCTAGCGCACCATTCATACTCGCTTACTTAGGGGATTAACTGGTAGTGTTATATTATTCATAACACGATGCCTTTCATTGGCATTCAGAGGACCACTTGGGTATGTGCATGTTATTTATAAATTTTACCTTCAATTTAAAAGTAGTATTTGTTAAATTATTTTTCTTCCATTTCTCTTTCCTTTTTTACTTTTTGTTTTTAAATGTTTTCTTTAAAAAGTATTTTAAAAAGTAAGGTTTTATGTAAGAATGTTAAATTATCTTCTTGATGTTGGGACATGGAACATTTTATTTGGTGGTATCCTACTGGGCTCTTTTCACACACCCTACATACACCTTTGGGTGTATGTAGACTGTGTTCTTTGTGTATTCTAGGTTGAGGCATCGTGCTTAGTGATGGTGAGTCTTGTGTAGATGGTATTTTCATGGTGATTGGTAGTGGAGTTTTAGTTCTCTATCTTTTTTGTTCTGTACTTTTGGTTTTTAGTTGAATTTTAGACTTTAAGTCTGTTTATAGTTTAAAGGCGTGTTTTATTTTTTGTTTATAGCTTAATTTTTTTAACTTGTTAGTTGGTTTTATATCTTTTATTTTGGTTAAATCATTCCCATGTAATGTTTTGGTACCCGAGCACTTGTGCTAGCTCATGGGGATCAGTAACACCCCTCAGGCCATGTTGTAGACTGGGTCAGGCGCTGGGTCTGATGGAGACCCGGCTAGGTTTTTGACAAAATGGTATCAGAGGGAGGTTTTCTCTCTTGTGTCATGTTATTTGGTTATAGAGTCATGGTAGACAGGAGTTAAGGTTTTCAGGACTCGACGTCCTAGCAATGAGTAAGGTTCATGGCCATCACACCTCATGGTGGGACTCGAGTTACCAAAGTAAGTTGAGGTTTATCTAAATATTTGGTCTTTGTGGTTAATCGTGTTTAGTGGAAATGAAAAGGGAGTTGGGTCAGTGGTCCCAATGAGCTCACAGGGTCTGGAAAGCCATGTGGAGTCGGGGATGCTGTCATAATATACTCTCTATGCTGGTGGCGTGATTGGCATATGGCCGCCAACAATATGTCATAGTCTCCCACTGACAACAGTTTTCACTTGAATCATTACTCATTTCTTTGTTTTGTAATTCTAGAAATCTTGTTTTTAGCTAAAAATTATTTGGTGTTTTCAATAATCTGTGGTTGTGTGGTGTGTTTTTATTGTTGGTGTTCTCTCGGTTATGGTGTGGTTGCATGAGAGACCAAAGGGAGAAGCTCTGTTCTGGAGTCTTCAATACCTCACCAAGAGGCTGGCGACACTTTAAAAGTCAGAGCTACAGCCATAGGCCTTACAGTGAAGCTTGTGTGTGGTCAGGAACGTAGAGAGTGTATGGTACCATGACTTTATTCCAGTCATCAGTGCTAAAAGTCAGAGAAGTTTGAATTGTTTCTTGTAGTTGTTCCATTCTAAATGACCCGTATGGGTGTGTGGGATTTCATGTGTCCATGAAGAGGTGTGGTCTCTAGTCACCTTAATTTCTTGGGGGTTGTGTCCCACCAGATGTAATCACATTTAGTTGTCCTTATGGGGTCTGTTGGGTTAATCGTTCTCAAATTTGAATAGTGCTCATCCAGGAATGTGGATATTCTAGTTTATCTTGGGTCATACTTTCGACGCCCCTGATGTCGGGTCCCCCCTCTCCACCCCTTGTGGTGAGGTGTTTTGTCACTGAAATGAAATTTTGAAGTTTTGTATCTTCTTTTAGTTCTAATGGTGGGGAGTTCGTTCGGGCCTCCCCATGCTGGTTTTCCAATTTCGTCTTTGGCGTCAGTGAGTTTCTAATGGTGGGGAGCCCCTTTGGGCTTCCCCATGTTGAACTTTTAGTTCTGTTCCTATATATTATCGGGTGAGTTAGGTGATAAGAGTACTCCTTGGACGTGGTAGGTCTGCATTGTTCATTCTAGTGAAATAGTTTGGTTATTGTTTAGTGGTGCTTGCATTATTTCAGTTTGTGAAGTTTTTTCTCGCAAGTGCGAGAGTTCCTAACCTTGATCAGTCGACTGGAGGTGTTCTAAAACTTTGGGGTGGACGACACTTAGAGGGAAAATATATTTATGGGTTTCTTGATGTTTTCATTTAAGACACTTTCTCTGAGCATGGTGTGTTTTCTTCTTCACACTTGTTTTTCATGGGGATCCTTGTTGATCTTTAAGGGGGGTCTCTTTCTGCTTTGGGGGTTCATCCTAAGTTGTGGCTTTCCAGGGATGGAAAGCACTATGGTGGGGATAATTGTCACACCCTCCATTTTAAAATTATTTAATTTATTAATTTTCTGGGCATCAGGTAGATTGGGTTGTATCCTATCTTAAAATTGTTTAGTTCCTATATAAACACACATGTTTTGGCCTTGACAGCATCCAGCGCACCGTAGTCGAAGCCACGCAAACTCGTTTGAGTCATCGTGAAACCTCGTCCGGTTAACGGCATGGTCTACTCATTTTTCAAGGTAGGCATATAAAGTGTCATGAATAATGAAATTTAAATAAAATAAAAAAACAAGTTTCAATAAAATTTAGGAAATTTCCTTGGGCCGAGTTTTGTTGAATTTGGTGTTTTTGTCGATAAATGAGTTTTTTTATTTCAGGGCATGACAACATGCGATTCATGGGCGAAGCATAATTGTGAAGCTGTGCTGCTTCGATAGCACTACCGTGTGACCCACCCGTTATTCAATTAACCAAATAAATTGAATTAATAATAATGAAATAAAATTAAATGTGTGGATAAATTAAAATTCAAAAAAGAGAATGTTTTTCTAATTATTTAATCAACATTTTTTTAATGCTAATAATGATAATATTATTATTTGGGGATATTTCTATTACTATTATTATTAGTGTCAAGAATATAAATATTATTATTGGTTTTTATAATTGTAAGAACCCAGGTTTTCTTACGAGGTACAGATCCTTTTCTTTTTAGTTTAACGGTTCTGTTAAGGCCTAATGTGGATTCCTAACTTGATCGAGGAAATTACGGAGGTGTCTGGGGATTTTTCATAGCCTGGAACCAAGTTTTAGGCTGGAAATGGCCTGGCACACGGTTTCTGCACGACCTGGGTAAACCATGTGCCATGGTGCAGGCTTGACAGAGGCAGGAGCACGACCTGCACACGGTTTGAGGAAACCATGCGGGGTGGTCATGCGGTTTCCCCTTGCCTTCCAGGAAGGTCTGCATGGTCTCCACATGGTTTGTTCGGCCATGTGGGTAAACCGTGCGACCTGTTCTGTGTTGATAATTTAATTAATTCTTAATTAAATTGATTAAATTTTATAAAAACCTAAACCTAACCCCATTCTTCAAACCGCACAGCAGGGGGAAGAGCTCTCAAGAGGCTTTGGGAGGATTTGTGCCTTCTCCTCTGTCCAATCTCTATTTCAACCACCATTCATATTGTTTGATTGACAACAGTAAGTCCTCAATTCCTTTTTAATCCTTCTCGATTCTTCTGGTTATAACGAACTCAGATTGGCTTAAGGCTCATATGCCCTAATTTCTCGTTCTTCATTTGTTATTAATATTTCTTCTAAACCAGGACAAATCAGAGCCTGATATTGGAATATATATCTAGTACAAGCCTAAGGTAGGTGGTATCGTGCTTCTCACTGATTATCAATCGCATTATATATGTCGGAGTGCCGCACGCCCACTTTTGTGGTGTCTCTTGAACCGGAACTTTAACCCTGTGATTACCTAGCGTGTTGTAGGTAATTTGAATATGATGGTACGTGCTTGAGTTAGGTTGTACACCTTGGTCATGAACCACCCCTTGGGTGCATTGCCTTGAATGACTTTTTTACAAATTTTTGTCCCAGGATGACTTTGAGGCATGTTTTTCCTTTCCCTTGTGGGTTGTTAAAAATGGAGATTGAATATTAATGGATTTTCAATAAAATGAAATTGTAATTGAAATAGTTTCAGGTATGGGATGGATTTTTTCCCCTTTACCCTTGTATTCAAATTCATGAATTGCTAGCCCACGTGAGTTAAAATCTTTTAACTACTTTAAATGTGAAACAAAGTCATGGGTGAACCATGGGACCAATTTTAGTTTCCATGGACGGACTCATAAGAGACTTGTTACTGAAGTGTCGCGTGAATCATGGGTCCCACATGAGATGCCATGTACGGACTCAGTAGGTAATGATATGTCATGGGAGATACATGGATCCTATTTATAGGATCTTTGGGATGGGCTCATAAGACGGACTATACCGCACTTAGAGCGAGGCTGGGTACCTAAGAGGTTCCTCGGAACGGGCTTGAAGGGTGTTGGTGGATTTTCTCCCTGAACAACACCTAGTTTCTGAATTGAGTATTCCAGGAACGGGTTCAAGGAATAGTTGAACACTTGAATGAAATGATCAATGAATGGAATGGATACCTCAAGCGATTCCAAGCCAAAGCACAAGCTTGGGTCGATCTTTCTAGTTTTCCTTGTTTACTAATTTCCATATTACACTACCATGTTATATATTCACTAAGAGATTAGCATGGATATTTGGTGGTTTCCTACTAGGATTCAATCTCACACCCTATTGGGGTCATGTTTTTGGACCCAAGAAGATTATATGATTGTAGGTAATGACAAGGTAAAAGGCCCTTGTACAGGTACTTGACTTGCTGCTCAGAGTAGGAGCGCATGGGACCAAGTTGAGGTTTGTGATGCGACTGGGGATACATTTTGGTTTCTTTTTGGGATTTTCTATAATTGTACTGTATTGTATTGACTTGCACCATCCCTCATACATATATATCAGATCCTTCTGTTTGTTATCTATTTCTAATGTCTATGTATTGTCTACTGGTTACTTTTTTCTGCTTTAGTATGTTTGTAATTCTTCTATGATGATTTGGTAATGAGAGAATAGTCTCCCCACGGACTCACCTAGGCCCTCGCTGCTAGTCGGTAGCCTCTAGCATTTGGGGAGATGTGCTTGAGGCCATGTGGCGACTGGTCCAGCTACCGAATTGAATGGTAAGTCGGGTCGAGACATTACAAAGTTGTATTAGAGGGATTTCTTTTTCTCATTTGACTTACTATTTGGAGACTATATACAAGAGTATGAAGGGAAAGGACTTTGGTAATAAATTGTGCCACTGGAGTTGCAAACCCATGTATAGGTAAAAGCCAAGTCGCCTCATATGGAATTGTGTTTCTGGGTTTAATTATTACAGTTGTTCTGATTTCACCTTTGGGTGATGCACATGGTTTTTGTGGTTACTATTGATATTATTGTGGGTTTTATTTCGTTGCAACCCGATGAGATGAGGGTTTTCCATCTCATGCATCATATAGTCACCTTGTTAGGAATCACATGTCATGCATTATGCCATTCTATCTAGGATGCATTAGATGTTGCATGCTGTTGTGATAAGTGTTGTGATAGCTATTGCATATTGTTTTGATAGTTGATTGATAGGTGTGCCTACTGTTGTGTTAGATTGGTTGTAATGAATGAAGAGTGACATAATCTTTCAATTCATAAGGTGTATGGGCCCTTATTGATTGGGAAATTACGCACCAATGGGATGTAAATGCTAAATGAAATTTAATTGCATGGTTATAAGGGCATCAAATTTTGATTGATGAGGTCTTATGGGCCCTTAGGGATCGAAACTTGGTGGACCATTGTTTAACGATTTTGAACAAAGGTATGTTAAAAGAATGAATGTTGAAAATAGAGCCTGAACTAGACCCAGATTCTTAGTGGGAAAGAGGTAGTGACTCTAGTGGTTTTTGGTGACTATTCCTTATGCAATCCTGGATTTAGAAGCGGGTGGTGGGTTGATGTGGTTTTTAGGAAGGTCTTGACATGTCCTATCCTAGTTCTTGTGCTCGTGAGTTTTGAATCTCGTTAAAAATCTTGAACTGAGGTGTGTGTTTGGCATTGTAGATTCATGCCACCACGAAGACCTCTAGTCATACGTTGGGAGAGTGGTGATGACAACGTTCTCGAGATGGTAGGCCATGGGCTACTAGAGGAAACTCCAGTTGTTCCAGCTATGGAACCAGTGGTTCTGTCCAACACAGGTGCTAAGACATAGTTCCGTGAGAGCTTGTTGCATTTTATGCAGACCTTTGAGGGAGCACAGTGACCTGCCCCCACTATGGAAGAGTTGACATGTGAGTTTCAGCAGCAGCATCTGCCTACGTTTTCAAGTGATGGCGGACCACAGGCTACAGAGTCCTGGTTAGAGGCGATACTAGCTATCATTGAGCCTTTGGAGACTCATCCAGAGAGGAGGGTCAAGCTTGCTACGTACATGCTACATGATTCCGCCAAGAGGTGGTGGGATGTGATCACCCAGTCAGATCATCATCGGAAGATGTCTTGGTTAGAGTTTCATACGGCCTTCTACGATTTCTTTTATCTTGATACTTTGAGGGCCAATCGAGCCCAGGAGTTCTTGCATCTAGAATAGGTGACTTTCTCATTGATGGAATACTCGGCCCATTTTACTGAGCTTCAGTGCTTCGCACCTATCCTGATGGGTGATGAGCTGTCGAGGGCTAGGCGTTTTGAGGATGGTTTGAGATATGACATCCGATCTCAGGTAAATGTCATCAGGTTGACTACTCTTTCTGGAATTGTGAACTAGGTGTTGATCACAGAGCGTAACCTGAGAGAGGCTGGAGGTGCCATCCAGAGCGGTTCGGCATCGATATCAGGTCATTCAGTGAGTGTTAGTAGGAAACGTCGTCTGGAGCTTCCACACAGTGATTCTAGTAGTCAGAACCTATCTTCGGTTAGCAACCAGAGGTGCTACCAGTGCGGTAGGTTGGGACACAAGAAGCTGCAATGTCCTAGGGACCTAGTCAAGTGCCGGTCATGTGGCAAGATGGGTCATCTTTAACATTTCTATAGAACATTTTCACCAGTAGCCAGCGACAGAGGGTCTGCACTAACTTTATAGGCAGGAGCAGGGTCGGAAGCTTCTCATAAAACAGGGAGTTAGGGTGCGATAGGCTGATTAGGATGAGGTAGTGGTCATGGAAGAGGTATCCAGGCATAAGGCACACTGAGACATCAGAGTGGGCTAGCTCCATGTAGTGAGGTTGTATCACAGGGTCGTGGTTCAGGCCAGATGTATGAAGTGCAACCTACTTCCGAGGATCTGGGAGCGGGACCATCTACGGTGAGAGGTACGATCTTAGTATCATCTATTATTTCATCTTCCCTCTTTGATACAGGTTCATCACACAGTTTTATATCTGTGCCAATAGTGAAAATCCATGGGCGAGATGTGTTGTCTTCTAATGGTGTCTTGAGGCTAGACACACCACTAGGAATTAGGGCAGAGGTTGTACGTAAGTACAGAGGGTCCCCCATTGAGGTTGGAGGGTGTCACTTCATCTGGGATCTTTATGTTCTCAAAATGACCAGTTTTTATGTCATTCTCGGTATGGACTAGCTGATAGCTTACCAAGCCTGCGTTGATTGTTACCACCATAGGGTGATTTTCACATCACCCAAGGGTGTAGTGTATACTCTTATGGGCGAGTGGGATCTCAAGGCAATCCGAGCTGGACTAGAGCATCGTGGGCTGGACAAGATGACAACCCAGATCGCTAGTTTGTTTCTGGATGATCAAGGAGTGAGTCAAACGGACCTTCCTCCAGGGGTTGAGGGCTTTGGGGATGTTTTTTCTGATGAATTTTCAGGTTTACCTCCTGAGAGAGAGGTGGAGTAATCCATTAATCTAGTGACAGTAGCTGCACCATTATCCATTCCTCTTTACAGGATGGCTACGACGGAGTTGCAAATTCTCAAGAAACAGCTCGAATATTTGGAGTTAAAGGGATTTATTCGTCCCAGTACTTCTCCTAGGGGTTTGCCGGTCCTTTTTGTGAAAAAGGAAGACGTGACTCTTAGTCTCTATGTGGACTATCGGGAGATGAACCAACTGATGGTTAAAAACCGATATCCCTTATCGTGGATTGATGGCCTGTTTGATCAGTTTCGAAGAGCTAGGGTGTTCTCGAAAATTGATTTGGGGTTAGGGTATCACCAGGTGCACGTTCTACCTGCATACATACCTAGTAAAACTATTCTTAGCAGGAATGGTTATATGAGTATCTGGTTATGTCGTTCGGTCTCACAAACATGCCATCGATTTTTCATGGCTTCGATGAATCGCATGGTCCATCCATACTTGGAATCGTTCGGCGTGGTTTTCGTGGATGATATTTTGGTGTATTCTAGAAATCAAAACCACCATGTCAATCATCTTGAGATTGTCCTGAATACACTAAGAGAGCAACAACTATATACAAATCTTACTAAGTGGATCTTTTGGATGGATCAAATTCACTTCTTGGGTTATGTTATCTCTGAGACAGGAGTGTCTGTAGACCCAGATAAGGTTACAGCTGTGGTTTCTTGGGAACAGCCCAAGAATTTCTTTGACATACGGAGTTTCTTGGGGATTTCTAGTTATTATCATCATTTCATACAAGATTTCTCATGCTTAGCAGCACCGTTAATAGGCCTGACTAAGAAGGGCATGAAATTTTTATGGACAGATGCTTGTGAAGCAGCCTTTCCAGTGCTGAAAGGAAGGTTGACATCAGCACCAATCTTGATACTGACAGAACAAGGCAAGAGTTACATGGTCTATTTTGATGCATTAGGTATTGGGCTGGGTGCAGTGTTGATGTAGGGAGACATAGTCATGGCATACAGATCTCGGAAGATGCGGCCACATGAGAGGAATTATCCGATGCACGGTCTTGAGCTAGCAGTAGTTGTTCATGCGATGCACTTTTGGAGACACTATTTATTGGGAGAGCATTTTGAGTTGTACACAGACCACAAGAGACTCAAATATATCCTTACTTAGTGTGATCTGAATCTTAAGAAACTAAGGTGGGTGGATTACCTACAGTCATTTGATTTTGAGCTAGCTTATACGCCTGGTAAGGGCAATCTAGTGGACGATGCATTGACCAGGAGGACTCAAATATAGGCTAGCAATGAATGGAAGCTTATGTCCTTGTTCTCTGAGATGCATCTTGATATGCAGAATAGCCAAGGGCAGACTTTTCTATCGTCCTTAGCTGTGACTTCTACCCGCCTGGACAGAATAAGGATGATACAGCTATCAGATTCGGAAGGCCTAGTTCGACGAAAAGGTGTGTCAGGTGAGGAACCTCCTCCTGGTTTGAAGATATGTGATGATGATTTTCTTCATATCCATGGATGTGTATGGGTTCCAGTGGATATTTGAGAGTAGTTGAATAGGGAAGAGGGAAGTGGCCGGGTATGAAGAGGGAAGTGGCTAGTTTTATCGCAAGATGTTCCACCTGCCAGCAGGTGAAGGTGGAACACCAGCGGCCAGCTGGGATTTTACCGCAGTTACCTATCCCGGAGTGTAAATGGGATGATGTTGCAATGGACTTCGTGACTATTTTGTCGAGGTCACCTTGAGGTAATGATGTTTTGTGGGTTGCGGTTGATAGGCTCATGAAGGTTTCTCATTTCATTCCAATCAAGGAGACCTTCAGTGTGGATGAGCTGGGAAGGTTGTATATCCAGGAGATAGTATGAATCCATGGGGTCCCACGCACCATTGTTTCAGATAGGGATGCTCGTTTTACGTCATGATTCTAGTAGATTTTTCATAGGTAGCTTTCTACACAGGTGCTTCTGAGCACTGCATACCACCCTCAAACTGATGGCCAGTCAGAGCATACGATACAAGTGCTTGAGGTCATGCTGCGAGCATGAATCAAGGATTTTGGAGGCTCGTGGAAGAGGAATATTCCCTTGGTTGTGTTTTTCTATAACAACAGTTATCAGGAGACTATACAGATGGCACCGTACAAGGCTTTATATGGTAGTCCATGCCGATCACCCATGTGCTGGTTAGAGGTAGGTGAGGCAACTTTACTGGAACCACATCTTATTCAGGAGACTTCAGAGTAGGTCCAGTTGATATAGAAGCGGATGGCTACTGCATAGTCTCATCAGAAGTAATATGCTGATCACTACAGATGACCCCTAGAGTTTGAGGTCGGGGATCTGGTTCTCTTGTATATTTCACTGAGGCTGGGACACAGGTGGATCAGGAGATAGGGTAAGCTATCGCTGAGATATGTTGGGCCTTTTGAGATTCTGGAGAGGGTTGAGCTAGTAGACTATGGGTTGTAGTTACCTTAGAGGTACCAAGCCACACATGATGTGTTCCATGTTTCTCAGTTACGGAGATACTATTCAGACCCATCTCATACCTTCCAGCCTGAGGAGGTTGAGCTTCAGGTAGATGCATCCTTTGAGGAGCATCTAATTCGTATTGTTGATAGGATCACGAAGGTTCTCCGAGGCCGGTCAGTTCCTCTAGTATGGGTGCTATGGATGCACGGCCATTTACAGGATGAGACTTGGGAGCGGGATGCTGACGTATATGCTCAGTGGCTAGATCTTTTCACAGACGAATCTTGACCAACCTTATGAGAGAAATTCAGGGACAAATTGCTATAAGGGGGGAAGATTGTAAGAACCCGGGTTTTCGTACAAGGTACAAATCCTTTTATTTTCAGTTTAACTATTCTTTTGAGGCCTAATGTGGATGCCTAACTTTACCGAGGAAGTTACGGAGGTGTCTGAGGCTTGTTCAAAGACCTGAACCAAGTTTTAGGCTGGAAATGGCCTGGCACATTGTTTGCGCATGGCCTGGGTAAACTGTGCATCTTGGTGTAGGCTTGACAGAGGCAGGATCACGACCTACGCATGGTTTGAGGAAACCCTACGGGGTGGTCGTACGGTTTCCCTTTGACTTTCATGAAGGTCTACACGGACTCCGAACGGTTTTTTAGGTAGTGTGGGTAAACCATGAAACCTTCCGTGTTTTAAAATTTTAATTTATTTTTAATTAAATTTATTAAATTTTATAAAAACTTAAACCTAACCCCATTCTTCAAACCATACAGTAGGGGGAAGATCTCTCAAGAGGCTTTGGGAGGATTTCAGCCTTCTCCTTCATCCGATCTCCGTTTCAACTGTTGTTCGTTTTGTTAGATCGGAAACGGTAATTCCTCAATTCCTTTTTAATCCTTCTTGATTCTTCTGGTTATAACGAATGCAAATTGGATTAAGGCTCATATGCCCTAATTTCTCATTCTTCGTTTGTTCTACAAATTCCATCCAAAATAGGATGAATCAGAGCCTGATACTAGACAAGCTATCTATTACGAGCCTATGTTAGTTGGTCTCGTTCTTTTCGCCTATTGTCAAGCTATTTATATATGCCGGAGTGTCGCGTTCCCACTTTTGGGGTGTTGCTTGAACCTGAAATTTAACCCTGTTATTTCCTAGAATATTGTAAGTTATTTGAATAGGATGGTATGTGATTGAGTTAGTTTTTACACCTTGGGTAGGAACCACCCCTTGGGTGTGTTTCCTTGAATGACTCTTTTATGGATTTTTGACATAGGATGCCTTTGAGTCATGTTTTTCCTTTCCCTTATGGGTTGTTAAAAATGAAAATTGAATATGAATGGAATTGCAATAAAATGAAATTGTAATTGAAATGGTTTCGGGTATGGGATAAAGTTTTTCCCCTTGACCCTTGTATACAAATTCTTCAATTGCTATCCCATGTGAGTTAAATTCTTTGAACTTCTTTAAATGTTAAACGAATTCATGGGTGTACCATGGAACCAGTGTGAGTTGTCGTGGATGGACTCATACAAGACTTGTTACTAAAGTGCCGAGTAAATCATGGATCCCACGTGAGATGGCATGGACGTACTCAATAGGGCACGATATGTCATGGGAGATACCCAGATCTTTTTTATAAGATCTTGGGGACGAGCTCAGATGATGGACTATACCGAACCTAGAGCGAGGCTGGGTGCCTAGGAGGTTCCCCAGAATGGGCTTGTAGGGTGTTGGTGGATTTTCTCCCTGAACAATGCCTGGTTTCTGAATTAAGAATTATAGGAATGGGTTCAAGGAATGGTTGAACACATTAATGAAATTATTATTGAATGGAATGGATACCTCAAGAGACGCCAAGCCAAAGAACAAGCTTGGGTTAGTCTTTCTAGTTTTCCTTATTTACTGATTTCCATATTACACTGCCATTTTATATATTCACTGACAGATTAGCACGAATATTTGGTGGTTGCCTACTGGGATTCAATCTCACACCTTATTTGGGTCATGTTTTTGGACCCAAGAAGATTTTATGGTTGTAGGTAATGAGAAGGGAAAAGGCCCTTGTACAGGTACTTGACTTGTTGCTCGGAGTAGGAGCGCACAGGACCAAGCTGAGGCTTGTGATGCGACAAGGGATACATTTTGGTTTCTTTTTGGGATTTTGTATATTTATTCTTTATTGTATTGACTCGCACCATCCTGCATACATATATATTAGATCCTTATATTTGTTATCTATTTCTGCTGTTTATGTGTTGTCTACTAGTTACTTTCTTCCACTGTAGTATGTTTGTAATTCTGCTATGATGCTTTGGTATTGAGGGCATAGTCTCCCCACAGACTCACCTAGGCCCTCACTACTAGTCGGTAGACTCTGGCATATGGGGAGATACGCTTGAGGCCATGTGACAACCGGTCTGGCTACCGAATTGAATGGTAAGTCGGGTCGGGACGTTACAATAATATTAATATTATTATTATAACTATTAACCTCTTATTATTATTTTTTATTGTTATCATTTGTTATTATATTATTATGAATTTAATTAGGTTAAATAAAAGAAAACACCCACCCACTTTTCTTCCACCATGTGATGTGACTCCTCTACCCCCTTGAAACCCTACCCCATCCACAGCTTGGCCAGCGGTGTTGCTCCCCCCATGGCCAGCCGCCAACTTCCCCCCCCCCCTTCATCGTGCCCCCACCTGACTTTCGCTATCGTCCATCCCCTACTCCCCATGAGATGTGCCCCCTCTCCTCCTCCTTGGTAACTTGTCGTGTGAACCCCCTCGGATGAGCAGTCGTGCTCCCATTCGGCTAGGCCCTTGCGCCACGCACTGCCTCCCTCCCCAGTCCACATGGACCCGCTTCCCTCCTGATCTTTCCGGAGACCGCCGCCCTGCCTCCCTCTCCTCCACTGTCTGGCATTTCCCATCTTCCTTGACCCCGGGCTGGGCCAGCTTGCACCGTTGCGCATCCTCCCTCGCTGGTCAGTGCTGCTTAGGCTCCCCCATCATACACTCTCCCTCCTTCCGTGTACGCAAAACCCCTAGATAACTTCATATTTTATCTTCTTTGAGTTTTTGTTTTCTTTTTTTAGTAGGAATGACATTCGTTAAGGGTTGTTTTTAAATCTATGTTTGGGTTAGAATTCTTTTTTTTTTTGAGTTTAGTTTGATCACTATGTGATGCGTTCATGGTGCGAGTGGAGTTTCCCACCAATTTATGGGAAATTCAGCTTCAAAGGTAGGTGGTTCCATACCATTGCATCAATTTATTAACTTAATATGTTTATTTGGTTTTAAAAATATGTTTATGATCAAGAGTTTTGCTGTGAGATATTTTTTGGACTGTTTTGACATGCGTTCAAGTGGAAAATAATTATATTGGTGGGTCTATTTTGTTGCACACCCTCGAAATAAATTTCAAATTGTTTGAGTAATGAAAAAAAATTTGATGAGTTTATCTTGTGCATTGGGTTTTATAGTGATGTTCTATGTGGGTTAAATTGTGTTTTGGTATAATCCTTTGGGTGCTAATTTGATGTGTTTTATAAACTATTTAACTTGATTTGTTTTCTCAAATGTGATTTGAAAATGAGGTTTTAGTTCATGTAAAAAAAATTTTGTTTTGGTGCAATGTTTCCAAGATGGGCTCTTGAGATGTTTGGTACGTGCAAACATAGTTTTCATGGGAAATTGAGTTTTGTATGTTTAAATGTGGATTTTCAATGTGTAGTGAATTATTTTAAGCATGTTGTCTTGGTTTTTTTTTTTGAAAAAGTGTCAAATCATGTTTTGGAAAGTTTTTAAAGTATGGGTGATCTTATAAGGGGGCTTGTCCATTGTCTTGGTTTTTCTTTGGCGTGTGTGAAATGAAAAAAATGGTGTCTTACAAATAATGGTGCTTTCTTCAAAGCGGTTAGTCTTTGATATGAAATATAAAGTTTGTATATTTTAATGGGATTTTTCATTTGAAATGGATTGTTTGACATGTTGGTTTGTGGTTCTCTTATGGTTTAAAATAAATTGGGGGTGTTGTTGAAGTTTTTTTATAAGTTGTTATAATGGTGTATTTAATTGTGGAATTAGTGAAAAACATGTTTGGAAAAAGAAAAAAGATTTTTTGAGGCATGTACGATTTTAAGAGAGATAAATTGAATATGTTTTTACTGAAAAACATTGTTGTTAATTTTAGAAATGTATTATTAATTATTTAGATGATTTATTAATTTTTGAGTGTTATGAAAATTATACATTGAAAAGGTTTTCAGAGTGAACTTGGTTTAAAAAGTGTATTTTTTGTGTATTTTTGGTGTAAATCCTTCCGGCGTCTCGTGGAATTGTTTTTTTGAGCTTTTAAATGATATATATATTAGATTTTGAATGTGAGGAAAATTATATTTGAAATGGTCATGGTGTGCATTTGATCTTTAAGGGAGAGATTGGTTGTGCAAGTGGGGGATTATGATGTACTGCCTTATTTGGTGTGTGATATGTGAAAGTGATACAATATGTGAATGTGGAACTTGTTTGAGCACACAGGAAAACCCCAGGTACCTAGGTGGGTGGATTAGGACTAGTACTCTAAATGACACATGAGCAGTCCGTCCCGATTTCATCTGGTAGGATTTCTGTTACAACACTAACTAAACTGTTTTGATGATTGGAGACCACAAGGCTATGGATGTGTTTCCCTGCTAGTGGCATGTGTATGAGGGAGTGTATTATTTTGGTTCATATTCCACGTTTACACTGAAGTACGATTTTTCTAGCACACCATGCATACTAAATGCCTTAGAAGATTTACCCAATGTTCTCTACTATTCATGACGTGGTTCCTTCCATAGATATACAGATGACCACTTTGGTATGTGCATGTTCTTTATAAATTTTCCCTTCCAATTTAATTTAGTATTTGTGAAATGAATTTTTTTCCAGTGCTCTTTTCTTTTTTACATTCGGTTTTTAAATGTTTTATTTAAAAAGCATTTTAAAAAGTAAGGTTTTATATAAGAATGTTAAATTTTATTTTTGATGTAGGGAAATGGAACCTTTTATTTGGTGTTATCCTACTGGGATCTTGTATCACACCCTACATACACCTTTGGGTGTATGTAGACCTTGTTCTTTTTGTATTCAAGGTTGAGGAACTGTGTGTAGTGATGGTGGGTATGGATGCATATGATATTCTCTTGGAGGTTGGTATTAGAGTTTTAGTTCTATAGATTTGTTGTTGTGATCATTGGGTTATTAGTTTAATGGTAGACTTCAAACCTATTTATAGTTTAAAGGCGTGTTTGGTTGTTTGTTTACAGTTTTAGTTGTTTATCTTGGTAGTTGTTTTTCTATCTTTTATTTCGGGTAAATCATTCCCATGTAATGTTTGGTACTCTGGAACTTGTTCTAGACTGTGGGGATCAAAAATGCACCTCGGGCCATGTCACGGAATGGGTCAGGAACCGGGTCAGATGGTGACCTGTCTTGGTTCATGACAGGAGGGTTAAGGTTTCAGGGAAAGGGGAAGTGCCCGAGTGGGAGGCATCCACATCAGGAAGGGAAAATCCAATCGAGCATCAACGACAAGAATGGATGGTTTCCAAGATAAATCCTTGGAACCAATGGATGTTTGAGAGGTCACCTGTAGGGATAGACCATCTACAGATAAAGTCCAAGAAGAAGGATCTAAACAAATGTATTCTTAAAAAACAACCATATGATAAGATACTGTAATATCTGAAGCCTTATGACACAGAATCATAGAGTTGGAGGCCTGAGCAACCCAACCCAATTTAGAATTTCTAAAAACTGAATAAGAGTGGACCTAGATATGGAATGTTTAACAAGAATAGAACTATGGAGGAATAGAAAATCATTTTACACCCTGACTAAGTCTATCTTTCCATAATAAGAATATGCTCGGGGAAGGGAAGTGTTAGGTCCATCTCCACACAGAGGCGTGTTGTAGGGGCATCTAAAAAATGAAAAGTACAATCATCCACACATAAAAAGAATAATAAATAATCACTGATATGCCACATAAAGTATACATTGTGAAATTGTAATTTAAATACTAGAATTGATTACCAAACCACTGCAGGCGACGAATTATAATGTGGTAGTCTACCGTAAACACGAGCGGCGTTTTTGTATCCCCCACAAAATTCAAATTAAAAAGTTATATGTGATATCATAACTCCATAGGTATAATTATGTTAAAAATATTATATATATTAATTTAATCTATTATTATTTACATCCAAGTAAAATGTAAATGTAAAAAACACATCACACTAGTTCATGTGGCGGTAGTCCACCGTACACATGAGCAACATGTTTATTTTCCAAAATATTGCAAGGTTGGAAGATATATAGTTTATTATAGTTAAATTAGTATAATAATATCATAAATATTTTATATAAACATTTAATACATCATTATATTCATATGTGATAGGTGTTTATGGAAAACATACAACATCAGTTCGCGAGGCGGTTGTCCTCCTTACACATGATTGATGGTTTTTTTCCGTTTGATGGGAGAGGAGGTATAAGAAGGTTATGGGATTAGAATAATAAAATATAATTATATTTCATATCTTTTTATTTGATCTTATTAAAATAATATTTTATATATTTTTAGGATGATATAAATTGAAAATGCAGTTTTAAGGACTATACCCCTTCTTCAGAGAACCTCTTTTGGTTTACATAGAATGGATTCTTAAGAGGTATCCCTAAACAAATTAAGGACACTATGATGAGTGTAGCGAATTAAAAAATATATTTGGTAAATTATTGTCTTAAAATAATTTTTTTGTATGTTTGAAGATAAGAGGATATGGGGTGGACCTTAATAAGTGGAAGATAGGACACCCATGGAATTTTTGAAAAATAATTTGTAGCCACATTTTTCAAATGCAAGACTATCTAAAATTGGTCATTATAGAACATTAAAGGTAATAAGGTTTAAATATTTCCATACAATTGGTTTTAGTCAATTTTATATGTCATTTTACCCCTTATCTTATTATTTTAACCCCCAGTAAGCCTGTTTTAACCTTAACTATAGTAATTAATTTTTTATTCTCTTCAAATATAATTATGATGAAAAATTAATTTTTCCTTATTATATTTTAATAAATATTGTAATTAAAAATATGGAATCAATTTCATAAAATTCAAATCATATAACTGACCGAAATTAAATTTAATATTAATCCCATAGTCATGAAAATATCATTTTTTAAAGAGAAAAGTTTCAAATGTTTAAAAGGTTTCTATTTGATAATTAAATATACAATTTATTCCAAGGACCTAAATTTTATTGATTATAATATAATTAAGATAATTTCAGTTTTTACACCATTTTAAAATAAAATGGAACTTCACAAATTCTTTAAATAAAAAGGAAGTTTTAAATAAAACCAAGTATTTTTCACTATTCATCAAAAAAAATAAACTTTTCAGAAAGATCTCAAACATTCACCATAAGATAATTTCAATATTTTGATTCCAAAAATAAAGTTAAGTTTTTAAAATTAAAATTTTATAATTGTAAAAACTAATATTTTTCATAAAATGAATTAAAAATCATTTTTTTAGAAAAATGTATTTTTGCAGTATATAAATAATTTTATTAAAAAAATATGTAATTTTATATTAATCTATTATATATATAAATCCATTACACATAGTTTTTAAAATTTATTTACTCTTATTCATACTTCCATGTTTAATGGCTACATTATAATATTCAATTTTATGTAATAATATAAATAGTATATTGTGGTTCATTAAAACTCGATGATGCATATAACACAAACTGTTGAAAATTATGAATTTATTTAAAAATATATTTCAAAAAAATATCTGATTGTTACAATATTTGATGTTCCAAGACATTTTAAATTGATTTTAAGTATGTTTCGCAATACCAAAACTTTTGTTTCTAGAAATGTTGATTTCTTGAGTTCGAAATTTGTGACTTGATTTTTGAATAGTAGTATAGTGTTTGTTTATAGAAATTTTAAGATAAAACATGATTTTATATTTATTTTTCAACAAATTAAAGGGTTATTACTACTTTAATGGATATTTAAAATCCAATTTTACTTTTCATTAACACAAAAGGATTTCTAAATTATCTAGTGGGATTTTAAAAATTATATTGTGGTTTTTAAAAATATCCTTGTAATTTAGGGTGAATTTACGAATGTCTTAAATAGAATTTAAGGGTGATCAAGATTTATAATATGATGTGTGAATTTATTAATTTTTTTAATATTTCTATATTATGAAAAGTTGGATTCAAGATTATTTTTAATTATGTAAAGTAATTTTGTTAAAATTTTCCTTTCTGACAAAAGGCCTCAACATGGAATTTCAACTTTTACTTGAAATTAGAAGTATTTATAAATTCTTGAAAGGTTTTTTTATGTGAAATTAGATGTTTTAAGTGTTTTGACTCTATTTTTGCCATTAAAATTAGTTGGGAAGTGATATTTGAACCATTAATGATTTTTCTCTAAAGTAAAAAAAGTGAGTTCATTTCATAAAATATTTCCAATGATACTATAAGATTTTTTTTCAAAATGTTTTTAAAATGAGTTACAATGGTTATATTTCAATAAAGGGTCATCAAAAATTAAATATCAAATAACCTAATGTGCTTTTCCATTCCATTTTTTTAATAGGAGGAACATTTGGAACTTTTGAATGATTTTCAAATGGTTTGGTGGGTATGAGACCCTATTGAGATCCCTTGTGTTTTCTTTCCCTTTGTGAGTGAGGTTTTCTACTTCATTTTAGATTGTTATTTACTTTTTTGGTGGATATATTATGTGAAAAGGGGTGGTTTATTGCAATGGTGTTAAAGGTGATTTGATATTAAGTTCTTCATCCAATGAAATAATTGTGATTCTCTATTATTGATCGTATACTCACCTCTATTTTGACTGGTCATATGAAACTGGGTAACATAATGGGAGTCCTTGGTTTATTTTACACACTGTAGTTCAAACCCTAGATAGTGAACCAAATTTTATTTGTTTAATTTGGCTATGGTAGTGACCTAGTTATGCATAAATGGGTAATTCAGGGTATCAAGGTCATTTTTTAAGACATAACTTATGATTACAGTTGGTCTAGTGAATTTGGTAAAAGTATCGGATCATCTCTCTATAGAACCTAGTATTTTTTCAATGACAATTATCCTTTTCTTGATGATCTCTATAGGATATTTTCCTTATAGTTTGATTATTCTCCCCTATGATTTCATAGATTTAAAAATTATTATGTTTGGTTAGTTTCTCCTTATCATGTGAAATTGACCTTTTAGTTTGTGCTTATTTATAATCCTTCTTTGTTGTATTTTAGTTTAATTATAAATTTATTTAAAAATGTTAATTTCTAAATAGTTTTGAAATAATGAAAAATAAATTTTGGTTTTGGTTGTTCAAAAAATGTTTTATAATGAGGTTTAAAAGTATGTCTATAAATTGTGAAAATATTTCTCAAAATAGTTTTTGAAGTTTTGTATAGAGAAAAGGTAAATCATATTTTGGTTTTTTGATATTTTACTCATTATTTTTTATGTAATTTCATGTGAAAAAAATCAAAACCAATGTGTGTGTTTTAAATTTTGGTGTTTGGACTAGTGGTTCTAGTTGTTTGAAAAGTCTTTTACCTGGAGTTTTGGAAAAAATTTCCATGTGAAAAAACCTATTTTGTAAATATGGTCAAACTATCTTGAAAATTTGTCTTTAATAAATGGGTTGGAATTTAGAAATTAGGGTTCAATCATACTTATCATGTTTACAATAACAATAATATTACATTCCAGTTACAAGGCCTTAGCTCTGTTCTTGTTGGCTCGTAAATAATTTGTGGAATCAAGTATGGTTAGTAAATGGTAGGAATATGAGGTAAGTTTTTTATTTTTTTTAATTTAGTACAAGTTTTCATATTTAACAAGGTTAATGGTGGAATACTAAGAGTGTTTATCCTCAAAAATATATTATATTCTAGTTTGACGACCTTGTCTATGTTCTTATTGGATTATGGGGGTTTGTTTCAAATCAAATATTTTTAGTGAATGACAAGGATTTTAGGTTAGTTGATTTTATTGTTCATTTATTTTTCTTATTCCATCATCCAAGTATTCCTTTACTACTTTCACTTATGGTTATTGGTGAATCAAAATTATATATGTGGAGATCAGGTATACCTGTAGTAGTTGTTTTTAGAGAGGAAGTTATGGGTGAGCTGTGGGATATACTTTTCAGGTGTCATATTTTATTTTTTGATAATCTATTTATTCTAATTTTTTTATTGTGAATATCCAAATTATCTATGGTTCATGATAGATTTTCAAGAGAATTGTTTGTGTTTGTTTACTCTTATCTATGGGTGAAACCATTCCCAAGTGTGTTCCTTTGACGATTAGAAATTAGTTTCTTACACATGGGGATCATGAATTATGTTAGGGAAGTGGATGACTAGGAAAGTTTTCAGTTCAGATAGTAGATTAGTCTGGTTCATTACTGGGTGAGATAAGGTATAATCTCAAGAGAGAAATTGCGAGATGATTTTTGGTAGATCACTCTACCATGAGGAGGATTGTGATTATCAACAATGATTTTTAGGAAAATTTCCAATTTGAAATGGAAGGTGTGTGGTGATTACTCATCGTGATCTGTTTAGTTGTGGATTAGTGAATGGTTCATGTTTCGGTCCGTTGATAATTGTTTGATTTGAGGATTAACTTGATCGATTTTATTGAAAGAGTGTGGTGGTTATATTTGAGCAGGCATGGTGAATTAGGATTTTGGTCCTTGATAGGGGTGTTATCAGAGAGGGGTATTGTTAGGACTCATTTGGGTTTGGTTCTTGGGGAGAAGTGTATGGTAATACATATAGTGTGGATTACACCATTGTATATTGGAGAATGTCATTCCTAGTAGGTTGGGGAAGGGTAGTGTTGATGTTGTTGTTGTCACTCAAGTATGTGTGGGATAGTCATGTCCATTCATTTCATTCAGTGATTGATAAGTTAGGAGACATGAAGATAGATGTTTTGGTTTTTAAGGAGATGATAATTACACTCTTATGGGGGTAGAGCATTGCATGGGTCGTCGGTAAACAACTCTCATTTCAGACGGGTCATGAGTGCGGTAATACTGGATGAAGATATGTATGGGGAAACACAAATATGTCGATGTGTGGATATGTACTATGTGATTTTATTCATTGGTAAATACCATATTAAGGATTTGAATTCATTTTTAGTTTTAATTGGTGTATTGGAATCAGGATTAGGAAGTTTTTTTGTTATAAGAGGGTGAGTCAGATTAGTGGTGTGCTAGTGCTTGGGATGATAGTTTAATATCTAAATAACATGGTTGGTGATCCAAAATTGAAATTACACTGAGATTAAGGTTTAGATTTTTTTTGATCATTGGATGATCTCATTATTCACTAGAGAGTTAATGAACCATGATTGGGCATTAAGATACCACATTGGCTGGTGCAGTCAGATGCTTCATTTGAATTCATCCAGATAAGGTCCAACAAATGACTTTTTGTGGAATTAGATGTAGGGAAATTATAACCACATCATGAGTGTCGTTTAGAATGAAATTGAGGCGGTCCAGGGATAATAGTAAAATTTAATGAGGAAATTCTAATGTTACTAGGCCTTGTGGTTATGGCTGCATAACAGAAACACATATGGTGATCAAAGATGGAACACTACAAGTTCTCTATGAATTGATGATCAAGGTATATACAAGTTAGTTTTGTGGGAATATCAAATCATTCTAGAGGATGATATGCAATGGGGTAGGGATTTTACAATGCCTTGTAGATTTTTGGGTCATTATTTTGAGAAGGAATTCGAATATTTGGTTTGTTGATGGGTTCGTTTTGATAACCAAGACTCAGACTAGGATTAAGAGATTGTAGAAATCCATAAATAGTCTTTCTTGATTTGATTTTGTGGTTTGATTTATGCCTCAAGTGCCTAATTGGATGTTGGAGATTTGGACCAATGGTTTGGTTGATGAAAACTACAACAACAACCCATTCACCACATGACATGGAGTTCACATCATGGTTGGATTTCAGGGGTGATTTTGGGCCACAACAAGGGGTTTTCTGAGGAGTGCCTCAACGATTTAATGGAATGAACTATTGAACACACCATAAACAGATATATTTGAAAGGCAATAACTATATTCTCGAGTATTTCAATGTGTGAACCATCTTCATACACCATGAATGGTGTTAGGGTGGATATTTTTTGACTTGGAGAACTTCCATTTTTATCGGGTTTAGTGATTAATGATTTTGGTGAGTGGGGGAGCTCAAGAGAGATCATTTTCACCCATTCCTCCCCTCCCACTTCTCTTTATTGATTCCTCTTGAGAAGGAATATTTTTATGTGTAACAATGGAAATTTATGTTGAGATATTTTATTTATTCCATTCATGGTTTCCTTTATATCAATTGATTTATTACCCAATTTTGGATTGGTTTTACTATTAATTCCCTCAGATCATTGTGTAATCGATCGATGGTGATGGTGATTTAATGTGATTCAGATCTAAGAATATATTTACATTCCATCTATCATCATTTAAATTGATGTAAGTTTCTTCCCTATTTTATTTAGGGATTTTCATAAATTAGGAAGAATTGGTAGTTTACTAGGTGTCAGATGGTAGTTATTTTTGATAGAATGGTGTTGGGGATATGTCATAGACCTTTTTCAGGTGGTTGGATGAGGTTTTTATTTGACAAAGATGCCTGGGGAGTTTTATGTTGATTATTAATCTCAGGTTAAAATGAAATTATTAATTAAAAATATTTATGATTAATGTTTTATGTTGTGTTTCATGAAACCCGATATTGGGGTGATATAGTCTTTGATGAGGCTCGGGGCAGTTTGGATTGGGTGGTAACTCATTGATAGTAATAGGTTTCCCAATAAATATAAAGTCATATACGTGCTTACACATGTGTCATCTTGTTTAAAATAATTTCATGGGTTGGGGTAGAGAATATAGGAAACCTAAGTGGTTTAGATGTAGATATATGTTGGATTTGGGTTTATAATGATGGGGTTGAGTGATCATTAATGAATAGGTGAGACGAGGTCACCTAGTGACAATATTGCTAAGGGAATAGAGAATTGGTTGAGTTTTTGTGAGACCTTTAGGATTTCCTAGGATATGAAATGAGTTGTGAGTTTCCTAGAATGCATCCCTTACGTCTATATGGGAATGAAATGGAGTTTTAGGCCTTACGATGATTGGTGAGATGGTCATGAATCCTACACCAGATAAATGACACCCTTGTAGAGACCCTAAGCTTGACGTACATGGACATTACATTACTTTTGCGGAATACTTAATACATAACAAAAACAGACACACAAGGACCGTAATAGTTTAGTGTCTTTGGAAACTTGGAACGTAATCTTCTAATCGTGGTGAAAGATCTTCAACATCTCCCATAAAGATCTTCCACTTTTTGTTTCCTGAACTAAAACCTTTCTTTTGATCCTGGGGGAAAATAAAACATAAAAAGGGTGAGCTCAAATGCTCAGTAAGGGTAAGAATGGATAAAATAAAACATACCATATATATTGGAACTTAAAAACATGAACATAATGTTTAAACATTAAAATCTTGAGCAACGACATAAAACATGGAAGTACATAAGGCATAGATCATAATGGAACATAAACCATGATAAAATAGCGTGGGAATAAAACATGTAATTTTGGAATCCATTAAGCACATGTAATGATTTCCATAGTAGCCAAGGCATTGATGCCACGACCATCTTAGTGGACAAAGTCCCATTCTGAATCGAGTTCACTCCTCGTTTCAGTCCTGTAACACTTAACCGAATTAACTTACCATTCCAGCCATGTCTATCTCATGAGATATAAAATCTTTACCCAATGCATTGGAGTGAGATATAGGTCCCACCCATCTCATAATGAAATCATTCTTACTTGTGCCACAAAAAAACATACATCATTCATAATAACCCAATAAACAAAATGGTTTTCATAAACATCATTCCATCATCACATAATCCATATAAAAGAAATGGATATCATTTCATAATAAGAAAAGTGAAACCATTTAAATCATAGAGACATGATACTTGAAACATACACATATGAAATAATGTCATCTTAGATGAAAAATGGTTTTGATAAAATACTTGAAATTAATTCTTGAGGAAAATACCCTTTCTTCTTCAAAATCAATTTCTTTTCACAAAACATCATGCAATTTTAAAAGAAAGATATTTTTTTGAAAACAGTAATGAAATCATTTGGAGTAAGATTCATGAAAATAAGGATTTATGAAACCGTAAAAATCCTTTCATGTCGTATAAGTTAAAAAAACATTATTCTCGTACTTTTGTCGAAAAAGTCAAAAAAGTACCTCGTAACGTAAACAAAAGAAATATTCCTTACATAACATGTAGTAAAAGTAAAAAAGTCAAAAATGGGTAAAATGAATTTAAAAATACATGAAAACACTTTTATAAAACATGGACATGGATGATAGAAATAACCCCAGTAAATACTTACGAATAAGCAATCTCAGATAAAAATGAGATTTGCAAAATTTATCCCTTACCTTATGTCTGATATGCTTCGTATGTATCTGAACCGCCTGTATAATGATTTAAATAATGTCATTGACTTATTACAGAATCATATTCATTGTTATGATATCATATATGGTTCACTTATAACTTTATATTACCCGTTATTTTGTAAATTCCATGTTAAAGAGTGTTTTGGGTAAAATCGTTTCATTTGTCGTCCATGATTTGACTTGTAATTATTCATATGATTACTTAGATCACGATTACATAATTTCAGAATATAAAACATGATTTATATATAATATATATTCATAATATACATATATATAATAGATCGATAAATGGAAATAAATACACCATTCATGGAGACGGTAGGTCGTACATACGCATGAACGCTGTTTTCGTTTCCTTATTGAGTTCAATGGAATTAAGTAGATGACATACATATATACATAAATCCAGTAGCTTTATAATGTCATATATTTCATTATTATTTCTTATATATACTTTATAATTATTCTTAAATGGTTAACATGGAGAATGAATCTCATCGCGTTGTGGAGACGGTAGTCCATACGTACGCACGAGCGATGATATCGTTTCCATAATTATTGAATTGAATTGGAGTGGATGATACAATATATTAGAATAAGTATGATGTTATAATAACTATTTATAGTTATTCTATACACCATTATACCCATCCATGTAAGGTGTTGGTGGAAAAACAGATTACACCACGGCGTGGAGACGGTATTTCGTACGTATGCACGCGCGGTGATTTTGTTTTTCGTTGGATGGATAGAAGGTGAAATGGGGTTGTCTCATATTTATAATAAAAAATATGTATATTATTGATACTTATGTTATTACTTTATAATTAAACAACTAAAGAAGAAGAATTTGAAGAAGAAAGAAGCTTGAAAGAATTGGGAGAAGAAATTACCTCTTCTTCGATACGCCTCTTTGAAACCTCCTCTTAGGGCACTAAGATTGGTCTTTAAAGTAGACCAGAACCTCTAGGATGTTTCTAGGGAAGTGGAGAAGATAAATTTTCAGGGGTTGGCCGAGCTTGAAGGCTCAAATTGGTGTGAGGAGGAGAGGGATGAGGTTCCCTTTTATAAGGGAGGAGAGGGGCACCTTTGGAATTCTTAAAAATATTAATTTTAAATAAATCTAACCCCACTTAAAAAAATCCAAAAATGACTCATATTAGAAGATTAAATGATATAGGTTTGTAATATCATCAATCAATCAAATTTAGACATGTTTGGATTTTATTGTAAACCTTATCATTTTGATTTATCCTTATTTAATCTATTTAAGTTTATTTGTGGTAATAAAATTATAAATTTTAAATTATAACAAATAATTACTTATTTGTTGTGAATTTTCCATAATTTTTTACTTTATAACATTATAGACCATATAAATTTAAATTTATAATTTTTAAATATTTTTGTGATTTTTAAACAATTTTATAATATGTTATTTTTATAAAATAACAATAGTGTCAATTTTGACACTATTCATTTATTTGAATTTAAATAAAATATATACAATCGATATGTTCAAACTAAAAGCTTTAATAGATTCATAAAAGGTCATATGTATCTATAAAATTAGTGGATCACATTAAATAGTTCATATAATATTTATTTTTTTATTGTTAAAACCATTTATTTGGTTTATCTCTTAATAAAATAATTACTACAATATATTTGTATAATTATTTCATATACTGATTTAATGCATAAAATTTTAAAATAAAATCCTATGATTAAGATAAATCTATTACCTTTCACAATAATACATTTACTCGAATTTAGCATCTTAAAATAACAATATTTAAATTGTTATATTTATTAAATTATGAAGGTGGCAACTTTGGCATCATTTAAATTAAAATAATATAAGTGTCATAATCACTTTTATAAGGATCCAAACGGTTATATATTAGGTAATTGGATTATTAAGGTGTATAGATACACTATCAATAAGGTTTGGTCAGGTTTTTGGGCATTTTAATGGGTATTATTAATTCAATAAAAACTATATTACTTATTTTCCACTTAATAAATAATTTATGTATCATTAATGTATCACCATTAATGACAATTATTTAATCCCTAAAAATTATAAATAAATTATCATGATGTAGATACTTTTATTAGCATTCTGGAGACTATTCATGTTCGAAGTTTTATGATGTTTATCACTAAATTAAAATAATTATACTTATAAGATTTAAGAGAGTGACATGTTGTCACTTTCTTTGGTTTTAATAATAATTAAATTATTTTCATGGTCAAAAGTCCATAAAATGAATCTAATCCGACCCTTAGTTGATATGGGTTTACTTTTATCCATCCAATAGAATTTTTGCATGTGTTAGGGTAATTTTATAATATTATATCTACCCTAATTACCCGATTTACCTTTAACTATGGTAAATAAAATTTACCGTAGTTACTATTCATAATTCCCAAAAATAAAAAGTATACTATTAAAATAATTTAGACCCACTGATTCCAAATATGGAATCCATTTTTCCAAATTCAATACAGAGAAGTTTCAGAAATTAAATTAAAATTAATCCCGTTGTTGAATGAAAATTGGTTTTTGTTTAAAACATTGCAAAAGATTGAATTAATTTAACCTACGAATTCAATGTAAAATCAATGCTAATGACATAAATTATATTAAATGGTAAAAATATATTCTATTTATACTTTAAAACCATTAAATATTATAATTTAACCATATAAATTATTACGATGAAAAAAGTTGTTTTCATTAAAATATAGCGTGTTTTTACTATTCATCAAAATATGAAAGTTACCAGAATAATACGAAAAATTTATCCAAAGTAAATTTTTATTTCTTGATTCCTTATTTTGTCAAATTGAAATTATAAACATGTCAAAAACTAGATTTAATGTGGGTGCGCCATCAAAAGCCGGTAAAACTGCATTTTTTGAAAAATACTTATTTTACCCGAAAAATTTATTTTGTTCTTATACCATGTTCTAGAAAATGTGTAAGATGAATAATAATGTTATAAAATTCAAAATTTAGTTAATACTATTCATAACGGCTAGTTCATAATAATATTATAATAATATATCATTGTTTAGTAAAACCCGGTATTGCGTACAACACACGCTATCAAGGAAGGTCGCGATTGTGTGTAATGCAAGCCAAGTCAAGGTTGCGTGTTGTGAAAGAATCCTTCGTTGTTTCGTATAACAGAATCCAACCATATTTCATTTATACATTGAATATATATATATATATATATACTCAATGTTGTGTAGAATAACTATTATCAAAATTGGGTTTAACACGATCCAAGAATAGTGTTGCGTATACTGTAAGCTAATACAGTGATGCATATAGCGCAAGGTAATCTTGGTGTAGCATACAACACAATACATTAATGAAATTAAAAGAATATTTTTCATAAAATCTCGGGGTGTTACATTCTACCCCCCTTAAAATGAATTTCTCCCTCGAAATTCGTCGGGGTTATAAATGGTTTACTACTCGAATGTTTGTTTAATAGAAACCCACATCGTAAAAAGGAATACCAAAACATGGATTTAAAAACTAAAGTATGAAATGTAATGGTTACCCAAAATAACTCATCACTGGGTTTCCACGTAGGAGAACATAGGTGAAAATATGGATATGGAAGAAAAATCTAACCATCAAGTTCTGATGGAGAGTGGTAGAGAACATGGCTATGAAAAAGACAACAATCACAAAGCTATTGATTTGTGATGATCTAAGGTACCATCTGATTCATTGGATATAAGGGAACTAGGACAACATTTTTGGTTTTCAAGATCATTTCCCTAAAGTTGATGAATTAAAAGAAATACTTCCATGATTTTGGTACAATCTCACTGTTGTTCCTGAATTGAACAATTTCCAATTCATCCCTTAAAGAAATGAAGTTGAATTTGTTATTCGTGATGTGTTAGCATATCATGTGATAGAATGATGGGTCATTCCATCTCTTTCAAACAAAAGGTTAGGAAAAGTTATAAGTCCATCTTATGGTTAGATTAATCGTATATGGTTCCAAAAATGAACTTATACTTCATATGCCATACTGCTTAATAAAATAAAACTAGTTTCTACTAACCAGGGACTTCCTGTATGCTAGTGGTAGGTGATAAAGGCCAGTCGCACTTCGGTTGTGGGTTCGATTCCCACAACCTTGTCTGACGCGATGGGCTGTCGCCCGTCCTGCAGGTTGTCCTTTTTCTAAAACTACATTACTATATCATCCCATCAATAATATCGAAAAAATGTTTTATCCTTAAACAATACTAACTTATGTCCAACATAATCCATTCCAATCTTTGGGCTTATCCATAATATTGCAGTCCATTATCATATTATAGTGAAAATGATTACCAGATATTTCATATAAGAAGCATGTTAATACCATCATTGATCCCCATATATAATAAGATATGTTTTGTTGGTCACATTACAAACGTTCGAAGGCCTTAATCATGTATTCTCTTGAAAAATGAATACCCATTGAACCTTAGTGAAAACATGAATGCAGTTAAAAGTTAACACTTTCCACATACCAAAATCCTCAAAATTCTATATACTCAAACCATGATATCACTTAGTCCTTATATCAATCATGAGCTCATGAATACAATCAAACATCTCATTATCTTCTTATTCCTTCATTATGCACATATCATCTACTTTACAAAAATATCTGAATAACATTCCATGGTTACTGGTAACATTCAACATATACTTTCAAATACTTTTAGGAAAAACAATAGTGTAACAATCCTTAGATGATTCTTTATTCCATAGTACCATTAACTATACAACATAACTCTCGATAAACATACAATCATTCCACTACCTTCTAAAACAACCGACTGAGCTTCAACACTTCTTTCAACTCATATATCATTTGTAGTCTCCTCATCATCATCCACATAAATACTACCCATATGACCATGCTGATTCTCTTCATGAGATTTTCCATTAGGGAATTGGTTTACATAATGCATGTACATTCCACATTTAAAACATCTAATCATTGTTGATGTCGTAGCAATACCATTATCCTTGTCCATGGTGTTAACTGAAACTTTTCCTTTGCACTTACTGGCTTTGTGTCCTTCTTTTCCACACCCAAATCATCTTCCAGTTCCTTTGAAACAATCTCCCTGATGCCTCTTCCCACATGATTTACATGAGGGAAATTGAACTTTCTTTCCTCTATGATCATCATGAAACTCCATCTTTCTCTTATTATCTGAATCAGGAAACTTACCAAAGTTGAGATTATTGATCATATTATGAGATTGATGATTAGGAATAATAATGATGTTTGGACTTCCAGATCCCGTTTCATTTGGTTTCTCATGAATAAAATCATTCCATTGTCCGTCATATCCTCCATTATCATGAATCTTCCTGTTTCCATCCATTTTCTAAAACCCAAAAAGAATAGTGTGAGAGGCAAAAATCATGCTAGGGAAAACAACATAGTAAAGGGGGAGCACCCTCAATATCTAACATCTTAGGTTAAATTCTAAGATTGTTACCATAGTTCTAGGACTATATCCTATATGTATTCTTATCCTTAGGTACATCCCTAGATATACCTTAGAAATATCTCTAGGGATCTCACTAACGTTTTCACATCCTAGTTTCCAAATGTTGACTAAACCTTTCCTATGATACCAACTGTAGAGACCCTAAGCATGACGTACATGGACATTACATTACTTTTGCGGAATACTTAGTACATAACAAAAAAAGACACACAAGGACTGTAATAGTTTAGTGTCTTTGGAAACTTGGAACGTAATCTTCTAATCGTGGTGAAAGATCTTCAACATCTCCCATAAAGATCTTCCACTTTTTGTTTCCTGATCTAAAACCTTTCTTTTGATCCTGGGGGAAAATAAAACATAAAAAGGGTGAGCTCAAATTCTCAATAAGGGTAAGCATGGATAAAATAAAACATACCATATACATTGGAACTTAAAAACATGAACATAATGTTTAAACATTAAAATCTTGAGCAACGACATAAAACATGGAAGTACATAAGGCATAGATCATAATGGAACATAAACCATGATAAAATATCATGGGAATAAAACATGTAATTGTCGCATCCATTAAGCACATGTAATGATTTCCATAGTAGCCAAGGCATTGCTTCCAAGACCATCTTAGAGGAGAAATTCCCATTCTAAATCGAGTTCACTCTTCGTTTCAGTCCTGTAACACTGAACCGGATTAACATACCGTTCCAACCATGTCTATCTCATGAGATATAAAATCTTTACCCAATGCATTAGAGGGAGATATAGTTCCCACCCATCTCATAATGAAATCATTCTTACTTGTTCCACAAAAAACATACATCATTCACAATAACCCAATAAACAAAATGGGTTTCATAAACATCATTCCATCATCACATAATCCATATAAAAGAAATGGATATCATTTCATTATAAGAAAATTGAAACCATTTAAATCATAGAGACATGATACTTGAAACATACACATATGAAATAATGTCATCTTAGATGAAAAATGGTTTTGATAAAATACTTGAAATTAATTCTTGAGGAAAATATCCTTTCTTCTTCAAAATCAATTTCTTTTCACAAAACGTCATGAAATTTTAAAAGAAAGAGATTTTATTGAAAACAGTAATGAAATATTTTGGAGTAAGCTTCATGAAAATAAGGCTTTATGAAACCATAAAAATCCTTTCATGTCGTATAAGTTAAAAAAAACATTATTCTCGTACTTTTGTCGAAAAAGTCAAAAAAGTACCTCGTAACGTAAACAAAAGAAAGATTCCTTACATAACATGTATTAAAAGTCAACAAGTCAAAAATGGGTAAAAATGACTTTAAACATACATGAAAACACTTTTATAAAACATGGACATGGATGATAGAAATAACCCCAGTAAATACTTACGAATAAGCAATCTCGGATAAAAATGAGATTTGCAAAATTTATCCCTTACATTATGTCTGATATGCTTCCTATGTATCCGAACCTCCTGTATAATGATTTAAATAATGTCATTGACTTATTACAGAATCATATTCATTGTTATGATATCATATATGGTTCACTTATGACTTTATATTACCCGTTATTTTTTAAATTCCATGTTAAAGAGTGTTTTGGGTAAAATCGTTTCATTTGTCGTCCGTGTTTTGACTTGTAATTATTCATATGATTACTTAGATCACGATTACATAATTCCAGAACATAAAACATGATTTATATATAATATATATTCATAATATACATATATATAATAGATCGATAAATGGAAAGAAATACACCGTTTATGGAGACGATAGGTCGTACGTACGCATGAATGATGTTTTCGTTTCCTTATTGAGTTCAATGGAATTAAGTAGATGAAATACATATATACATAAATCCAGTAGATTTATAATGTCATAAATTTCATTATTATTTCTTATATATACTTTATAATCATTCTTAAATGGTTAACATGGAGAATTAATCTCATCACGTCATGGAGACGATAGTCCGTACGTACGCACGATCGATGATATCGTTTCCATAATTATTGAATTGAATTGGAGTGGATGATACAATATATCATAATCATTATGATGTTATAATAACTATTTATATTTATTCTTTACACCATTATACCCATCCATGTAAGGTGTTGGTGGAAAAACAGATCACAACACGGCGTGGAGACGGTATTACGTACGTACGCACGTGCGGTGATTTTGTTTTCCGTAGGATGGATAGAAGGTGAAATGGGGTTGTTTTATATTTATAATAACAAATAAGTATATTATTGATACTGATGTTATTACTTTATAATGAAACAACTAAAGAAGAAGAAGTTTAAGAAGAAAGAAGCTTGAAAGAATCGGGAGAAGAAATTACCTCTTCTTCGATACGCCTCTTTGAAACCTCCTCTTAGGGCACTAAGATTGGTCTTTAAAGTAGAACAAAACCTCTAGAATGTTTCTATGGAAGTGGAGAAGAAAATTTGGCAGGGTTGTTTCGAGCTTTAAGGCACAAATTGGTGTGAGGAGGAGAGGGAGGAGGTGCCCTTTTATAAGGGAGGAGAGGGGCACCTTTGGAATTTTAAAACAAATTAATTTATAATAAATCTAAACCCACTTAAAAACCTCCAAAAATGACTCATATTCTAAGATTAGATGAGATAGGGTTTTAATATCATCAAACAATCAAATTTATACATGTTTGGATATTATTTTAAACCTTATCATTTTAATTTATCCTTATTTAATCTATTTAAGTTTATTTGTGGTAATAAAATTCTAAATTTTAAATTATAACAAATAATTACTTATTTGTTGTGAATTTTCCATACTTTTTTAATTTATAACATTATAGACCATATAAATTTAAATTTATAATTTTTAAATATTTTTGTGATTTTTAAACAATTTTATAATATGTTATTTTTATAAAATAACAATAGTGTCAATTTTGACACTATTCATTTATTTGAATTTAAATAAAATATATACAGAAGATATGTTCGAACTAAAAGCTTTAATAGATTCATAAAAGGTCATATGTATCTATAAAATTAGTGGATCACATTAAATAGTTCATATAATATTTATTTTTTTATTTTTAAAACCATTTATTTGGTTTATCTCTAAATAAAATAATTACTACAACATTTTTGTATAATTATTTAATATACATATTTGTTGTATAAAAATTTAAAATAAAATCCTATGATGAAGATAAATATATTAACTTTCACAATAATACTTTTACTCGAATTTATCATCTTAAAATAACAATAGTTAAATTGTTATATTTATTAAATTATGAAGGTGACAACTTTAGCATCATTTAAAATAAAATAATATAAGTGTCATAATCACTTTTATAAGGATCCAAACGGTTATATATTAGGTCCTTGGATGATTAAGGTGTATATATACACTACCAATAAGTTTCGGTCAGGTTTTTGGGCCTTTTAATGGGTATTATTATTTCAATAAAAACAATATTACTTATTTTCCACTTAATAAATAATTTATGTATCATTAATGTATCACCATTAATGACAATTATTTAATCCCTAAAAATTATAAATAAATTATCATGATGTAGATAATTTTATTAGATTTCTGGAGACTATTCATTTTCGATGTTTTATGATGTTTATCACTAAATTAAAATTATTATACTTATAAGATTTAAGAGAGTGACATGTTGTCAGTTTCTTTGGTTTTAATAATAATTAAATTATTTTTATGGTCAAAAGTCCATAAAATGAATCTAATCCGACCCTTAGTTGATATGGGTTTACTTTTAGCCATCCAATAGAATTTTTTCATGTGTTAAGGTAATTTTATAATATTATATTTACCCTTAATTACCCGATTTACCTTTAACTATGGTAAATAAAATTTACCGTAGTTACTATTCATAATTCCCAAAAATAAAACGTAGCCTATTAACATAATTTAAACCCACTTATTCCAAATATGGAATCCATTTTTCCAAATTCAATACACAGAAGTTGCAAAAATTAAATTAAAATTAATCCCGTTGTCGAATGAAAATTGGTTTTTGTTTAAAACATTGCAAAAGATTGAATTGATTTAACCTACGAATTCAATGTAAAATCAATGATAATGACATAAATTATATTAAATGGTAAAAATATATTCTATTTATACTTTAAAACCATTCAATATTATAATTTAACCATATAAATTATTACAATGAAAAAAGTTGTTTTTCATTAATATATAGCGTGTTTTTACTATTCATCAAAATATGAAAGTTGCCAGAATAATACGAAACATTTATCCAAAGTAAATTTTTATTTCTTGATTCCAAAGAAGAATTTTATTTTGTAAAATTTAACTTATAAACATTTCAAAAACTAGATTTAAAGTGGGTGCGCCATCAAAAGGCGGCAAAACTGCATTTTTTGAAAAATACTTTTTTTACCCGAAAAATTTATTTTGTTCTTATACAATGTTCTAGAAAATGTGTAAGATGAATAATAATGTTATAAAATTCAAAATTTAGGTAATACTATTCATAACGTCTAGTTCATAATAATATTATAATAATATATCGTTGTTTAGTAAAACCCAGTATTGCGTACAACACATGCTATCGAGGAAGGTCGCGATTGCGTGTAATGCAAGCCAAGTCAGGGTTGCGTGTTGTGAAAGAATCCTTAGTTGTTTCATATAACAAAATCCAACCATATTTCATTTATACATTTAATATATATATATATATACTCAATGTTGCGTAGAATAACTATTATCAAAATTGTGTGTAACATGATCCAAGAATAATGTTGCGTATACTGCAAGCTAATACGGTGTTGCGTATAGCGCAAGGTAATCTTGGTGTAGCATACAACACAAGTCATTAATGAAATTAAAAGAATATTTTTCATAAAATCTCGAGGTGTTACAACCCTCGTGAGGGTGGTCTAAGACATGGTGAGCACTGCGAGTAAGATGAGTCGTTTGAGATAGGATGAGGTGTTATAGAGTTCAGTTTCTTTTGAGTGACATGTTGAGAAATCTACCTTGGTATAATTTAGATGATACTTGAGATTTGGTCATGGGTTTTGGCTAAGGTCTTGGAATGGTGTTTCCAAGTGGTTGGGATGAGATGAAATTGGAGTATTCCTTGGGTATTGGGATAAATTTTGGATGCTTCTATGGATGAGTAAAAGGCCATGATGCTTGTGTTCATGGTCTACATGAGTCTTTGTGATATAATTTCACTAAGGTGTGATATGTATGAGCTAGTATCAGTAAGAATATACTAGGATGGGTATGGAAGATCCTATTGGATGACCAGATGGGTGGTATGATATGTTCTTCAGTGATAGGATTGGTCATGAGAAAATAGAACCCTTGTATTAGTTTGTGAGATATTTGATAGGTTTCAGGCCATATGTGATGTTTTTTCCATATCATGTGTGAGATTTTTCTTTTTATATGAAATAGAATCTCGTCTGGGTGATGGATCCAGAGTCCTTGGCCTACTATTGGTGAGAAAATGTTGGATAGAATACCATTAGTGAGATGGAGTCTTAATAGTGAATTAATTCTATGTTAACCACGAGTTATATGGTGTAGTTTGATAAATTTTGGCATCTTTATGATTGATATGGGATGTTTGGACTCGACCAAGGGTGACATGGAAGTGGTCTAACCTCCATGAGTGAGATGGGGTCCTGGATTGTGATGTGATATGATTGTATGATGGGAATTACATGAGTGATATCAAATCCAAATGACATGGGATATGTTACAAGATTATAGGACCACCATGAGTGAGTTGGGGTTCATATGTGATGTGGAATTTTAGGGATAAACCCTACCTTGAGTGTAATAGTAGAGATTGAATATTGGATGTGGGATCACCTTGAGTGAGAGTTCAACACCTTGAGATTTTAAATGAAGAAAATTATATCTAATAGAATAAAGGGGAAAAAAACTGATTTTATCTTGTCCTAGATGCAATACTATGTTCATATATATTTTCAGACATCATTCAGTTTATCTTTTGTTACACGCAACCCCATGATTTTTAATGTCAATGGTGTATTCAACACTTAACACCAAAATTTAACGACCAATGATATGTATTACCCTTATAACATACAATTAAATTGTAGAATATGAACAGTATATATATATATAATTGTCTTACTCAATATAAATTATTTATAAATGTTTAGTAGATAATAAATTATATTTTAGTAAAGATATTTTATTCTTCCAAAATATACTTTCTTAAAAAATGACTTTTATTTCTTTTCATGAAAAAAATATTATTATAAATTTATTTAACATTAAGGAAATGTATTTTATAAAATTAAAATTATTTTTTAAATGGAATTTCCAAATTTTATTTAGGTGTAATTTTTGGATTTTTCAAAAAATATTGATTTTTTTAGTGAATAGTGAAAAATACCAACTTTTGTAAAAAGTATTTTATTTTTAACAAATTATGCAAGTGAAAAGTATAATTGTTTTTTTAATGTTGATTAAATTAACTTAAGTATTATTTAGTTATATTTAATACACTTAATTACATTTTAGTAAACTATATATTATTTTTAGTATACTTGTGTTTTTTTGGTTTAAAAACCTATTTTTCTAAAATATGTTTTAAAATGCATAATGTTTCTTTACTTTATATAATTAAAATAATAATTAATTGGTAATGGTTTAAAATATATTTATATTTTATATAAAATTTAATATAAATTTACTTTCACGTGGTGATTATTAGTAGTCATACAGTTAATATAGAATCATCTTTTCCTGAAAAAATACTCCTCTTAAAAACCTGATGTCTTGCCATGTCTGCGAGATTAATATAAATTAATTTTTTTCACTTATATGAATTGAATTTCTGAAAATGGAATAAATATTTTGAATTATAATAATCCTTAATTTATAAAAATTATAACTTATTTTTTTTACTATTATGATTATTGAAAATAGTTATAATTAATCATAGTGATTAAGGTAAAAATGAGCTTACTAAGGAATTAAAATTTAAACTTATAGGGTAAAATGACTAATAAACTTATAAAAAATACTTATTATGGATATATATTTACCTTATCCATTATATTAATGATAATTTACCATTATTGTGGAATGAAAAAAATGTGAGTGCAATTCACTCTTTTACAAAAATCACAAGTGTGTCACTCGCCCCACATATAAATGGCCAACACCTCTCCTCCTATATTCACACCTTAAAGTCCTATTATTTCATCAAATACCTACCAAAATAAATTCTCCACTTCCCTTTCCCATCCTATACTTCTTATTATTGGTGGAAATCCAACCGAGGAAGTCTTTGGTGAAAACCAAAAGAAGATACCCGAAGAAGATGTAACATTCCTAACAAGCATTTTTTTTCTTCCTACACCCACATAAATTATTATTATACCATGATTATATAATAAAATAATTATATTAAATTTAATTATGTATTTATTTTAATGTTATTTTATATAACCACAGACACTTCAATCAAATAGGTTACGAAATAATCATTTGTGTGTATGTCATACTATCGCCTCACGAAATGATGTGATTAATTTTTCCATTACAACACCTAAAAGATAGATATGATGATGGATATAAATATTATATATTATATTTATAATATAATAATACCTCAGTAGTAATTATATCTTATATAACCATTTATGTTTCATTCAATAACGGAGATGATAACATCATTCGTGTGTGCGATGGACTACTGCCTCGCCAAGCAATGTGATTCATTTTTCAATAACGTGTTACATGAAAGGTAATAAGGGTAATGATAATAAATATATCTGATATACCTAAAGTATTTAATATATTCATGTAATATTTGTGATTATTTTAATAAAATATGTAATTTTTTACCTTTTCAGTAACTAAAAAAATGATAATGTCATTCGTGGACGTGTGGATTACCGCCTCCTCAAAATGAAGTGATCCTTTTTTTAAAATCACATAACATGAATTATTTATATAAATATATATAATTAAATAAATATTTATTTATTATATTATTATCATTATTTAATGATAACTAATACTTACCCTCTTTACGTAGTGATCATTGAAAAATGGAAACATTACTCATGCATACGTACAACAGACCGTCTCCACGATCGTAATGTTAGTTCATTTTTCATATCCAACATTAAACATTGGTTTTAAAAGTATAATTCAGGTATAAATATAATAATTATTTCATGATTATTATTCTATATATGTTTAATTAATTACCCCTTTGACCATAGTTAACCTACCAAAGACATTTTTGACACATAAACCAAATATAGTCAACACATCTCACATAAACATACATGATTAAGTAATTAAATATAACTAGTTAATAAGTTAAATAAAAGTAATAATAAAAATTAACAGTTTTATAAAGAATGTTAATAATTTACATAAGATTATTATTTAGGAATATAAATACACATGTGACAAATTAGACTCAATGTATGGGTTTTCTCTTCTAACTTTTATTTCTATGAGATATATGTCATATTCACCACTTATGTTTTCTATGTGGTGTATATACTTTACATGAATGTATTTTATGATTATTATAATTAAATTTATTTGGATCTACATATATATTTGTGTATATCTCTTTCATATGGTTTATGGTTTCAAAGTTACCAAAGCGGTAAGGGATCGTTGTCTCAATTTTCATTCTTTGAGATGTACGTTATATTATACACCTATAATCATTTATGAGGTGTTTATAATACCCCTTTGACAAGTTGTATCATGGATATAGGTATTTTTATGACATTATAAGTTTCATTTATTTTTATTCATTCATGCAAATTACGATTCTATGTTTGAAAAAGTGGTAAGAGACATTTGTTTGAATCTCATTGTTTATCATGATTGTTTATAATTATGATTCCAGAAATGAGATATTATACTAAATATCTCAGTAAACTAATTAATTTTCTTCAAGACTGGTTATTCATGATATTGAAATGTAATAGTACCATTTCCCCACTATTTGGTATTTAAAATTTTGAGAAAATATTTATAATAAAATCTATCATTATTTCTATCATAGATCAGAAATCTATTTTCCTCCAAAACCATGTTTTCCAAGAGTGTTTTCAAAAAAGTTTTAAAAAATATTTTTCAAATATATATGTATATTTTCCACAATAAATGTTTTAAATTATTTTTAAAATATTCTTTTATAATATTTCATGTTTATGTTCAAGGAAGAGGAATTTCAAAATGTGTTATGTTTTAGAAAAGTGATTTTCAAAATAAAAAGGGTATTTTCCTAAAAATGATTTTAATGAAATTTTAATAGTATTTAAATTTCTTTATCATAAAAAAAAATTGATTTATTCTCCAAAGGTTATATTTATTAATGATACCATCCCCATTCTTTGTCCGGATGGATTAATTAGGTTTCAAAGTGATTGTTTTGTAACCTATTTTGTTTCCCCAGGTTAATCGTGTTTCAAAGAGATTGTCATGGTTCTCATTTCATTTCCACATATTACCCAAGTTATGAATAGAATAATTATTTTTATTAATTTTATAATGACATTAAATCACTATTTAATTTATTCACATTTTGGTTTTTGGACATTACTTATAGGATGGGGAGACCTATATAGTTCTAGGTGAACCTATTATACCTTATATGATGGGTGGACCAGTTAGCGATGGGTGATCCCAATACTAATTTTATGATGTGGAAACCAAGATAAAGTTGGCTGATCCCAATATAGCTTAAATTATGGGATTACCCATATATCACTCCAATGCATTGGGAAATTTAGCATGTCTTGAGAGGAAAGAAGGAGGAAATTACCTGAGGTTTTATCCTATGGATTTAACTATGCTAAAGTTATTTATTTTAGTAATTTAACATGAGTTATGAATAAAAACGATTCAAGATACCAACAAATTTATTTTATTCTTAATATGGGATTATAATTCTTAGTATGATCAAGTTTGATATGACATGGCTAAAGATTATTGATTCTGATGGCTCTTATCTTTTCTATGTTTTCTTGTTTTCTAATATAGGTATTGATGCAAATGAGTTCTTTTGTGATTAACTCATGAACTCTGATTATGTCATCATACCCTTATTAAATTCTTATTCTCATTAATAACAATCAATTTCGAACTCTTATTTTTACCCTTACATAGCATTTGAGCACACCCTTCTTAGGCTTCATTATAACGATGTTATAAATAATAATATTGAATAAGTTGTGTCTAGAAGTTATTTCATTTGGATTTGGATGATTAGATAATGTTAAATAAAAAAAATATGGGTTAAGTGAGATAAATGATCATTTAAATACATGGCTATTGTTTATGTATCATTTTTTTATAATTATCTAAAACTTTAAAACTAAAAGGTCACAAAGAATGTAATTTATCCAGTCTTTAATTTTGATGTTTTAAGGTTTGGATGGAAATAATGGGTCACAATTATCGACATCAAAGATGGAAATATAATGTTTATTTTTTCAACAACAAACCTGGGATTGTGGGTTATGGGATTTTATAGTTGGTATTAGAGGTCATTTTAGAATATTTTGGATATTAGGATGTTTTCTTGTGAGTTTATATTATGAATTATGGACAATGTCATATGTCTATTAGATTAAGGTTGATCTTGAGTTCAATGTCTTAGACACCCCATTTGAGGTTTTATATGGTGATAATTTTGAGGTTATTAATGAAATTTGGGAGACATTTACTGGGTTATGGTATTTTTAACCCATATGATCAGTATATAGTGTTATTTAGAGAGGAACTACATTTCATGTACAAAGAAAAAAGGGATAACTCAATGGCTGGTTGATAACCCATCATATATGGAAATTCCATGGGGATTCAATCCAAATTTGATGAGTGATAAGGGTATAGAACCTACCACTGGCCTACATGATGTTCGAGTCAGTATGACATTTTTATAGGTAATGATTTAGTTTATTTTGGAAACATTTGGGATTTTATTTTAGGAACAAAAAATTTTTTATCTTGGAAGAATATTTGATCAAATCCTCTTATACTTTGGGTTTTGAACATATTCATTAATTGTTTGAATAATTTATGGATAGTTATTAATGGAATGATTTAGTTTAAAATTTGTGTGTTAGTATTGAAATTTTATGATTATTGTATCATATCAAGGTTTAATCATTTTTATAATTATCTTACCTTGTGAAAAACATTTTGGTTTTGGTTAATGTCTATAAATAGTAGAAATATTTTGTCATTCCTTTGCAGATTATGTGGTCCTTTAAAAGTTTAGTTAAGTTCAACATGAATTAAAATTAATATTGAATAGGAATCATTTGGATAAAATATGAGATTTTGGTATAAATTGAATAAATTATGAAATTAATCAAATCAAGTGAGCTTGTTTCTATATTCTCTTACTCTAGATGGTAAGATAGTTCCACCACTCTAGGAAAAAGGATATCAATTTTTTTTCATATTACCATCATCTTCGATGATATCAGTGAAAATTTTCACTCCTATTTGGATAATGATATTGTGATTGTTAATTTTTTGTTTATCATTCACTTTTTTGATCTATGGTCTCTTCCACTCTATATCCTTATTTGTGATTTATGTTTTTCTTCTATTTCCAAATCATCACTTCCCACCCATGTTTTCTTTATGTGTTATTCCAATTGACTGTTTTAATTCTATTTAACATTAATTAAGAGGAGGTTTTATTAACCCATTTTATTATGTGGGTTTACAAATAATATATTTTCAAATTTGCAACATTTGATTACTGAGATAATGCTCAAATTGGGAGGATGTAATTTTTTAAAGTGGGAATGACCAAACACCTCATGATTTTAGAAGAAGAAAATTATATTGTATAGAAAAAATGGATTAAAACACTATGTTTATATTTCATTACATGAAACACCATTTTCATCTTGAATTTCATGCAACACTCGATTTATCTTGCATTACACACAACCTCGAGATTTTTATGTTTTGATGGATTATTTAACATGAAACACCGAACATAAACAACAAATGAAATATATTAAATTTATAACCTAGAAATTAAATTAGTAATTATTAATCAATAAAAATATATATAAATATAAATTTCTCACTAAATATTAATTATTGAAAAATTTATTGGAAATAATTTATCTATTTTTAGTAAAGTATTTTTATTCTTCAAAAATATATTTTCTTCAAAAATGTTTTTTTATTTCTTTTAATGAAACAATATTATATAATTATTTTGTAAATTTTACAAAATTTAGTTGATAAAATTATGTTTTTTTAGGAATCCAAATATAAAAATTTTCATTAGGTGATATTTTGGGATTTTTCAAAGAATATTGATTTTTGACTCATTAATGAAAAATAATGATTTTTGGAATATTTTTTTTAATAAATTAAGTAATTTAAAAGTCTCAATTTGTTTTGAATATTATTTAATGTCTCTTAAGTATTATTTATTAATATTTAGTCCACTTAATTACTTTTTAATCATCATTATATTGGTATTTTATTTTTTTATGGGTTCAAAATGGGTTTTTCTATTAACTATTTTAAAATATGTAATGTTTCTTTATTTTATTCAATTAAATTAATACCTAATGGGTAATGTTTTAAATGAAATTTATATATTTTATATAATTAAATATTAATATATTTTCATACTAATACTATTATTAGTCATAGAGTTAATATAGAATCATCTTTTTCTAAAAAAAAATACTCTTCTTAAAAACCCTATGTCTCACCATGTCAATGGGATTAATATTAAATTAAAATTTTCTAATTATATGAATTTAACTTAAAAAATATATTAAATAATTTTAATACTAATTATTAATAATTTATAATATGGAGAAATTAATTTTTTTTTCTATAAGTATTAGTTAAAACAGCTAAAATTTATCACAATGATTAATGTAAAAATGAGTTTACCAAGGGATTAAACATTAAGTTAAGTGGAAAAATGACTTTAAACATTTAAAAACCCATTTTATAGACATAATTTGACATTATGACTTCTAATATTATTAATTAGACATTATTGGGTCCTTTGTACATGAAGAAAACAAGGGTATATTTCACTCCTTCAAAAAACACTATAAGTGTGCCGCTCACCCTGCTTATAAAAGTCCACCCCCTATACTCCTCTCTTCATTCCATAAAAACCAATTGGTTAAAAAAATAACTACACAAATAAATTATCCAATTTAATCCACTCATCCTTTAATCGTTAATGTTTTTAATAAATTCAACCAAGGAAAGCCTTTGGTGAAAATAGAAAGGAGATACCAAAAGAAGAGGTAACGTTCATCAACATGTGTTTTTTGTTTCATTTCATATTCATACCCCTTAAATCATTATTATAACATGATGATATAAACAAATATTTTATATTGAATATAATTATCTATTATTATGTTAATTTTATGACCTAAAACAATACAAACATCCATCAAATGGGTTACGATATCATCATTCATGTGTAAGGCAAAATACCACCTCTCGAAATGATGTCATTCGTTTTTCCATTACCACCTATCAAGGTAAGATATGATGATGGAAATAAAGTTTTTATATGATATTTATAATATATATATACCCCTGGATTCATTATATAATATATACAATTTAATTTTCCACTACATAAGGGATATGATAATGTCGCTCGTGTGTACGTCAGACTACCACCTCGCAAAGCGATGTGATTCATTTTTCACTAACACATTAAGTGGAAGATAATAAGTGTATATATAATAAATATATGTTATATAACTGAAATATTTATTATATTCATGACATATTTATCATTCTTTAAATATAATATATTATTTTCTTTTACCTTTTCCCTCACTAAAAAAATAATAACTCCGTTCGTGGATGTGTAGTCTACCACCCCCTCGAAGTTATGTGATTCCTTTTTTCATCACCAAAAGAAAATAAAGATATAAATAAATATAAATATATAATTAAATATTATGGTATTTATGATATTATCATCATTCTAGAAAGATAAATTTTACTCTCCCTCTTTCCGTAATGAGCACTTAAAAATGGAAACGTTTCTCATACGAACGTACAAATGATAATCTCCACGATCATAACATTAGTTATTTTTTCAAAACAAAATTCTATAATTGTTTTTAATAATATAATTTATTTTTAAATATAATAATTATTTCATGATTATAATTCTTTATATTTTTAAATAATTACCTTTTTGACCATATTCATCTTACCTATGTCATTTTAGACACAAAAGCCGAATATGGTCAAAACATCTGAATTTAATATATTTGATTAAGTAATTTTATATAAATAATTAAAATTGAAATAAAAATAATAATATTCATAAAAATTTTACTCAATAATTTAAATAATTAACATAAGTTTATTATTTAGACAGATAAAGACACATGTGACAAGTTGGGCTCAATATAAGGGTTTTATCATCTCACATTTATTTCTATGAGATATATGCTATATTCACCACTTATGTGTTTTATGTGGCATATATACGTTACGTAATGGTATTTTATAATTATTATTCTTAAATTTATGGGGATTGAAAAATCCATTTTATGATATCTATTTTATGGGCTTTATGGTTTCAAAGTTTCGAAAGATGTAACGGATTTTGGTCTCAAGTTTCTTTCATTGAGACGTATGTTATGTTATTCGCCTATATTAATTTATGAGACATATATACTACCCCTTTGACATTTTATATCATCCATATACTTATTTTAATGATATTATAATTTCCATTTAATGTTATTTTTTCAGGTGGAATATGATTCAAAGTTACAAAAGTGGTAAGAGTCCTTTGTTACAATCTTATAGTTTATCAAGATTATTTATTATTATGGTTTTAAAGATGAGATATTATGATCTATATCTCAAAAAACTTATGAAATTTATTATAATTTGGTTATTCATGATATTTATATTTAATAGTATAATTTTTGATCTCTTTTGTACTTAGAATTTTTGAGAATTGTTTTTAAGAAAATTTGACATTGGTTATCTCATCAGTTTGAGATCTATTTTCATCCAAAACCATGTTTTCTAAAATAATCCAATTTTTTTTAAATTTTTTTATCAAATATATAAGTATCTCAAGAAAATATTTAAATTATTTTTAAAACATTCCTTTATAATCTATCAATTTTATTTTTAGAAAAATGGATTTTCAAAATGTTTTATGTTTTAAAATTGATTTTTGTAAAAGGAAATGAGTATTTTCCTAAAAATGTATTTAATGATATTTAATGGAATTTCCATTAAACCACATCAACATAACTTTTTTTAAATTATTCTCCAATGAAGATATTTTGAAATGATACCATCATAAATATTTCTTTTTATGGATTAATCATGTATCATTGTTATTTTAATGGAACACATTTCCTTTCCATGGGTTAATCAGGTTTGAAAGAGATTGTATTTGAACCCACATACATTCCATGGGTTAACCATGTTATGAAAGGAATAATGATTATTTATTCTATTTTATGATGATATTATAGATCTTTTTATTTATTCACATTGTTGTCATTGGACATTATTTATATGATGGGGCGACCAAGATACCATCGAGTGAGACTATTTGATATTATATGATGGGGTGGAACAGAAAGGACTGGGTGATCCATTAATAGATTATATTATGAGGCATCCCGGATAGCACCAGATGATGCAAATATATATTAAATTTTGGGTTCAACTAGATAGATCACTAACACGTTGGAAAATGTACCTTATCTTGAGAGGTACGAAGGAGCTAGTTACCTGATTTTTTAGCCTAAGTATTTAACTGAGAATCAGTTATTTCTGAAATGGGTTTAACATGAGTTATGAAATAAAATGAAACAAAATATCAACATCTTTAGGTAATTATTTCCATTGGTTTATAATTTTTCTTAGGATCAAGATTAACATCACATTTCTCATGATTATTTATTCTGATGGATCTTTACTTTTCCATGTTTTTATATTTGATGATCCAGGTATTGGTGTGTATGAGTTATTTTATGGTTTACTAATGCAATCTGATTATATAATCATACCCTTAAATAATTAAAATCATAATTTATGGCATTTAATATCTAATTATTATGTTTACCCATACTGAGCATTTGATCTCACCCTTCTTATGTTTCCTTTTACCAGGGTTATAATGAATGAAGCTGAGCGAGTTATTTCTAGAAGGAATTTCATATGGATGATGATAATGAATTAATGTGAAATAATAAAATCTAGGTTAAGTTAGAGAAATGATAATTTAAAAACATGGGTATTGTTTATATGGGAGTTTTTCATAATTCTCTAAAACTCTAAAATGAAAAGGTCCTCAAGAATGTAAGTGGTCAAATTATTCGGTTTGATTTTGTAAGCTTTATATGGAAAAAAGGGTCACAATTATCACCATAAATTCATGAAATGTAAATTTTATGATTTTAGTTCTAAATTTTGAAGTATAGGTTCTAGGATTTTATAGAGAGGGGGAGTCTGGAAATGGTATATAGGACCCTACCCTTCCCATTTGGGTAGTGGTCATGACTTGGATGAAGACCTACCATAAGTTATAAGGTATGGGTTGGGTTATGTGAATGATCATACAAAAGTTTGAGAATGTTTTGGAATGAAACCAAATTATGTACGATAATGTGACTTGGTGACCTAGTTATCAAATCGTGAACTAATACACATGGAGTTATAATTTCCTAGTTAGAAAACTATATCAACAGTACATGTTTGACTTGTTCATTTTATAACTCATGCATAAACATATAAGATGGTATATACTAGAGACGCTTGGTAAGACCCTAGTGAGATTTATTTACCACACCCTATATGGTAACCCTGATGAACATATATACATTGTGTTTACATTTAGGTTAATCACATTATTTGAAGTGGATCATGTTATAAAAGACCGATTGGTTTTGGAGGTAGGCATGAGGTATAATCTGAGGATAGAATTAGGTCCCATGTGTATTTTTTTTGTTTTTTTTATTGTTATATGTAATCATCCCATTGGGTGATCAAATAATATATTTGTGAATGAAATTGTGTTTGTATGATACCATTTAATTTTGATATAGCACTGTTCTTGTTTATTTCTATGTACTCTAATGGTTGTGATGGTTCTTGTTTAGTTAATTTTTTTGTTGTACGACTATGATGTGAAGGCATAGTCTCCCCATGTATGGGTTTGGCCCTCACCACTAGTTGTTAGCCTCCATTATATGGGGAGTAACACTTGAGGTCACATAGAACATCATCTTAGAAGGGTGTTTTGTTTTGGGGAATCACAATTGATAATGATCAGAAAAATGTTTTAGCGTATGACATGTACATGACCAGTGCCACTTTAGACCACTCCAAAATCATTTGCATTCATTATTACTATGTTTCTTCACTTAAGATCTTTCATTACTACATAAGTGGTTCTTTTCCTTTTTCTCATTTGGTTTACGATTAACCTGAGAAAAGTGTTATATTTTAACTTGACTATGTAAATGGATTACATGAATACAATTATGAACTTTCACATTTAATTTAGAGAATGGAGTTAAACCAATTTTTTGGGATTCATGGTTCCTCATCCAGACTTTTTAATTTGTTTCACAATTACAATCCATGAGCGTAATTCGGAATATTTTTAAATCCATTTTCCTTACAATGTCATTGAAGAATAACATTTTATGCATGAGAGGTGGAAAATTATTTTCTATTACAACAAGGATAACAATATTTTCTCCAAACAATTTTAATTGTAATAAAATTTTAAATATATTGGAGTTATGTTAACTTACATGTTTATTATCATGGAATATTAAGTGAATTTTTGGGGCCCTAACTCAAACCACTAATTCCAATACAAATTGCCACAAGTCCTCATTCCCACATATCCATACACAAGAAGCTACTGACTTGCAGTGAGGTTTTTAACAATATTTCTCGGGATACCATACCCTCAATAATCATAGCCATAAACCAAACATATAAATTTATAAAATAAAAAACAAAATTAATAAACAAATCAAAGTATCTAGGTAGAATATAACATATCATAATGTAATAACATATAGAACACATGTCAGATAAATAAATAATCGAGCTCCCAATGTGGAAAACCAAACCAAAGTATAAAATTTAAAATATATGAATAAATAATAAAAAGTACATGTGCGTCCTCTAGAGTACATCTTGGTACAACTACTAACTCAATGAACCATTGATTATCAATCTTTCACGGGCCCATATCCTTTACTTGGATCCTTATACATTGATTTAGCATGTTCATAGAGATTCCATGAAGGGTTCCAGTAATAAAACCCTTTGAGACATCACCAATGTGTTGTTGACATATGTACACAAGTGTAATAGGTGTATTCCATGATAACAATTAATATGTAAGAAAGCATATATAAACATACACCAAGAATTCATATCATAATAGAACAACCACGAGCCTCGATCATAACTTATTTAACATTATTCTTAAAGGATAATCATAATATATGTTTGAAGTAATCAAGATCTAGACACAAGGTTAAATAACATGTTACTCATCATCCATAAGGCACTGAGTCAACATGTCTCTCAACATCCATATGGAATCGATACAACATGTAACTTGGAACACACAAGGTATTGAGACAACATATAACTAGATATCCACAAGGAATCGAGGGAACATGTCACTTGACATTCACCTATCCAATGTCTCCATCATTAAATGTCATGTGAACTCCCTTGATATAGGATCATCATATCATGATGGTTATCCTATTTTGAGTACCAAAACAATGCCTCCAAAGGAATAGTAATACATATAATTAGGTAGATCATATAACTAAATAAAAGGCATATGATCCTGAGAAATCAATAGAAACATATAGGAAAATGTTATAGAATTCTAACATGATATCAAGCTTCATAAGCATACTCATGAAATTAATCATCATAAAGGGGTCTCAAGGGTTACACACCCATAACCACATGCAATCACAAGCATGGTAAAAAAATAAATTACAATACAAGAATCATATAAAGAAAAAAATATTATACAAATTCTTGAAAAGGTAATAAAATTCTTACTTACAGTTCATTGATGATGTAATACAATATTTTTCAAAGTAATAAATCCCAATTCACATTATTCACTCATATGAAACTATTTCACACGTCATGGATTATTATATCAGGTTATTTTATATTGAATAAGAGATTTATAAAAGAGATTTAATATATTCAATTCTAATAATTGTTAAACTAGACTCACATTCCTTATGAAGTTCATTAGTCGAACTATTTTTGGGATATATTGAAGATTATAAAGGAAAATTAATGTATTCCTTGTCGATCAAATAACTAATCATGAATTCCTCATTAATTATAGAGTATAAATTCAGTTCTAGTAAATAAAAACTAATCCACCATCAATTATTCATCAGAATAGAGATCTAAGATGAGATTAAAGAAGAAAAAGGTCTCAAGTTGATTGATTTATGATAATTTTCCTAATAATTTCCACCATTCTTGAGAGATATAGATCCAATGAAAAGGATGTTGTTGATGCATCAAAAACAACATCTTTTTTATAAATGATCAAAGAATTCAATATTATATGGCATTAAAATCCATTGACCAGACAATTATATGTATGTTCTATTATTTATTTCAATGTAAAAGATGTAGATCTTGAAGGAACCAGAAGAGCAAAGGTTTTTAGACCGCATTCATCAATTACCAGTCAACAGTGCTCTTAGATCTATCAAAAACATACTTAAAAGGAGATAAAATTATCAAGTAAGGTTTGAGGAGTCTCAATTATCAAGATGGGTTCCTATAAAAGTAACAACAATTCAAAATAGACCATAAATTTTCATTAAATTGTATTTTTATATCATTAAATTTCCATGAACACAATTTGGGTAACCAATTTGGAAAACCATGCACCAATCATGTGAGGAATTCTACCTCGCTTAAGAAACCATTGGATTTGGATGAAACATTTTTCAAAATAGGTTTCGTTAAATATATCCCTCCCCTTGGGAAACTTTCATAAGGTGTGTAGTTTCATGGAGAATCAACCTGATTTGGAAAAACTATGTTTAAACTATGCACATTCAAAAAGTACTATAACACTCTACAAAACCAAAAAGAAACTTCCAAAACTCAACCCAGTAAATTCATAGCTCAAAAGAATAAGATTAAAGTTTGAAATTAAATCAAAGAAAACCTTAAAAATTCATGGCTATTATAGACTTCATATGTTCTCTGTGTTTTGTAGTAATATTAGTCATGGGTGGTGATGCCACTCTTTAAGGTTTTTTCATGACACCAGATCATCCTTCACTATTAAATACAGAATTTAAAAACCATATAAAATGTGGTGGGGAATTAATATGATGTTGTGAGCACAAGATTGAGAATATTCTAAATTTTTAACTTTAATTATCTCACTAATGTTGATTGTATTTAGATGAACCTATACTTGTACAAGGAATTTAACATAAATGAATATAATGTTGTTTTAAAAAATTTATCCTAATTTGGAAATAATTATGTTGTTTCCAATGATGATCATCCTAGAAATCAACCTAAGGATCCCATCGAAAAAGATTTTATCACAAAAATAAATTGAATAATTACCTCATTTGATTTGATGATGTGGGAAATTTCTAAAGGTTGATGATAATTGATGATAAAAGGAACAAACATTGAATCCCTCTAGATCATCCATTCATAATTATACAGTTTTCTTGAAGCATAAAACATTGGATTCTAGGTGATATTGTGAATTACTAATGATCCCTTTTACCACTTGGTGATAAAAAACACCATCCTTTCGATTTGTGTAGGATTACTTGGATTGATTTCTCGAAATGACACTTTTTCTTATGAGGATACGGGAGAGATGGGAGAGGAGCTCACAAATTCTAGTGGATGAATATTCCTATTAATTATAAATTTCTCCTTAAATATCTTGGTAAAAACATTTTAAAATTCCACTATGGTCCCCAAATATAAATTTCCTACTAATTAAGCTATCAATTACATGTTTTTCCAATTAAATATGTCATACATTGTTTGAGTTCGTCACCTAGGGTCAACTTTTTATACTTTGATTACATGTATATGTGATGTATTTCATATTAGTAAAACTTATTTTTACATATTTTTCATTGTTCTATATGAATTTAATGTAATAATGTCCTAGAGTATACATCACATTGACAAGGTCATATAAGTTCCCCACAATTATGAGAACCTTGAAATGATATTATTATTCTCTTAAATATAGTTTTGTAGTTAGATAACATACTATGATTAGAAACATAGTATATTGACTGTGAGGTGAGATTTATCATAAATAGACGAGACTTATTCTCATGAAGTTCACACTTTGTAATCTCTAATACGTGATATTATGAGAATATACCCGCTAGTATGAATTCTGCATGTTTTGGTGTCATTATATATTCCTATTTTGTAAGCATATGTTATGGCCATCAGAATTTAATATTATAATTAATGCATGTCATCAGTTAAAAAAAGATTTTATAGTGAAAACCATGAAACCATATGTTCATGGTGAGGTAGGGTGCATTGGGTGCGTCCGGATTGAAATTTCATTAATGTCTATGTTAATGAATGATTTTTACCTTTTATCTTTATGGAAGTTGATATCTCAAACCTTATATTGTAATAGAACCATCACCTTAAATTCCATGTACATGGTGTAATGAATTGTTTATTACTTTTAGTCAATTAAATACGCATCAAGCACATAGCTTGGAGACACAGATGAAAAGCCTGGTTGAAGAGATATTTTGAAAAAAAATATTACATTAAACAATTATCATTTTTATGTGGTTGTCACCATTAAAAATTTCCTTCTTTCACTTTGAGGCCTTGACCCACTACTAGATAGTAATCTTAGACTTCTGGAAAGACTGCCTAATTCCATCTAGAAATAATCCTAGAGGGTCACACACTAAGTGTTTCCTTTGATCTCAATTAAATTTTATTTTTAATTTCATTGAATAAATAGTATTATCAATACTGATGAATAATTTTATTTAGGTTTCATAGATTGAAAATATTTATTAATGAATGAAATATTTAAATTAAATATTTATTTTGGTATTAAATATATGATGAGTAGGATGAAAGAACCAAGACCGTGTTAATTGATAAATATTTATTGATAATATGTTAAATATTATTTATTATTGTGTGCATTGGAAAATATCAGAAAATAATAATAATAATAATATTATTATTATTATTATTATAACATGGCATGGGGTTTTTAAGAACATAATATTATTTTGAGGTTTGGAATGAAATTAAATAATGATTTTAACCTGAACTCTAACTCTATAAATATATGGTTATATCTATTGTGTTTTGTGGTATGAAAATAGTGAATCATTTGACACAACGAAATTCTCTCTTGACCCCTCCATCTCTCTCCCTCTCAAAAATGATAAAATCAAGAAATATTCCTTCAAGACTGAAGGAAAAGTGATCAACATGAACTATTCAAGACAATCAATTCCTTACGTTAGCACCAATAAATCAACTGTTGTTTCTCTAAGATCAAAGGAGCACATGTGAATCACCTCTCTTGGGATTCTACCATTGGATACTAACTTCAAAATTAATGAAATCATAAAAGGTTCTTTCATATGATCAAAATCAACATCAAAGAAAGGATCCTAAACCAAGGTTTTTATTTTCTTCAAATCTAAAATAAATAAATTATAAATTTAACATAAAATATGATCACTCATGGTTTCGAGAAACTAAAAAATTAAATAAAGTTTAATATATCTTCCACCATTGAATTCTTCCACTGAACATGGAACCTTTCATGTAGTATCAAAGTGGTCATGTTTTAAATTTGTTATTATTTATTTGATTATTGATTTATACACAATCATGGTTGAATATTTCATTTCATATTACTTGTTCTTTATTTCGATTCGAATAAACATGTTATCAACATATTAATCATTTTTGTTTAGTGTTTCATTTTATTTAATGTCTAAGAATAGATGAATTATAACCTTGTATAACATCAGTAAATGCCAAATGTTTTGTCTTATAAAACTGGGTTACATGGTTTGTAGTTGGAGTACACACCATGTACACTTGTTCACAATATATGTATATTCCACGGGATGCACAATACATTTACCAGTTAATTACATGATTTTCATTTATTTCACACCATGTGTTGACCATACAAACATGGAACATGAGATGTTAGATTGCATTGTGTGTATCTGGCATACATGCCATGTAGTCTACATTAGTTAGCAGTGTAAATTTCACAATTTGTGTGGACACTATACATGGTCAAATTGTGTAAGATTGGTAGTTTAGGTAATTTATGATATACATGATGTATATGCAGTGTACATGCTGCATAGTTAATCATTTCCTACATACAAAATACATGAAGATACATTATTTGAGAATATAGGGAACATGTAATATGGGATAAACAACATGTATATGCTTTCTACATGTCATGTAGTCCATATGAGATATGTTCCAATGCTTGGGAGTTTATCCTAGGTACATTGAAAATGGATACACAGTTTGAAGCTAGAATTTACATGACATATAGTCCGACTGAGTTAGCACCCTAAATCCCAAACCATAGATCTCATATACACAACAACCAAGGTATACAGTGTGTAGATATATAATACACACTTTGTAGTCTCCCAATTAATAGAAGAATTAAATTACATTAAATTTAAAATTTTAGCATTAAAGCATTATTTTAATTATTAGAACCTATTTTGTTTTAAATTTTTATAATGGTTTGAATGAATTTTAAATTCTAAATTAATTTATTATAATAATTTTTAATAATTTTGTATTCCATTTATTTTCCATAATTCATTAATGATAGTGATCTCTAAGAGGATTTGTATGTCCATTAAGATGAACATGAATTAATTAAATAATGAAAATGTGTTTATCTTAATAATAGATAATTAATAATTAATGGATGATAAATAGTTTAATTTTAAATTTTCATTTCATGTAAAACCATTCAAGAGATAGACCTAGACTAGTGTATGTGTGGGAATTTATATAATTTATTGCATGGGTTTTCAATATTAATTTTTAAGTTAATTTTATGGCCTACATGTCACTAATCCCTCTATTATTATGTAAGACCTATGTATTCAAGATTATTTATTTAATCCCACATTAACCAATCCTCTGGTTCCCCTCACCTAAATGTGAGTTATAAATACTTTTACTTAATGGAGTTCCCCGTGTAATGTTGAGGAGGTTCAAGAAAAACCCATAATGATGCCACTGTAGGTGTTATATAGTTGGATAGGTTGAACACTATAAGTCAATCCAAGATAGGTATTAAATTTTTTTCCCTAAAATAATAGGTTGATTTAATTTATTCTCATTAAATAAACCATTAGATATGTTCATGAATTGGTTATGTAATTATTTAGTTATTTCTATTAATGGAATATTTATTTTATGGATGCAAGACCACAATCACATAAATAAACAAATTAATGTGCAAAGATGGAATTTAAATAAATAGATTACGAGTAAATGTATTATAATTTTTTTTATTTAATTAAATAAAACCAACTTAATTTCAACCAGACTTTTAAAGGATAAAACAAGATAAAATATTTTATAATAATTTAGTGTTCCTCAAATTGATATTAATTCAGACTATGCCTTCCGTCACTCGATTGAAAATTAAACCATATAACTATGTGCTTACATGTAAAATGTATAGAAACTTAATTTTATTAGGCAGTTCTTATGATGGATTTGAGTTGAATTAACTGAACTTATATTGAATTTAATTTCCAAAAAATTTCTATAAAAATTTGGAAGTATGTTTCATAAAAACGCAAGTCAGGATTTCATGATTTAGGAGTCCACTCAATAGACCAAGGAGTTGCAAGCCCACAGGGCATAAGACCACCTATCGAATACCATCTTATGGGGTTCTTCTCCAAATTATGGATCATTAATAGGGATAATATGGATCCTTACTACTATAATGTTTTGGAAACTATACATTCTGAGTTCAATGGTGAGGGTTATTCTAACTTGATAATATTTTGGGCAATTTAATAAAAATAAATTTATTTTATTATTTTTCACAACAAATTATTCAATTAATCTTATAGTAATATAATATTTTAATTGTATCATAAAATTAAAAGTTCATCATACACAATATTTCATCAATCTCTGTTCGTGAAAGAAAATATCCCCATTGAAAGTAACTACCAGGAATAGATCAAGTGCCTTCAGGTTGTGTTGTGACATGAACAGAAATCTTACATGCTAGAATCCCTAATACATGATATGCATGCTAAAGAGGAAATTGTTGAAGAGTTCATTATCTATGAAAAAAATTAGAGATATGTAATATACATTCAACATTTGATTATTTCATCTATATATAGAGAACTCGTGACGTCTCATGAAAAAATGTATGTGTATAGAATGCTTGAGAACCTCTATGGTTTATACCAAGATAAATATATTCAAGTAAAGTTTTAGATTTCACAATCAATATTTTAGGGTAATCTTGTGGAGGGTTCTCCTACTGGGCCTCACATAGTTAAGCTCATTGGATACATTGAGTGCCTAGAGGTTATAGGGTTTAAACTCCCCAATGAGCTTCATACTAACATCATTCTTGCATCACTCACTCATAGATTCTATAACTATTTGTAAATATAAATGTGACCAACATTGATAAGTCTCTTCCAGATATTTTCACTCTTCTTCACCAAGTAGATTAGGAAACAAGTCATGAAAAGTCTTTGGTTCTTATAGTGAACAAAAGTAAATGGTAAACGAAGAGATCTAAGGCTGAATATTCTTCTCACCCTTCCAAGAAGAGGAAGATCATGGGAAAGAAATAGAATTGGTTGTCTATTGTTTCACATGTTGTAATAAGGGATACTATAAGAAAAACTATACTCATCCAAGGAAAAAATGGATAGCTTTATGTGTGTTTGTTATTGAGTGAAAACATTATATTTATATAAATTGAGTATTAGATATAGATTTTTATTCTCATAGATGTATTAACATACCGAAACTAAGTAGATTCAAAAATATTGACTGATGGGAGGTAAATCTATATGAATATAATAAAGCTGAAATTGTTGTTTTAGCTATTGGGGACTACCACCTCAAGTTATGGATGAGAATTATCTTGGTTTCAAAGGTTCATTATTATGTGACTTCATTTATCAAAAATATTATTTTTGTATCCAGACTTGATATAGTTGGTTTTGTATTTAATTTCAGAAATAAATAATTTTTCCTTTATAAAAATATAATTTTTCATGGTAAGGAACATTTAAATAATTGTCTTCTTGTGTTGGATTACATGGATCAAGTAGTGGAAATTGATAATGATATTTCTTAAAATGACTCATAATACACCCATATATGGAATCACTAGCTTGGTAATGAAAAATGAAAATATTTTGGCAAAATTAAACAAAGATGGATATTTAGATTATATTTAACTAAAACTACTTGGTATTTTTCACACGTGTTTACAAGAAAAAATGTACAAATCCCCCTTTAGTGGAAATGGTGAATGGACAAAATTAGAATATTGAATTATTTTATACCGATGTGTGTGGACCATATCTTATTGAAGCATGACGTGGGTACTCATACTTAATAAATTTAACTGATGATTTTTGTAGATATGGATATGTCTAATGGATGAGGTATAAGTTAGATCCCTTTAAAAGATTCAAGGAATACACAAATGAAGATGAGAACCGGCATTGTAATAATATTAAGAAAATATTATAAAAACATAGAATTGAATATATTAATGATGACTTCATTGATTAATTAAGAAAGTTTGGGATCCTATCCCAACTAACTTATCATATGACTTCGTGGAATGGTGTAGGAAAAAGGAGGAACCACACCTTGTTCGACATTTTGAGACTAATGACATGTCATGCGATCCTTCCATTATCATTTTTTAGATATTCCTTAAAAACGGTATCATATGTACTAAAATAAGATCTAAATAAATCAAAAAATAGTATACTATACTAATTATAGAATGCAAAGAAACATGTTTTTTCTTACTTTCATGTTTAGGGTTGTGTGGAATTTGTTAAGGCCTATACAGATAACATGCTTACACCCCAAGGAATTAAGTGCATATTTATAGGATATCCAAAATAAATAAGGTGATAATACATATATAATCTTTTAGACAATAATTTTATGGTTGAAAGACATCAGAAATTCCTTGAGAGGGAGAATATCTCTAAAAGAAATAGTGGGCATCATATATATTTCAATGAAGTACTAGATCATGATACACAAGATTTTTTATAGTAAAAAATCCAAAAATTTACATGTAAGAATAATTTTATCTAGGGACACGAGTACTTTGAAAAAGACTAGAGAGGTTAGATAATTAGAATGGTGTGCTTTTATATTCACCAATGATGGGGAATCATTATTAGTTGATAATAATGATCCTCTAACATACAAGGAAGTAATAAGTGGAGTAAATGTTTCCAAGTGTGAGGGATCCATGAATAATAAAATTAATTCCACGTACCAATACATATTCTAGAATTTGGTAGATCCTCCAGTGGATGTAATTCCCATTGGTTGAAAATTTGTATTCAAGAAAAAATGGGACATGGAAGGGTAAGTCAGTAACTATAAAGAATGATTGGTTTCAAAAGGGATTAAATAACATCAAGGAACTTACTATAATGACACATTTTAACTATTTTATATTCTAAAATCCATCAAATTTATACATTACATTATGTCCTTCCATGATTATTTGATTTATAAAATGGATTTCAAATAAACCATCCATAATAGGAACCTCTAAGAGGATTTTTTTTATGACCCCAACTTAAGGGATTGTGACACCCAAGGATGCCAAAAAAATTTGAAAATTTAAAACAAAAATACATTTATGGATTAAAATAAGTATCTAGGTAGTGGAAAATTTGGGTTGATGAGGCCATAAAAGAATTTGGTTTCATAAAATATGAATGTGATCCTTGTTTCTAAAAATGGTTTAGTGGTAGTGCCATAATTTTATTAATATTATATGTCGATGACATTTTAGTTATTATAAAAAAGATACCATCCTTATGGATTGTTAAGACATAGTTGAATAAATTATTCTCTATAAAGGAATTGGGTGGGACAATATATATTCTTGGGATCATGATCCATCATGATATATTTTATAGGCTACTCATCCTATGTCAATGTACATAAATTGAAATGATACTGAAGATATTTAGAATAGAAAATTCTAAGAGGAGGTTGTTTCTAGTGCCACGTTGTATTAATCATTCTAGAAAAATGTTTCCTCAAACACATGAATAATGAAATAGAATGAAAGGATTAAATAAAAATCATTTATTGTGTTAGTCATATGTTATATGATATTTACTAGGATAGATGTAACCTACACATTAAGTGTAGTATAGAGATATTAAGCTGGCCTAGGTGGCCTCCATTGGATGGAACACAATACTATCATTAAGTATCTAAGGAATAATATGGATATATTCTTATTTTATAAAAGAGATGAGGAAATATTCCTCTTAGGATGTAAAAATTCTAGTATCCAAACTGATCAAGATTCCATTATTTTTCAAATGGGATACATCTTCAAATTGAATGGAGGTGTTAGAGCTCAAATAAGGTTGTGGTCATAGATTCTGCAGTAGGTTTCAAGATTATAGTAGCCTTTAATGTATCTAAAGAAGCATTATAGATGTCTAAATTCATCAATTTTCATGACATTGTTCCTAGAAGTAAATATCTTATCACACTTTATTGTGATAATATTACAATGGTGAATCTCACAAAAGAGACAAGGTCACATCAGCAAATAGAGAACTTACTTCAAAAGTATCATAACATGATATATTTTTCTCAGATATGTTAGGATATAGTGAGAATTATTTATATGGAATAAAATATGGTGGAACCTTGACTAAATCCTCAACTCCACATATACATGATTATCATGTGAGGTCTAGTGGACTGAAAGTCGAAGATATTTATCTCTAGTCGAAGTTAGAGTTTTTTGGAGTTGGTGTCAAAGGATCAACTATTTATACTTTGATTACATGTATATTATATTCATTGAATATCAATATAATTTCTTATTAAGTATTTTCCATTGATTTATATGAATTTAATTTTATAATGTCATGGAGTATACATTGGATTGATAAGGTTATAGAAATTCCCTACTATATTTAGTACCATGAAGTGCTATGATGATATTATTAAATATATTTCTACGGTAATATGACATACTATAATGGGACAAGTAGTATATACACATTAATGTATTATTTCTCAAAAGATGACGTGACTTCTTCCAATGATTGTTTTACATGGTAATCTCTAAGATGGGATATTATGATAATAGACCCACCAATAATAATTCCATACGTTTTGGTTTCATTGAAAATTGCTATCTACAAGCATATATAACAGTAATTAGACTTTAATATAATCATTGAGGCATGTAATGACTCATGCAATTATATTTTCAGATGAAAACCATAACTACATATGTTCACTATGAGGTAGGGTATGTTGGGTTTGTCATGATTGACATATCATTAGTGGATAAGCCGAGGAAGGGTTTTTTTCCTTTCCATATTTTTTGAAGTTGATATCTTGACCCTTTAATTGGAATAGAACTGTAACACCCCAAGGTTATGAAAATAAATATTAAATTCATGAAATACTATGTCCATACAAAACTACACATTTTATAATCTATCCGCTAAACAAAACTTTTCCTCTACTATGTTTTGAATTTCAAAAAATGGTTATTTAGAGTTATGATCAGTAATTCATTTGTAATTTGATAGAACCAACATGATTTTTTTGGAATAGTAACATACCCTTATGAATAGTAATATGACACTTATGAATAGTAAATAATTTTATTATTTTATAATGAGGTCTTAATTTATTTTTCAATGTGATATAAATATAATTATACCTTTAAAACTGTTATTTTTCAAATTAACTATGATTTTATTAAAAAAATTATAATATTTCTAAAATTATTTTTGAAAAAATAGAGTTCCTTTTTTAATTCCACACCTCAAAAAATGGTTAGGGTGATTTTTTTTATTTTTTTGAAATTATGGAATTTGTGATGAATAATAAAATACTGTAAAATACCATATACACAAATTATCAGTTAAATACACTATTTATATCATCATGAATGGTGTAAGGCCACATGGTTCAAAATCACATGCACTTATTACAATTATGGGTCACATGAAACAACATGATTTATTTTCTTGAGGGAATTAATAAAATAATGAATAAAATATTCAAAATTCAACCCTCTCCTCCATTATAACCCCCCCACCCACCCACTTCCTCTTCTCTACACTCATATAAGCCTTAAATCTCCTAAACGTTCTACCCAATTACCCATACCTAGTCACTCCCCACGTACCGAAGCTATTGGTCTTTCCAAAAGTCCAAAACCCCTACCCTTAAAGAGATTTTCAAGGAGGTGGATTCAAGAGGTAAATTCACATTCTATTTCATTCAATTTCATTTTGTTGTTCATTTCTATTGTTATCTCCTCCTAACATCCTCTATCCAAATGACCATGATAACTCCAGTATCATAAATATACTATAATAATATCATATTAATGGAAGAACCATCATCAATATTCATACACTCTCACTTTTATTTTATAAACAAAATTACCATCCGTGAGGTTCCAATTTACAACCTTCGTGGACGAATATGTTCTGTTCTTCAATTTCTCCTTCAATACTGGCCATAAAACCATTTTTGTGGTTGAAAATGACTATTATATATTTATTATAACCTATTCATGAACCTGTATACTTTCATAATATTAAATCATATGACCAAATAAGTTCCTAATTATTAAAATACCTCTAAAATAATCAAAGTGATTGTCATTAATATTTAATCTAATAATTCATCCTCATTTCATGTAACCAAATGATATAAATGACCATTAACACCTATTTATGTTCCTAAATAATATTTAAATTCAATTATGTATATTAACATCCATTACACATGAACTCCACTACATAAAAACAAGTGAACCAATTATGAAAATCAAGAAATTGAACACTCAAGAACGACAGAATTCTATCTTTTGACTAATCAATAAGGACATAATGTACTTAAAATAATCACAATAAACTAAATAAATTTGTAATAGATTCTTAATTAAGTTATAAATAAGTCTAATTTAATATTACAGGACCTTAAGTTCAAGAGCAGAACACATTTAGACAAGGTAAGGGTTTTTCTACCAGAACCACCATTTTCATTCGGGTAATTATTGTTGTCTAATTACCTAAATGAAATTCTTATGTATTATTATATACTCTAAATAAATTATGTTTGAGTGTTCTATATATGTTAAAAACTATAATCCTTCCTTATTGTATGGTGATTGACATGTTTTAAAAGGAACTTTGAAAATTATTTCCGAAATACAAGCCTGATTAAAAGAAATATCCAAAATTATTATCTATTTTAAAGGGAAATCGATACTATTTTTTTAAACAATTATATTTATAAAATCACTAATTTTGTTATTAAAATACTATGTTATTTCACTTCTATTTTTATACAAATAATTTTCCAAAATATCTCTTCTTTTCAAAGTAAAATATTATTTATCTCAAGAATTACTAAAAGATTTTATAAGAGTATCTTCATCTATTTCAACACTCTTGTTGATTCTTATGTATTTTTGGGATTGATATTTTATGATATCATCTAAAATATCATTTTTAATGTTTTATTATTAGTTTGAATATGGATGTGATTTCTTGAATCCATTCACCATATTACTCAGAATGGTTAGCATTTATGTTTAGTGATCAGGGAATGTTAGTTACATATCATATGTCAATTTCAATGTGAATATATATGTTTTTTATATTTTTCCCAAATAATATGAGGAACAATTTGGATTTATTATGTGATTTTTGGGGCCCAATATATCCCCTCTATGTATTGGTAGGTCTCATGAGACAAATAGATGTGGACGTGGCCGTGGCTTTTCCCATTTAGAGATATGGTTTTGGCTGAGGCCTTAATCATTTTAGACATTTTAGTAGAGGCCTTGATGGTATGTTTCAAAATGTATGTCATATACACATATGTCATTATTAAGCTAGTAATTGAAATTTCATGTGGTTATTCAACTAGTACAATACCCATGATTATGTTTTATTATGGAATTATTTACTCAACTCATATTCTTACCATAATGTGTTCAAGATTATTATTTGTAAAGGCGTGTGTTTTGAAATATTCACTATGCCTAATGTTTATGTTTATGTTATCTTACTCTTTATTGGTTATACTTACTGAGTGTTTGAACTAACCTCTTTCTTATGTTTCATTTTCCCAGGATATGAAGAAGTATGTTATGAGTGACTTTCAGGCATAATCTATGAGGCTTGGACGTTTAAAATTTAATAATTTAGTGTTGTTTTTCATTTCATGACATAATGAAGAACTTATATATGTATATTTTTTCCCAATTTACTAATCTATTCATTCCTCTGATATTCTACTTTCTTTTAATCATGCCAATTTAATGTAATAAGGTACCAGCATTGGGAAACTGGGGTCAGGTCTTTACAGTTGGTATTAGAGGAAGTTTAGTAGACAACCTGGAAACTAGATTTAGAAAACATAGATTATGTAACAAATCCCTAAGACAGTATTTGAGGAAAAACATATAAGAAAATCCTGTTTTTTGGTAAGGAATAGATTATGTGGATCTTTATAGTAAATACATTAATGTCTGGATACTAAAAGTGGACTTGGTTCTGGAACAGATGTACCTAGAGTGAAAACTCTGACAAGGTGTTTCGGGCTTGACCTTTAGTACATGACAACGGACCTTACTGCACACTTGGTTTGACACTCCCATGGGATATGATTATGGTAATTTACATTTTATTTACAATCCATTTTGATGGATTAAAATGTAAATATTTCCTCAAATAATCCATTTTTTTGATTATGGGGTTAGCCATGCATAGGATTTCAATTTATGCTAAGTATTTTTATAAGTTAAGATTATACATTATGATTCATAACCTAATCTAGTTTATTCCATTATCTAGAAACGGCTCCTAATTGAAGGAATGAAAACTGCATGAACACACGTATCCCATGTAGGGATTTCCCTTCAATGAGAGATAATGATGTTGTCTCTAGAGCTGCTACTAGTGTGGAGAAACTTATAACTATATTGGAACAAGTTACTCAGGTTATGAACAATAACCATACTTATATGGAGCATCTAGATCCACCATGTGGAGGAGCTTTGTTAGATAGCTTTATGTGAAAAAACCCTCCATCATTCAATGGGATTTCAAACCCATTAGTAGCTGAGAAGTAGATAAGTTCCCTAGATAATATATGTATCACTTTATGATGTAATGAAAGATATAACTCATCTTGGAAGTTTATCTCCTATTGGGAGTCATGGATAAATGGTGGTCTTTAATCAAAAAAATGAGGAGGAAGATATAAAAGAGATGGAATAGAGGAAATTTATGGAAATATTCCTAGAGAAATACTTTCCTTGTGAATAGTTGTAGGGTTCTGAAAAATCCAAAAAGGAGAATGAGATTCCCCTTAATTCAAGAGAGGATTCTACCCAATTTCCCTCGAGGAAAGGGGAAAAATGTAGAGAATACTCAAAGGTTGGAAAAAGAAGAGCCGGTCCACGTACCAGTCCAATATTGATGGTACGCAGCCGGTTCAGAAATTCGCCCCCTCCGCAGACCACTGTCGTTCGTGGAACAGAGGCGGGACCCTCTGTTGGAACGATGTAGGATGGGCACCAGGCTGGTCCACCATCACAAACTGCCCCATCAGCAAGAGAGGGAAACCGGCCTAGACTACGTACGTCGTTGTTCGCGGAACAGTAGTGGAGCCCTGCGCGGCTATGAAGCACCCCCCGAACCGATTTGTTTTGCGAGTGAGGTGCATTAAATGCCCTGCGAGTTGCGGATTGACCAAGTCACCTGTAAACTGGGTTTTTAGTAATGGGCCTCCGCAAAATGTGTTGCATAACCACAGATCCATCTCTTCCACCCCTCTATAAAAGGACATCGGAGGGAATAAAGGTGGAGGAGGAGATCAGACACAGGTGGAAGGATTTCAGAGGAAAGAGCTTAGGATTTCGCAAACAGAGAAGTTCCAATTCCTGACAGGTATGAAACTAGACACAAATTAATAAGGAACCGAAAAAATCATAACAACTTGGTGAATTGTGAACTTAAAATAACAAAAAAGAAAACTGTGAGCCATGGCCCTTCCGCGGATGTACTCTTCACAGACTAGGGAGTCTACGCCCCTTTTTTGATCCTACGCACCGCGTAGCACCCTCTTACACGGGCAAAGCCCTAACTGACGAACCATCGACCGGTGTTGCCCCTATCCACCACTGCTCGCAAGGACTCCCCCACATACCAACCTGGTATGCGAGTCGAACCCGAAGACACGTACCTCCCGGGTACGTGGGATTCCCAACAGTCCGCGTACCACCCTGGTACATGGACGCCCTCTCCAGCTGCGTGGCACCCCCCTACGTGAAGGGTGCCACTCCTCATACACCCATGTGGCCCACCAACTCCTTCGATGTTCCCATTCCCCGAGTTAGATAAAATCCTTCCAATCTGGCCCGATCCTTTGTAATCCCCTCATTGGCCTATCCGTCGTCCTCGAGCTGAGGCCTTTACCGAAGCCACTAGATATGTATGATGTAACCTTCGGGCATATCAGCGCGTAACTTTGAGTTCACATACCCTTGGTAGGCAAGGGAAAAGGGGTTGCTCTGGCCCTTGAGAAGGTTCTCGAAACATTCCTGGACTCACATACCCACAGTAGTGCAGGGTCCGAGCCTCGGAGTCCCCTTTCTGCCTCTCTACTCGCCAGGATTGGGGGACCCTACTTGCTTTTCCTTTCGACGCTAACGGTGGGAACTTCTCCCCTCTTCTGGGAGTGACTGGGTCTCTATCCTGGAGTAATTCCCAATCTCTCAGGGCATCCATCCTGGTGTAAGCCCCTATTTCTTATTGCATGAGGTGGTTCCTACACCCCTCCTTTCTTCGGTCCCAAATCCCTCTCCCATTGGGGTTTGTCACCAATTCATGCCTCCATCCTAGAGTAAGTCCCAATCTCCACTTACCCGGGCTGCTAGCCATGCGTATTCCCCATTTCTCCTCCTAAAGACACACTATTCGTGACATGATCGTCATGTCCCTACTACCTCTTGATTCTCACACCGAGCATAACTCATGTGGGCTTAGAGTAAGCATCGACCATGAAAACACCCCTGTCCCGCATGACGTTAAACTGTATTCCGACATCCCGTACTATGGGGAATTTGATCCATGAAAAGGCATGGTATGTAGGAATCCTCCACGAGGATTAAGCCCCACCACCTTGGGCCTTCTAAGAGTGTAAGCCCCATCCAACCCGAACTATGTGGACTTTGATCTTTGTCTCCTATGAGGGGTATGTAGGAAGCCTCCCTAAGGATCAAGCCCACCAACTGGTCATTCTGACCTCCTTCATGTCGGTTCACCAACACCTTGGTCTGCCTTAGAGTGTAAGCCCCATACCACCTTGGGATGCCTCAAGGTATAAGCTCCAACTTAAACCGAACTACATGGATTCTAATTCCTCTCATGAGGATACGTCGGAAGCCTATATCACGGGTTCGATCCAAACGATCAAGTCATTATTTGTCCCCCCTGGATGAAAATAAACTCCAGAGCACCCAGTTATGGGGCTTGAAACCAGTGTCGTCTCAATGATTCCAAACTCTTCGGAGTCATTAATTCAATGAGCGATGGTAAACCTCGGGCCTAAATGATTCTGAATCCCTGCATTTAGCTAACCATTTCCAACAAGGAGTAATCTATGGATACTATTATTGGGTATAAACCAAAGATTCTTGAACATATGAATACATCTTAAATCTATAATAGAGTCCCAGAATATGCAATAACTCCCCCAAAAAGGGTGCAATGAGCCTGAATTCCCATCCTCTCAACCAATGTGAGTTCTTAAGCGTCGCTGGCCAAATCACCTAGCGAACACCTGCCTTTGGAAAGCAGGTCCATGTGTCGCTGGATATGGATCCTTTGGACATTTCAAGACAAAAACGGTTCACCTGATATGAGTGATTAAGCAGAATCCAACCTTCTCTAATCAACTGTCGAGTAGCGCACGTTTTTGCACTCACCATCATGAAACAAAAAAATGGTGAACCCGATGTGAATCTTTAACCAATCATGACGGGTTTAACTTAATCCCACTCTTTGTCCCCTTATATGCACATGGAGGGCCAACCAAGGTCATTAAATACACATGGGATCATGAGATGCTTATTTGACGGGTTTGCTATTTGTATTTGTTAAAATATTTTACAGGTACCACTCAGAACTCCCTTTAATCCAATGGCATCACAGAGGAACTCACAGATGCGTACTTAGAACAATGCAATGACCAGACATCCTCACCAACGAAGGAACCCGTCACCTACTCAGCATCTTCAATGCTGGGTCTCGGATGCGTTGATCCGAGAGTACCACTTGAATGGTACTCTCCTGACGGTGGAGGCGGCCATGCATGCCCTCTAATTTGCCAAGACCCACCGGTCGCCTGCCCAGCATCGGCCGCGGAAGTAGATCCAGACGGCTCATGTTGCCGTCTCAAACCATTTCGGGAGTCTATCCCCGGAACGAGACAACGCGTACCCCCTTACCTTAGGGAGGCGGATGAGGTAGACACTGAGGAATTCATCCCCGCTGAACGGGGGTTACGCTCTAAGGCCCCCGCTGGAAGACATCGCCACGGTTACACTGCAAGTCAATATCCTCACGCTAAGGAGGATTTCACCCTAAGGATACAGGCCCATGCTCCCAGAGCTCTGACCCCACGGACCACCCGACGAGGGAGGAAAACGTACAACCAGGGGACCGGTCATCAACCCTATCTCTGAGGTGGAGCTCTGCTGCCCAGTCATGGAGACGTATTGCGAGCAGGCACATACATCTGTATGCTCCTCCAAATCCTGCCATCCAAACATGGCGTCCTCATACAATTTTTCATGCATCCCCACAGAGCTCCATCAAGCCCATCACTCACACAAGACGACACCTACCCTGCAGGCACCTCTCCCTACCTAGGGTCATGAGGCCCACCAACCAGACATGGTGGCGACCCAGTGCCTGTAGGACCAGATCCTAGTAGATGCTCCTGACGCCTACAATCCCGATATAGTGGAAATCAAAAAAACCTACCATCTAGATGTGGCCGAAATTAATAGGGAGGCATGTCTCCCTGGAAAAAAATGCCACAAACTTGATACGGTGGGAAACCAACATATGCAGGGCCAGCTCCCTACGGAAGCAAGTAAAGTCCGCCATCCCGATGTGGTGAAAACCAGAGAGATAAACTGACATATCCCGGCATAGGGGTAGACTCGTTCACCTGTCCCGACACATGAGAATTGCCAGCACCCACTGACCACCGGAGTACCGGAGTAGGATATTCCTACTCTAATACTGGAATGGGCCTTCATACCTGTTCTAGTTAAAGATGTCTCTCTACATATCCTGGAAATGATGGAGGAGCAGGTATCGATCCCAGATCATATCTTCCAGACTTGACAGAATGTAATTTCATCTGCGACAATAGAAAGGAATCGGTCCCATGAGCCCGTCTCCCCAATTGAGGTGACTCATCTAAGAGATGAGATAGCCGCCTCGAAGCATATATGCATCCCTGCTTCTGCCTAGGATGGTCTTCAGCCATATTCCGCGATACAAGGGAAACATGATCGAGCAAATTCACGCGTTCCAACTGGGGGACAGCCTTCCATCATGGTGGATGCTCCAGAGCAGGTATATATCCCTTCTAAAAGTCAAGATGTTCATCGGCATATCTTGGCAGTATCATGGGACCCAATTAGAAAGCGACCCAAAGGTGAAGGTCGTTATCAACAAGAGACGGTCCCGGCTACTCACAAGAAAGCGCCCCGAACGCGCCAATGATAGCCGGAAAATAAAGATTGGGTTCATGACTCTGCTCTATTGGAAGCTGGGGTTCCCAATTCCACTAAGCACATATTGAAGGCTCAAAACCCTACCCACCCCTTACCATATTATGTGAGTGGTAGTAGTAGTTGCGAAGGTCCTCCTCGCAATATCGCTACCAGCAGCTCTGAAGGTCCTCCACAGAGCACCCGTGGGGGCCTCCCCCACGGGAATATAACGATTGATCTTGAGAGCCTCTATTTTGATGTGAGTCATGGAATCCCTATGTGTGACCGGAAGATTGAGTAGCAAGAAGGCCCTCTACTTGTTTCGTTCCACCCTGAAGGTCCTGCCCGGAGTATACACTTTAAACACTCTCTATGAAGTGGGACCACAGATTATGATAGTACTCCTCGCTATCGTAGTTGCAACTGAAGAGGCCCTCCCCGCAGTGACGTATCATCGCGAAAATAATGCCCTCCCCTTGTCGTGTCCTGCCCTGAAGGTCCTCGCCATGGGTTATGTTGCAACGACACTCCGCGCAGCCAGGAATCGGATCACGATGGTAGTCCTCGCCACCCTGATAATGGAGGTCATCCCCGTAGTGACGTCAAGCAATGTGAATTCCCTCCCTTTATTGCGGTACGTTTTGAAGGCCCTCCCCAGGGTGTACCCAATAGATATTCTCCATGCGGTAGCTGTGATGGTAGTCCTCGCCATTACGGCAGCTGTGATGGTAGTCCTCGCCAACACAGCTGCAATTGCGAAGGTCCTCCCCGCAATGACCCCAAGGAACAAGAAGGTCCTCCCCTTGTTGCAGTGTGTCTTGAAGGTCCTTCCCAGGATACAAATTGAATTTCAAACCGTGATGGTCATCCTCACCATGATGCCAGTTGCTACGAAGGCCCTTCCCGTAACAACGCTACGCATCCAGAAGGTCCTCCCCATGCTGTGATACTCCTTGGAGGTCCTCCCCAGTGTATGCACTACAAAATTCCTCTATGCAGTGAGGTATCAAGTAGTAATGGTATCCCTCTCCATTACAACATGGATAGAGGAGGCCCACCCGTCTAGACTCTGATCAACGAGAATGCCCTCCCATAGTTGCGGTACATTCTGAAGGCCCTCCCCAGTGTGTACCCCATAGGTTCTCTCCCTGCGGCAGCTGTAATGGTAGTCGTCGCAATCGCGGCCGCCATTGCGAAGGTCCTCCCCAAAGTGAAATATCATATCGAAAGGAATGTCCTCCCATTATCGAATCAAGCACATAAAATCCCTCATATGCTGAGGCACTCAGAAGGACGGGATCAAGCATTCTAGATTCCCAGCTAGTTACCAACGACACCCTTCTTCAATCAGGAGACGGTCCGGGGCCACGTTCATCTTCTGAACCACCTCAGAGTCTCCCAAATGTTAATTAAATACCTACCGGACCCACTACCTCTGACCACACTATCGGTGAGCATCTCAGTTGGGCCGACCAAGTAGAGGAATCACTTGTGGAGGAGTATGTCGACATGTTGTACCTGATGAAACGACTATCCAGAGATGACGTACCTGTTATGTTTTGGCCCACGACCACTTCTCAATTCAACATACCCAGAATGTTTCTATAAGAATGTGTGCATGAAATCCTCTCCAATATATGGACAACCCTCCACCGGCTGAAATCAAGCTTCTTGCCCTACTATGGGTATGCATACCATGTCAAGACAATAGGATACCTCCTATGTCACATCAAACAGGGAGCTCTTCCTTTGGCACGGCAACATCGACCCGAGAGGCGTAAAGGAAACATTAAGATAGCCTGCCTTCGTGCACTGCACCAGTTGTGACACCTCATTGGCGATGCTCCAACGATAGTCCATATCAGAGGATGGGTAAAACATGGAGCTCTGCATTTTACTCCGCTCCCCACCTAGAAGAACTCGTTCGGCATAATGTCTTGTAATGTCATCACATCAAGGCAGCAATCGAGTGGGGTCCCTATTCAGGAAAGGCAACACACCCAACAGAGACAGGCCTTGAGTAAGTCCCAAAAGTGTCAGGCCTGATGGGAATAAGCCATTCAAGAACTCCTAAATCAGGCCACAGAAAGCATACAACAAGCCTCATGCCTAAGAGAGGCCAATCATCGGTCATTTATTGCCTCCCTGAAGGGTATTGATTCATAGGTGAACTCGACATCATATCCAGTTCACCCTCGAATGGGGGCATGCAAGATGAGGCAGGTAGCGATAGCAGCAACCACTGCCGCAATCCTGGGTCAACCCCAACCCATAGGGTTGGGGGAATTTTTAACAACAAATGCCCCTGTAAGACAAATAAAAATGGGAAGAGACTCAAAGTTCAAGGAATAGAGCCAACCCTATCCCTCAGGGATGGGGGCATTTTTACCACATAAACAACGACCCCCCCCCCCCACGAGAATCAATATTATCTCTCCTAGGGAGGACATCCATAAGGGGAGGTTCCTTCCCTATCATGTCCCTGGAATCATAATCTCCTTCAGAAGGGAGGCGTACCATGAGATCGCATCAAGGAACTCTCCGCGTCACCCTTCGTCAAGGAGTCTGAAAGCGATCTCGGGACAGGAAAGGGAGGACTAGTAAAAGGCGCGGGAGATTCTCTTCCTATTTGGAAGATGAAATCTACTCCACCCCGTGATATGCATCTATCAATGCCATATAGGCTAACCCCATGGGTGACACTAGAGATGATGTAAATCCAGATGGATCATTAGACGATGATTCCAGTCAGGATGTGACTCGCAACAAACCAATAGGTGTGCACACCCAGAACCAGAGGGCCACCCTAAATATGGATTCCCTTCCAGCTAACCCTCCTCCACTTACCCTATAAGCTCCCAAAAAGTATAAGAACAATGGACCGGTTACCCTTAAACCATCCCCTTCTCTTGATAAAAATGATCCACTTACGCTCGAAAAGAGATTCGCTCGGCAGGAATAGGAAATTAAATAATTTATGCGGCTTAACGTCAAGCTACTCTAGAGGAACCGTCTTATTGAAATAACTTCCCAAGAAGAGCCACACAGTGCACTCCCAGTATGTGCACCTAAAAGACCAAGGTTTGCCCCGTCAAACGAAGTGCGGTTAGGGCTCCTGTCAAATGTGGTGCCTGGCCCATCCAACTACCTGAATATGGATTCGGATGAATACCAAGACTTTCCTCCACTCAGGAAGCAACCGGAGAGAGTGCGTCTGGACCCTCCGAAGGTGCCACAAACGGCATATGATCCCTTGGTGTCGGCCGATCCGGATCCTCAAGAAATGCCTCCAGCTACACCTTCCCATGACCAGGACCAACAGGATGTAAACCAGGGTCTCGCCAACACCATCGAGGAACTAATAGCTCGATTGGAAGCAATGGAAGTTCGACGTTCTCTGATACATCTAGAGCAGATGCCCTGTCCAGATTGGGTGGGAAACACACCACCCCCACCCAATTTTTGGAGCCCTGTATTTCCTATTTTAAATGGATCAGGTGATCCATAAAAACATTTGAATTACTACGTGTATTATTGAGACCCTATGATGGGAACTCCGAAACAACAAGAAGCAGTGAAAATCAGATGCTTTGTGTGGACCTTACAAGGATCTTCCTTCTTCTGGTATAAAAATCTGTTAGCTCAGTCAATAAAAAGCTGGGAAGACCTTCGACAGCAGTTCATGTTCCAATTCATCTCAATGCTGCCTAAAACAACGGTCAGAGACCTCAGGAATTGCAAACAGAGGGAGAAATACAGGGTCTCGGATTTCATTTCCAGATGGAAGGGTCTGACCTACTCTCTGAACAGGCCAATACCCCAAGACTATATGTTTTACATATGCATCGAAAACCTTCGGGATGAGCTGCGAACACCACTCATACCAGTGGAGTGCACCACTGTCTTCCATAATATCACTTACATTGCCCATGTAATTTAAGACGCCCTGCATTGGACTAATCAAACATCCTGAATAGCCTCACAGGCTCCTTCAAAGAAAACAGTTTGAGCTGAAGTGTCCTCTGTCATGCTCAAGCCAGCCCTTGCGCCTACTCCACCGCTTAGGCCTCCACCAAATCATCAATGGCCCCCTATGTATCAGCATCCGCCTCCACCCAAGCGGGATGATCAGAGAGGATCGAAGCATAACCAGTTCGAGGAATGAAGACACAAAGTATACTCGTTCCGAGAGGACCAAGTCCGAGGATACTTCATCGCCACCATGAATTTCCATTTTCTCCACCTTCCGGAACGAAGGACGCCTGAATAATTCAGCCACGATGACATGACGGATTACTATCCCAACCATCGAATGTTGGGCCCAAGATTCGAGAATTCTTCATCTTTAAAGGCCTCCTACAAAGGATGTTAGACTTTGGGAAGGTCAATCTAGGACCACACCCAGCACATGTGACGTAGATTTCTACCACCGAATCTGACAAAGGAGAGGGGTGGCAGGAAGTCACTAGAAAGAAGGGGTAGATTTTTAATGACTGAATGTCTCGGAAGACTGTCAATCGAGCTCAGGGCATACTTTGAGCTCAGTTACAGCAACCGGTGTTCAATAGCCCCTAATGCCACACAACCGACAATATCGGCCTCACAACCCTCCACAAGCAGGTCATCCAGGTGTAATTGAAAAGGGAGAAAATTATCACAAGAGGAGTAGTCCACAACAAGGCCGAAGTTATCCCTGACACTGTCTGATATTATGCCCCAAAACTTGGTGCCATGGGCACCGACCCACCAAACGACACCATCAGGGACAACCGACCAGGTTGACCTATCACAGGATGACGAGCTAATATTTGGTTCCATCAACGTCATTCATATAATGGAATCGTTCTCTGACAAAGGGTATGGTTACGAAGCTGAGTTCCCAACACAAGAGGCCGAGAGGAGGAATCACAGAAGTAGGGGATACCAGGGGAGGCACAGTAGTGACTGAAACCAACCCAATGGTTTCACCCCATCCCAAACCATTAATTTCACAGAAACCCATGGGAGATCCCTTCAACAGACTCAACAGGAGAAAGAATATCCCTCCAACTATACAAGTGGACACTCTGGCTCCGTCATTCTGCGGTACCCATCAGAGGAGGAACAAGTGTCTAGCTGCATAGTGCGTGCAAATAGACCGGTCAGGCCGATTCCCCATAACGTGGGAACACTGACGACATCAGACCACATAGCCAGTCCCTCCTCGTCACATACTCCATCTCCCAAGATTCTTGCTAAAACTCTGCCACCAATGGAGAAGCCTCATCCGTTGGAGTAGAAATATGATATCCTTAAGCACCTGGCATCACTACCAGCCAAAATGTCAATCCTGGTTTCCCTGAGTTTATCAGAAGATCTCAAGGAGGGTCTTATTGAAGCCTTGCTCAGCCCCCAAGAGTTTAAAACTGAGGTAGATGCCACCGAGATTTATCGAGAAAATACTGGCCCAACTGAGTGCAATGTGGTGATTTCCTTCACCAATTAGGATGAAGATTCCATCATGCATGGACACATAAAACCACTATATGTATCTGGTACATTAATTGATGTCAAGATCCGGAAAGTCTCTATTGAAAATGGCATTGCAGTTAACCTCCTTCCCCTACGGACACTTCGTAAGTTGGGCTACAGTGAGGATGATATAATAACCTATGCCACAACTCTGTTGGGTGACGACAATAGGGAATAGAATCCAATGGGACAAATAAAGCTAAAAACCCATTTTGGTGACCTTATGGCCTACTCGGAATTCTTGGTGGTATGGAAGAACACAGCTTTCAATGCCCTACTGGGAAGGTCGTGTCTCTATAAGCACATGGCCATTCCTTTATCCTACCACCCGTGTATTAATTATTGTGTCAATGGAAAAAGTTGGACATTGCACGCTGACAAGGACCCTTTCGAGCTCTCTGAGTCACACTACATTAACGCTATATTTTATGAGAAAAAGATGAAGAAGCCTTAGGATGATGGTTTTGACTGGATCCCCACTCCAAATGGTCTGAAAATGGTTCCTGATGACCCACTCAGGTAGCCCAGCATAGACTATGTACTGCCCATAAACCATTTTGAGAGCAGGAATTCAAGCCTGGACACACACTCAACTGTCCTCATGACTACAACTATAAAGGCCCAGTGTTACAATGCAGAAATGTTCGCTAACCCTCAATTTGGGGGTGTATACTTGAGCGGGGATGCTTATGATGCATTGCCTCCGGACTCCCAAGAGCTCATGCTGGGAACTCTCCCCCCATCGGATCAACAAGATGAGAATGTGGGGGAAGAGGAGGAGGAAGATCTTAGGGATGCACCTCCCACATTTGAGGAAGGTTTATCCACTACTGTGGATGAGCTCAAAGAAATAAACATGGGTAACGAGGAATACATGAGGCCCACTCTCATTAGTACAACCATGTCTCCCAAGGATCATGAGGTATATACCTCTTTTCAGAAGCAACTTCGGGATGTTTTTGCCTGGAATTACACAGAAATGTCGGGACTTGATCCCAAAGTGGCAATGCACCACTTAGGTCTGCCAGAAGACCACTGGTTCTTTAAAAAAGCCGCCATAAGGACGCACCCCACACATGCAGCCAAAATAGAGGTTGAATTCAACAAGATAATTAAAGAAGGCTTCATTCGGGAGGTCCAATACCCCATCTGGCTAGCCAATATTGTCCCCGTCAAGAAAAATAATGGACAAACCCGCTTCTGCATCAATTTTAGATATCTCAATTAGCATTTCCCGAAAGATGATTTCCTAGCCCGATCAACAAGTTAATAATCGACACAACGACTGGGTATGAGGCTCTCTCCTTCATGGACGACTATTCTGGGTATAATCCAATCAGGATGGCCCGAGAAGATGATGAATCCACTACCTTCAAGGCCCCTCAAAGTGTATTTTATTACAGGGTCATGCCCTATGGTCTCAAGAATGTTGGTGCCAAATATCAACGTGCCATGCCTCGTATCTTTAAACCATTAATGGGGAGATTCGTCGAATTATACATGGATGACTTGGGGGTTAAATCAAGATATCACTCAGATCACCTGTTAAACCTTTAAACTGTCTTCAACAAACTTCGACAACATTTCCTGAAGATGAACCCCTTGAAATGCACCTTTGGGGTTACCTCACGGAAATTCCTTGGCTTCGTCGTACTCCATTGTGTCATCGAAGTCGAACCTAAAAAGACAAAGGCTATCCTTGGTTTACCACATCCCCGAAATCTCACTGAGTTGAAAGGATTCCAAGGACACATGGCCTACATTTTGTGGTGCATAGCTAACCTGTAAGGTAAATGTTTTCCATTCACCAGGTTAATGAAAAAGGGGGTTACGTACCAATGGATGGATGATTTCCAAGAGGCATTCCACAGCCTAAAGAAGTACCTCTTAATCCCACCGGTGCTCATTCCCCCGGTAGAAGGGAGACCCCTTATCCTATACATGGTGGCCCTCGAACGGTCACTGGGGGCCTTCCTTTCATAGAAAAATGTCACCAGCAGTAAAAACAGTCTCTATTACCTAAGCCAAACCATGATCGACACTGAAAATCGATAATCAAACATCGAGAAGAGTTGTTTTCCCTTGGTTTTCACAGTTTAAAAATTGAGACATTATCTGCATCATCATGAAGTCCATTTGGTCTCACGTAGTAACCCAATCAAGTACATCCTCAACTGCCCGATGTTGACCGAGTGCCTACCCCAATGGGAGGTCATTATGAAACATTTTGACATCCGGTTCGTGCCTCAGAAAGCCATCATTGGCAAGGAATTAGCAAATTTTATAGTAGATCACCCCTCGATAGGGAAAACCGCACCAGACGTCGAGATACCTGATGAAGACATCTTCTCGGTTCAAGAGGAGTTCCCAACATGGGAAATGTACTTCAACGGCGCATCCCTAAGCCCAACCGGGAAGAGGATGGAGGATCCCAAATTTAACAAGGTGGGTTTGGGGATAGTACTCGTGTCCCCTAAAAAGGCAGTCTTACATTATTCCTTCTTCCTATCAGAAGGATGTACAAACAATGAGGTGGAGTATCAAGCCCTCATTGCAGGCCTGGAGCTCGCACTCCAGGCACAAGTACAGCACCTTAAGGTAAAAGGTGACTCAGAACTGGTAATCAAGCATGTCAATAGTGACTATGATATAAAAAAAGAGGAGTTGATTCCCCTGTTTGACCATGTCCGAGGGTTAATGGTGGAATTCTCCAACGAACCAACATTGACCTATATTCCCTGGTCTCAAAATGCTCTGGCCAATGCATTAGATAATGCGGCCACAACCCTAGCTGACCCAGACCTAGATGAAACAAATATCAGCATTGCTCATTGTCGAATGGTATTTCTGTTTGATCAGACTAATACATAAGAAATCAACGAAGTCCGTCCTATCCTTGAACCATAAGCTCCTGCCACTGGCTGGATGACCCCCATTACAAACTACCTTCAACGGGGAGAACTTCCATCAAACAGGGATGAACGAGAGAAAATACAGAGAAGCAAAATCAACTTTGTCATATATGGAGGCAAGGGTCAGCAGGAGGTCCTCTACAAACGAGGCCTCGACAGAATACTCCTCAGATGTATTGATGGGGAAGGAACTGCTACTGTCATAACTGAAGTGCATGCTAGAGTATGTGGATTACACAAGTCAGGGTATAAGCTTTACCATCAGGTTTTAAGTCTTGGGTACTATTGGCCCACAGTGGCACGAGATTTCAAACACTTTACCGCAAAATGTCACTCCTGCCAAATTCATGCCAACTTCATTCACCTACCCCCAGAGTTACTTCATCAGGCCAAGTACTCTTGGCCATTTTCCATCTTGGGAATAGACGTCATGGGAACATATCCTCCCGCCACGGCCAATAAATTAAAGTATATCCTCACAGAAACCGACTCCTTTTCCAAATGGGCAGAAGTTTTACCCAACAAGGAAGTCAGGGCAAGAAACATTGTCAGCTTTGTGAAAGCCAATATCATCACCAGATTTGGCGTCCCTCGAACCATACTGACAGATTACAGCACCAATTTCTGCTATGTTGAATTGGAGAAACTATACCAAGAAAATGGTATCAAGGAAAACCACTCATCCCGCTACCATGCAGCAGCCAATGGACAGATAGAGGCTTTCAACAAGACCCTTTCCAAAATTTTCTAGAAAATGGTCAATAAAGAAAGGAATTCATGGCCGGATAAACTTTTTCATGCATTGTGGGCTTATCGAACCACAATATGCACCGCTACTCGGGCTACTCCGTACTCATTAGTATACTGAATAGAGGCAGTCCTTCCCATTGAGCTCCAATTACCATTTCTCCATGTTGTCATTTGTGATCAGTTATCCAACGACGAGAAATTAGAAAAATGGATAAGTGAATTGGAAAAGCTAGATGAGAATCAGTTGCACAGTTTTCACCATCTAGAAGTATATTAGAACCGGATGGCATGAGCCTTCGATAAAAAGGTTCCTCTTCGGTCTTTCTTGGAAGGAGAATTGGTGTTGGTCCTTCGGACCCCAATGATACTCGGAAATAAACCTCCAAACAGGAGCCCATGTGGGAGGGACCATATGTTATACACAAGGTCTACTCCAAAAGAGCATATGACCTGATTTTCATGGACGATAAATTCACTACCGCTTCTACAAATGCGCGATTTCTGAAGAAGTATTTCGCATAACCAAAAGTAGTTGTCGTCCGAGCTCCAGGACGTTAAACTGCCAAGCGCCTATTGTCCATACTCTATGACCCTAAACTAAGAGTATTTTGTCCTCACCGCACGACGTTAAACTGCAAGGATTTTAGAGAACTACGTATGGCTTGATTCTTTCCCTTGCAGGATACGTATTGACACCAAGATTCTGTACCCTGGCCCAGCCATCCATGGATAAAGTTAAAAAGTGCCTTCTTCTCCCCCATGTACGGACCAACCCTGAACGAGGTGTATCCCCTTTTAAAGAACTACATGAGGTTTGATACCTGCCCACGCAGGATATGTAGAAACGCCAAAATCCCACATCCTGGCCCAGCCTCCCCCAAATGAAGATTAAAAATGCCCTCTTCCCCTATTTATGGACCAGACCTGCACGGGGTGTATTCCTCGTCCTTACCGCACGACGTTAAACTGAATGGATAATAAATATTGAAAATTACCACTTCCCTTATGTACATACCAGACCTTCATGGGGTGTATTCCTCATCCTTACCGCATGACTTTAAACTTCATTGATAAGAAAGATTGAAAATTCCCCCTTCCCTCGTGTACAGACCAGAACTTCATGGGATGTATTCATCATCCCTACCGCACGATGTTAAACTACACGAATAAGAAATATTGAAAATGCTCTCTTACACCGTCTACGGACGAGACCTGCACGAGGTGTATTCCTCGTCCTTACCGTACGACATTAAACTATACGGATAAGAAAGATTAAAAATTCCATTTCCCCCGTGTACGGACCAGACCTACACGGGGTGTATTATATTTCAAAGAACTATGTACGGCTTGATTCATCCCCTCACAGGATATTTAGTGATGCCAAAATTCCACATCTTAGGCCAGCCACCCCAAATGAAGCTAAAAATGCTCCTTTCCCCGTACGAACCAGACCTGCACTGGGTGTATCCCCCAAAAGAACTATGTGAGGCTTGATTTCTTCCCTTGCAGGATATGTAGTAATTCTATGATCTTATCTCCTAGCCCAACCACCAATAAAAGAAAACACAAGTATATATACCCCTCGTCCTTATCGCATGACGTTAAACCACATGGAGTCCCCTTCTCTTGTCAGTTCATCCTCGTCCACACCGCATGATGTTTGGATGCATCTTCTCCATACATCATACTCTGCGACCCGGAAAATTGCGGATCTTCATAATCATTCATGGCCATCAGATGTGGAATGTTATCGACCCGTGGACACCTTTGAACAACTATGCATACCATGCCCTCAGTGGCTCTGCATATTGATAGCCCCTGGACCATCTACCAAAGGCAAGATTTCCTCAGGCGATCTCTTCCTATCTCCGTACGCTTACCAGCCTCAGGGCCCCCATATCATATCTCGTGATCCAAAATTTTATGGATCAGTGGTTTACAAGTTCATTCCCCTCTCACATCTAAACGTTGCCCGGGTATCCCTACCTGGTTAGCCTATGTATCAATCTGTGGTTAACATGTCAATCTGAATCCACAAACATCAAGTCAGGGCTAGGCTACTTGGATACGATGGGCAATTGCGGTGAAGATGTTTCTTGTGTGCTTGGACACCATTATCCCCATATTCCAAACTCTGTACTGTGTGCAATCCCGGATTTTCATAATCTTCCATGGCCATAGGAAGTGGAATGTTATCAACCCATGGACACCTTTGAACGACTATGCATACTATTCCTTCAGTGGATCTGCTTATTGATAGTTGTTGTCCCGTCCACCAAAGGAAAGATTTCCTCCGGAATTACTCTTCCTATCTCCGTACGCTTACCGGCCTCAGAGCCCCCATACCATACCTCCTAATCTGGGAAATCCCCAGAGTTACATTTTACACCCTCTTTCCCTCACACTTGTTCAAAGTATACCAGAGCCTCCTAACTCAATTTCCCTCTGGGTGATTGTAGCAATAGTCACCCAATGGTACAAACTCTATGATCGTTAAACTAAGATAACTTCATCCTTACCACACGACATTAAACTGCATGGAGTAAAGGTACAACCCATGTGCAAGATAAATCAGCGCAGCGAACTCTTTGAGTTTTAACAGCAACCAGGGACTAATATCTCCATCATTTCTAGATATTTCTTTACCAAATGGAAGACTTCGTGACCCGGACAATCGCAGATCCTCATAATCATTCATGGCCATCAGGAGTGGAAATTCATCGACCCGTGGACACATTTGAATGACTATGCATACCATTCCCTCGTCGTCTTTTCATATTGATAGCCCCTATCCCATCTACCAAAGGGAAGATTTCATCAGGAAATACTCTTCCTAGCCCCGTATGCTTACCGGTCTCAGAGCCCCCGTATCATCTCTCCTAATCCAAGAAGCCCCAGAACCATGATTTACACCATCAACCCCTTTCCATGTCTTGGACATGTTGAGATATTCGATCCCTATTACATTCTAATCAAGAGTGGCCTTTGTAACTACATCCTTACCGCATGACGTTAAACTGCACGGAAGTCGTCCTTGCCTCATGACGTTAAATTGCACGGATTCTTTCCTTACCACATGGTGTTAAACTACATGGAATTTAAAATTCCCTCCTTCCTCGCCTCAAGACGTTAAACTGCATTGATTTAGTAATAATAACAATTCCCTTCATCCTTGTTGTGTGACGTTAAACTATGTGGTCGAATTCTTCATGGGTGTTCAATTAGAAATAAAGGTATTTCTCTGTCCCTCATTACATGGGCTAGACCTTCACAAACCAACGTCTCACACCAGCGTGAGAAGGTATGACTTTACCCATTCCCGAGAAGTTTATCCTAGATGTTTCTCCCACATTCAGGCACCCTCTTTTCATAAACCATACTCTGTACTCAGAAAGAACCGAACACTTGTAAGCCACCCCTGGTGGTCTCGAATCTCAACTTCCTTGAAGTTGCTCGGCTATCAGAAGAATATCGACCTCAGGACACCTTTTCATGTCTATGCATACCATGCCCTCAGTGGCTCTGCATATTGATCGCCCTTGGCTCATCTACCAAAGGCAAGATTTCCTCAGGCAGTGCTTCTATCCGTACACCTCTAAGCCTATGAGCCCTCATATCCATCCCGGTATTTGGAAACCCTATGAGTTATATTTTACCAACCTCTTTCATATCCCTGCCTAAATATGCTAGAACGTCTCTAACAAGATTTCCAATAACCAGGAGAATCCATTCAATTTTAAATATTTTCCCAGTTTCATGACTTTAAACTACGCCAAGCTCCAACCGTCTATTATGCTGACTAAATGCGAAGGACAAGGACCCTTCATCCACATTCCCGATTCATGAAGATGTTTCCAAACCCTTTCAGACGTCACATACCCTTTTCGATCCACCCCTGGTGGTTTCTCATAATTCTTCAAGCCACCCATGGTGGTTTCTATAATCCAGACACCCATGAAGTCCTCAGGCCATCAAAAATGGACAATCATTGACTTAAGGACACCTTTGAACGACTATGAATACCATGCCCCTAGCGGCTTGGCATATTGATCTCCCCTGGCCCGTCTAACAAAGGAAAGTCTTCTTTAGGTAATTCTTTCCTACTTCTTCACACCAATACGGCTCCCATCCCTTGATACATGCCCTACATGTTGTTCAAAACTAAAAACGTTCTCCCCACGTGCATCTGAAAGGTATTGAGATATATTTTAATCAACCAAACCTTGTCGGGGCCCTCACCCCACTGTAGATGGTCAAAGCTATTCGACCTAAAACGTCAGTAATGATATTCTTGTCGGCGGTACTTTAAACTGGTCACAAAAAGAGGCGAAAACACCATTACACCGAAAACCCGAAAAGGGAGACCTAAGAAAAATTCGGGCAATACCTGTTCGGTCAACACTAAATGGGCCCAGGAAAGAATTAGGGTATGGATGAAAAAGACAAAAAGTTTGTGGGTTCTTTCTATAAAACTCTAGAAATAGTCAAACTATACTCGCTGGATCCCATGGTCCAGGAAAAAATTAGTGCTCATTTTTATTTTATCAATTGTCCATAACTTTGATTATTCTATGTTCAGTGAATTATCATATACAGCAATCATGTCAAATAATTTCTATCATAGGAGAAGACATCAAGAGTGATAAGAAAAAAACATCTCTTTGTTCCATAACAAAGTTGATGAGATGGGATTCCACAATCCGGAGCCTCCTTTGGAATGAAAGGTTATTACAGGAGACTTTCAGTGGATTTACAAAGTTGTATCAGGCGCTGATGAGAATCCTCGATTGCTTGATGGAGATTCTGCAGCAAGGCTGTCTCAGCTTTTTCACTAGCCCACTGTGGTTCCGCCTCCTGGGCTGCCGTTGAGCTCGCCCTCATCCCCTCCTCTATCTTCTGCTCCCCTTCTTCAATTATGGTTGTGACATTAGTCTCCTCCTAGTGCAAACAACGGTATATCACTCCATAGCACCTCCAGTCGAGAAATATACTTAAGGACTTCTCTATGAAGTTTCGCGACTACCCCGACATGGTCGTGAGATTCTGTTAGGAAAAGTTGTCAGGTCACGGAAAGGTAGGCTTCAGACTGATCAGCAGAAAGGCGATATTCAAAACCACCAAGCCTTTCCCGGTCAGTGACCACCAGCCTGACTATATCAAAAATACCATGTTAGTCAAAGCCGTCAAATCCCAGCAGTAAAAACAGATCCCTCAACTTCGGCAATTTAGTTGGCATCACGGCCAGGGGCGTCTGAGAAATCAGCTTCCATATTTTATCCCATTCCCTTTGGCGATCAGGTCAAAGACTGGAAAGGAATCATTGATCAGGCTTCGAGTCGCTCCTGGATGAAGATACATACTCTGGGATGAAAATCTCCAAGGAGGGACCCGATGCGGCTTCAACCGCATGCTCCGATGTCACGGCAACTCTACCCCCTACGGTGGTGGTCATGAGCACGATTAGATCTGATGGCACGATTGGATTCGCCAAAAGCCGTTGTCCTAAAACCCGAAAGTTGATAATACAGATAAGTATCCCTAGTCAGAATAGGGAATAGAAAGGAATTAGAGGAAAGAGATTAAGAAGATTACCCACAATCATCATGGCATTGGTGCCCTCAAGCTCTACGCCACCACTGCTGCTTGAGGAAGATGCTATATATTCAAGAGACAAGGGAGTCTTGGAAACCCCAAAGGTGTCCAGGACCTAAGGCCACACCCCAGGCCAACAACTACCAATGATGTCCCCAAGTTTTCATCTACAGAGATCAAGATCGGGGAAATTACTCCCCCATTAAATAGAATGATGGCCCGCTCTGGGTTTCCGATAACCGCCCTGATAACAGGCTCTTCCTCCATCCCCATGGGATCCATCGGTTCTGAGATAGCTGACCCGATTGGATCTAGGGCCCCTTCGGTAATCATGGGCACCCCATCCTCCCCCACAGCTATATAGGCTGTGTGATCAATGGGAGTCTCATCTTTCAGTTGCTCCTCCTCTGACATGTCCCCGACCGTTGAATACTGAAAGACAGAATCCGTACCAATATCCCCTTCAGTAGGACCCGCCATTTTATTGCGCCCAGGTATAGCCGCAGGTGGTCCCTCAGATAATAAAGTGGTAGGAGGTATGAACGCATGGGAAGCCACGGTCTAGTCACTAATTGGCCCTGCATAATAGCACAAAAATAGTTAATAACTGGAAGAGTCAGAATATATGAGGTGGTAATCGAGAAAACGAGAATCATGATTACGCTTCATTCCCTGTCTGAGACTTTCTGATAGTCCGGATGCCTGCCGACATCTCTGGATCTTCCTAGGGGACAATTCTCCACTCGGAGCACTAGGAGGAGCTGGAGGGGGAAAGACCCTAGCTGGGTCCGTGATGGTCGCTTCTATGTGCTCAACTATACCAGGAGAACCCTCCTTGATGACCCCTGTAGTCGAAGGCATGTGTTCTCCTGCTACGGTACCCTGGAGAGTATACTCTAGGGAAGTAATTACCCCCTGGGATTCCTTGGCACCCTACATAAAGGGAATAAACAATAGAACCTTCACAGTAAAAAAATAAAGAAGGCCTAGACGGATGATCAGGGAAACCTATTCCTCAAGATCAAACGATTCGGGATGCTTTATCTTCATGGACACCCAATTAGACACATAAAGCTGGTTTTAGAGTGAATGCACATACATTTCTATTTCCTTAAATGAGGTGACTATTTCATCTAGATCCTCTTACAAAAGCAAGTGAGGAGGAGCAAATATTGTCCCAATACCCAGAATCATGAGAGAGCTCGTTCGAAGTAACGCCAAAACCCCTTCATCTGAGCCACTAGCCCTCAGGTCATTCCAAATCCTCCATGCATCCATAAATGAATTTATAATAGAAATAGCTGGGTGGGGAGGAACGACCTAAGAGGGTCGGGCTGCGACAGGGTCTGGTGGAGCCGCCAATAGCCATGGTTGTTTTCTATATCTCCTTGTCTCACTAGAACTCTCGAGAGCTACTTGTGGGTGGGACCTCATGGGCAGGGTGTGGATTCCCTTGCCTCAGCCGCAGCAGGGGAATCGGTGGAATCATCATCCTATAAAGAGCAATCGCTCTCTTCCTCCTCCTCATCAGTCTCCAATCACAGCAGGGCCTGGACCCGATGAGTTAACATCGTATAACCCTGGTGTGCATTAATGTAGGCCTCGAGGTCCTAGAGATACCTATTGACTCTCTCTGGGTCCACATCGTAAAGGATATTAGAAAGAGAAGATATGTAGCCCAGCCCCTCGAACACCATTTCCAATTCCTGGAGATGCTACCACCAAGAATGGGGGTACTGGATGCGAAAGGATGAATGGCCTTGGAATTCATCCCATTATCCCCAGGCTATTGGGAAGGCAGCATCAGTAGGAATGGCCAACTCTCTCCGGGCAGCTTCGAGGGAATGTGAGGAGACACCTCTGTCCGTTATAACCTTCCTCGGAAGCATGAGACTAGTAGGGTTACGAAGAACCATTCCCATCCTGTTTGGAGAACTATCCCCCTTCTGCTTCCTCTTTCTGTTCGATGTCTTAGGACTCGAGATAGTGGGAACCCATATCCCTAACTGGCCATTTGGGTATGATTTCACCTAGGAGTCGACATATCTTTTGAATAAGAAAGGCATAGAGTCTGTAAGCGTGGGGGTTATAACCTCGAAGTCAGTATCCTCTCGGGTGAACATTAACCACAATTGTCTAGCCACCATTAGATGACGGTTCCCATAGGCACTATTGAGTGTAGGAGGACACAACGCCTGGATGCATCCAAATTGATGTCTGAATCGGCAAGGCGCATACCCCTCGCAGATCAGTTCCCTGCCGATACAAGCCACCAGAATACCCTCTCGGAAAGAATAGAGGTATACCCACTTGCTAAATTCCTCTGATATGGTGTTCTTGATTGCACCGGTCAGGGAGGGATATGGTCGGAAATTGAAATGATCATAGCTCGAGATCTAGCTTGACAGCAGACACATATTCTGAACTGTTTGTTTTCCATTCTTCTCTTGGACCACCCACTCCTCAGGCATAACCCCACTGGTCAATTGCAAATATGGACAGACTACGGTCCCCAGAATCTGAAAAGGATTGACGAAAGTATATAAATTATTAATATATGCTCCAAACCATCCCTAGAGGTTTTGAAAGGGGTCGGCTACCCAGTTTGGCCGACTCCCCTCGGTAATATTTCCAAGAAAATGATAAATCCTAGACAGTACTAGGACAACCAAGTTGATGACATTACTGGTGGATAGTTGTTCTGCCATAAAAAAAGTACAGACCTGCACACCGCTAGTCTCGTGTATGGGAAACAGCCATCCACTAAAGAAGATAGCCAGAATCGCCGCCAGACAGAGCAGCCGATCAACAACCGGAACAAGTTCCCAGCCCTAGTTGTTGAACTGGCCTTCCTCCAGTATCAGCTAACAGCTGCCCCTCTACCTTCGGGGCTCCATCGTAGGATAGTTCATGGGCCTTTTCGGAAGATCCATGGACTTTCTCTCTCTGGGAAAATCCTTGATCCATTCACGATATGGGACAAGATTTTTCAGAGATATATCCTTCGAATTCTCCTGGGCATGATCAATAAGATACTTCACCAAGGGAGGAGTCCTCTCTTCGTTGTCCCACACAGAAGGGGGAGGCAGGAATTCATCATACATGCCTCCAAAAATGGGGACCCCTGAAATCTATAAGACATCCCAAAGACTGATACCCACCTCCCCATGGACCAGATGGAATGTGTTGGTATCTGGACTCGAACGGATCATAAGCTACTTGGGAAGGGCGTGGGGCCTATGGGTATAGGTTTGGGACACCCAGGCAGCTTCATATAAACCTACAACTCACAATTACACTTCAAAATCTGCACATCTCTGGCGAACCTAGAAGGGCCACCCCCAATCCAATGACTTAAACGCCCCTCCGGGCCATAGGTCCTGGTTCGCTGACTATCCATGTTGGTTGCTTACCATAGCATTGCGGGAAATGCTCTAATAATAGTGAATTGCACCATCCTGTTGACATTTTTATTCTATCAGGGACACTGGAAGGTGATTCAGCATAGACCCAGCAACTGTATCCCTTGGGTCAGGCCACCCTCTGGAAGTTATCACAACTCGAGGGATTGTACTAGTAAATATCCATGTTGTGGGATTTTTGACGCGAGATGGTACCAGAATCTGTGTATCAGATAGTAAACTGAACCCATAAGCAGGAAGACTATTGGAAAAGGGGTACTCCCACCATGACTCGGAGAGCTAGTTTGCAAAGAAGGGGTACAGTAGAGAGTGGTAGATTCCATCCTAAATAGAGCTGGCCAAATACTTTAAGCATTGATCACCAATTGGAAGAGGCTCAGCAACATGCCTTGGTGTAGGTCGAGGAGAAACCATATTTTCTCCCTGCATTATAAAAACCAGGAAAATGGTTAGTCCAAAATAATAAAATCTGGGAAAAAATACCAAGTATATCAAAAATGACTCCGTCAAGAAGCCTTCATGATGATGTCCACGAGCAGGCCTCAAAAGGTGGTTCGCGACGGCTGCATCCCATGAACCAAGCCTACACGGAAGAAGTCCGTGGTACTCTGGCCCACGAAGCGTTGGCCAAAAAACTACGAACCAGGCTACTCCGCAGAATCTCAATCTCGGATTTAAATGTTTAATTTCGGAAGACTTAAGAAATTTTCAAAATCTGGAAGATTTTTGGTCCGTGGACCATCAAAACTGCATAGCGAGTTCCTACGCGGCCCGTTGTAACATACATTTTAATTGATTAAAAGTGTTAGTTCATGGCTGGGAGATTGGTCTGCGGGTGAAGGCATGCGTGAATGAGGAATGGTTCATAGAAATGGAAGCTGGTTCATGGATGAGGAGTTTCGTGAAGGAGCAAGCACACTGAGGCGAAAAGAAAGATCTCTATGTTCGCGACAAATCCGGTAAAAGACAAAGGGTATGTGCCTCATTATATATAGGTGTGGTCCACTACCGAGTCCACTCCCCTACCACAAACTATCCAAGTTTCAGGACCACTCTACGTTGAAATAGTCTCCTCTTTGTTTCGATCGGACCCCATTCCGATGGGGGAATTTGTAGGGTCCTAAAAAATCCACAAAGGAGAATAAAAATCCCCATAATTCAAGAGTGGATTCTACCCAATTTCCCTCTAGGAATTTGAAAATATGTGGAGAATACTCAAAGGTTGGAAAGAGACGAACTGGTCCACATACCGTTCAAATATTTCCGGTACACGGCTGGTTCAGCAAGCTACCCCCTCTGTAGACCACTGTCGTTCATGGAATAGAGGCGGGGAACCTCCGTGGGAACAAAGTAGGATGGTCACCAGGCTGGTCCGCCATCATGAACTGCCCCAGCCGCAAGACGCGGCAACCATCCCGGACCGCGTACTCCATCGTTCGTGGAATAGAGGCAGACCCCTACACGGCCGAGAAGCACCACCCCCCCCCCCAATCCAATTTGGTTCACAAGTGTGATGCATTCAATGCCCTGCGAGTTTTGAATTGACCAAGTCACCCGTAAACCGGGTTTTCAGTAATGGGCCTCCGCAAAAGGTGTTTCACATCCACAGATCCATCTCTTCTCCCCTTCTATAAAAGTACATCAGGGGGAAGAATAGGGGAAGAGGAGATCAGACTTAGGTGGAAGGGTTTTGGAGGAAGGAGCATAAGATTTTTCAAACAAAAAAGTTCCAATTCGCGGTAGGTATGAAACTGGAAACAAATTAATAAGGAACTAAAAAAACATAACAACTTGGAGAACTGTGATCTTAAAATAAAAAAATAATAATACCGCGAGCTGGGGCCCCTCCATGGATGTACTCCCCACAGACTAGAGAGTCTATGCCACTTTTTCGATCCTACAAACCGCATAACACCCTCCTACGCGAGAGAATCCCAGACCGACGAACCCTCGACCGACATTGCCCCTGGTCGCCGCTGCTCGCATGGACTCCCCCACATACCAACCGGGTACGCGAGCCAAACCCGAAGCCACATACCACCCTGGTACGCGGGATGCCCAATAGTCCGAGTACCACCCTGGTACGCAGACGGCCTCTCCAGCCACGTTGGACCCCCTACGTGAAGGGCACCACTCCTCATACACCCATGTGGCCCGCCAACTCCTTCGGTGTTCCCATTCCCCAAGTTAGATAAAATCCTTCTAATCCGGCCTGATCCTTCGTAATTCCCTCATTGGCCTATCCTTCATCCTTGAGTCGAGGCCTTTATTGAAGCCACTAGATCCATATGATGTAACCTTCATGAATATCAACGTGCTGCTTTGAGTTCACATAAAAACGGTTGGTGAGGGAAAAGGGGTTGCTCCATCCCTTGATCAGGTTCTCGAAACATTCCTGGGTTCACATACCCACGATCGTATAGGGTCCGAGCCCAGGAGTCCCCTTTTTCTTCTCTACTCAGTAGGATTGGGGGACCCCGCTTTGGTTTCCTTTCAGCACCAGCGGTGAGCACTTCTCCCATCATCTGGGAGTGACCGGGCCTACATCCTGGAGTAAGTCCCAATATCTTAGGGAAACCATCCCAGTGTAAGACCCTAGTTCTTATTGCATGAGGTGGTGCCTACACCCCTCCTTTCATCGGTCCCAAATCCCTCTTCCATTGGGGTTTGTCACCAATTCAGGCCTCCATCATGGAGTATGTCCCAATCTCCACTTCCCAGGGATGCTATCCCTGTGTAAGCCCCATTTCGGCTCCCATGGACGCACCCTTTATGACGTGATCATCAGGTCCCTCCTGCCGCTTGTTTCTCACACCGAACATGACTCACGTGGGCTTAGAGTCAGCATCGACCATGACAACACCCCCATCCTGCATGATGTTAAACTGTATTCATCCATCCCGAACTATGTGGACTTTGATACGTGTTAAGGCATGGTACGTAGGAATCCTCCATGAGGTTCAAGCCCCACCACCTTGGGCCATCTCGGAGCATATTCCCCATCCAACCCAAACAACATGGACTTTGATCCTTGTCTCCTAGGCGGGGTACGTAGGAATCCAACCTAAGGTTCAAGCCCACCAACCAGTCGTTCCGACCTCCTTCATGTCGGTTCACCAACACCTTGGTCTACCTCAGAGTGTAATCCCCATACCACCTTGGGCTACCTTAGGGTATAAGCCCCAACTCAAACCGGAATACGTGGATTCTGATTCCTCTCACGAGGATACGTAGGAAGCATGTATCACAGGTTTGATCCAAATGCTCAAGTTGTTATCTATCCCCCCAGGATGAAAATAAACTCTAGAGCGCCCAGTTATGGGGATTCAAACTAGTGCCTTCTCAATGAGTCCAAACTCTTCGGAGTCATTAATTCAATGAGGGATGGTAAACCTCCGGCCTAAATGATTCTGAATCCCTGTGTTCAGCTAACCATTTCCAACAAGGAGTAATCCATGGATACTATTCTTAGGTATAAACCAAAGATTCAAAAACATATAAATACGTCTTAAATCTATACGAGTTCCGGAATAGGTGATAATTACCCCCAAAGGGTGTGATGATCCTGACTTCCCATCCTCTTGACCAATGTGAGTTCTTAAACGTCACTGGCCAAATCACCAAGTGAATGCCTGCCTTTGGAAAGCAGGTCCACATGTCACTGGATATGGAACTGTTGGGAGTTTTAAGACGAAAACGGTGCACCAGATATGCATGATTAATCAGAATCCAACCATCTCTAATCAATCATCGGGTAGCACACGTTTTCCACTCATCGTCGCGAAACAACAGCAAGCCAATATGGAAAGGTAGTTTCTGAATTAGAAGAAAAAGGAAGATGGGAAAGTTGAAAAGTACACATCTAACATCACAAGGTTAGAAATACATGATGTAGACTACATAAAAAATCCAAGGAGAACAATAGATTGATTCTATGATGGCCTAAATCAATTCCTCCAGCGGGCATTACTCTCCCAATGTTTTTCATCATATGAGGATATAGTTTCATGTGCTATCAAGAAAGAAAAGGAGTTCTCTATGTCTTATGACTTTATGGGAAATCTAGATAAGAATAGGGCTACTAAAAACTATGGGAAATGAAATAAGGAAATAGGGAAGAAGGGAAGAGTTGAATTTCCACCTTGTGATAATTGTGGAAGCAAACACTCTAGTGCATTCTAAAAGGGAAAAGGTGTATGATACAAATGTGGAAAGAAAGGAAATTTTTTTGGTGATTATATGGGGATGAAAGAAGATATTAATGTTCAATGATATAATTGTAGAGAGATGGGTTTGTGATATTTAGTGATACATCAATGAAAGTAATTAGTTTTGTCCTTATAAAGAATGATAGATTTATTGCCTACACATCAAGGAAGTTAAAAAATCATGAACAAAACTATCCCACACATGATCTTGAGTTTGTAGTACTTATCGTTTCTCTAAAGATATGGATACATTATCTCTATGGAAAAAAATGGGAGATATATACGGATCATAATAGTCTTAAGTATATATTTTCACATAATGAAATCCACATGAGGAAACAGTGATGGCTCAAACTACTCAAGGATTATGATTGTACTATACACTACCCCCCCCCCCAGGAAAGGTAAACAAGGCAAATGATACATTGAGCAGGAAGGATCATGGAGTTCTAAACAAAATGAGGATTGAAAAGGTTCCTTTGTACATTTATCTAGTGAGGATGGATATAAGAATTATTAAAGAAGGTGAAACATCACTACTTTTTCATTTGGTCTCCCAACCTTTTTATAAGAAAGTATTAAATGTTCTCAGCCTAATGAAGATAACCTACAAAAGAAAATTATTGCTGTGAAAGAGGGGATGTTGGCTAAATTTGTGTGTGAACTTGGTGTTATAAAATTATGGAATAGTATTTGTGTTGCGGATATACCCGATCTAAAAAGGGAGTTATTGGATGATGCCTATAGTTCTAATTTCTCTATACATCCTAGAAGTACTAAAATGAATAGATATTTGAAGAGATATTTCTGGTGGGATAACATGTAGAGGGAAATTGCGGATTATGTATCATGATGTTTAGTTTTTCAACAAGTGAATGTCAAAAGGAAACATCCAAAAGGAGTCATGCAACGTCAATCTATTTATACATGGAAATGGGATGAAATCACCATGTATTTTTTCAATAGATTACCCAAAACTCCAAGAAATAGTTATGTGATATGGGTAATTGTGGGACGACTTACGAAATTTTCACATTTCCTCACTATAAGGGAGGATTTGACACTAGAGCGCTTAGAAAGACTCCATATCAATGAAGTTGTGATACTTCATGGGGAATCTCTCTCAATTGTGTCTGATCGTGACCAACAGTGTATATCGAAATTCTAGATAAGTCCTAAGAAAGTGTTGGATACTGAAATTCTATTGAGTACTACTCACAATCCACAAAATTGATAGGCAATTAGAGAGAATGATCCAAGCCTTAGAAGACATGTTGAGATCATGTTCATTTGACTTCTAAGGTATGTGGGATCAATACTTACCTTTAGTGGATTCTTCCTACAATAATAGTTTCCATTCAAGTATTCAAATGATTTCATACAAAGCATTGTACAGAAAGAGATGTCATACACCAACTTGTTGGGATGAATTTGGAGAAAGGAGGCTTGTGGGTCTAGATCTTATAGAGAAAACAACAACGAATGTAAAGACTATTCATGTTTATATCAAAGAATCTCAGAGAAGACAAAATATATATTCCAATAATCAAAGCAAGGATTAGGAATTTCAAGTGAGAGATCACGTTTTCATGAAAGTATCTCTGTGGAAGTTCATTATAATATTTGGGTGAAAGGGAAACTAAGCCCTTGGGACATTGGGACTTTTGAAATTATAGAGACAATGGGTGCCATTATATATCTTTTGGATATGAATCCTAGATTTTCAAAAGTGCCCAATGTGTTCCATGTCTCATTGCTGAGAAAGTATATGCCAGACCCAACCCATATCCTCACTTCTGAAGGTATGGAGTTGGAACCTAACTTATCTTAATGTGAAGAGCCTATCTGGATTATAGACACTAAAGAACAAGTGTTGAGAAATTGGACAACATTTCTTGTAAATATACATTGTAGTAATCATAAATCCAATGAGTAAACATAGGAACTTGAGTAGCTTATGATGAATACCTACTCAAATCTTTTCTTGAGGTAACGTACTCTAAATTTATAGGATACAATTTATGTATGGAGGGGAGGATGTAACACCCCAAGGTTTTGAAAATAAATATTGAATGCATGAAACACTGAGTCCCTACAAAACAACACATTGTATAATCTAGTTACTAACGACAACATTTCCTCTACTATGTTTTGAATTTTGAAAAACGGTCATCTAGAGTTGTGATCAGTAAGTCATTTGGAGTTTGATAGAACCAAAATGATTTTTTATGAATAGTAACAGACCCTAATGAATAGTAATATGAATATTAATATGACCCTTATGAAGAGTAAATAATATTATTATTTTATAATGAGATCTTAATTAATTTTTCAATGTGATATAAAACTAATTATACCTTTAAAATTGTTAATTTTTTAATTAAATATGATTTTATTTAAAAAATAAATTGATAATATTTAGAAAATTACTTTTGAAAAATGGAGTTCTTTTTTTAATTCTATATTTAAAAAAAATTAAGGGATAAGTTTTGGGATTTTTCTGAAATTCCTGAATTTTTTATGAATAGTGAAATACTAAAAAAATATTGTATATACAAATGACCTGTTAAATACATTATTTATGACATCATGAGGGATTTAAGTCCCCTTGGTTAGAACTCACATGCACTTATCACTATTATGGTTCAGATAAAACAACACTATTGGTTGTTTTGAGATAATTAATTAAATAATGAATAAAATATTCAAAATTCACTCCTCTCCTCCACTATAACAACCCCACTTACTTTCTCTTCTCTTCACTCCTATAAGCCTTGAAGATCCTCAATTTTTTGCCAAAATACCCTTCCCTAGTCACTACCCATGTCCAATATGATCTTGGTATTTCAAAAATACCAAAACCCATTCCTTTAAAGAGATTCTCAAGGAGGTTGATTAAAGAGGTAAATCCACATTCTATTTCTTTCCATTTAATTTAACGTTCCTTAATATTGTTATCTTCTCATAATATCCTCTATAAAAATGTCCATGATAACTACATTATCATCTATATACTTTAATTATATCATGTTAATGGAATAACCATCATCAATATTCCAACTATCTCCCTTTTATTTTATAAATGAAATTATCATCTGTGCGACTCCAATTTACAAACTTTGTTGACGATGAAGTTTGGTTCATCAATTTCTCCTTCATTAATGGTCATGAAAAAAATATGGTATAAAGAGACTATAATATATTTATTATAAATTATTTAAGAACAATTATATATACATATTATTATATCATATGACCAAACTAGTTCTTAATAATCAAAATACTGCTAAAATAATCTAAGTGATTGTCATTAATATTTCATCTAATGATTCATCATAATTCCATGTATCTAAATGATATAAATGACCATTAAAACCTATTAATGTTCATAAATAATATATAAATTCAATTATATATATTTACATCCATTCCACATGAACTCCATTATATAAAAACAAGTGAACCGATTATGAAAATCAAGAAAACTAACACTCTAGAACAACGAAATTCAATCTTATGACGAATCAATAAGGACATAATGAACTTAATAAAATAATGATAAACTTAATAAATGTATAATATGTTTTTAATTATGTTATTAATAGGTATAATTTTATATTTCAGGACCTTATGTTCAAGAGAAGAACACATTTTGACTTAAGGTAAGTGTTTTTTTACCCAAACCTCCATTTTCATTCGGGTTACATTTATTGTATAATTATCCAATGAAATTATTATATATTATTATTTACTTATCATAAATTAGTTGTGAGTGTTATATATATGTTTACCAACAATAATACTTCCTTATTTTATGGGTAGTAACACGTTTTAATAGGAACTTTCAAAATTATTTCTGAAATACAACCTCGAGTCAAGGAAATTTCTCAAATTCTTACCTATTTTATAGGGAACTTGAAACTCTATTTTTTTCTAAAACAATATATTTATAAAATAACTCATTTTATTATAAAAATAATATCATACTTAACTTATGGTTTTATACAAATATTTTTCCAAAATAACTATTCTTTTCAAAGTAAAAGAGCATTTATCTCAAAAATAACTCAAAGATTTTATAAGAGTATCTTCATCTATTTCAACACTCTTGTTGATTATTATGTATTATTGAAATTAATATTTTATGATATAATCTAACATATATTTTTTAATGGTTTATTTTTAGTTTTACTATGGATGTTATGTCTTCAATCCATTCACTATATTACACCGAATGGTTAGCGTTTAGGTTTAATGACTGCTGAAAGTTAGTTACATTTCATATGTTAGTTTCAATATGAATGTATATATTGTTTATGTTTATCCACATTCATATAAAGAATTAATTGGACTTATTATGTAATTTTTTGGTCCTGGTATATTCCATCGATGTATCAGTAGGTCTCATGAGACAAATAGACATGGACATGGCCGAGGGCTTTCCCATTTAGAGATATGGTTTTTCCTAAGGCCTTAATCATTTTAGACATCATAGGTGAGGACTTTATGGAATGTTTCATAATGTCTGGTATATGTCTTTCTCTCATTATGAATCTATTAATTCAAAGTTCATGTGGTTATTCGACTAGTAGAATACCCATGACTATGTTTTATTATGGCATTATTTACTCAGTGCATATTCTTACCATAATATGTTCGTGTTTATTATTTGAAAAGGCATGTGTTTTAGATTATTCACCATGCATAATGTTTATTTTTATGTTATCTTACACTATATTTCTTACTCTTACTGAGCATTTGATCACACCCCTTTCTTAGGTTTCATTTTCCCAAGATATGAATAATATGTTACGAGTGATTTGTAGGCATAATCTAGGAGGCTCATATGTTTCAAATGGAATAATTTAGTTATGTTTTTCATTTCATTATGTAATTATGAACTTATATATGTATATTTTTTCCAAATATACTAAACTATTCATTCCTTCTGGATTATACTTTCTTTTAATCATTCCAATGTAATGTAATAAGGCATCGGCTCGGGGAAAATGGGGTCGGGACTTTACAAGAACCATCACCTAAAATTTCATGGTCATATTATAATGACGTGTTTATTTCAAATAATCAAAGAAATATTTATAGAGAAAAAATCTTGGTGACATAGATGTATAAAATTCTTGATGACACACTATAAAATGAATATTATTTCACACAGTGAGAATTTGTATAAGGTTTCCATCATTGCTACAGTAATTTATTTCATTTGGGGGACTGACATATTTTTAGACACTAATGTTGGACTTTAAGAAAGTCTTTCTGATGTCAATGAAAAATAATATTTTAGGGTCACACACTAAGTTTTTACATTGATCATGAATAAATTATATTTTGAATTTAATAGAATAAATTTTATTATCAATATCTAGGAATATTTTATCCATGATTAATGGATTGAAAATATTTAATGATGAATGAAATAATTAAATTAAATATTTATTCAGGTATTCAATGAATTATTAGGCAGATGAACTTACCAAGACCCCGTTCATTGGTAAATACTAATTTACAAGATGGAAAATATTATTTCTCTGTTTTCATGATGGTGTGAATAACAAAATAATAATAGTATTAATAATACAAGTTATGTTGTTTGTTAATAATAAAATATTATTTTAAGGTATGGCATGCAATTAAATAATATTTCTTAACTTAAATCCTTTATCTATAAATAGATGTTTATTTATATTGTTTGGTGTAATACGAGAATAAAGAAATGTTTCACATTAAAAAATTATCTCTCAACTCCTCCTTCTCTCTCTTGCTTAATAATGAGAAACACAAGATAGATTCCATCAAGATAGTGTGATGAGCGATCATCACAAACAATTAAAGACAATCAAATAACCATTCCAACACCAAGAAATTTATTGTTAATTTTTGGAGATCGAAGGAGCACATGTGGATCACCATTAGAGGGATTTTTTACTTGTATCCCCACAGTATAATGAAACCAATATGAAAAGGGTATTTCGGTAGATCAACATCATCAATGAAGAAATTATACTAAGTTGATGAATTTATTTTCTTCATATATAAATAAATTAATTATAAAATGAACATGGAAAATCCTCATATGGGGTTTTATAAAACTTAATATTAAAATAAATTTTAATATATCTGACACCATCGCACACTTCCACTGCACCTAGAACCTTCATAAACATCATTAATATTTTTATCACATGTAACATAATAAATATATTAAATGATAAAATTCAATTCATTGACAAGACCCGTAATCCCCACAAATGTTAAATGATCCTTGAATATTAAAATAATATTCATTAATAGTATATTTTCCATGTATTCAATGAATAACTTGTGAATTTTATAAATAAATAAATTCAATTCCAGTTATTCTGCACTTGACTTATATGAATATATTTATTTAATGGTGCTTGTTTAAACTCATACATTACTCAAACCACTTGGTGGGGCCCAATATTTCTTAAACTCCTATTCATAAGAATATGTTGGAATTTTTAATATTCTAAGTATGTGACCCTCTAATCCCTTATCTCGATAGTAGTGAGTACTGCTCATAGATCAAGAGAAAGGTCTATCAACCCATCAAAACCACTATGAAGATAAGGTATAGTCATAGTAATGAAACCCCCTCAAATGAACTCAACATGCAATATAATATATTTTTATATTATATCTCATAATATAGGATGCATTACATGTGTCACCATACTAAATGCTTTATTTATTATTTTTATGACCTTTATGGATGGACATAGATTCATTAACCATGTACATGGATTTAATCAAGGCATTATCATCCTGGTAATCCAGGGAAGAGATATCACATCCTCTACTTTCAAGTGAAAAATAATATCTTGATGATTTAGACAACTTTATACCACCAATGAAACACCCAGCACAAGATTCCTTACCACAAAATCAATTATTTGATTTTCATCTTGCAGAAACATATTTCATAAAATGGTACAAATTGATGATAATCTCATGTCAATAGACTAATACACATGATCATAGATAGAAACAACCAATAACACCTGAAACATGTGGTGTTCCTATTGGAAGGTTTGTCCTCATGATCTCATCTACTTAATGTCAACAAGTGCTAACATCATAAAAAGTCTCATTGTTTATGAGCCACCAACACCTAATAGTCAGACATCATTTGTGTCATGTCATCATGATGTGTCTAAACCATAGTACACATATTTAATATAATTTTCTTATCATCTTGATGTACTAATTATATCTTGATAACTACTATAATATTTGGATATAGAATTTTATCTAAATACATTACCATGAAAGTAGTGGATGCAGAAGAATCAATGCGATAATGGTAATAGAAATACATGTATATATAAAAACAATATACATGTAATAGTAATAAAATTACATATAAGAGTTAGGTCTAGAGAACCCACTCACAACAATATCGACATACAAAACCCATGACAAGTAATTCGTTCCCCAAATGTGAATATTAATTTATGGACTTTTCATATTCATCATGAAAAATAGGAATTTCCACTTTTTTACTAACCAATTATAATAAAGGAAGCTCATTCCAATAACATGTTGAATGTTTTTATCAAAAATAGATTGAAATTATGAGGAATTTCAAAACCGGAAATGTTTGATCAATCATTTACAAAGCTATGTGTAGAGTTGAATATTTTTAATGATTACCTAATAAGAAATCTCGTAATGTAAAATAATTTTAACAAAAACTTGAGAGAAAATACATAGACAAAAAAATTATAATTTATGTTAACAAGTTTCCATATATATAGGGTACCCAGGATTATAATCAACAGTTAAAATTAAATCCTATCTGTATGTCAAATTTTACCCAATTGGAATAATAATGATGGGAGTAAATTAATGTTTGATCATGTGAAGAGATGTGTTGATAAATGATATTTCATCGTCATCATTATCATCATCATTATTATGACATAAATACATATTATAAAATATATAAAAAAATTGGAATTTATGGTAAATAATTTCATAAAATATATCTATCAGTAAATATATATTAATTTAAAAACATTTATCTATGCTGATGGGAATTAAATTCCCCTTGAAAGATGAAATTTATGTTGTCTAAAAATGAATAAGGCCTACATTTGACTCTTTGTAACCCATTTTGTCCCATCACAATGCCAAAATGTTCATGAAGATCTCCCCATCCTCATTCATTTCTTCATTTCCTTTGGCTCTTCACTAAGAAGATATGTCTTGGTATCTACACATGTAGTTCATGTTTTAATCCATCTTAGTCAATGATTGTACAATTTTTTAGCAAAAAAATCACCAATTTTCATGTCAATATATTACATGTTTGCATTTAAATGAATTTATATGTTGAATATTGACTAATAATATCACCAATAAATATGGCCATTGTGAAATTTGGATATTCATTACTTTCCTCATATTAAAATTTACCCTTTAATTATTCATCTATTTAACTGTTTTAATACATTTAATTTCATTATAATTATTTCTCTCAATTTTATTATAATGGATTTTGGATTTTATGTTGGGATTTTGATTTTTGGTTGGGATCTATTTGAGGATTGATTGCCTTGGCCTGCTTGATTCCTCACTGGCCACCTTAGCAATCTAAATGCCTTTTTCTCTATGTTTTTTGATCATTGATCTATCTTTATGCCTTTTTAATATCTTTCATCCATTTGTTTAGGTAGTTTTTATTTTGATACTAAATGAAAAATTGGTTTGAACCTATGTAATTCTCTAATTGTCTACGTTTCTAAGACATTTTGGCATTTGATATGGGATTTCATCACCCCATTGGTTAGTTCATGCTTGTTCAACAGTTTGAGATCCAGTTGGTTTTATCTCCCATGTGGCTAGCAATTCTTCACCCTATTGATTCAAATCGTGGTTCGTCACTAATGGTGTTTTTCATCTTCAATATAGGATTTTTTTCCTTGGATTTCTAACCTCCCTACACACCACTGGTGCAAGGTTTCTAGAAGAGCCAAACGAAATCCTTCCATAGTGGAAAAGTGTAATCATCAAATTTGAACACCACTACTTCATGTCTGGTGAGGTTATCCAATGAAGAGTTCTATTAGAGTAGTTGTGTCAAGGATTCATATAACATTAAGAGTTTTGGATGATTGGAATTTTTTTGGCACTTTAAGTTTCCCTTTTCTTACGATTTATAAGAATTATAATTTGATTCTTAAAGATAGTTTTACTACTTATTGTTTTATCATTCATCCTATATTTTGTTTCTTCTATTCTACAAATTTCTTACTATATCTTGTAATATAGTTCAATTTTATTTGAGAGTTAAAAATAAAAGTGTGTGGGGTGATTTTATTTCTATTCACATAGGTCCCAAAGGGCTAATGGATTTAAATCATCGTGTTCCTTATTGTTTATTTCAGCTTCTATCAATTACTCACACTATGGTTGTTCTACTTTTATCCACTGCATTTATCTAGAAATAAATCAATAGATCCTGGTTTGGTATTGTTGTTATGAAAATGTCTAGTACACATAGCCTCATTTAAATGTGGAATCAGAGGAGTTTTTTATTTACTTTTTCCTTAAATTTTTATTCACTACACCTGTTTTTTAATTATGTTGCTACTATTTCTCAATTATACTACTACTATTTTGAAATTATCCTACTATTTTTTTCAATTATTCTACTTTTTTTTACATATTAGTATAATTTGTTTATTTAAGAATTATAAAATCACTATTAAATCTATGTTGTTTTATTATTTACAAGGATTTAAATCCATTGTCCCATTATTTTTCATATGAATTTCATATCCCTTTAACAAATAATTTTTTACCCAAGGGATAGGTCAACTTTCAAGGAAGTATGATTATAGTGTCCACAAGAACATGGAATCTAACTTATGGGTAAATATGTCCATGGTGATTTGTGAAATTGATAAATTTTATGATGATAATGAATTTAATCTTTAGAGGATTAAGATGAGAGATTTCTTGTATATAAAGTCATAACAGATGAAATTTTTGGCCTAAGAAACCAATTATTACTATAAATGAGAACATGCAGACCAGTACTGAATTGGTATATGTCCCCCCCTTGATGTGTTATCTCCCTATTACTATATATAGGAGATGAGTTTCTAAGAGAGGATTCCTTTTATCCACTGCTACCGTCATTTGGATAAAGTTAGAGAAATTGTATATGACTACCTCATTATATGGAAGACTCCATAAAAAAAATGTCTTGTTCACTTTTAAAATGAAACATATTAGTTCTATCAAATATAATCTCCATGAATTTAATAAATTGTCATGTATTTATAATATTAATGTAAAACTTAATAATGAGGATCAAGAAATGATCCTTTTAATTTCCCTTGACAACAATTTCATTTCTTTACTTTAAACTATGATGTATGGAAGAGACTCAACAACCGTCATAGATGTTTATTCATCCCTCCAATCTAAAGAACTACACTCCAAATCGGGAGTTAAAGGTGATGTAGATATCTTATTCACTGGGTTTAAACCTCAAAGAAATAGTCAAAAAGAAACAGTTTCATACGGATAAAGAAAAGAATAATAAACACTCTAAACTTAAAAATGACTCAAGAGAAAGAAAATTAACTTTATTCCATTTTTTAAAATTAGGGCATACTAAGACTAAGTGTAAGAAACTAAAATATGAGTTGGAATATAACCAACCCACTAACCAGTCTCTTTTGGTTGACTTAGGATATGACATTATTTAATTCTTAAATGTGTCCATCTATACACTCAATCAAGAGTGAATCCTTGACTCTGTTTATTCTGTTCACATGTGTCCATATAGAGTTTCGTTTATAGAACTATTTGAAAAGGTAAAAGGATATTTCGTCTTAATAAATGATAAAAAGTTAAGGATTAAGGGTAGAGGATCTATTATTATAGGGGTATATGATCATACTATCATCACCTTACTTGATCTAAGGTGGTTCCACAACCTTCAAAGAAATTTAATCTCCTAACGGGCTCTTGATCAAAATGGATTTACCTATATATCCAAAAAAACGTTTCCTCAATATCACTAGATGATGAAGAACCATTATTGAGGAATATATTACCAATGTGATATAAGTATTGAATGAAATGACCCATTAATGGTAATTGGATAGTTTCTACAACACAAACACTTCCAATACTATGCTATGGCATAAGAAGGTGGGGAATGTTATCTCTAAGATCGTAGAAGAACTCCAAATGTAAGGTCTATTGAGTGACAACAAACCAAATAATCTTATATTATGTGAAGATTGTGTGATGGGTAAATCTAATAGGGTAAACATTAATAGGACTTCCGTTAATGTTACAATCCCCCTTTAATACATCCATTTAGATTTGTGGGTGAAATCTAGAACCATCTATCATTTTGTATGATCCTATTTTGTCAACTTTAGAGATTACTTCTCTTGTAAAGTTTGGATTTACAACTTAAAAAATAAATATGATGTTTACCAAACCTTTTAAACATGGAAATCATCAGTTGAAAATTAAAAGTAGAAAGAAAATCAAAACCATGAAAAATAACAATGGGTTGGAGTAACTCTCCAAATATTTCATTTATGTTTTTGATTCTCAAAGAATTAAGATCCATAGGGATGTTAGGGAGACCTCCAAATAGAATGTCCTTACATAGAGGATGAACATAACTATATTAGTGAGATTTTGAAGAATGCTTACTTGCATGGGTCTAGATAAATCCTTCTGGGAATAGGCTATTAGAACTGTATTCTACCTTATCAATAAGTGTAACTTTACTAAAAATCAATTCAAAACACCTTAAGGTATTATTAAACTGTAATCCACCATTATACAAATTCTTGAGGGTCTCTAGTTTTAAAAAATTATACTCACATAGAAAATGATAAGATATAACTAGGACCACTCAAATACATATTTTTTAGTTATCATTAGGGGTTATGGGATATAATCATTTGTTTGAAAATCTGGGTTACTAGAAGTACATCATAAGTAGAGATGTAGTCTTCCAAAAATTGTATTCTCCTAAAACTAAGGCTGCCACATTTGGCAATAATGATCCACACCATGACAAGGACGGTTAAGATGGTCCCCTAGATAACTGTGAGGTTGATGTTAATCCCACTCTAGATACATCTCATCCCAATTATGTGGCTGATCATGAGTCTACATCTAGTTCAGATTATGAGTCTAAACATTCTCCCAGTAATAGGGATTATCAATAAACCGAAGACAGATAAAGGATAGTCCCAAGACCTCCCACTTAGTTTATCCATTATGATATGGCTTTGTATGCCTTTCATGTCCCCTAGGATATCAATGATGATAATCCTCAATCATATAGTCCATCCTTAAATGATAAAGACCCAAAACACTTGATATTTTCCATGAATTAAGAGATGAAATATCTAAGAAAAACCACACATTGACCATTATCAACAAACCACCTATGCTATGGTGATTGTGTCTAAGTGTATTTACAAGTTAAAGTAATGAAACATCAAGGTAAAGAAATTTAAATATAAATAAATCCCAGTTGATAATGGTTTTCGTAAAATAGAGGAAATTAACTACGTTAAAATCCCCGCCCCCATTTAAGCACTCTTATATTAGTCTCTTACTAACCTTTTCTTCATATATCAATCTAAAAATCGAACAATTATATGTCAAAATTTATTTATTGAATGAATATTTGAATGAAAAAATATATATGGAACCTAATAATATTTATTCTAAAGAATTTATATAAAACCAAGTATGCCTATTAAATAAATCATTATTTGGTTTAAATCGATATTCTGGGAAATGGTATAAATATTTGATTCCTTCATGATAGATAGCCAATTTTTTAGGATAGAATATGATGCATGTGAAAAATTTAAATCAACTCACAATTTCTTGATTTACCTGCTACTTTATGTTGATGACATGCTAATCATATATAAAAAATATAAGTTTAATCATTGTTTTTAAATATAAATTAAAAATAGAATTTGAAATTAAATAATTAGGTGCATATAAGTTGATATTATGTGTTGAATTCATTAGAGATAGACCAAAAAATTAATTTATTTATCTTATATTTCTTAAATTTTAATTATCTTGAAGAGGAACATGTTTGAATATATCAAACCTGTCAATATAACTCTTGGAAAACACTTTAAATTGTCTTTGACACAATCATCCACTATTGAAGATAATATTCAATTTATGTCAAAAATATATTATGAAAATATTTATGTTATCAAAATGTACTCGATGATTTATACCAGAACTGAAATTTATGTTTCAATGTGAAACTTAAATAGATTTATGGACACACCAGTGGAGACACATTAGAATTACCTTAAGTGGATCCTTTTATATGTCTCTTGTAGTTCAAATTTATCCTTTTTCTATAATAAGAATATCGATGCTTCTTAAATTATGTTAGGCTATGTTGATGCAGACTATGTAGGTGATTTTGAAACCAGAATTTGTTTTTGACCATATGTGTGTTCACTAACTTTGGTGGCCCTATATCTTGGAAGTAAAACATGCAGTCTGTGGTTTCCCTTTCAAACACATAGTCTGAGTATATTTCCCTCACTAAGGTAGTAGAGGATTCCTTATTGATTAAGAGATTTTATTCTGAAATCAAACTACTGAATTCAGTTATTAATTTATCTTATGATAATCAATTAAAAATCAAAGCACATATATATTAGTCCACACTTCATTAGAGATATTATAGATTCAGGAATTGTTTGTGTCAATAATATACAAACTAATAAAAACTCATCTGATCATTTGAATAAATTTGTGGTACTATCTAAGTAAAATAGATTGTTTAGAAAGGATGAACTTAGTTCATATTCTATATCTATAAATGCAAGAACATCACCAATTTAAATTTCAAAAAGTGGAGAATTGTGAAATTTGGGTATTCATTATTTTGTTTTCACATTGAAATTAGCCCTTTAATTGTTTTCCATTTCATTTATTAATACTCTAAATTTCATTATCTTTAATGTTTTTCAATTTTATTATACGGGATTTGGGATTTTATGTTAGGATTTTGATTTTCAGTTGGGTTCTATTTTTTGGATGGATTTTTTTGGCCTACTGGATTCCTCACTAGCCACCATGGTAATCCAGATGCCTTTTGATCTCTTTGTTTTCTGGCCATTGATTCGCCTAGCCACCTTTTAAATTTTTATCTTCCATTTTTTTAGGATTTTTTGTTTTTTCTACTATATGAATATTTTTCATGGACCAATGTAATACTCTCTTTCGCTGTGTTGGTAGGTCATTCTAGCATTTGACATGGGGTTTCATCACCCCACTAGCCAGTTTGTTCTCATCTGATAGTTTCAGACCCATTATGTTTTCCCTCCCCTCTCACCGGTTGTTCTTCACTCACTTGATTCAAATAATAGTTCCTTAATATGGTTGGATTTCATCATCAGCATAGGATTTGGTACTTGGCCTACTAACCTCCCTGCACACCAATAGTGTGTGGTTCCTGGTTGAGCTCATCGACATTCTTCCACGATAACGAAGTGAAATCATCGAATCTGAACACCACAACTCCTGATTTGGTGAGATCCTCCTATGGATAGTTCAATTAGATTATTTGCATCAACGATTCATAGAATTTAATGATATCCAGATGGGTTAACTTTGTCTCATGCTATAATTTTTCCTTTTCTTCTGGATTCATATAATTATAGTTTAGTTCTTGAAGTATGTTTTACTACTTCATGCTTGAATATTCATCCTATATTTTTATTCTTATATATTTTTGATTTCTTACTTTATCTTGTAATATGATTCCTTTTTATTTCAAAATTTATTTTAAAAGTGTGTGTGGGTGGTTTTCTTTCAATTCATGTAGGTACCAAAGGGTCTAAAGAATGTAAATCATTATGTTCCTTCTTGTTTATTTCAGTTTCTTTTAATTTCTCACATTGTGAATGTTTTTTGTATCTGTTGTATTTATCTAGAAATAAATCAGTAAATACTATTTTATAATTTTTTCTAGTAACTTTCAATAATCATATCCTCCTTCAAAACCACCACATGTGGTAGGTGAGTTCCCAAGGAGAACTGTTGTAGTGTTTTGTGTCACCTAATAAAAATTGGCATGAAATGGTGTGCACCCCCATTGAAACTTCCATCAACTTTTTTTGTTCAATATATTGCCTTTTTTCCTATAAAATGGGATTGGATGTATCAAAAATAAATATGTGGCTGTTCATGAGAGAGTGAGACTTCCCAACAAAAAACTACTATAAAATGGGTTTTCGATTACCTAGGAAAACAATCATAGCCTCCATGTGTGAGAAACCTGCTATTATCTACACCTTAACAACCCATCAGAAACACTACTATTCAAGAATCTTCTTGATGTTGGTATCTAAAAACCACCCACAGAAAAGGAATTATTGATTGTAACCTGGCCTTATTGTCAGAACACTCCTCAGGGAATATCAGAACATTTTTTGGTTTCAGTCACCTTTTTTTCTCAATGAAGACTTTATTTTTTTGTCTAATTTTATTGTGTGACTAGATCCAGTTATTAAGGAGAAATAAGTAAATAAAAAAAGGATATTTACATGGTTTTGTGCAATGTCAAAAAAATTAAGGGAGAGAGGGTGATTTTGTGGTGTGTGTGAATGTCAAAATGAGGAAATTTGGATTTTTTCTCCTTTTTGAGGTGATTTGGAGAATTCCCTTAATAATAGGGAATGAATTTTTTTTAATTTTGAGAAATTTTTTCAAAATAAAAAAATGGAATAAAAATTAGCTCCCCATTGTTATTAGATTTAATTTTTCAAATAGTTGATTTTATTAATTTTGAATATTTTAGATTCATTGGAGATGTCTTTTTTGTAAACTTTGACCTTTTTTAATCAAGATTCTCAAAAGTTGATAGAAATGGAGGTGCATTTCCACATTCCACAAACTAGAAGTCAACGAGTATTCCTATTTTCATAAAAAAGGGCATTGGAATAATGGTTTCCCCAAAATCGGGAAACCCAAAACAACTATTTTCCAGAAAAATAAGGATATTAAAGAGTAAAATTTCTTCATTTCCTAGATGAAAAAAAAACGTTTATGGTTAGATTCTTAGTTTTTTGTTGTTCATTCCATATGTATAGGAATCGATATTGATTTTCAATCCTTAAGTAGTTAGATGAAGGTGTGGTGCTTATGGGTAATAACCACCCTTTCCACATGAGATATGAATAATATGGTTTAGGATTAAAGATGGTACAACTCAATGACTTACATATGTAACATATGTATCAAAATTATAAAATAACCTCATATCGCTTAGAGTCTTATAATGTCTTGGTCACCGGATAACCAATGAAGATAGTCATGAATGTTATATTTGGTGAATTTTTTGGGATGAAAGTTATATAAAAGTTAATTCTTATTTTAAGAATTATAATACATTTAGTTGTGGAGTGGTTATATCAGAATATAGTGAGCTAGACATTTTTGAATTATTGCACAAGAGACTTAGACATACCATAGAAAAATCCTTCCATATCTTAGTAATGAAAGGAATTTTGAAAGGAGATAATATGGAAAATTATACTTCTATGAGAATTTTGTAACGGGTAAAAATGATAGATTCATTTTTATCATTGTGACCTATCACACAAAAGTAACACTCAACTACATCCATACAAATGTTTGGGGACCATTAAAAAATTCTTCATTGTGTAGAAACCATTATTCTGAAAAAAATTATTAGTGATTAATAAATATATATTTGGGTATATGTCATGATGAAAAAGGATGAAGTGTTGAATGTCTTTATTAATTGGAAGATTTTGATTAAAAATAAAATGGGAAGGAAAATAAATATATTGAGATAAGATAATTATAGAGAATAAACATCTGATCTATTCAAGAAGGGTTTTTAGGTTGAAGAAGTTGTGATACATTTTATAGTTCCTATAACATCATAGTATAATAGTGTAGTAGAATTTATGAACCGTATCATTTTTAAGAAGGTATGGTGTATTTTTTATCCGTCAGGTTTGAGTGAATCATTCTTTATAGAAGTGTTTATGTATACAACACGCATTTTTAATAGAATACCTACTTAGACAATTGAATGTAATGTTATGATATAGGTTTGGTCCTGTAAGATGTTTTTTGAATATTTAAGACTTTTATCATTGGTTATACTTACTATTTTCATGGGATAGGCACAAAATTAGATCTGATAGTAAAGAAATCTATATTTTTTGGATTTAGTGATGGTGGAAAGGATTTCGAACTATAAGATCCAAAAGAAAAAAATATCTTTAAGAGACACGATATCACCTTTGAAGAGTCAGTGTTGGTGAAGTCTAATAATTATGGAAAATATAGAGATGAATCAGTTATAATGGAATTGTAGAAAATTCCACCATTGACTGATAAGGAGATATAATAGATAGTTTGCATCAAGCATATGAATATTCCAACTGAGGAAAAATTACCACTACAGAATGATACTCATAATCATGAGAGTATCACCACAGGTAAAATATGATGGAACACACACAGACCATCCAAGTATGATTATTTGGATAACTATGCTATTTCTGTAATAGAATATGTTGTTCTAGAAAAATATTGAGATGTTCTGGATAGAAAATAAATGAATCAATAGAAGTTTGATATGGAAACAGGAAATGATTTTACTGTATCATAATCAAACATGGGATCTTGTTTTGCCTCTAAATGAAAATAAATTTGTTCAAGGAAAATGGGTGTTTTTGAAAAAGGAATATGTAACTGGAAATAATGGCATCAAGTACAAGACTAAACATGTTGTTAAGGGATATACAAAGAAATAAGGGATAGATTATAATGAGATATTTTCTCTTTTTAGTAAGCATGAATATATCTGAATTTTGTCAGATTTTGTTTCATAGTTTGATCTATAGTATTCTCAACATGACTTAAAGATAGTATTTATTCATGGATCATTTGATTTAGATATATATATATATAAACCTGATGGGTTTTGTTTACCAGGATATAAAAATTCTGTTTTCATATCTCAAAAATCATTGTATGGCCTAAATTAGTCATCGATATACTGGTAAGAAATGTTTGACATTTTTAGGTTGAATCCTAAATATGTCTCAATTCATTTTAAACATAGTATTTAATTCAATAAACTTCTTGAAAATAATTTTTTATTCCTAATTTTATATATTTACTATATATTGATTTCTTGTAAAATCAAGGTTGATATTGATTGGTTTAAATCTCAACTCTGCTCAGATTTTGAGATGAAGGATCTTGGAGAGGCCAAGAATATTATTGGGGATGGAGATCAGAAGAGATAATGATAAGGTTATTATAACCCTAATACATATATAATATTTGAAGAAATACTCAAATATTTTGGTGTTGATGATAAATCCAAATTAGTAAGAACCCCATTAGCATCACATTTAAAACATAAATAATAATTGTCTCCAAATAAAAAAAGAGATGAAGAATATAGATATTTTTCTATATTCATGTTTAGTTGGATCCTTGATGTATTTGATGGTGTGTATGAGACCTGATATTTCACATTAAGTGAGTATGGTAAGTTAGTATATGCATGAACATGGTAATGGTTTTTGGAATGTAGTTAGATATATTCTACATTATATCAGTTGTACTATAGACGTTTGTTTAATGATTATAAGAGATATAACTAATGGGATATTTTGTTTTAGATATTTTGATTTAGGTTATATAGGAGACCTGAAAAAAATGGTCTACTAATGATTATGTTTTCATGATGGCTGTAGGACCTGTAAGTTGGATATCTACTCTACAACAAATAGTTGATTTTTCTATTATAGTGGAAGAGAATATTTAAGTGGCCGAATATTTCAAGGATTCTATCTAGTTATATGTGCCGATCATAGACTAAGGGATCATCTAGGTGAATATCAATGTATTTTGTGATATCAAAAGTTCTATTTTTCTTTTTGAGAATCAGGTCCATCACATTCAAACTAAAACAAATTATGTTTGGTTCCATTTCATTAGTGGGATTATAAATGAGAGATTTATCTCACTTCATAAGATCATAACATCAGATAACCTATGTGAAATATTGAAAAATTATTCATAGGGATCAAGTTCTCACACTTCTTGGACTCGATCAATATATCTCATACTGAATATAAATATCATAATCAGGAAGGTGGAAATAGTAGAGAGTTTTTTTGAGAAGATACGTAGTTATATTTATCGTCGGGTTCTAGATTTTTTAATGTTGAATAAAAATAACACCACCAAATATGACCTTTTCTAATGGTCGATGAGAGACCTAGGATACATTATACAGTGTTTAGTGACATCTGAGATAAATTTTCAAGAGATAGTGACCTCCTTGTCAAAACGTTTAATGAATTTTCGTTTTTACTCTATTGATGGTTTCCCTATAAAATAGTCTTGGATGTTTAGGAATAAAAGATGTGGGTGTTCCAATCTTTAATTTTCCTCCATTTGAATAAGAACATTCTTATGCCTTCCCTATGGATGTAGGTAACCTTTGCCATACCATGTTAAATGTGTTTGATTTTTTTTATTTATCTTATTTTTTTGTGAAATTATTGAGGGAGTGAGACTTCTGAATAACATTTATAATCAAATTAACCATCAGTTTCTATTCCAGATCCTTGTTTTCATGTTTAGCTTTGTCTTTCTTATGTTTTTTGTTGACATAACTGAAACCGTCTTTAGATGGTTTTACATTGGGTGGATTCCTAGTCAGGGGAAGGGGCTTAATTACCAGTTGAAAAGAACAAGACACTATTTATGATGATGGATGTGGAGGTTTTTAATATATCATGGAACCATGAAAAGGTGACACTGAATATCCTTCCTTTTAAGGATCCTATGTTTCAAACACTTAGAGAGAAGATCCAATTAATGGAATTCATGAACCGAAACTGGAATGATCTTAAATATATATTTACAAAATGGAGATATTTTTGTTGATTCTATACCCAGTTTTTTTGTGATAATGACATGTTCTAGTTTCTATACCTGTAACAGCCCAAGATTTTATGAAAAATATTCTTTTTAATTACACTAATGTCTTGTGTTGTACGCTACACCAAAAGGAGCTTGCACAACACGCATCCTTGAATTTCCTTGCATTACACGCAATCGCAACCTTCCTCGATAGCATGTGTAGTACGCAATACTGAGTTTCACGAAACAACGATATGCTATTAAAATATTATTAAAACTAACCGTTATGAATAGTAATAACCACTTTTAAAATTTTAGAAATTTTAGCTCTCAAAATGGACTTCATTTTTGGATTCGTAGTATCGAATTTAGCCTAAGGTGAAATTTTGGTACTTTTCGGATAACTTTCATATTTTGATGAATAGTGAAAATTACTAAATTTTAGTTAAAAACAACTTTTTCAATCGAAATAATTAATAGTGATAAATTATTAATTTGAGTGGTTTTAAAGTATATTTAGAATATATTTTTACAATTTAATACAATTTTGGTCATTGGATGTAATTTCACATTTAAACCAGACATAAACAAGTGTCAATCTTTTGATAGATATTGTTTCTTAAAAACACGCTATTTGTTTTAACAGCAGGATTTAATTATAAAATTAATTAATGCAACTTCTATGTTATGAATTTGGTAAAATAGACTTCATTTTTGAATTCGGAATATGAAATATAGCTTAGGATGAAATTTTGGCATTGTTCTGAAAAACATCAATTTTTGATGAATAGTGAAACTACTAAGTGGTAGATAAAAAACTGAATTTTTCATAAAACATAATTTTACCGCTTCTGTGATTGAAATTTCAAAAATCCGAGAGACACGGTTGATGTCAGTAAGTAAAATGTGGTTCAATGAGATGAAAATAATTTTTGGTGAATAGTAACTTTTTACTTTTATTTACCACGGTTAAAAGTAAATAGGGTAATTAAGGGTAAGAATGATATTAATATTACCCTAACACATGTCCTAATTCTATTGGACAAGTTTATCTCGACCAAAAACAACCTTAAGTGTAAAATATTATCATTTAGGCCCACTTGGATAAGATTAGGACATTTATTATTATTTAATTCAAAGAAGAGTTAAAAGAGTTAAAATCAAAGTTTATTTACTAAAACATTTTTAATATGGTGTTATACATAAGATAAATTCTAATATAGATATTCATTAGAAAGATAAGACGATTTACTACATAATGGTATTTTATTTTTAATTTTTAGACATTATATAATTTAATTTATTTATGACACAATGATGATGCAGTAATTATCTTATTAATGAAATATTGACATAATTGATGTTATAAACACCCAAATAAATATAATTTGAGACTTTTTATGAATTACACTAATTTTCTAGGTTACTATGATATATTATTGTTGATTTAAGCAACTTGGTTCGAACATATAATTCTGTTATGACTTTCACAAAAATCATATATCAAATAGTGTCAAAATTGACACAAAATAGTTTTTAAATCAAATATTATATTATTAATTGTTATTTTATTCCTAAAAATATAAGGTACGGCCAAATGACTTAGATAAGGATATATATATTAATAATAAACAATTTGGGGTTCGTTTGTCATGTTATAGTAAGTGTATTAACCATATAGTGTAAGAAAACAAAAAGACACGGTAAAAGTTAAATTATTTAACTTAGAGTTAAATCTAATTGATAAGGTTAAAATAATAACCTAAACTTGTCTAAATCCTATTGGTTGATAGGATTTCTACCCATCCCCACTTTATCTTCTAAATAAGACCCTTTGTAACCATTATAAACCGATTTTGACTTTAATATAAAATATTATTTTGAGATATTCCTAAGGTGCCCCTCTCCTCCCTTGTAAAAGGGAACCTCCTTCCCCTCCTCTTCACACCAATTTGAGCACTCAAGCTCGGCCAACCCCTTCCAAAATCTCTTCTCCAGATCCCTAGAATAATCCTAGAGGTCCTGGTCTTCTTCAAATACCAATCTTAGTTTCCTAAGTGGAGGATTCAAAGAGGCGTTCCAAAGAAGAGGTAATATCCATTACCGATCTTTTCAACTTCTTTCTTCTTCAACTTCTTCTTCTTTAGTTGTTTCATGATAAAGTAATAAAATAAGTATTTCTTATATACTGATATGTTATTATAAATATTAAACAACTCTAATTAACCATCTATCCATCCTACGGAAAAAGGAAATCACCGCGCGTGCGTACGTACGGAATACCGTCTCCACGCCATGGTGTAATCTATTTTCCGCCACCACCTTAATAGGATGATTATAATGGTGTAATGAGTAAATATATATGATTATTATAAAGTGATATTGATACTGAAATAATATTCATACACTTTAACACAATTTCACGACCATTGGAATGATATCATCGCTCGTGCGTACGTACGGAATACCGTCTCCACGACGCAATGAGATTCATTTTCCACATTAACCATTCATGAATGATTATAAAGCATATATAATAAGTACTAATTAAATATATGACATAATAATGATACTGTATTTATGTATATTTATATGTATGTCATCTACTTAATCCCATTCAATTCAATAAGGAAACGAAAACAACGTTCATGCGTACGTACGGACTACCGTCTCCATGAACGGTGTATTTCATTCCATTATCAATATATTATATATATATATATGTATATTCTGAATATATATAAATCATGTTTTACATTCTGGATATAAGTAATCATGATCGAATTAATCATATTAATAATTACAAGTTAAAAACACGAACGACAAATGAGACGATTTTACCCAAAATGCTACTTTAACATGAATTTACAAAAGACTGGGTAATATAAAGCCATAAGAGAACCATATATGATATCATAACAATGAATGTGATTCTGTAATAAGTCAATAACATTATTTAAATCATTATACAGGAGGTTCGGACACGTACAAAGCAAGTCAGACCTAAGGTAAGGGAAATATCACAATCTCATTTTTATCCGAGATTGTTTATTCGTAAGTATTTACTGAGTTATATTTTATCATCCACATCCATGTTTCGTCAATATGTAATATTATTTCAATCCACCTACAATAGTTTATATCCAATTTTACCCTTCGGTGAGTCGTTTTTCGTACGAGGTACTTTTTGACTTTTCCGACAAAAGTACGAAGAATGTTTTTTTTTTACTTATACTACATGAATGGATTTTTAAAACATTATTTCCAAGAAGCTTCCTTTACAAGTTTTCAAGTTTATTTTTGATCAACTTCTTTTAGTTTATAATTGTATGACATGTTATGAAAATAAAAGTGTTTTTGAAGAAGAAAGGATATTTTCCTCAAGAATGGAGTTCAAGTGTTTTATCAAAATTGTTTTCCATCTAAGATAATAAAGGGTTCTGTTTTTATCCCTATTATTACATTGATTTGATTATGTTGTGAGGGAATTATTTTTATGAAGTCATTTACCTTATATGATTTTTTTTATGATGTCATGATGTTTCAAGAATCCCATTTTTGTTACATGTGTTATGTGATGATGTATGATTTATGATTACGTGGCACACATAAGAAAGGATTCATTATAAGATGGGTGGGGCCTATATCTCCCTCCAATGCATTGGTTAAAGATTTTATATCTCATGAGATAGACATGGCTGGAACGGTAGGTTATACCGGTTCAGTGAAAGAGGACTGAAATGAGGGTGACTCGGTTCAGAAAGGGACTTTGTCCACTAAGATAGTCTTGGCAATGAGTCTTGACTAACAAGAAATGATTCTCTATGATTATGTGTGAATGCCACAAAGTTTCATGTTTTAAGTTATGATTATTGGGATTTCATTTCACTACTATGATTTATCCCATGTTATGAAATTATGCCCTCTTTTGCAGGTTAAGATTTCCAAAAGTTATGTTCTTATGAATATGATGTGATTGATTTTTGTTTTATTTACACTTACTGAGTATTTGAGCTCACCCTTTTATGTTTTCTTTTCCCCAGGATATAAAGAAATGTTTTAGGTAAAAAAAAGGGAAGATATTTATGGGAGATATTGAAGATCTTTCACCACGATTAGAAGATTACGTTCCAAGTTTCCAAAGACACTAAACTATTACGATCCTTGTGTGTGTGTTTTTTTTTAAGTATTCTGCAAAAGTAATGTAATGTTCATGTACATCAAGATACGGGTCTTTACAGCTGGTATCAGAGGAAAGGTTTAGTCAACCTTTGGAAACTAGGATGGGAAAACGTTAGTGAGATCCCTAGAGATATTTCTAAGGTATTTCTAGGGATGTCCCTAAGGATAAGTATACGTATAAGATACAGTCCTAGAACTATGGTAACGATCATAGAATTTAACCTAAGAAGTTAGATATTGAGGATACTCCCCCTTTATAATGTTGTTTTCCCTAGCATGATTTTTGCCTCTCACACTATTCTTTTTGGGTTTTAGACGATGGCTGGAACCCGAAGGAACCATGTTGATCAATGGAATGGACAATGCAATGATTGTCCTCCTGAACAAACAAATGTTATGGGAGATGGAGTGAAAAATCTTATTGCTATACTTACACAAGCTATGAATCATTCTGGACTTCCAAATGAGCAGAGAAGGGAACAATATTCTATTGAGTCCTTCATGAGGCAACGTCCACCTTCTTTCAGTGGGTCTTCTGATCCACTTGTTGCTGAACAATGGATCAGTACCACTGAAAAGATATTTTCAGTTCTTCAATGTTCTGAACATGATAAAGTCATCTTAGCAGTATATTGTTTGGAAGGTGAAGCTGATCAATGGTGGAATCTTATCAAGAATACGAGGCAAAGAGATGAAATTGATTCCATGGAATGGGACGAGTTCAAGAACTTGTTTTTCAGTAAGTACTTCCCTCGTATTCTTCGAACAAAGATGGAAAAGGAGTTTCTTGAGCTGAAGTAGAAGGATGATGAATCTGTTGGTATATACGAAGCGAATTTTACAAGACTTGCAAGGTATGCATCTGGCATTATCATCCAACCTGAAAGTAAAGTTGATCGATTTTTCAGTGGCTTAAAACCAAGTCTTCGAAGGGCATTAGCTATACAAGACTTCAGTAGCTATGAAGAAATTGTGCGTTGTGCTATCAAGGTAGAAATGGAAGTTGGTGTTACATATCCATCTCATGGTTTTGACAAGAAACAAAAGATGGAGTTCAATGAGAAATCTCAGAATAATGGTCAAAAGAAGATGAATGTTTCCTTATGCACAAAGTGTGGAAAGAAGCATGGTGGAGATTGTCTTAAAGGGACTAGAAAATGTTTTAAGTGTGGAAAAGAAGGTCATCGAGCAGCTGAGTGTCGAAGTAATGGAAAAAGGGTTTCTAATGATGTGAATAAAGTAAACACTGCAGAGAACGCACCACCAACACATCAATGATTCAAGTGCAAGGAAATGGGGCATTATGCTAATAAATGCCCTAAGCCAAGGGTTAGTGATGATCGACATGAGCAACCACTTAAGGCAAAGGACAAAGGGAAGTCACATGCGATCACTATTGGAGATGTTGAATATGACAACAATGTGGTGGAATGATTAAGTGTTTATGTAGTGGGATTCCAAAATAATGCTGTATATAGTATCGTGGAATATTGGAATATTTATGTATTGGTATATTGTGGTTTTCAATAATTTTATGGTACCAGTAACCATGGAAAGTGATTGAGATATTTTTGGAAAAAGAATGATATGCGCATAATGAAGGGAAAACGAGAAAATGAAATATTTTACAGTATTCATGAGCTCATGATTGATATAAGGACTAAGTGATATCATGGTTTGAGTATATAGAATTTTGAGGATTTTGGTATGTGGAAAGTGTTAACTTTTAACTACAATCATGTTCAATGGGAATTCAAGAAAATACATTACTAAGGCCTTTGAATGTTTAGAATGTGACCAACAAGACATATCTTATGATATATGGGGATCAAAGATGGTATTAAATCTCTGGTAATTGTTTTCACTATATTATGACAATGGACTGCAGTATTATGGATAAGCCTAAAGACTAGAATGGATTATGTTGGACATAAATTAGTATTGTTTAAGGATAGAAGTTCTTTTTTAGATATTATTGATGGGATGTTATAGTAATGTAGTTTTAGAAAAAGGACAACCTGCAGTACGGGCGACGGCCCATCGCGTCGGACAAGGCTGTGGGATTTGAACCCACAACCGAAGTGCGACTAGCCTTTATCGCCTACCACGGGCCTACAGGAAGTCCCTGTTTAGTAGAAACTAGTTTTATTATATTAAGCAGTATGATATATGAAGTATAAGTCCATTTTAGGAACCATATATGATTAATCTCACTATAGATCAACTTATGTATATAATTTTTGCTAACCTTTTGTTTGAGACAGATGGAATGACCCGTCATTCTATCACATGATCTGCTAACACTTCACGAATAACAAATTCAACTTCATTTATTTAAGAGATTAAGTGGAAATTGTTCAAGGCACGAACAATAGTGCGACTGTACCAAAATAAAGTAAGTATTTATTCTAATTCAAATTCTTCAACTTTAGGGAAACGATCTTGAAATCCAAAAAAATGTTGTCCTAGTGATCTTATATCTGATTAATCGGATGGTACCTTAGATCGTCACAAATTTATGGATTTGTGATTGTTGGCTTTTCCATAGCCATGTTCTCTACCACTCTCCATCAAAACATGATGGTTAGATTTTTCTTCCATATCCATATTTTCACCTATGTGGAAACCCAGTGATTAGTTTATTTGGGTAACCGTTAAGTTTCATACTTTTTTTTAAATATTGGTTTTGGTATTACTTTTTACGATGTGGGTTTCTATTAAAGAAACTTTCGAATAGTAAACCATTTATAACCCCGACGAATTTCGAGGGAGAAATTCATTTTAAGGGGGGTAGAATGTAACAGCCCAAGATTTTATGAAAAATATTCTTTTTAATTACACTAATGTCTTGTGTTGTACGCTACACAAAAAGGATCTTGCACAACACGCATCCTTGACTTGCCTTGCATTACACGCAATCGCAACCTTCCTCGATAGCGTGTGTAGTACGCAATACTGAGTTTCACGAAACAATGATATGCTGTTAAAATATTATTAAAACTAGCTGTTATGAATAGTAATAACCACTTTTTAAATTTTAGAAATTTTAGCTCTCAAAATGGACTTCATTTATGGATTCGGAGTATCGAATTTAGCCTAAGGTGAAATTTTGGTACTTTTCGGATAACTTTCATATTTTGATGAATAGTGAAAATTACTAAATTTTAGTTAAAAACAACTTTTTCAATCGAAATAATTAATAGTGATAAATTATTAATTTGAGTGGTTTTAAAGTATATTTAGAATATATTTTTACAATTTAATACAATGTTGGTCATTGGATGTAATTTCACATTTAAACCAGACATAAACAAGTGTCAATCTTTTGATAGATATTGTTTCTTAAAAACACGCTATTTGTTTTAACAGCGGGATTTAATTATAAAATTAATTAATGCAACTTCTATGTTATGAATTTGGTAAAATAGACTTCATTTTTGAATTCGGAATATGAAATATAGCTTAGGATGAAATTTTGGCATTGTTCTGAAAAACATCAATTTTTGATGAATAGTGAAACTACTAAGTGGTAGTTAAAAAACTGAATTTTTCATAAAACATAATTTTACCGCTTCTGTGATTGAAATTTCAAAAATCCGAGAGACACGGTTGATGTCAGTAAGTAAAATGTGGTTCAATGAGATGAAAATAATTTTTGGTGAATAGTAACTTTTTACTTTTATTTACCGCGGTTAAAAGTAAATAGGGTAATTAAGGGTAAGAATGATATTAATATTACCCTAACACATCTCCTAATTCTATTGGACAAGTGTATCTCGACCAAAAACAACCTTAAGTGTAAAATATTATCATTTAGGCCCACTTGGATAAGATTAGAACATTTATTATTATTTAATTCAAAGAAGAGTTAAAAGAGTTAAAATCAAAGTTTATTTACTAAAACATTTTTAATATGGTGTTATACATAAGATAAATTCTAATATAGATATTCATTAGAAAGATAAGAAGATTACCTACATAATGGTATTTTATTTTTAATTTTTAGACATTATATAATTTAATTTATTTATGACACAATGATGATGCAGTAATTATCTTATTAATGAAAATTGACATAATTGATGTTATAAACACCAACATAAATATAATTTGAGACTTTTTATGAATTACACTAATTTTATAGGTTACTATGATATATTATTGTTTATTTAATCAACTTGGTTTGAACATATAATTCTTTTATGACTTTCACAAAAATCATATATCAAATAGTGTCAAAATTGACACAAAATAGTTTTTAAATCAAATATTATATTATTAATTGTTATTTTATTCCTAAAAATATAAGGTACGGCCAAATGACTTAGATAAGGATATATATATTAATAATAAACAATTTGGGGTTCGTTTTTCATGTTATAGTAAGTGTATTAACCATATAGTGTAAGAAAACAAAAAGACACGGTAAAAGTTAAATTATTTAACTTAGAGTTAAATCTAATTGATAAGGTTAAAATAATAACCTAAACTTGTCTAACTCCTATTGGCTGATAGGATTTCTACCCATCCCCACTTTATCTTATAAATAAGACCCTTTGGAACCATTATAAACCGATTTTGACTTTAATATAAAATAATATTTTGAGATATTCCTAAGGTGCCCCTCTCCTCCCTTATAAAAGGGCACCTCCTTCCCCTCCTCCTCACACCAATTTGAGCACTCAAGCTCGGCCAACCCCTTCCAAAATCCCTTCTCCAGTTCCATAGAATAATCCTAGAGGTCCTGGTCTTCTTCAAATACCAATCTTAGTTTCCTAAGTGGAGGATTCAAAGAGGCGTTCCAAAGAAGAGGTAATATCCATTACCAATCTTTTCAACTTCTTTCTTCTTCAACTTCTTCTTCTTTAGTTGTTTCATGACAAAGTAATAAAATAAGTATTTCTTATATACTGATATGTTATTATAAATATTAAACAACTCTAATTAACCTTCTATCCATCCTACGGAAAAAGGAAATCACCGCGCGTGCGTACGTACGGAATACCGTCTCCACGCCGTGGTGTAATCTATTTTCCGCCACCACCTTATTAGGATGGTTATAATGGTGTAATGAGTAACTATATATGATTATTATAAAGTGATATTGATACTGAAATAATATTCATACACTTTAACACAATTCCACGACCATGGGAACGATATCATCGCTCGTGCGTACGTACGGAATACCGTCTCCACGACGCGATGAGATTCATTTTCCACATTAACCATTCATGAATGATTATAAAGCATATATAATAAGTACTAATGAAATATATGACATAATAATGATACTGGATTTATGTATATTTATATGTATGTCATCTACTTAATTCCATTCAATTCAATAGGGAAACGAAAACAGCGTTCATGCGTACGTACGGACTACCGTCTCCATGAACGGTGTATTTCATTCCATTATCAATATATTATATATATATATGTATATTCTGAATATATATAAATCATGTTTTACATTCTGGATATAAGTAATCATGATCCAAGTAATCATATTAATAATTACAAGTTAAAAACACGAACGACAAATGAGACGATTTTACCCAAAATGCTACTTTAACATGAATTTACAAAAGACTGGGTAATATAAAGCCATAAGAGAACCATATATGATATCATAACAATGAATGTGATTCTGTAATAAGTCAATAACTTTATTTAAATCATTATACAGGAGGTTTGGACACGTACAAAGCAAGTCGGACCTAAGGTAAGGGAAATATCACAATCTCATTTTTATCCGAGATTGTTTATTCGTAAGTATTTACTGAGGTGTATTTTATCATACACATCCATGTTTCATCAATATTTAATATTATTTCCATCCACCTACAATAGTTTATATCCAATTTTACCCTTCGGTGAGTCGTTTTTCGTATGAGGTACTTTTTGACTTTTCCGACAAAAGTACGAAGAATGTTTTTTTTAACTTATACTAGATGAATGGATTTTTAAAACATTATTTCCAAGAAGCTTCCTTTACAAGTTTTCAAGTTTATTTTTGATCAACTTCTTTTAGTTTATAATTGTATGACATGTTATGAAAATAAAAGTGTTTTTGAAGAAGAAAGGATATTTTCCTCAAGAATGGAGTTCAAGTGTTTTATCAAAATTGTTTTCCATCTAAGATAATAAAGGGTTCTGTTTTTATCCCTATTATTACATTGATTTGATTATTTTGTGAGGGAATTATTTTTATGAAGTCATTTACCTTATATGATTTGTTTTATGATGTCATGATGTTTCATGAATCCCATTTTTGTTACATGTGTTATGTGATGATGTATGATTTATGATTATGTGGCACACATAAGAAAGGATTCATTATAAGATGGGTGGGGCCTATATCTCCCTCCAATGTATTGGGTAAAGATTTTATATCTCATGAGATAGACATGGCTGTAACGGTAGGTTATACCGGTTCAGTGAAACAGGACTGAAACGAGGGTGACTCGGTTCAGAAAGGGAATTTGTCCACTAAGATAGTCTTGGCAATGAGTCTTGACTAACAAGAAATGATTCTCTATGATTATGTGTGAATGCCAAAAAGTTTCATGTTTTAAGTTATGATTATTGGGATTTCATTTCACTAATATGATTTATCCCATGTTATGAAATTATGCCCTCTTTTGCAGGTTAAGATTTCCAAAAGTTATGTTCTTATGAATATGATGTGATTGATTTTTCTTTTATTTACCCCTACTGAGTATTTGAGCTCACCCTTTTATGTTTTCTTTTCCTCAGGATATAAAGAAATGTTTTAGGTAAAAAAAAAGGGAAGATCTTTATGGGAGATATTGAAGATCTTTCACCACGATTAGAAGATTACGTTCCGAGTTTCCAAAGACACTAAACTATTACGATCCTTGTGTGTGTGTTTTTTTTTTAAGTATTCCGCAAAAGTAATGTAATGTTCATGTACGTCAAGATACGGGTCTTTACAGTTGGTATCAGAGGAAAGGTTTAGTCAACCTTTGGAAACTAGGATGGGAAAACGTTAGTGAGATCCCTAGAGATATTTCTAAGGTATGTCTAGGGATGTCCCTAAGGATAAGTATACGTATAAGATACAGTCCTAGAACTATGGTAACGATCATAGAATTTAACCTAAGAAGTTAGATATTGAGGATACTCCCCCTTTATAATGTTGTTTTCCCTAGCATGATTTTTGCCTCTCACGCTATTCTTTTTGGGTTTTAGACGATGGCTGGAACCCGAAGGAACCGTGTTGATCAATGCAATGGACAATGCAATGATTTTCCTCCAGAACAAACAAATGTTATGGGAGATGGAGTGAAAAATCTTATTGCTATACTTACACAAGCTATGAATCATTCTGGACTTCCAAATGAGTAGAGAAGGGAACAATATTCTATTGAGTCCTTCATGAGGCAACGTCCACCTTCTTTCAATGGGTCTTCTGATCCACTTGTTGCTGAACAATGGATCAGTACCACTGAAAAGATATTTTCAGTTCTTCAATGTTCTGAACATGATAAAGTCATCTTAGTAGTATATTGTTTGGAAGGTGAAGCTGATCAATGGTGGAATCTTATCAAGAATACGAGGCAAAGAGATGAAATTGATTCCATGGAATGGGACGAGTTCAAGAACTTGTTTTTCAGTAAGTACTTCCCTCGTATTCTTCGAACAAAGATGGAAAAGGAGTTTCTTGAGCTGAAGCAGAAGGATGATGAATATGTTGGTATATACGAAGCGAATTTTACAAGACTTGCAAGGTATGCATCTGGCATTATCATCCAACCTGAAAGTAAAGTTGATTGATTTTTCAGTGGCTTAAAACCAAGTCTTCGAAGGGCATTAGCTATACGAGACTTCAGTAGCTATGAAGAAATTGTGTGTTGTGCTATCAAGGTAGAAATGGAAGTTGGTGTTACATATCCATCTCATGGTTTTGACAAGAAACAAAATATGGAGTTCAAGGAGAAATCTCAGAATAATGGTGAAAAGAAGATGAATGTTTCCTTATGCACAAAGTGTGGAAAGAAGCATGGTGGAGATTGTCTTAAAGGGACTAGAAAATGTTTTAAGTGTGGAAAAGAAGGTCATCGAGTAGCTGAGTGTCGAAGTAATGGAAAAAGGGTTTCTAATGATGTGAATAAAGTAAACACTGCAGAGAACGCACCACCAACACATCAATGATTCAAGTGCAAGGAAATGGGGCATTATGTTAATAAATGCCCTAAGCCAAGGGTTAGTGATGATCGACATGAGCAACCACTTAAGGAAAAGGACAAAGGGAAGTCACATGCGATCACTATTGGAGATGTTGAATATGACAACAATGTCGTGGAATGATTAAGTGTTTATGTAGTGGGATTCCAAAATAATGTTGTATATAGTATCGTGGAATATTGGAATATTTATGTATTGGTATATTGTGGTTTTCAATAATTTTATGGTACCAGTAACCATGGAAAGTGATTGAGATATTTTTGGAAAAAGAATGATATGCGCATAATGAAGGGAAAACGAGAAAATGAAATATTTGACAGTATTCATGAGCTCATGATTGATATAAGGACTAAGTGATATCATGGTTTGAGTATATAGAATTTTGAGGATTTTGGTATGTGGAAAGTGTTAACTTTTAACTATAATCATGTTCAATGGGAATTCAAGAAAATACATTACTAAGGCCTTTGAATGTTTAGAATGTGACCAACAAGACATATCTTATGATATATGGGGATCAAAGATGGTATTAAATCTCTGGTAATTGTTTTCACTATATTATGAAAATGGACTGCAGTATTATGGATAAGCCTAAAGACTAGAATGGATTATGTTGGACATAAATTAGTATTGTTTAAGGATAGAAGTTCTTTTTTAGATATTATTGATGGGATGTTATAGTAATGTAGTTTTAGAAAAAGGACAACCTGCAGGACGGGCGACGGCCCATCGCGTCGAACAAGGCTGTGGGATTTGAACCCACAACCAAAGTGCGACTAGCCTTTATCGCCTACCACTGGACTACAGGAAGTCCCTGTTTAGTAGAAACTAGTTTTATTATATTAAGCAGTATGATATATGAAGTATAAGTCCATTTTAGGAACCATATATGATTAATCTCACTATAGATCAACTTATGTATATAATTTTTGCTAACCTTTTGTTTGAGACAGATGGAATGACCCGTCATTCTATCACATGATCTTCTAACACTTCACGAATAACAAATTCAACTTAATTTATTTAAGAGATGAAGTGGAAATTGTTCAAGGCACGAACAATAGTGCGACTGTACCAAAATAAAGTAAGTATTTATTATAATTCAAATTCTTCAACTTTAGGGAAACGATCTTGAAATCCAAAAAAATGTTGTCCTAGTGATCTTATATCTGATTAATTGGATGGTACCTTAGATCGTCACAAATTTATGGATTTGTGATTGTTGGCTTTTCCATAGCCATGTTCTCTACCACTCTCCATCAAAACATGATGGTTAGATTTTTCTTCCATATCCATATTTTCACCTATGTGGAAACCCAGTGATTAGTTTATTTGGGTAACCGTTAATTTTCATACTTTTTTTTAAATATTGGTTTTGGTATTCCTTTTTACGATGTGGGTTTCTATTAAAGAAACTTTCGAATAGTAAACCATTTACAACCCCGACGAATTTCGAGGGCGAAATGCATTTTAAGGGGGGTAGAATGTAACAGCCCAAGATTTTATGAAAAATATTCTTTTTAATTACACTAATGTCTTGTGTTGTACGCTACACCAAAAGGAGCTTTCACAACACGCATCCTTGACTTGCCTTGCATTACACGCAATCGCAACCTTCCTTGATAGCGTGTGTAGTACGCAATACTGAGTTTCACGAAACAACGATATGCTATTAAAATATTATTAAAACTAGCCGTTATGAATAGTAATAACCATTTTTTAAATTTTAGAAATTTTAGCTCTCAAAATGGACTTCATTTTTGGATTCGGAGTATCGAATTTAGCTTAAGGTGAAATTTTGGTACTTTTCGGATAACTTTCATATTTTGATGAATAGTGAAAATTACTAAATTTTAGTTAAAAACAACTTTTTCAATCGAAATAATTAATAGTGATAAATTATTAATTTGAGTGGTTTTAAAGTATATTTAGAATATATTTTTACAATTTAATACAATGTTGGTCATTGGATGTAATTTCACATTTAAACCAGACATAAACAAGTGTCAATCTTTTGATAGATATTGTTTCTTAAAAACACGCTATTTGTTTTAACAGCGGGATTTAATTATAAAATTAATTAATGCAACTTCTATGTTATGAATTTGGTAAAATAGACTTCATTTTTGAATTCGGACTATGAAATATAGCTTAGGATGAAATTTTGGCATTGTTCTGAAAAACATCAATTTTTGATGAATAGTGAAACTACTAAGTGGTAGTTAAAAAACTGAATTTTTCATAAAACATAATTTTACCGCTTCTGTGATTGAAATTTCAAAAATCCGAGAGACACGGTTGATGTCAGTAAGTAAAATGTGGTTCAATGAGATGAAAATAATTTTTGGTGAATAGTAACTTTTCACTTTTATTTACCACGGTTAAAAGTAAATAGGGTAATTAAGGGTAAGAATGATATTAATATTACCCTAACACATGTCCTAATTCTATTGGACAAGTGTATCTCGACCAAAAACAACCTTAAGTGTAAAATATTATCATTTAGGCCCACTTGGATAAGATTAGGACATTTATTATTATTTAATTCAAAGAAGAGTTAAAAGAGTTAAAATCAAAGTTTATTTACTAAAACATTTTTAATATGGTGTTATACATAAGATAAATTCTAATATAGATATTAATTAGAAATCTAAGAAGATTTCTTACATAATTGTATTTTATTTGTAATTTTTAGACATTATATAATTTAATTTATTTATGACACAATGATGATGCAGTAATTATCTTATTAATGAAATATTGACATAATTGATGTTATAAACACAAAAATAAATATAATTTGAGACTTTTTATGAATTACACTAATTTTCTAGGTTACTATGATATATTAGTGTTGATTTAATCAACTTGGTTCGAACATATAATTCTGTTATGACTTTCACAAAAATCATATATCAAATAGTGTCAAAATTGACACAAAATAGTTTTTAAATCAAATATTATATTATTAATTGTTATTTTATTCCTAAAAATCTAAGGTACGGCCAAATGACTTAGATAAGGATATATATATTAATAATAAACAATTTGGGATTCGTTTGTCATGTTATAGTAAGTGTATTAACCATATAGTGTAAGAAAACAAAAAGACACGGTAAAAGTTAAATTATTTAACTTAGAGTTAAATCTAATTGATAAGGTTAAAATAATAACCTAAACTTTTCTAAATCCTATTGGTTGATAGGATTTCGACCCATCCCCACTTTATCTTCTAAATAAGACCCTTTGGAACCATTATAAACCGATTTTGACTTTAATATAAAATAATATTTTGAGATATTCCTAAGGTGCCCCTCTCCTCCCTTATAAAAGGGCACCTCCTTCCCCTCCTCCTCACACCAATTTGAGAACTCAAGCTCGGCCAACCCCTTCCAAAATCTCTTCTCCAGTTCCCTAGAATAATCCTAGAGGTCCTGGTCTTCTTCAAATACCAATCTTAGTTTCCTAAGTGGAGGATTCAAAGAGGCGTTCCAAAGAAGAGGTAATATCCATTACCGATCTTTTCAACTTCTTTCTTCTTCAACTTCTTCTTCTTTAGTTGTTTCATGACAAAGTAATAAAATAAGTATTTCTTATATACTGATATGTTATTATAAATATTAAACAACTCTAATTAACCTTCTATCTATCCTACGGAAAAAGGAAATCACCGCGCGTGCGTACGTACGGAATACCGTCTCCACGCCGTGGTGTAATCTATTTTCCGCCACCACCTTATTAGGATGGTTATAATGGTGTAATGAGTAACTATATATGATTATTATAAAGTGATATTGATACTGAAATAATATTCATACACTTTAACACAATTCCACGACCATGGGAACGATATCATCGCTCGTGCGTACGTACGGAATACCGTCTCCACGACGCGATGAGATTCATTTTCCACATTAACCATTCATGAATGATTATAAAGCATATATAATAAGTACTAATGAAATATATGACATAATAATGATACTGGATTTATGTATATTTATATGTATGTCATCTACTTAATTCCATTCAATTCAATAAGGAAACGAAAATAGCGTTCATGCGTACGTACGGACTACCGTCTCCATGAACGGTGTATTTCATTCCATTATCAATATATTATATATATATGTATATTCTGAATATATATAAATCATGTTTTACATTCTGGATATAAGTAATCATGATCCAAGTAATCATATTAATAATTACAAGTTAAAAACACGAACGACAAATGAGACGATTTTACCCAAAATGCTACTTTAACATGAATTTACAAAAGACTGGGTAATATAAAGCCATAAGAGAACCATATATGATATCATAACAATGAATGTGATTCTGTAATAAGTCAATAACATTATTTAAATCATTATACAGGAGGTTCGGACACGTACAAATCAAGTCGGACCTAAGGTAAGGGAAATATCACAATCTCATTTTTATCCGAGATTGTTTATTCGTAAGTATTTACTGAAGTGTATTTTATCATCCACATCCATGTTTCATCAATATGTAATATTATTTCCATCCAACTAAAATAGTTTATATCCAATTTTACCCTTCGGTGAGTCGTTTTTCGTATGAGGTACTTTTTGACTTTTCCGACAAAAGTACGAAGAATGTTTTTTTTTAACTTATACTACATGAATGGATTTTTAAAACATTATTTCCAAGAAGCTTCCTTTACAAGTTTTCAAGTTTATTTTTGATCAACTTCTTTTAGTTTATAATTGTATGACATGTTATGAAAATAAAAGTGTTTTTGAAGAAGAAAGGATATTTTCCTCAAGAATGGAGTTCAAGTGTTTTATCAAAAAAAAATTCCATCTAAGATAATAAAGGGTTCTGTTTTTATCCCTATTATTACATTGATTTGATTATTTTGTGAGGGAATTATTTTTATGAAGTCATTTACCTTATATGATTTGTTTTATGATGTCATGATGTTTCAAGAATCCCATTTTTGTTACATGTGTTATGTGATTATGTATGATTTATGATTATGTGGCACACATAAGAAAGGATTCATTATAAGATGGGTGGGGCCTATATCTCCCTCCAATGCATTGGGTAAAGATTTTATATCTCATGAGATAAACATGGCTGGAACTGTAGGTTATACCGGTTCAGTGAAACAGGACTGAAACGAGGGTTACTCGGTTCAGAAAGGGACTTTGTCCACTAAGATAGTCTTGGCAATGAGTCTTGACTAACAAGAAATGATTCTCTATGATTATGTGTGAATGCCACAAAGTTTCATATTTTAAGTTATGATTATTGGGATTTCATTTCACTACTATGATTTATCCCATGTTATGAAATTATGCTCTCTTTTGCAGGTTAAGATTTCCAAAAGTTATGTTCTTATGAATATGATGTGATTGATTTTTTTTTATTTACCCTTACTGAGCATTTGAGCTCACCCTTTTATGTTTTCTTTTCCCCAGGATATAAAGAAATGTTTCAGGTAAAAAAAAGGGAAGATCTTTATGGGAGATATTGATGATCTTTCACCACGATTAGAAGATTACGTTCCGAGTTTCCAAAGACACTAAACTATTACGATCCTTGTGTGTGTGTTTTTTTTTAAGTATTCCGCAAAAGTAATGTAATGTTCATGTACGTCAAGATACGGGTCTTTATAATACCTTTATCAGCCTTCTCACAAATATCATGTGATAAGGTCCAACTGTTAACGACCACGTTCATTACTTAACATTGTCTCATTCTTTATCTTACATCATCTCATTAATTTCCCAACACCACCCAATTCATTGGTTATATCCTTTCCAATTAATTATATGGAGGATTTCATTTCAATTTGATGCATTTATTTTATGTTTACTTCATATGGTTAATGAGCATTCTTGTTTCATTTCCACTCTATTTTTTTCAGATTATAAATTAGATGAATTTTCTGAGAATTGGGATAGTCCACTCAATATCTCATTACCATATGGACTTAGATAGGGTGATTCTTTTGAGATATTATCTCTGATTTATTTTTCAGAATATTGATAGGTACATGATCAGTACTCAGAAAAATTATATTCAAAATAATATTCTTGATGGTGTTAGAGTTCATATCCTAGAATCAATTGGGTTTTTATTTGTATTAACTAAAATATTTAAAGAATTAAATATTAAATATATCTCATAATATATTGATTTATATTATATATTAATGTAATTTGATAATATCTTATGGAATTCATCAGATGAAATTAGGTTATAATAGTTCCTTGCTTGGATGAAAACCTTGAGATGCTTTAATGATATATTTTAAATATTTTTCCGTTGTCCAAAATTTAAAATGATAAATAGGAACATAGTTTTTAAATTTATATGTGTGAGTGATAATAATATGATGATTCTTTATCTCATTAAGTTCTCACATGATGATCTCCAAGATGTGATATTATGCAGTGAGACCGCTGAGAAGAATTTCACATATTTTCTTTTCAATGGAAATTCTTATATGCAAGCATCTGTAAGGGTCCTTATGCTCTAAAATTATTATAAATACCTATAATGAATTATGTACATAGATGTATTGAAAAAAAACCATCAAAAAAATGATTACACTAATTAGGATATGTTTGCTACATCATAATCTGTAAGTTATTAATGAATAAGTCTAGTAAGGATTTAACATTTCCATTTATTAAAGTTAATATATTAACCCTATGGATGTAATTGAATTATAGAAGTTAATTTCATGACCATGGTGGGTTATATATGATCATTTAAAAAAATAAAATAATTAAATATCAATCATTAAGGGTGACAACACATTTACGTAACCAGATTGATGAGATATCAAGACAAAGAGAGTATATTAAATAGTGCACACTCATATGTGGTTGTCAAAATTTGTAATGACCCATAATTTAATCAATGAAATTTTTCCTTCTTATAATTATTTCATACATCACATATGGACCATAATAATAAAACTATTCTTATAAATTAAGAATGATACTCTAGTTAGCAAACAAACCAATAAAAATGCCAATATTACAACAAGACAACAAATAGAAAATAAAAAAATTGGATCTTCTATAATGATCAAACACGTGAATGAATCTATATAAATAAATCATAATGGTAATAATAAAATATTAATTTCAAGAAAAAATATGTTACTAATGAATGTAATAAGAATCGTTTATAGGAAGTAGTAAAACCTTATGACTTAAAAATATGACGATTGGAATAGTAACTTGACTGTTGGAATAGTAGTGTGAATGTTAGGAACAGTAATCTTACCATTAGAATATAAAACTCACCAATGAAATTATAAATAAAATTATAATATCTTATAAATGAAAATATGATATATTTATATCACAGGAAATGTAAATAAATATTTTAAAAATGATAAATTAAGTGTTGGTATTTTTATAAAACATAAATGTTTGTTTTCAATTTAATAATTAATATAATGATTTTAAAGAAGATTGATTTTTATAAAATAAATTAATAACATAAATTCTTTATTTTTATTATAATTATAATATAATTTTAGGAGTCATTAATTAATTTTTCAAAGTTCCATAAAATATGTTATAATATTAAAATCAGTATTTGTTGAATAAATGATGATTTAAATTAAAAATTAAATTTCCCACATTTAAATAATTATTTTCATAAAATGGAGTACATTTTTTAAATCTATACATAAAAAAAATTTAGGTTTAATTGCTGTTATTTTTATAAAATAGTTCATTTTTTTAATAGTGAATTATAGTAATTTACCGTATTTAACATTTTAAGATAAATAACTAAATTAGTAAGTCATGGATGATTTAATAACCAATTAGTTCTAAAAAACCTGCACTATATACTATCATTTGTCAAAATGATATACGCTATTGTTTCAAAATAATAATCAATGAATAAAATAATCAAAAACACCCCCTCTCTTCCGCTTATAAGTACCACTCCTAACCACATCTTCTCCTCACACCTTCAATGATTTTGATATATCTATTATTATACCTAGTTACCTTCCCAAGACCCTTCCCCATGTCCAAGATATATTACTCTCAACAAAATACCAAACCCATGTTCCTTACGGAGGTTCTCAAGGAGATGGTATTCAAGTTGTAAAATCATCATTCTTTCTCTTTTAAATTATTTCTTTATTCTACCATATCTTCACCTCTCCAATCCAAAAAAAAATTATAAATACATTATCATATAAATAAAATAATTATATGGTGAAATTGTAATATCCATCATCAAATATCTTCTCTTATCCTTCTATTCTAAAATGAAAACATCGTTCGTGATGTGTCAATTCACCACTTTCTTGGATGACGATTTTTCTTTTTCCATTACCGCCTTCATCGATGGTCATAAAACTATATAAAGGATAAAATAGATTTTAAAATGTATATTATAACTTTTTTTATCATCTGGAACTAATATATTAACATAATATTAAATAATAAATAAAAAATAATTCATGATGATCGAAAAACCACCAAAAAAATTAAACATTTATTATTCACATTTTATAAAATGAATCATCCTTATATGATAACACAAAATGATATATTGGACCGTTTAACATTTTGTAATTTTATTAATACTGTATCATTCCAATTTTTTAGTTTCTCTTATATTGGACAAGGACACCCATAATTCTACTCAAGGGAGAATATCATAAAAGCATGAGACGAACGCTCCTGGAACAATGAAATTAAACAATATAACTCCTAGAAAAGACTATAAATGAACTTGATAAAATTTTAATAGATAAAATATATAGTAAATATTTTATAAATTAAATTCTTAAAAAATATAATTATGTTATCCAAAACATTATGTGCAAGTGTATAACACATTAATACATAAGGTAAGGAATCTCATTGAACCTCTAAATGGACGTTTGGGTTATGATTTCTATTTGATTACACCAATGTATTTCTTCATTATTTTTATCCACTTATTCTAAATTCGGTTTATATGTTCCAAAATTATTTATCCATACAAATTCATCATTATTTGATGGATAAATTCATATTTTAAAGGTTCCCTTTTAAATTCTTCCCAATAAGAAAGCCCAATTAAAGGGAACATTGCAATTTAATACCCATTTTCAAGTAAAATACATAATATGATTTAATCCACCATTATTTTTATAAAATCATAGATTTTTTCATGAAAAAATATCTTAGTTTATTTCTGTTTTTATACAAACATGTATTCCTTGGTCCTATTTAAAGACTCTTTAATATTTTCCCCCTAAACCGCACTAAGTGGATCATTTCAAAAGTTTCTTAAGCACTATTTTTACACGTTTTCACTTCAGTTGGACATAATTTTTCATGATCTATGCCTATTTTTCATTATGGGTGTACATGTATGATTTAAATCCATTCATTCTTGTACAAAATTATGGTATACTCACCAGTTAGGCCTTATGACATGATTACAATACCCATTTCCTATCGATGGGTAACCCTTATTTGTATCCATTATGTTTGATTATTTATATAGAACACATATTCAAGAAAATTTTATGATGGTTTCACCCAGATAGCACTCCAATGCATTCGTTAATGTTTAGTCTCATTATATGTCATGTGTGAGGATAAGGAGTAAACCTAATCAATTATGAGACTTTTTATACAATGTGATATAGTCTTAGAAGTTTTCCTTGAATCATATTTATTTCATGTAATGTGTTTTTTCTACATTCTTATGTTTCAATGATCACATAGTTTCATGTTCTATATATTATGCTTCCATATGTTTATTCATGTGTTATTTCTTTTTATGTCATCATGTTATGAATTATAATCCATGTGTTATGATTTATTCGTATGCTTATTCCTTTAAACTACCAAAAAAACTAGGTTTCCATAGTGCCAACCTTTATGAGTTCTAAAGAAAGTGCTGATAAAGGGGGGGGGGGCGCTTTATCAATGCTTTTTTTAGTGCTGTTAAAGGGGACCCCTTTATCAGCGCTTTGTTTTTGTAGCGTTCATAAAGGGGGGCTTTATCAGTTCTTTTTCCGAGCACTGATAATTTTCATATTTCAAAAAAATATTTTTTACGAAAAATAATATATTTTTATATAAGTATATTTATAATGATATAAATATAATATATATATATATATTTAAATATGTTTTAGATAAATATAAATACTATTAAATTTAATATATAAGAAATTTATTTAATTTATTTAAAAAAAATTAAAAATTATTATTAATTAATTAAATGCTAATTATCTTTGATTAATAGTAATTTAATAACAATTTAGAGACAAAAAAATCAAAAAATAATAATAAAAGATCTAAAATTTGTTGAAAATTTAACTCAAAATCCAAACAGCCATAACTATTGATTAGGGTGTCCATTTGAGCTCTATAGCATATCAAATCAAAGTTTCCAAGGATCTATACACGCTAGTCATCTAAGGGTACCTTTGGTCACATTTTTTGGGGCCCAAAAATTCCCAGAATGCCTCCAAAACCGAGTTTTTAGTCGAGATTCCCCGATTTTTTAACATTAAAACAGGTATAAATTCTTATCTGAATTTCCGCTAGGCCTGTAAATCATATCATATCGAATATTGATTTATTTTCTTCGATTTGATTGGTTGTGAAGTTGAAACATACTTCTGTATTTGATGTTATAGTCGTTTTAACATTCTATAGCTTTTCCAATACACATATATATGTATTTATTCGTAAAATATATATGTGTGTGTGTGTGCGTCTGTGTGTGTGTGTGTGTCTGTGTGTGCCTGTCTGTGTGGTATATATGTATGTATTTATTTATTTATTTATTCATAAACACACATAAAAAACATATTTTATAAATATATTTAAAACTAATCTTATAAATATATATTAATATACAAATAAATATACGGATAAAAATTTATAACTAAAAATATATATAAATAAATATAAATATAAATTAATATACGAATAAAAATATATATATATACTAATATTTGAATAAATATATATGGATTAATATAACTAAATATATTTATATTAATATGAATCTATATTAATATGAACCTATATTAATATACGAATAAATATAACTATATATATATATAAAAATAAAAATAAATATATATTAATATTAGAATATATATATATATTAATATATGAATAAATATATATATTAATATAAATAAATATATTTATATTAATACAAATCTATATTAATATATGAATAAATATATCTATATATATTTATAAATAAATATAAATATATATTAATATACGAATATATATATATATACATATATATTAATATATGAATAAATATATAAGTATTAATATAACTAAATATATTTATATTAATATGAATCTATATTAATATAAGAATAAATATAACTATATATATATATATATATCATTAAATAGAGAAAAAAACTAAATAGATTAGTGGTAAAGGTGCAGACATGAAAGGGGGGAGGTCTCGAGTTAAAGTTCGGGTGGAAGGAGGGAGGGGAGTGTGGGCTTGTGGGGGATGCATGGGAAAGGGAAGCTCATGGGAGAGTGGGAGGGGGTCCGCCTAGTGCTATTAAAAGTCCTCTCCCCTATGCATTATTTATTCTTTTTAGTTTTTTTATTTTTTTTTTGACTTTTATCATCGCTTAAAAAAGCACTGATAAAAGGCCCCTTTTACCAGTGCTTTTTTGAGCATTGATAAAACAGACACCCTTTATCTTCTCCTCAATTAATATCATTTTTTAGCGCGGGTAAGACTCTTTTCTAGCACTGATAAAGTCCATATTTGTAGTAGTGTTACTAGGATTTTTTACTCATGCCTTTTATCAATGTATAAACCATGTTATCCAATGTAGATGTAGGATCTCAAAGGAATTTATGAGATCATTATAGAATATTAATATAAATATGTTTTATTCTAATTCCATTTTTTCAATTTTATGTTCTTAATCATCTGAAGACACTAGAATTTATAATCATTGGATTGTATTCGATGGATAAGTAAACATAATATCATATAATAATATATGAAAAAAGGATAGAGTCTATATAGTTAGTATCAGAGCTTGGTTTAGTTGTTTTTAGAGATTAGGACTAGAAAGCATTAGTAAGAACCCTAGAGATAATTCTATCACCATGAATAAGCTAAATTGAAACTTAAGGAATCACATCTTAGGATATACTTTTCATTTATAATTTTATACTTATATGTTCAATGTTTCCTTTTTATATTCTTATTATATTCTCAAATTGTTTAATCTTAGTATATAGAATGAGATTTTCACGGTGAAATTTCTAAAGGGGGAAATAATTTATCGACCTATAATCTTATTAATGAAATTTTATATTCTTATAATTATGTCATACATCACATTGGGAACCCAATGAAAATATTATTCTCATAAATGAAGAATGATACTTTAGTCAGAAAATAAACCTATAATAGTGAAAAATATTACAGTGGGACAACAAATAGAAAATAGGGAAATTTAGATATTCTAGAATTACCACATTCATGAACAAATATATAGAAATAAATCATAATGTTATTAATAAAATTTCCATTTGGAGAAAATAGAAGGGACTAATGAATCTAATAGGAGAAATTTATAGGAAGTAGTAATCCACTATGACCATTAGAAATCTGATTTTTTGAATTGTAACATGACCATTGGAATAGTTATGTGACCATTAGGAATTGTAATCTACCCATTAGAATAGTAACATCTCTTATTAAAGTATAAATAAAATTTAGATATCTTATAAATGAAAATATGATATATTTATATCATGGAATAAGTAAATAAATATTTAAATAATCATAAATTAAGTGTTATTACTATTATAAAACATAAATTTTTGGGGAATATTTTGTTATATTATAATTATAATATAATTTTATGATTCCTTAATTAATTTTTTAAAGTGGTTTGAATTCAGGTATAATATTACAATTTGTATTTTTTGAATAACTAATAATTTTAATTAAAAATTAAATTTATCACATTTAGAAAATTATTTTCATAAAATGGATTCCATTTTTGAAATATACACATTATAAAACGGTTATGGTGAATTATTGGTACTTTTCTAAAATAATAGAATTTTTGGTGAATAGTGAAATACAAAAAATTTCAGTATTCAAAATTTTAAACCAAATACAAGAATTTTTAAGTAAACGATGATTTAAGAAACCATTAATGTATAATCACATATATTAGTTATTTTAATTAGTCACAATAATCAACACTATTGATAGTATTGAGCCAGAATAATAATAAAAATGAACAAAATAATAAAAAATGCCCCTATACTCCCCTTATAAATACTGCCTCTCACCACTTATTCTCCTCAGACCTTATAATATTTTTAAATTTCTATTATTATATGAAATTTTTTTCCCAATCCTCTTCTCCATGACCAAGATCCTATAGTCTCAACAAAATACCAAACCCATGTTCCTCAAGGTGGTTCTCAAGGAGGGGACATTCATGTGGTAAAATCATCCTTTCTCTTTTAAATTATTTCTTTCTTATAAAATATCCTTAGACACCCTATTAAAAAATAATGATAATTATATTATCATATATATACTATAATTTTATTATTTAAACATAATATCTATCATTAAATCTATTCTATCCTCTTTTTATTCCAAAAATGTAAATATAATCCTTGATGTGTCGATTCACCGCCTTTGTGGGTGACAATTTCTTACTATCCATTACCACCTTCATGGATTTTAATTAAAACATTATAATTGAAAAAACAAGTTTTAAAATTTTTATTATATATCTTTTTTATGTTCTATAATTAATATAATTAAATAATATTAAATAATAAAACAAAACTAGTTCGTGATGATCAAAAACCACCAAAATAAACTAAACATTTATCATTAACATATTATAAAATACATCATCCTCATATCATAAAAAAATGATATATGGGACCATTTATAATTATGGAACTATATTAATACCATATCATTCCACTTCTAGAGTTTTTCTTCTATTTGACTTTAAATCTCATAATTATACTCAAGGGAACCAATCATAAAATCATGAAACAAACGTTACTGAAACAATATAATTAAATTTTTATAACTCATCAAAATGACAATAAATGGTCTTAATAAAATTGTAATAAATAAAATATATTTTTAATAGGTTTTGAATTAAATTCTTAATGAATCTAATTTGATTATCTAGGATATGAAGTTCAAGTATAGAACACATTCGTACATAAGGTAAGGGATCTCTCCGAACCTCCAAATTACCTTTTGGGCTACACTTTATCTTTTATTACACCAATGTATTTTTTCAATATTTTTAATTAATTATTTTGGATCCTATTTATATGTTATAAAATTATTTATCCAGATTAATTCATCCTTCTTTTATGGGTATATACATGTTTTAAAGGTCCCCTTCTTAATTCTTCCCGATAAGAAACCCTGATTAAAGGGAACTTCTCTATTTCTTACCCATTTTCAATTACACTCCAAATATTTTATAATCCACCATTATTTTTCTAAAATAACTCATTTCCTCATTAATAACTATATATGTTCATTCTTTTCTTTACACAAACAATAATGTTTTTCTTCCATAAATACTCTTTAATACTTTCCTTTAAACTACACTAAAGTGGATCATTTATAAAGTTTCTTAAACCTTTTTTTATATATTTTTACTTTAGATGGACATAATTTATTATGATATATGACTATTTTATTTTATGGATATCCAAGTAGGATTTAAATCCATTCTTTCTTAGACACCATTAAGAAACACCCTTTGATTATGCCTTATGAAATGATTACAATATCCATTTATTTTCCATGTGTTACCCTTATGTGTATTATTTATGTTAGATTATTTAGGTGAAATACATATGCATTTACATGTTATAATGGGTGAACCCATATAGCACTCCAATGCACTGGATAATGTTTATTCTCCTAAGACATCATGTATATAATTAAGGGGTAAACATAATCTATTATGGGACTTTTTCCACCATGTTATATAGTCTTGGAAGGTAGCATTAACTCATGTTTATGTCATGTTATGTGTTTCTTCAACATTACTATAATTCCATGATCTCATGATTTCATGTCCTATATTTTATGCATCTATATGTTTGTACATTTTCTATGCATTTTTATTTCATCATTTTATTCCTTATAATCTATTTCATGTTCTTTATTCCTATGTTTATTCTCTTACAGGGATTTTTAGGTCATCCCATTTGTCTATTTATTCCCTAGGTTATTCTATGCATATGTTCGATCTCAAAGGAATTTGGTTCATATTATAGAAGATTGATATAAATTTGTTTTATTCTAGTTCCTTATTTTTAGTTTTATGTACCCAATCATCCAAATACCATAGAAGTTTTTATCCTTGTCTTGTATTTGATGGAAAAATACTCATAAGATCATGAAATAATATGTTTAAAGGGCTTGGGTATCTATAACATTTCAATAGTAACTAATTCCTCTTGGGTTCCTTAATATGTTTATGGATAGTAATGTTGAACTTTAGGGAAGCGAGCCTAATTCCAACAATGAAAAATCCTAACGGGTCACACACCAAGAATTTTTATTGATCTCAATTAAATTATATTTAAATTTTTTTATTGGAATAAATATTATTTTTATGTGTGAGGTATACTTTTATTTAGGAATTATTTATCACATAAATTTAATAAATTTTTATTCAAAAACTAATTATTTAATCACAAAAATATATAATTTTTATTTATTTTTTATTGAATAAACTTTTATTTAATTAAATACTTATTCGGGTATTCGATAAATGTAAAGGTGGATGAACATTTGAAGATGAGGTTTTATGGTAAATATTAATTTGAAAGATGGTAAAATAGTGATTATCATTGCGTCAATAAGCGTACACCATGAGAAAAATAATAATAATATCATTATTACATGACATGATGTCATTTAAGGGTTTAATATATTATTAATGTTTATGTACAATTAAATAATATTTAACCCTAACCCTTAACTCTATAAATAGACTATTATTTGTATTTTTCTAGTGTTTATTGAATTGAAGAAACATTATTCACAACAAAACATTGGTCTCTATCTCTCAATACTAAACAATAGTCGAGAGTTTCTTCTCTCAAGCCCGGTAGATTATCCGCCCTCATCTTGTTTCTAAAGAAAGAGAGTGAAATATTGATTCTTCATGCCCAAATGAATTGTTAATGGTACCAGGATGCACAAAGGAATCTAGTGGATGGGGTATTTAACTTTTCTCATCACCAAAGTGATGAATATTGTCATCTCTAGCAATCTGAGCCCTAGTGCAGGAACGAGGATCTCATGTGAATTCAATACGCACAATACTTAAATGAATGTTTACCTCATTCAAATTAGAGGTGGATTCAACTATAGATTGTCATTAGAGATCGTTTCTTGATAGATCTAAACTCAAAATCTTATGGACAATCCAAAAACACTCCAATAATTTATATAGATGTTGATCATCGAATTATGGTTGCTTGTGCGGAGCTCCGATGATTCTTTATAAGTCGTGATGATCACCTCCATCCCATTCCTCTGATCCAAGAATGCATTCATAGATCATTTTCTCAAACAAACCCTTTATCTCTATCAGATGTGGTAGGAGAGAGAAATTCTCAATTTTGAATGAATTTATAGTCTATAGAATAGATATCCTCCCCTGATTATATAGCGGATGTCCAAAATAACGGAAAAGGGTTCCCTAGCCCTTGTATATTAAACACCGACTAAATAAGAAAAAATTAAACATTATCATGAAACTACATGCTTCTCAAATTCCACTTATATTTTATCACATACTTGTAATATATAATAAATATGTTTTGTTATAAAACTGATTCATTTTACTAGACTCAAAATTCGTACAATATTAGGAAAACCTTGAATATTAAAATAATATTTGTTAGACTAATATTATTCCATGGATTCACATAATAACACGAAAATAATTTTAATAAATAAATTCAGACCAATTATTATATAGTCAAATAATAATGAATTTATTTATACATTGGTGACCGATTACCTAAATAAATCTCAGACCCCATGGTGGGGATGACCATGTACAATATTCTTATTCAACAGAATAGGGTAGACTCTTGAATAAACTATTTTGTGTGACCATCTAAGAACTTTTCTCAATAGCATTGAATACCATTCACAGACCAATAGTAGAGTCTAGAAACCCATTAAGGCCCCTAAGAAGATATGAAAAAATCATATCAATGAAAACCATTACTTTGAACATGCATTGTGTAATATAATATCTTGGTCTCGTGATATCTCATAAATCAAGATGCACAGATTATGTCATCATACATTCATGATTTTATTATTTTATCTAATTGGATAGACTTACCTTTAATTACAATGGATTTTTATTGATGAAGTTTCTTATATTCTGATCAACTAGGCCAGATATATCTCTTCTTTAACATGAAGGCAATAAATCTATCTTGACTGCTCAAAAAATTATATACAACCAAAGATTCACCCAACAAAAGATACCTCCCCAAAAAATAAATTTCATGGTTTTTCCATCTAGTAAAGTACATGATAAAATGCAACACCTTAATGATGACCTCAAGTAATGAGGCTAATACACATGTTCAAAGATTGGAAAAAAATGAAACATGAAACATGCAGTGTTTCTATTGGAGGGTCATTCCTCATTATCTCACCTATTAGAGATCACCAAGTGTGAACTTCATGGAAAATAAGTATGAATTCGTATGAGCTACCAAAACATGATGGTCATACATCATACCTATCCAGTCAATATGATGTATCTAGACCACATTATATTTGTTTATGATTAATGACATAGTATCTTGATGTTCTCATTGTAGAATGGGAAATGTTATAACCTCTTCATATGATAAAAAATATATGGAAATTGGCATTTACAGAGTAGATGCAGAAATATCAACATTATATTCTTAATACTACATCATTCCTAACTCACTATATATATGATATGGTTTCAAAAAGTACTATTTAGTTGGGTGTAAGGAAACCACTATTACAACACTCCCACTCACTCTAGATCTAACTTGCTAATGAACCTTGTTAGATCTCACATGATAAGTTCATGTTTTTCTAAGTTATGTCTCTTGTCATTTCCATTCCATATCTCCGAAACATGACAATGCTACTATCAATGAATTTACCACCTTATATAAGTCATCTCAAGAGATGAAATCCCGTAGTATATCACTTTTGTTTTCTATCAAAACATGACATCATGGGTAGTACTAGTAGTAGAATTATCATAATTTAGGTTATGATAAAACAATACTTTATAGGTGAGATTTCAAGAACTGGGACTAATCGTTGTGTATTTTACACTGCTTATTTAGCTACCTCAAAATGCACAATGCACTCAATATTTGTACACATGTCTACCACTAGATTGAATGATCTTGTCTTTCTCATTACATTATCCTAACTATGATATTAAATCATTTTGATCTATTGTAAGACTATTTTTTTCCATTGCAACTAGTATATATTACTCTCTACATATGAGGTACATACCATTTTACTTTCTTTAGTACTATTGGACAGTTCTGACTACTTCCCTTGTAGTTCACCTATTTGTTGCTACTATTTTCATACCATGATGTTTATATTGTCAATATCACTTATTTTACATATAATTACATAAATGATTGATCCATTTCTGAATAATACGGAATTATACTCACCAAAATAATACATCATATTCCCATTCATGTCTACTTGGATATATTTATGCCATGTGACTCTAGAAACAATTCATTCTCGAATTATTTCAACAAGTATTTTATCAATAACATGTTTGTATATATACTATTTTTTGGGTATAATAAATCATTATATCCACCTTAGTAGATACCATTACCTGGAACATAGGATGCTAATTTATTTCAATCTATGGGCAGTAAATTTCATTCTGGTCATAACTAACGTTAATTCCAATATATGTTTTCTATATGTTATGAAACATATTTTACTTGGAAAAACATGGAACTACAACTAATATATTGTAAAAACATGAAATAAATTAATTAGAAATTAATTTTTAATGATATTTTTTCTTAATTTAATCATAAATTGGATTACAGTAACTCACACCCCTTATTGAAATTCAATGATGTCACCATTCCTTTACGGTTGTGTTGTATAGACACCATCCATGATTTGTGGTCTTGACATCCAATGCTCAAAAAATTATATTAAAAGTATCCATGATATGTATCATTCTAATGGATTTTGGAATGAAGACATGGTATTACCAATTCACCCTTAATGGTACCCTTTTTTTACCATACATGTAGATTTTCAGTTGAGTACCCACCGCATTATTCAATAAAAAGAAGCCCCTTTACTTTTATACATGGAAATCTATTATTGAGTTTTAATTGATCTTGTAAATATTAGTTTATTTCCATATATTGATTACCTATAGTTTTCATTATTATCATCGAATAATGAATCACCATCTATGTTTAATACGTAACTAATAATATGGTTTTATCCTTCGTACGCAATATGTGTCTATGGAACATTCCATTCCACATTTTTTTGTGGAACATCTTCCTATACCAACAATTTTTTTCATCTATAGCATTGACTAAATACAAGTTAATTTTTATCCTACTATCTCAAATATATATTTGAACCCTTTTATAAAAATATTGTCTATAACTTGGCTACCTCTTTTCTATCTTATGGTTTAAGTAACATACTTATAAAACATTAGGATAACTACTTTAGATGCACAATGTGTTTCTTTTGATGCAAGTTTGTTTATATCCTAACAAACTCTTTGAATATAGACACATGTTATTATGAAATAATTGATTTATATCATACAATTACTCATGTGATATCCATTTTTCATAATAGTTTCTATATGGTTTTGATATTATGCTATTATTTTCGGTGCATGTCTTGAAAAATAATTGGTGTTTTTTCAAGTCATATTATTTTTAACGTCAATGGTTTTTTAATTACATCATGAATTATATGTGAATAATAAAATATGCATTTATGAATTACTTCAAGTAAAATTTTATTGGTCAGTTTTAACATGTAAGAATCATGATCAATCTTTCTTACTAATCATCATTGATTTATAGTGTATAAAGTAATGTGTATTTCAGAATTACTTCACTCTGGATTATATTAATCGATGCAATATTGTTCAAGATATTCTTTAGTGTAGAAACCCAAAGAAACTCATATCTTATAACCATGAATTTACTATACATAACTTTTACATTCGTTGTTATCCACATAAATGAATCTAATGAAGTATATTTACCACTAGCTTAACCTTGGAATAGTGAAGACTCTCTAGATAAACTAATTATGAAATCTTTGTGACTAACCTTTATCTCAAAATGGTTTATTTTTCAAAGACTATGTAAATAAGTTTTTGGATAATACATAAAGTCTTTAAACCAAATAATATAAAGAAATACAAGATATATCCTTGATAACTACATAGTTTTTCTTGAAAAAGTATTATCTTTCCACAACTAGGTATATAAGTCTTAAATTTAATATTCATTAGGTATTTACAATAATTAAAACATTATTTTACTATAGGTTGATTATTAAATAACTCAAACAACATTCATTCCAAAATTGGAATATTGTATCCTTAAGTCCAACGAGCATGTAAGTTTAATTTATTTGTAATGCATAATTTTTTTTTCAAATATCAATATAAACATGGAAATTTGATGTTGTATACTTCTCACCACTAACATAGGAACCACCCTTTGTAAACCACTTGGAGAACACATGTTACTTATTGTGATATTACCATACTTACATGCTTATTTTATTTAATTACACATATGTGATAGAAATGTTGTATTCAATACCCAATAAGTATTTCAAAAACATCACAAACAATGATGAATATACCTGAATAAAAAGTGACCAATTTCTTCATCTATTCAGTTCATTTCATTTAAAATTCCGTAGATTTATCACATGAAATGTGAGGAAAATAACCTCTTGTATAATGTCTTTATGGTTTTATTTGAAAGAATTTATGAATGTTCCTTTTTCTCTACACTTTTTATTGTCCTTTTCACCTTGTATTTCAACTTTTTCACCATAATAACGAAGACTGCCTTTAAGTCTTATTTTTCTTGCTGAACCTTACCTAAAAGGTAAGGAAATGACTTCTCCATGTTGTTCGTTTTGTAATCTTAAAAAATATGGAGTATGTGGATGATAAAAATATAAGAATGCGATTGTAACGACCCAAAATTTTATTAATGGAAATTCCTCTTGATCTAATTAAATGTCTTATTATGTAAAATGTTTATATAACATATGCACTTCATTGGTTTTGTAATTTTGGATTTTTAAAATACCATTATGAATTTTTACCGTAACTAATATTGTTGTTGAACGTTGATCACATGATTAGTATAAATATAGGGATTTAACAAATCAAATTTACTCAGACAAAGAAGTGATTGTCTCATCTCGTACACTTTCCCCATACAAAGCCCATTTTTCGGATCTTGGAAAGGGGTTTGTTTCATTAGGCTTCGCTCTTGACCAATCCCAATCTGAGCTTCAACATATTAAGAATGAATGGAACCGCTCATGGGAGAATTGGAAGTTGATATAGATTACCACCCGAGCGATGTTATCTAAGCCACCCCAATAGTCGATCACCATCACACACCTTACCCTTTGGTCTTATGTGGGTGTTATAAGGTGTTATGTAACAAGACCATATCACTATGGTTATGTATATTATTTATGTATAGAATAAAAAATTTACATTCATTGTAACATTGTAAATTGGTTTTAAACAACAAAGAGTGTTTTTAGTTAATATTTAGTTAAGAAATCTATTTTGATGAATTAAAGTATTTTTTAATTAAAAAATATTTTAATAAAATATTTTTACTAAATTAATTTTTATTAAATGATCATATATTTTTTATGAATACAATTGTAATTTTTATAAAGGTTTGAAAGCTATTTCAGTCAAAACCCGTGAATTTTTGATAAATGTCAGTTTTTATAAAAGTAAATATTCACATATTTATAAAATTATTTAGATAAAGTGAGTACTTTTTTGGAATCATGATGTCGATATTATCCAACAATGACTTTTTCCTAATTTTCTGAGACAATCTAATTTTTGGGTAAAAATTAAATACAGCTTAATTATATATTGAGTTTTATGACATCATAATAACCCAATAGTGATGTAATAAAATACTTTAAAACTAATTTTCAGCGAAAATATTTTTTATGATTAAAATAATTTTATTTTAGGTTTGTTTTATTTATTTTACGAAGCCTTAGTGGACCCTCCGAGTCTTATAAAACAATTTATCTAGTAATTTGGTTTTGTTTAGAATGTGACTCACCTCCCCATAAGCAACCCTATTATTTTAATAATTTCAGCCATTGAACATATAAAATATTTTTTTCCACTCCCCTTTCGAAAAAACCATGGGCAAAAACCTTGGGATGGTTTGTGGTTCTGATTAGTTTAATGTGTGGTGTCCCAAACCTAAATAATAAAGACCTTCCTATGCTTTCCTATATAATCCCACTGAAGCTCCCACTTCCTCTTAACTCAATGCCTTTTGAGTTATTAAAACCTTTTTCCTCCCCTATTTAGAATCCTCCCAAGTCATCCAAATCTTCAATGAATCCTCTCTCAAGCCCCTCCCAAGCCTTTGGTATCAAACTTCCAATTAAGGGATTTCTTCCTCTCTCTTTTTTGTCCAAATTCCATTATGTTTTTATAAAAGTTTATATTCAATTAAAAATGTTGGGGTATGATTTAGAACCTCCACCGTACTACCATATTTATTTTTTAATTATGAGAGACCCATATCTCTCTCATTAATGCCTCCCATGTACACCAGTTACCATGCTGAAATTCCGTAGGGAATTTCTCTCTCCTCATTGACATTCAAGCAATTATTTTGTATTATGAATCTATAATTCCATTACATATATTGTAAAATTTATCTATATGACCCCATTAATGTCCATTTCATGTATATATGATGATACACTCTTTTTTCTCTCATCAACCATTTGTATGAATTCTTATATCACATCGTTATGATGTCGAAATTGCATCATGATTTTCCAAGTCAAAGTCATTATGTTGTGAATACCATGCCCATTTCCCAATAAAGGTTATTCACCTATTTGAACATTTACTTATTTATTATATAGTTTCATGTATTAATTCCACATTACTTTTTTGTAGAATATATGATGATATTTAATTATTCCATGTGACACACTTATGCATGAAATGTGATGTTTTAAGAAAGGTGTGCCCTGATAACACTCCAATTCATTGGGTAAAGATTAGTATCATGATACATCATGTTCAATGTGTATTTACTCATAAAAATTCAATTAAATGAGGATTTACTCATGCTAATTCAAGTGTAATCAGGGTTTACTCATTATCTATGTGAAATGATCCTTGGGTCATGCTAATAATATGTTAAGTGTTGTTGCCACATTTCCATGTTATGATAATCATGATATATCAGGATTTTATGTTCATGTTTATTTTATGATATATTTATATGAATATTTCCAAACATTTATTGTATTCTTAATTTTATTCCTTGTTTACTCCCATGAAACGATTTATAGCTCACCCATTTCACATGTATGTCCTAAAGTTATCCCATGCAATTCTAAGTATGATGGAATTTCGTGGTTATGTAAAGGAAGTTTTCAATAAATATGTTGTATGTTTTATTTTTTAAGTTTTTATGTAGTGTTCCTAATCCCCAAAGACAATAGACCTCTCGATCTTCTGTGTTGTATCAAGTGGAAAGTTTATGTAATAAATCATTTTTAAGTGTATAATAAATAGTATGGTTGTTATAGTTGGTATCAGAGGATAGGTTTAGTTATTTTTGGGATTAGGATTATGAAACACTAGTGAAAGCATTAAGGATAAGACTAAGGATAATTAAAACATCACTAAATTTATGGAGTATTTATTAAGTGGTTTATCAATAAAATACATCCCAGTCTAGATACGAGCATGTAGAGGTAGCTCTGGCACATATGTATGTAGTAGTGAAAACTCCGACATGGAGTTTCTGGCTTGACCTAGGGTATCCTGTTACATGAAAACGGGCCTTTCTGAACTCTTGGTTATAACACTCCTAGGGGATATTCATTGGTAAATTCACAAGCTTAGTATGAACAATTATTAAGGTAATTAAAAAATGCCCCTAAGTATATATGTTAGAAAGTAGATCATGGATAACATAGATCGAATTATGTAAGTTCATAAGTTATGAAAATATAAGTTACTTTTATGTCATCCATTTTTTCCATGGATTACTATTTATGAGTTACCCCTAAGGTTCCTTTTATTCCCTCCAATGCCCTGTAATAGGAAGACTCGAGCTAACAACTGATGTGAAGACCAATGTGAAGATTATTCTAATGAGAAGCCCAATCCGATGGGAGAAGGAATCACAAACATTGTCACAATAATCTCTCAGTTAATTCAAGCTTGGAATAGAAACATGGGTCAAGAGGAACATTAACCCACCCCCTAATAAAGAACAAGTCCCTATCGAGAGCTTCATGAGACAAAGGCCTCCTACTTTTAATAGATCATCTGATCCCTCAATTTCCAAACAATGGATCAAATCCATTGAAATGATATTCTCAATACTTCAATGTCTTGAAAAATAGAAGGTTCTTATGGATGATTATTGTATGGAGGATGAATTCAATAAATGGTGGAAATTGATCAAAAATACAAAGCTTGAGGACCATATCAAGGAGTTGGAATGGAATGATTTCCAGTAAATGTTTTTTGATAAATATTTTCCTCACACACTCTCACTTAATATAGAATGGGAATTCCTTGCCTTAAAGAAAAAAAAGACGATGAATCCATCTGAGTGAATGAGGAAAAATTCACAAGGATTCCATGATATGCTTCTGACTTTGTCATTCCCCCCGAATGCAAGGTTTACCACTTCTTTGGTGGGATGAAACCTAGCCTACGGAAATCCCTAGAGATCTGTGACATTGACAGCAATGAGTTAATTTTATGATTTTCCCTAAAGGTCAAAATCTAGATCATAGAATCATAGGGATATCATAGGGATAAGAAGAATAAGTTGGTCTTCAATTCTGGCAGTCCGATGGATAAATCCAACATTTCTAAGAAAATACACCACCCACTTTCCAAAGCTGTGGAAAGAATCATCCCAGAAATTGCCTGAATGGGACAAGGAAATGCTTTAAGTGTAGAAGAGTAGGGCACCTATCCATTAACTGTCGACAATAAAAACCCATGTATGTGATAGAGGAGAGGAACACTTTGTTCGACTCTCAATGCATTGTTCAATTCTTAAACTGAAAAGAACCATGGAATATTAAAAATCAATGCCCGAAGCTAAGGGTTTTCAAAGGCAACCAACAACCTCCAAGGTAGAAAGGGAGAGATTTTTCCATCACTACTGCTAAAGTGAACCCTGACAACAATGTGGTGACATGTATGCTAGTTATTCATTCAATAATATCTAATATACTTTTGGATTCTGGTTTTACACATTCTTTTTTATCCTGAATGTTTAGTATAACAATCCCCACATCACCACAAATCAAAGAAGTAAATAATTCGGTGAGTACGGAAAATGGGGAAATCATTGCATCCCATGAATATAACTCCTCCACTGTCATAATTTGTGGATTTAACTTCTCAATGAATCTCTTCATAATCTCTCTAGTGGAATTTGATGCAATTCTTGGCATGGATTGGCTTTCCTTCTATAGAGCCAACATATATTTCCATGAGAGGAAAATCACCGGCATGTGGAGAATCAACCCTCGATTATATACAAGTTAAATGGGGAAGATGAATCTTCTTTATCACAATCATCTCATGCTTGTATATTACTATTCTATAACCATGCGTATCTAGCTCAGATGATTATGTCTAAGGAGGAAACCATCCTTGATCACATGCCTATTGTGAGAGAATTCGATGAGCTGTTTACCAAGTAATTGCCTGGTCTCCCTCCTAGAAGATATGTTTAATTCTCAATTGATATTATACCTTGGTAATTGCCAATATACAAGACTCTGTATAGAAAGTATTTTGGGCTACTTGAGGAGCTAAAGAAAAAACTACAGGGTAATCTAGATAAAGGGTTTATACACCCAAGTGCATAACCATGGGGTGATCCAGTCCTCTTCATCAAGAAGAAGGATGAGTCAATGTGCCTTTGAATTGATTATAATCATCTCAAAAAAACATGATAAAGAACAATTATCCTCCTCTAGGAATTGATTACTTGTTCGACTAGCAACGTGGAGCACAATACTTATCCAAGGTGGATTTGAGGTCGGGATATTATCAAGTATGGGTGATGAATGAAGATATCCCCAAGACTTATTTTTGTACAAGATATGGGCACTATGAATTCATAGTAATTCCTTTAAGACGGATATCCATTACTGATGATGGCCTCGGCCATCCCTCAATTGAAATTGTCTTGGATGGATCCATAGATATCCCATTGATTGTGATGATATGACCCAGGAATGAGACCTCCTTCAACCAGAATGCACACTTTCGGTACTGTTTGTTGATCTTCTCCTTTCGCAAGGTCTCTAGTACAGATTTTAGATGCTTCTTAAGATCCTCCTTGGTTTTGGAGTATATTATAATATCATCTATAAAGACTACAACAAATTTTTCAAGGTAATATCTAAAGACTCTATTAATCATGTCCATCATGATTTTTGGTAGTCTTATAGAATTTTTGGCCTTAAAATCCACCTTTCCCTTTTAGATATTTTTAATTATACTTGGTTATTATAAATGAATAAAAATGTGTGATTATTATGTTGTATCCAATACCCAACTTATATATTAAGATATATTGAAGTAAATGAAAAAAATCCCAATGTAGAAGTATCTCATCAGTTCTATTTCCCAGCAATGAAATTATTATTTCAGTGTCCTTTATTACCAAAGTAAATTAAAATAGTCTCATGCTCATTAGCATCCCTCTGTGTCTTCAGCTTTTTGGATGGATAGGGAATTGATATATTCATCTTGGGTTTATCCTTAGACCCCTTATCCTTTCCCTTTTTCCTATTTTTCATGATATGGATAGAAGATTTTCTATTATTAAAATCCTTATATACTTGGAAAACTAAATCAAAAAATTTAGGTAGAAATATTGTTATGTTATTCATGTTATAGTTAATAATAAAAGTTGAAAATATTGGTGGTAACAAAGAAATAAATAGATAAATTTCTAGTTATTAGTTTATTTTGAACCCAATAGATTCATGTATCTCAATGTACCAAATCATCTTGAGAACAAGAGGTCCTCCATCATTCCCTTATGCTAGATTGATCTTATATAGTGAACTTTATATCTCATACCTTTACTTCCTTCCTCTATCCTTATATAACTCTTGGACGTGAATTAGCATCTTGTAGGTATCTTCGTCCTTATGAATTTTATATAGTTTATTTTAAATTAAGCACAACTTGATACATTTTACATCTAGTGAATCATCTACGTGATTTTTATATTTGTATTTACAATATTTTATTTTCTCCCTAAGGAGGATCGTAAAGAAGTGAGGAATATATAACACTAATCATCCTCTCATGGAATAATACTATGTTTAAGTTCATATAAAAGTCCAAGAATTTATGGCCTTTCATAAAAAAAATTATCCAAAATCGATCACAGTGATAGTGTACTGGTGGTGTTGATTTTAATTTTATCAACAAAATATGAAATTTATCAGTTATTACTTTATTTTGATTATTGATAAGTAATTGTTTATTAGTTAATTAAATAATTAAATGTATCCCACAATTTTATTGAACCCTAGTAGCCTTCACTAATAGATTCATAAGACCCATTATATTGAGTAATAAAGTGGTAATGATCCTTGAGACTTATCCTCATATCCCAAGATATAGATGCATGACTACTCAGAGAGTTTTAAGGTAGGAACAATACCGTCCAACCACATGGACTCACAACTCCATTAATTCGCTACTAGAAAAATGATTATTGACATTGAAAATACTTCAATCATACAGAGTCTCATTGAAATATTTATTTATAATGAAAAGTACCTTCTTTAAAAAATAAGTGTTTTTTATAAAAAAAATTATGGAAAATTTTTTTCATTGAAAATAATTTGGGCGCGTTTGTGTGCAATCACACGGGATGATTATTAGCGGTGCCTATTAGTGATGGAATATTCTATCCATCTCTAATAGTATTTATAAAAGAGTATTGATGAAAGATTATATTATCTATAGCAAATAATACTTTTAGATTTCTTTTTGTGGCTATTTAAATCCCCTTATGATTAATATATCACAAAAAAAGTAAAATAAATCCAAGTTCCATTCTCCTCCTCTCCCATCATTTTATTATCCACCATGAAACCCTGGATGGTCGCAGAATCCTCAAAAAACTGAAGAGGAAATCCCCTGTTAAAATTATTATCTTGAAAATTTAGGTTCGAATCTCCAAGGTACTCACTCCTCTTATCTCATCATTCATTTATTTTTTGATTTCCCTTCGAATCATGTATAAATTGGTTTTCTCAAACCATAGGTCAATAAATTTACCAAATTTTTATGGTTTACTTGGAAATTAGGTTTAATATAAGTTTATTAGTATTTATTTGAGTGTACACTATTGAAATCAATTTGCTTCATCTTCACACAAGTTGATTTTAATTTATTTGAGGTATTTTTAATAATATTTGACCATTTAATTTTAGAGATGTTTTTATTTAAATGTTCTTCTTTGTTTATTTTTAGATATTTGGCAACCCTTCTGACCCCTGATGTGCATGTGCATCTCTACTCCTTCTAACATATCACCCACTATATATATAATCATATAATTATGATATATATATATGATTGAAAAATATTTAAAGTTATATATGTATATATAAACATGGAAACCTTTGTAACTTATATACACATATATATATATGTGTGTGTGTGTGTGTGTGTGTGTGTGTGTGTGTCTGTATGTGTGTGTGTAAAATTATTTTTTAAAATGATATATCGATATAAATAATTATGTGTAGCGTATGTATATTTATATATATAACCATGTTAAACATGAATTTTCTTCATTTTTTAATGAAATTATTGAATTTTGTTCCTTATTATGATTATTTGAAAATAATACTTATGATGATATAATTTTTGATGATTTTGGATTGCGGCTGTGATTCTAAACAATGTTTGACTGCTATATTATTATTGATTTTAATTTATTAAAGACATGTAAATATGTTTTTGTAAAGGTTTGGATATATATATATATATATATATATATATATATTAGCAAGTGAATATACATATAAAAAATTTAAAAAATGTGTAAGTTTATAAATATATATATGAATATATATATATAAAGATTTGATATGTATATTTGATTAAAAACATGTAAAAATATATTTCATGTATATATATGTGATTAATAAATAATGTAATACACACACATATGTATATATATATATAACATATGAAATAAATAGAATGTGGGTATTTTATAAAAATGATGAGAAAATCAATTTAAAAAAAACATTTCAACAAAACATTAATTTTATAAAAAATTATAAAAATAAATTGACAGGAAAAATTAATATAATAAAAAAATGTAGCTATAATTATTAATAAATAATAAATGATCTATTTTGACTTGAAAAAAAAAATTGAGGTATAAAAATATTGGGGGGATTTTTTATTAATGTATAATATTTTTTAGACTTCATTAAATTGATAAAATAATATTAATAATAGATATGTTTTGATAAATTTTATTTATAATTAATAAATAATTAGTATTAGATGAAAAATATATCCAAAATTCATTATAAAATTTTTAATTATGTTATGCCAAGGGTAAACTTATAACACCCCTAGTTTTTATGAATTAATTTTTTCATATAAATTAAATTTTATTGATGTAATGCATTGCACACTACACCAAATTATACACAACAATAAGTTAATCCTATGCTACACCTAACACTTATATTATCTTGGGGTAAATGAAAATCTATGTTCGTCTTGTGTTACACATAATGCCTAGTTTCTTCTACAGCTTACATTTCACGCAAGATCGAGTTTTACCAAACTACATTATATTATTAACAATATTATTAAACAATTATTATAGTTATCACATAGTCATTGGAAGGGAATATATGAATAAGATTAACTAAATTATTAAAATATGGTTTATAAATAATAATAAAATGGATTCTTTGGTTATAAATTAATTAGAAATCAAAATAAAAACCAATTGAGTACAAATGGCATATTTTTATCAAAAAATTACTTTTATTCCCAAAAATTTGTTTTATCTTAATAAATTAAATTGATAAATATTAGTGAGATATATTAATGAAATTTATATATTATAAATTTAACCAAATTTTTTTACATTCATCCAGTAATTTTGATAGGCATAAAATGAGAACACATCCAATTTTATCCATAAAAAGCTATATTTTCCTAAAATGTAATTTTTCCACCTTTTAATGGAAGAATTGTGTTAAAATTAATTTTCGAGACTTTTTAAATTTTTATTTGAAAAAAAATAATCATTTTTTAATAATGATATCAACATTTACATTATTTGTTTTTTATATTTTTCTGAGAAGTATCATTTTTTAGGAATAGTACAAAATACTGAATTTTAATTTAAAACTAATTTTTATTTTAATTTATTTATATAGATGAATTATCTTTTTACTTAGGTATAAATTATATTTAGATAATTTATAAATATATTAATCCAATTTAGGCCATTTAAATCAATTTAACATTGAAATTGGATATAAAAACATTTCAAATATTCAAACATTTTCACTTTAAAAACTGATTGTTTCGTCCCGTCTATGGGATTAATTTTAAATTAATTTATGCCTCTTCTGTGATTTTAATGTATAAATATGGATTAAATATTTATATTAATCACAATTAATAATGTATAATATGTTCAACTTAGTTTTTTACCAAAAATATTAGCGAAATAAATTAAATTTAATTATAGCATTTAAAGTAAAAATGAGTTTACTTTGCGGTTGAACTTAGCATATAAGGTGTAAAAATGACCTTAAACATTTTGAAACCACATTTTATGTCCATATTTATACCATATAACCTATTTTATCAAACCTTTTCATTATTTTAGGTATATAATTAAATTTATATTTCTCAATAGTGTTTACCTGTTTGTATTTACAAGAATGTCACTCTTCCTCCACTGTAAAAGAGAACTCTCCTCCCTCACTTATTCACTCCTATCAATACTTTTGACTCATAAAAACCATGAAAATTTATCTCCAAAAATCCCTCCTCTCGTAGTAGGATCATCTCTATATTTATAAATCAAATCAAGGAATTCCATTGGTTTAAAAATAAAGGAGTTACCAGAAGAAGAGGTGATGTTTTTAAACGAGAACTTTTGATTTATTTTTTTATAGAAAACATTCAATTTTTCATATATAAATATTACATATTAACCCAAGTATCCTCAATATACCGATATTTTTTATTTTAATTTGTTTACCTTCACCATCCCACACTTCCATCAAATGGGATACGCAATCATCATTCAAGTGTATGGAGGACTACCACCCCGCGAATCGATGTCATTTTCCCTTCCCTTACCACCTCACAATGTTAGTAATAATGATTCACTTGAAATTTTTATATAATATATATGATATTTATTATTTATTTATTCTTATATACATATTATATATCACATACCTTCATGATTTCCATTTGGTTAGAATATGATAACCTCATTTTTGACATGTGAACTACTACCTCCTCAAAGCGATGTGATTCGTTCACGCTTTACATGGAATTTATTATGGATGGTTTGAATAATAATATAGGATATATATGATATAATTATTCTACATAATTAATTTATATATATATATATCATTTAATTTGTTTCACTCAATACGATAATAAAATGGAAACATCGCTCATTGTACGTACGGCCTACTATCTCCAAGAATGGTGTATTGAATTTCCTATTTCTATGATTTATTGATTTTTATATATAAATATATAAAGAATATATATGATATTTATATCATGTTTTACATTATTTAAATAAGTAAACCATTATCTAATTAACATGATCAATAATAACAAGTCAAAACATATTTGAAAAAAAGTGGTTATTACCAAAAATGTAACTTCAACATGAAATTGTTAATAAACAGGTAGCATAAAGTCATAAAAAATAAAATATGGTTCCATATATATTAATATGGTTATTTTATATTTGTAAGATAAACTTATGTTTATTATATAGGATTTTGGAACTTGTATGCTCATAGACAAGGCTTAAGGTAAGGAGATTTCTAGTCTCACTTTTATTTCAATGAGACTTATTCCATATTCACCGCTCATTTATTTTGTGTGGTGTATATAAAAAAATGAATATATTATATTATTATAATAATTAAATTTATGGGTATTTACATATACAATTTATTTTACCTCTTTCATGGGTTTTGTGGTTCATAAGTTTCTATGTAGGTAATGTAATTTTATATAAATTTTCCTTCTTTAAAACACATGTTATGACATGCACCTATATTATTTTGCAAGGTGTATATAATTATCTTTGACATGTTGTATCTTCTTTGGGTTACCTAGATATTATCGCTGATTTGCAAGAAATTTATCATGATTGTCGAACCCTCTTATCAAGCTAACTTGGAAGCGAGTCAAGTTTTCTTGTTATAATTAATATAAAGAGATATTCAAGGAGTTGAAAAGGAGGCTTTCCACTATACCTATGCTCACATTCCCCCCAAGTGGAGAACATTTTGTGGTATTCAGTGATGCTTTGAAGAAGGGATTGGGATGTGTGTTGATACAAAATGACTAATTCATTTCCAATGCATCAATGAAATTGAAAGTTCATGAGAACAATTATCCAACACATGACCTAGATTTGGCTGCAGTGATCTTAGATTTGAAAATTTGGTGGCATTATCTCTTTGGGGAGAAGAGTGAAATATACACGGATCACAAAAACCTTAAGTATATATTCACACAAAAAGAGTTGAACATGCACCAACAAAGATGGTTATATCTGATCGAAGACTATGACTAATGAATCCATTACCACCATGGGAAAGCAAACAAAGTGGCAGATGCTCTAAGTAGAAAGGACCCAACGATTATATCTATCATGAGAATTGAAAAGGATACAATATTCTTATATTTGTAGAGGATGGATATGGGAATAATTAAGGGAGGAACATCATCAATCATTTTTCAAATGATTTCTCAACCGTCCCTCATGGACAAAATAAAGTATGCTCAATGAAAGGATGTGTAAATTATAAAATGGGTGGAAGCTATCAGAAATTGGAAATCCTCGGAGTTCATGGTTGATAAGGATGGAATTGTGAAATGTGGTTCATGATTATATATACCATCCAATCTAGAGATAAAGAAGTAGTATCTGAATGAAAAACATAGATTAACCTTATCTACTCACCCGGGGAGCACAAAGATGTATCAAGATTTCTGAGAAAACCTTTGGTGGGACAATATAAAAAAGGAGATTGCTAAATATACATCAACGTGTCTGGTATGTCAGCAAGTAAAGGCTGAGAGGAAAAAGTCTAAGGGGATGATGCAACCACTACCCATACCAACATGAAAGTGGGACAAAATTACCATGGACTTTGTCACTAGACTTCTAGGGACATCCATATAAAACAATGCAATATGGGTCATTGTGAATCGTCTTACGAAGACAACTCGCTTTTTCATGATTCAATAGGACTTCTCGTTGGATCAACTTTCACGTATTTACATCAAAGAAGTGGTAAGGATGCATGGAGTACGACTATATATTATATCTGATCGAGATCCAAGATTCACCTCTATGTTTTGGAATAGCGTTCAACATGATTTGGATACTGAGCTTAACTTCATTATGGCTTATCATCCTCAAAATGATGGCCAATTTGAGTGGACTATCTAAACACTTAAGGACGTGTTGACAGAATGTTTAATGGACTTCAAAGGAATATGGGATCAACATCATTATTTTTATAAGTTCTCATACAATAACAATTTCCACTCAAGCATCCAAATGGCTCTTTATGAAGCCCTTTATGAGAAAAGTTTTAGAACACCAGCGTGTTGGGATGAAGTCAGTGAGCATAAGATGCTAGTACCAGAAATTTTTGAATAAATTGTGGAGAAGGTGAAAACCATTCAACATCATATCATGGTATCCCAAAGTTGATAGAAGAGTTATGCAAATAACTTTTGATGAGACCATGAGTTCAAAGTTGGAGACATGGTATTTATATGCATATTTCTGTGGAAGAATGTCATGAGGTTTGGAAATAAAGGGATGTTAAGTCCTAGGTACATCCCCTTCGAGATTCTTGATTGTTTCGGGGCTGTGGCCTATCATCCAGCACTTCAACCTACCATGGCCAAAGTACATGATGTCTTTCATGTATCCATATTAAGGAAATATATACCAGACCATTCACATGTACTCTCTCTAGAGGTAGTATAGTTTGATGATGATCTTTCTTACGTGGAGAAACAAGTAAATATCTTAGATCATATGGAAAAAGTTATACGAAATTAGATAATACTCCTCATGAAAGTGTTGTGGAAAAACCAAAAGTTCTAAGAAGCAACATGGGAATAAGAGGAAGTGATGAAGCAGAGCTACCCACATCTATTTTAGTGTGGGAAGAGAAAATTTTGGGGGATAAATCTTTTAAGGGGGGAATATTGTAATGACCCATAATTTTATATATGTAAATTACTCATGATCTAATTAAATGTCTTATTATATAAAATGGTTATATAACATATGCACTTATTTGGTGTTATGATTTTGGATTTTTTATATACCTTTTAGAATTTTTACCATTGCTAATATAGTCATTGAACAGTGATCACAAGATTTGTATATATATAAGGATTTAACAAATACAATTTACTCATGCAAAGGAAGTGATGGCCTCATCTAGTAGACTTTCCCCATACTAAGCCAATTTGTCAGAGCACAGAAAGAATGTGGCGTCATTGTGCTTCACTCCTGACAAAACTAAAGTCGAGCTTTAACTTGTTAAGCTCGAATGGAACCACCTATAGTAGAATTGGAAGTTGATAGATATTACCACCCGAGCGATGTTACCTAAGCCACCCCAAGAGTCGGTAACCATTGCACACCTTACCATTCAATCTTATTCAGGTGTTATAAGAGGTTATGTAATAGGACTCCCCCACTATGGTTATGTACATTATTTTTGTATAGAATAAAGAGTATACATTCATTGTTACTTTCTAAATAGGTTTTAAAGCACAAATAGTGCTTTTTGTTAATATTCAATTAAGAAATATATTTTTATGAATTTATTGATTTTTGAATTAAATAATATTTTAATAAAATATTATTACTAAATTAATTTTTATTAAATGATCGTTTAATTTTTAAGAATACAATTGTAATTTTTATTAAGATTTGAAATCCATTTTTGTCAAAACTCGTGAATTTTCGATAAGTGTCGGTTTTTATTTTAAAGGAAAAATTCATTTATTTAATAACATATTTAGATAAAATTAGTATTATTTTGGGAATCAAGACATAAAAATTATCCAATGGTGAGTTTTTCACAATTTTCTAAGACAGTCGAAATTTTTGGTAAAAATTAAATACTATTTAAATATATAATGTGTTTTATGACATCATAATAACCCAATAGTGATGTAATAAAATACTATAAAACATATTTTCGGACAATGTATATTGTAACATTAAACTAATGTGATTTTTGGTTTGTTTGATTTATTTTAGAAAGCCTTAGTGGACCCTCCAATACTTATAAAACATTTTATATCTTAAATTGATTTTCTTTGAGAGTATGACTCGCCGTCACATAATAAACCCTATTATTTTAAGGATTTTGGACATTTTTCTGATAAAATATTGTTTTAAACTCTCCAATCACAAAAACCATGTGAAAAACCCATTTTATAGTTTGTGGTTTTGATCAGTTTAATGTGTGGTGTCCCAAATCTAAATAATAAATAATTCCCTCTCCTTTCCTATATAAACCCACACAAGCTCCCACTTCCTCTTCACTCAAAGCCTTTTTAGTTCATCCAATCTATTACCTAATCTCTCTAGAATCCTCCCAATGAACCCTAATCTCCCATGAAGCCTCTCTCAAGCCCCTCACAAGCCTTTGGGATCACACATCCAAGTAAGGGATTTCTTCCTTTCTCTTTTTTTTTCCAAATTTCATTATGTTGTTATACCCTTTTATTTTCAATTACAAATGTTGGGGTAGGATTTATAACCTCCACCATACTTCCTTATTTATGTTTTAATGATTATAGACCCATTTATCTCCCATTAATTCCTCCCATGTACACCCGTTACCATGCCAAAATTTCGTATGGAATTTCTCTCTCCTTGTTTACATTCATGCAATTATTTTTTATTATGAATCTAAAATTACATTATATATGTTGGGACATGTATCTATATAACCCCATTACTGTAAATTTAATGTAAATATTATGATACACCTCTTTCTCTCTCATGAACAATTTTTATGAATTCTTATTTCACACAGTTATACTGCTGAAATTGCACTGTGATTTTCCAAGCTAAAGTCACTCCATCTTGAATACCATGCCCATTTCTCAATCAAGGGTATTCACCTTTGTGAACATTTACATATTTATTATATTGTTTCATGTATTAATTCCACATTCCTTTATTGTGTAATAAATAACGATATTTAATGATTCCATGTTGTATGATCCATGTGGCACACTTATGCATGAAATGAAATATTTTAAGAAGGGTGTGACCAGATAGCACTCCAAGGCATTGGGTAATGACTAGTATCATGATACGTCAAGTGCACCGAGGATTTACTCATTATAATTCAATTGAAATTAGAATTTACTCAATATAATTCATGTTCAATGAGGGTTTACTCATGCTCCATGTGCAACGAGCCTTGGCTCATGCTAATTCCATGTTAGGTGTTGTTGCCAAATTTCCATGTTATGATAATCATGCAATATCCTGCCTCTATGTTCATTTTTCTTTTATGCCCTATTGATATTACTATTTCCTAAAATGTATTTTACTCTTCTTGTTATGACCAATTCACACCCTTACTATGATTTATAGCTCACCCTTTTCACATGCATGTCCTCAGGTTATCCCATGCAATGCTAAGTAGTTGGGAATGTCGTGGTTATGTAAATGATGTTTCAATAAAGATGTTGTGTGTTTTATGTTTTAAGCTGTTATGTAATGTTCCTAATCCTCAAAGACACAATACCTATCAATCTTCCTTGTTTTATAAACTTACCATTTTATGTAATAAATCATGTTTTTAGTGTGTAATAAAGATTAGGGTTGTTATAGCCATGTACTAAAAGATCATCATCCATATTTCAATTTTAAACATATCTAGTGTAATCATTTGTCATTAAAATCTCGCTTCACTTTCACCATGTAAGATTCTCCGAGAAGAGACAACATGTAAAATCATCGATGTCATGATATTGTATCACATGGTACTGGGGAATATAATGAAAGATAGTGGGTAGGGAATTTTAAAAACATTCATCATTTAGAGGACAATACTTCTCATCTCTAGTGATCTGAGATTTGGTATGGTCTGAGTATCTCACATGAATAATTAAAATAATAGAAATTAAATAAAATTTATACCTCATTCTGAATTAAAGCGTGCATGAATTCAGATAATCTCCAATGATCTTTTATCTAAGGATTCAAATATGAACCACTCTAGATCATCCACACACACACTATTAATATTCACACACATCCTTCATTGAATTTCAGGTGATATTCTAGAGTTTTGATGATTTCTTCGATTTCATAATGATCACTACAATCTCGTGCCTTCGATCCATCGAAGGAACCCAAGATCGGTTGCTCAGAGAGAGGGAGAAAGAGAATCTAACACTCTAGAAAGAGGGCGGAGAGAGTGTCTATCCTTCAAAAAAATGAATGAATAGTCCATGGAAATGAACTATCTCCCTTATTATATAGTTGGTGTGTTGAATACCCAGAAAGGGTTCCCCGAACCCCAAAAATTAAATTCCCACTAAATAAGACATAAATAAATAATTATTATAAAATAAACCACAACATAAATATTATTTCTATTTTATGACATACCTATAATATATATTAAATATATTACATGATAAACTTGAGTCATTTAACCAGACATGTAATTCCCAGTAATATTAAATAAAACAATAATATTAATACAAAATGTTTTTGCATAACATTTTTTCTATATTCACTAAATTCCTTTTGAATAATTTTAATATATAAATTCAACCCAATTATTATTTAATTTAATTGTAATGAATTTATTTATTTATCGTTGATCAATAAAACTGAAAAACTCTCCGACCCCATGGTGAGTCCCATAATGTTCTATATACATATTAAAAATAATACGGAATATTATTGAATAATCTATTATGTGTGACCCTATATCCCATATCTCAATAGTAGTGAATAATATTTATTGAGACCCTAGAATTTTACATATAAAATTACATGATTTAAAGCATAAATATACATCAGAGTACAAGCCAAGGATCTTGAAGTCTAGTGTCTTCGAAGATTAGGTATATAAAAGTAAAAACAAATGACTAAATAAAACCCTTATTTATTTAATATTCATAAAGAGATACTAACTTCCTTTGAGACCTTACAACTGTATAGTGTACCTTGGGGAACACATGAACAAAGGTTTGAGATAAATATCCCAGTAAGGGAAAAATCATAGTAATATAAATTTAACATAATGGTAAGAAGGCATGCCACAATGAAAATAAAAGGCATGGAACATAAAGAATCATAACACATAAACAAGGGATCATATAATAATTAATTCATATTAATGTGTCAGTGACATAAATCATGACATTGGAATGATTCAAGGATTGTTGCACATAGAGGAGAACAAGTCAAGGTTAACCACCAAGACCGTTGCCCAAGGTAGCACGAGTCAAGGCTAACAACCATGAAAATTTCACATAACATCTCCTGAGACATAACTTTACCAAATTAATTGGAGTTCTATCTATGTTCAACCATATTAACATGTTCAAGGATATTCTTTACACATATAAAATCATACATAAACAATCAAAAACATAAGGGCACCCATGGAAAGAAATGGGTATGATAATCATGTATTAAAGCACAATGAGTGGGCGTATCATAAAAGTGTAGATGAAAGAAAGAAAGTATTACATACATTGACATTAATAATTTAAAATATGCATATATCATGGTAATTGATTTCAAATAGATGTGACAACATGTAAGAAGTGTATTTAATAAATTTTAGCATTAAAACATTTTAGTAGGGTTTTAAGGAAAATACTAAAGAGATTTTAAAATAAGAAAGGGACTAATCTTTTCCATGAAACCATATGTGAACCAAGAAGGTTTAATAATAAATATAATTTATTTATAAAAACAATTTTTTCCTAAAAATAGATAATATAGTGTACATGATGATGGGTAGGAATTTTGAATGTTCCCTTAAAACGTGTCTTCTTATCGAAATGTATTGAGGAAGTAATCATTTAAAAACATGTATACCCAAAAAATAGAATGAGGTATGAATCATGAAACATGATTTTAGAGGATATACACAGTATGTATAATTTTTACATAAATTTAAAATATAAATTCATTTGGATAAAAAATAATGATAGAGAAACCCGAAGGAATATAGGAGGTTTGGGTATGATCCCTTAGGGAATATTGACATGGTATTAGGTGTACTTAGGAGGAATTAATGAGTGAGAAAGGGGTTTATAATATTTTATAAACCATGAGGGTAGTATGGGGGTGGTGAAAATTTATACCCCATTATTAGAAATTACACATAAAATGGCATAACATAGAGGATATTCTTGAATAAATGCGAGAAAGAGAGGATCCCTTACCTTAAGTTTGATAGTGTTCTTCACTTGATCTTAATGTCATAAATAATAAAATTAGATTAATAAATTAATAATTTAAAAACCTATTTCACGTGTAAATTATTTATTATAAATCTTTTTATTTAATTCATAATCTTGTTTATTGGTTATGAGGTTCAATTTCATAGTTTGGGTCTGTTTGCTTCCTCGGTTTTAATGATTGGTTCTCTTATATTAATGTTCAAACACACATGTATGATGAGAGTGGTTGTCCAAAATAGAATTTATATCAAATTAGTGAAAATACCTGAGATTAAATGGTTGTATAGTTAATTTGGTTATTTATATAGAAGGGAATCATTATATAAAACATTAATGATAAACACTTGAATTAATTTGGTGATTTTCATCATAATTAACATGTTTTGTATTATTATTGTTTATCACATGTGAAAAAGTATTATAGAACAAAAAACAAAATAAAATACATATTTAATAGTCTGGTTCAACCATAATAAAATTTTCAGGGCCATAAGTGAAGATGAGAATAGAAATTGATAACCTATCGTCCTTGAATTTTATAAATTAACACATCTCGGACGGTGTTTTCATTTCCTTAGTATAAAAGGATGGGAAAGGGGAGAAGATAATGAGTTATTAAATTAGAATAAAAACATTACAATAAATGTATGTTATTGGATTTTTCATACCATTTATATGAGAATAGGTTAGGAATGAAAAGATAACAAAATAACATGAAAAGAAAATGAAAGAAAAGAAAAGAGGAATTTACCTTTGGATTCAATATTCCTTGAGAACCTCTTAAAGGGAGAGGATTTGGTAATTTGAGGATACCAAGGGATTATATAAGTGTGGGAGGATCTTGGGAGGATATTTGGGTTAAATTTAGGGAATTCAAAAGGCTTTATAGGAGTGAAGAGAATAAGGGAGTGTGGGTGGTTTTTCTAGCAGAGGGAAGGAGGGTTTTCTTAATATTTTAATCATTAGTTTATTATTTTTCCATAAGCCAAGAAATAGTGATGGTTATTGTGACAAAAAACAGTAATTTGTGCATGTGAATTATAAAAAATGGCTATTTTCATCATCCATGACTCAAGAATAATGAAGAAATTCAGGTTTTAGCATTTATTGTGAATTATCATATTTTACTATTCATAAAAAATTCAAGTATTTTAAAAAAATTCCAATAATTCACCCTAACCATTTTTCAACATGTAGAATCAAAAATGAACTTTATTTTTGATATTTTTTTCTAAATATGATTAATTAAATTTTTAATTAAAACAATAATTTACATGAAAAATACAGATTTTAAAACTATAACAGATTTTATGAGGCTTTCAAAAATTACATGTGGTATTATAAAATTATCTTCAAACCCGAAGACAAAAAATTGATAATTTATGAACACCGTTTAGAAAAATACATTTTATTTTAAATTAATTAATTAATTGTAATTAATTTTTTATGACTTACAAAAATACCAATACTTTTACTATGGTCATATTATCACTTATAAGATGCCTAAATTGTATTTATACATTCATGGGTGAGGATAATAATATTTTGGATGATATAATGTTAATAAGAGTCATATTAATATTCATAAGAATGTGTTACTATTCATAAAAAATTAATTTGGTTCCTTTATACCCCAAAAACCATGCTGAACTTAACTGTGTATGTTAGATTTTCAAAATTCAAATCACATAAGTGAAAATATTATGTTTAAATATCACATAGTACTTATTAGTTCATTGTGTTGTGATTTCATGTGATTATTTGAAATAATTATAAGATGGTAATTTTTATTGATAAAAAGTTAGGTTGTTACATTATTCCCTTTATGAAATTTCAACCTTGAAATTTTATTTTACATTCTTAACCATAAACAGGTGCAAGTACTTTTCCTTCATTGCTTACTCCAGTTACCATGTTTCCTATTCGTACATATGGTTCCACCACATTACTTTTACCAAGTGATTGGTCTTGTTTCATAGAAATGTATCTCTATGATCTATGATCTTCATTGGATGCTCCTCGTAAAAAAGATCATTCTCCAACTGTACCACCTATGAAGAGAGTAAATGTGAAGGGTCTGGTATGTACTTTCTTAAGAGGGATACATGGAATATATTGTGTACTTTTTCCATGGTAGGTCGAAGTGCTACTTTATAGGTCACAACCAAGATATTATCAATAATCTCGAAGGGGTCGATGTACTATGGACTTAGCTTTACTTTCTTCCCAAACCTCCAGACCTTCTTCCATGGAGATATACTTAGAAATACCACGTCACCAACTATGAAATCGAGGTCTCATCAATGATTTCCAATGTAAATATTTTGATGACATTGGGATGCCTCGATGTGTTGTAGAATGGATTTCACCTTCTCCACCATTTATTTGACCATTTCAAGTCCTAGCAGCTTACACTCACCAAATTCATCTGAACAAGCTATTGTTCTGCACGTTTTCACAAAAAGGTTTTCGTATGGTTCCATTTAGATTTTTTAGTGGAAGCTATTATTCTAGTAGAATTTGACTAGTGGAAGATGTTGGTTTTGTCCTCCTTTTATTTCCATTGAACATGCTATCAATATATATTCTAGCATATGATTAGTTTGCTTATATTGGCCATTAGTTTTAAGAGGATAGGTCGTGATAAAGTTTAGTTAAGTGATTAGATCATGTTAGAGACTATTATATAACTTTGAGGTGAATCATGGATCTCAATCAAATATAATAAATATTGGTATTCCATGCATCCTTACCAATTCTTTGATATATATACTTTCATGTTGATCCAATGAGAAGTCCTCTCGAATCACGATAAAGTGTTTTTTATATGTAAGATGATACATAATAACCCATACAACTTCATTTTATCTATATGTCCTTGGATGTCAATTAACAAAGTCCATGGTGATGTTCTACCACTTCCATGTTGGTATGGGTAGTGGTTGCATCATCCCCTTAGACTACTGTCTCTCAGACTTTGCTCGTTGACCTACTAGGAACTTGGATGTTTACTCAGAAATCTCCTTCTTCATATTGTCCCACCAAAAGTTCCCTCATAGATATCGATATATCTTTATGCTCACTAGGTGTATAGGGAAGTTTGATCTATGTGCATCATTAAAAATATCCTTCTTTATCTCTATATCAGATTGTACACATAATCATGACCCAAATCTTACAACTCCTTACTCATCAATCATAAACTCATACTATTTACCATTTTTAATTCCTTCCACCCTTTTATGGTTTTCCACATCTTTTCATTGAGCATTCTTTATTTTCTCCATAAGGGATGGTTGAGAAAACATTTGAGAAAGGATTCATGGTGTTCCTCCCTTAATTATTCCCATGTCCATCCTCTATAATTCTAAGAATATTGGATCCTTTTCAAATCTCATCATTGATAATGATATAGGTCCCCTTCTACTTAGAGCATCCACAACCTTATTAGCCTTACCGGGATGGTAGTGGATTGAGAAGTCGTCATCCTTAATGAGCTCTAACCATATTTTTTTCTGCATATTAATATATTTTTATGTGAATATATATTTGAGACTCTTATGATCAGTATATATCTCACACTTCTCCAAATATAGATAATACCACTAGATTTTTAAGACAATGATTGTAATCATTAACTCCAAATCATTCGTAGGATAGTTTTGTTCATTGATTTTCATCTACCTTGAGGTGTAGGCTATCACTTTATCATTTTGCATCAACACACAGCCTAACCCCTCTTTGAAGCATCACTATACACCACAGAGAGTTCACCACTTGTTGGGAGTGTGAGTACAGAACAATGATTGGCCTCTTTTTTAACTCCAAAAAATAGTTTTCACATTCTCAAGTCCATAGAAACTTCACTCCCTTTTGTGTCATCTTTTTCATTGGGTTTGAAAATCATGAAAAGTTATTCAAAAATCATTGGTAATACCCATCTAGACCCAGAATTCTATTAATCTCCATTAAATATATTTTCCTAGGCTACTCATCAATTGAATTTGTCTTGGAAGGGTCTACAGATATCCCTTTGTTAGTGATAACATTCCCCAAGAATGATACTTCTTCAATCCACAACTCACATTTATTTTACTTTGCATATAGATTCTCCCTTCACAAATTCATTAACACAACATTAAAATTCTCTTCATATTCCTCCATGCTCTTGGAGTATATCATAATATCATCAATAATGACTATGAAATTTTATTATAGGTAACATATAAAGACTTTATTCATTAAATCCATGAAAATTACTAGATCATTAGTGAGTCCTAAGAGTATCACCATGAACTCATAGTGTCCATACATCATTTTAAAGTCATTCATTGGAATATCTTCTTTCCTCATATTTAATTGGTGATATCTTGAATGAAGGTCCACCTTAGAGAAATAACTATCCCCATGAAGCTGATCGAACATTTCATCTATCCATGGAAAGGGATACTTGTTCATTATCGGGATTTTATTGAGCTCATGATAATCAATGAATAGGTGCATTGATCCGTCCTTATTCTGGACAAAGAGGATTGGAACACCTCATGGAGAAGCACTCAGGCTTATAAAACCCTTCTCCAGATTATCTTGTAGCTTCTTCTTCAGCTCCTCTAGCTCTACGGTGACTATTCTATAAGGTTTCATTGATATAGACCGAGATCTAGGAATAATTTCAATTGAGAACTCAACCTCTCGATCCAGAGGAAGACCAGGAAACTCTTCAAGAAATACATCAGTGTAATCCCCGTGATGGAAATGTCTTCAAGAATGATTCTATCCTTTATCTCAATCATTTTATCTAGACATGCTTAGTCATAATGAATTAATATCCAAACTTGAGAAAATGATTCTAAATAAGATTTATCTTCCACCTTACACTTGTAAAGAATTGGATGATTCTTCAGAGTGTGAAGAGTGATCTCCTTTTCTGAGAAATCGATGTTGTCTTTATATAATGATTTTTAATCCATGCCCAAGATAGCATTGAACTCCATTAAAGGAAGTTTGATGATATTTTTTAGGAGGTTTAGTCCACAAATGTTAATTGGGAAGGAGTTATAAACCATGGATGTAATAATTTCTCTATTCTCTATTCTCACAGAAAACTTATCCACCAAATATTGAGGTGGTGTTTGAATAGTTATATTAAACTTGATAGATATGAAATAATGCGTAGAACCAGAATCAAATAGTTCATTCATGATTCTTGAATTAATAACTAGCATACCTATCAACACATTATTGTCTGGATCCACCTCAATAATAGTGATATCATAATCCCTTCCATGTTTCCTTAGAGGTTGTTTTTGATTTCCTCCAAAAACCCTTGACTTAAGACAATTGTTCGCATAATGACCATTCTCCTTAAAGTTATAAAACTGCACTACATGATAAGTGTTGATCTGAGCATTCCTTTTTTCTACCACATTAATAGGATTATTCATATCTCATCGGTAGTTTTTATCCAGATGTCCCAACATTCCACATTTGAATCAATTCCTAGTTCCCTTTAGATAGTTTCCAAGATTCTTCTTCCCATAATTTTTACACGGGGTTTGGTTAGGATTCTTTCCATCATATAGTTTATTTTTGGAACCGACCACATTAGATTCCATTTTCCTCTTCTTTTCATTGAGCCCACGATACCACTGAGAGTCTTGGATCCCCATTTTAACCTTTAGGGCACAACGAACAATCTCCTCATAACTGTCAAAGTCTTGAATTCCCAGTTCTTTTCCTGTACATGACTTAGTCTAATAAAGAATTCATCCACCGTGATTTTTTTGTTCAAGAAAATGATAGAGGCATACCTTGAAAGCCTTGGGAATTTTTCTTCATATGGCCTGATGGAATCATCATCCTTCTACTTGAGTCTGAGCAACTCGCTCTCCATCTTGAGACAGAGGGTTTTGAGAAACATTTTATTGAAAAAACATTCTCTTGAATTCCTCTAAAACCAGGGAATCAATTTCCTCCTAGGGCTTTGTATTCTTGATCAGTTTCTATCACTGATCAGCTTCCCCATCAATATAATAGACCATCATTACAACTTTCTCATCTTCAAATCACAGGATGATAGAGAATATCTTTTCAATGGAGTTAATCCACAGTTTCGTGAGGAGGGGATCAAAATATCCACTAAACATGTGAGGCATTTTCTTCATGAAGGATTCAACGGAAACTTTCTCTTTCCTTGGAGGTGGAGGGTTTTCCACATTATTCAAGTTATTATTCATAAATTGGGATATCTGAGAATGTACTTTCATAATGTTTTGAGCACCCATTCCCATCATATCAGGCATATCATTTGGTCAATATTCACATTTCCTATCATATTTATTTTTGGAAAATGTTTTTTTATTTCCCACCATTAGCTAAGAAAAATAGCATACAATTAGAGGGCTTGAATACTTATCTGTTGAGCATAAAAAAGAAAACTTTGAACATAATAGGATAAAATTATGAAGGAGAAGTATATCCTAACTTCTGATTCATTGTGTTTCATTCTAGTTTATCCTTGATCTATTTCAAAAATTATATTCTTATATGTTTTCTTCATTACATTAATAATGGAATGTTCCAAGCTCACAAATTTACCAAAGCATATCCCCCCAAGTGTGTCAAATCAAGAGTGCAGCAAGGCTTGTTATTAGGCACTAGTTCCCATTCGATTCAAGATCAAAGTGGTGTTTTTGGGTTTTACCCCTACATACATCTGTGGCATAGCCACCTCTACCAATTTGTATCTAGACATGGATGTATTTTCTTGATAAAACACTTACTCTATACTTACCAGAATTTAGGGGTGTTTTATTATACTTAGTCTCATCCTTATGGTTCTCAGTAAAGTGATTTATTCCTAATCTAAAAATATAACTAGACCATCCTCTTATACCAACTATAGTGATCCTAGCCTTTTACATGTAATATTTCACGATTTTAATCATAACTATACATCATATTACAAGGCAAGGATCGTTAACTCTAGTGTATTCTAATACGAGGAACAATAAACTAAAAACATTGGACTAAATAAAACACCTCTTTATTTAATCTTCATAAATATCTCCTAACCTCCATTGCACCCTTACATTTTCATAGGCTACCCTGGGGAACACGTGAACAAAGGTATGAGATAAATAGACCAAGAAGGGGAAAATCATAGTAATAGAACTTTGACATATGGGTTAAAATGCATGGAATATTGAAAAATAATAATTGAACACCTGAAATCATAACGAACAAATCATGACTTTAGCAAGAGTTAAGGTTCGTTTCACATAGAGGATCCCAAGTCAAGGTTAACCACCAAGACCGTTGCACAAGGTAGCATGAGTCAAGGCTAACTACATTGAACACTCCACATAACATCTCATGAGACTAAAATTTACCCAATGCATTGGAGTTATATTGGGTTTCATCCATCTTAACATGTTCACAGATATTCATGCCACATATAAAATCATATATAAACAATCATAAACATAAGGGCACCCATGGAATGAAATGGGTACCATAATCATGTCATAAAGAATAATTAATGGGTGTATCATAAATGTGTCCATGAATGAAAGGAATCATAGAATACATGGAAATTCATAAGGTAAAATAAGAATATATAATAGTAAGTGATGTTAAATATATGTGACAACATGTAAGAAGATTATATAAGAAATTTTAGCATTAAAATATTTTAATAGGGTTTTAAGGAAAATACTATATAGATTTTAAAATAAAAAGGGAATAATATTTTACATAAAACTCTAATTGAACCAATAAGGTTTTTATAATAAAAATAATTATTTTATAAAAACAATTGTGGATTAAAAATAGATAATATAGTGTATATGATTATGGGTAGTAATTCGGAAAGTTCCCTTAAAACAGGTTTTCTTATCAAAAGGTATTGAGGAGGAAATAATTTAAAAACATGTATATCCCCGATATAGAATGAGGGATGGATATTGAAACATAATTTTGGATTATATAAACAATATTTATATGTTTTAAATAAAATTAAAATACAACTTCATTTGGATAAAATGAAATATAGAGGAACCTCGAGGAATATTGGAGGTTCAGAGAAAATCCCTTATGGAATATCGGCATGGTCTCCAGTGTACTTAGGAGGGATTAATGAGAGATAAAGGGGTTTCTAATATTTTATATATCATGAGGAAAGTAAGGTGGATGAGTTAAATCATACCCCATCATTAATAATTACACATAAAATGGGATAACATAGAGGAGATTATTGAATAAATGTGGGAAAGAGAGGATCCCTTACCTTAAGTCTGATGATGTTCTTCGCTTGATCTTAAAGACCTGAATAATAGAAATGGATTCATTAATTAGTAATTTAAGAACCTATTTTACATGTAAATGTTTTATTAAAACCTTTTTTAGTACATTCATAACCTTTTTGATGGGTTATGAGGTTCAATTTCGTTGTTTGGGTCTGTTTGCTTCCATGGTTTTAATGATCGGTTTACTTATATTCATGTTCGGACACACATGTATGATTAGATTGGTTGTCTAGAATTGAAGTTATATTACATTAGTGAACATACAGAATATTATATGGTTATAAAATTCATTTGGTTACTTTTAGTTAACATGAATCATTATATTAAACATTAATGACCAACACTTGAATTAATTTGGCGATTTTTATCATAATTATATTGTTTTGTATTATTATTTAGCATCATGTGTGAAAAAAGGATTCCCAAACAAAAAATAAGATTAAATAAATATTTACTAGTATGGTCCAACCATAAAATTGGTTTCACAACCAGAATTGAAGATGGTAATAGAAATTGATAACCAGTTGTCCTTGAATATGATAAATTAACATATCTTGGATGGTGTTTTCATTTCATTGGTATAAAAGGAGGGTAAATGAGAGATGATAGTTTATTATTCCATTAGAATAACAAAATTCTAGTACATGTGGGTAATTTATTTTTTATACCATTTGAATGTGTAGAGGTTAGGTAAGAAAAGATAACAAAGGAACATGACAATAAAATGAAAGAAAAGAAAAGAGGAATTTACCTCTTAATTAAATCTTCATTGAGAGCCTCTTAAGGGAAGAGGATTAGGTCTTTTGAGGAGACCAAGGTCTACTATACGTAGGGTAGGATATTTTTAAGAGGTTTTGGCATAATTTAGGGAAGTAACATGGCTTTATAGAAGTGAAGATAATAAGAGAGTGTAGGTGGTTTTTATAGTGGAGAGGAGGAGGGTTTTCATAATATTTTAATCATTAGTTTATTATTTTTTCATAAGACTAGTAATAGTGATGATTATTGTGACCCAAAACAATAATATATTCATGTGAGTTTAAAACAATGACCATTTTCATCATCCATGACTCAAGCATGATGCATAAATTCAGGTTTTAGCATTTATTGTGAATTATCATATTTTACTATTCATAAAAAAAATCATGTATTTTAGGAAAATCCCAAATATTCACCCTAACCATTTTTCAATGTGTAGAATCCCAAAAATGAAATAAAGTTTTCAAAAACATTTTCCTAAATATTATTAATTTAATTTTTAATTAAAATCATAATTTACTTGAAATGTACATATTTTAAAACTATAACTAATTTTAAAATGCTTTCAAAAATTACATCAGGACTTATAAAATCATCATAAAACTCAAAGAAATAAAAATTTTAATTTACGAACACCTTTTTGGAAAATAAATTTTCTTTAAAATTAATTAATAAATTGAAATTAATTATTTATGACTTACAAAAATACCAATACTTTTACTATGGTCATATTATCACTTATAAGATGCCAAATTTTTATTTATACATTCATGAGTGAGGATACTATTATTTTGGATGATATACTATTCATAAGGGTAATATTACTATTCATAAGGGTATGTTAGTATTTATATGTGTAGGTTACTATTCAACAAAAATTAAGTTTGTTCCATTAGACCCCAAAAATCACCCTGAATGCAACTGATTATATTAGTTCTTTGAAATTAATATCACAGAAGTGAAAATATTTTGTTTAAAAGACACAAAGTAATTAGTAGTTCATTATGTTGTGATTTCATGTGATTATATGAAATAATTATAATAAGGGAATTTCCATTGATAAAACATTGTGTCGTTATAATATTCACAAAGAAACATCGGAGTCTTACAACTCATCAAGGCCCCTAAAGAGATATGGAATAGTCATAACAATAATACCCAACCTACAAACACATATTGTGTAATATAATCTCTTTATCTTTATATATCTTATAAAGCCAGATGAAAACTTGTCTCGTTTTCCTTTATGGATTTATTATTTGTTGATCTAATTGGATAGATTTACCCTCAACTGTCTTTGATATGGAATTATGAAGGTACTACCATCCTAATCAACCAAGCCCAAGATATTACTTTCTCATATTTGAAGTGAAAAATATTATCATGGTCATTCAACTAATGTCATACCACCAATTAATCAACCTATATAATCTCCCTCTCTAGGATTTAATTATCAAGGTTCTTTCTTTACAACAAAGTACTCAATAAAATGGACTACATTATTAAAGATCTCAAGTTAGAAGACAAATACACATGTTTGTAGATATTAACAACAAATTTCTCCTAAAAATTGTTGTTTTCCAATTGGAGGGTATGTCCTCATGATCTAACTTACCAGATATCACCAAGTGGGAACTTCATGAGAAGAATTCACAATACATATGATCCCTCAACACCTAATAGTCAAATATCAACAATTTCTAGACAATATGATTTATATTAAACCTTATACCTTTGTTTGATAATAATTTCATAGTATCTGAAGGTTCTCATTATAGTGTGTGATCAATTATAACCTTTTTCTATGAAAATTAATCTATATAAATTTACATTTAAATAGTGGATTCATAAATATCTACCCTATAATGGTAAGTGTACATCATTCAAGTTTCAATGTATATAAGATGTGGTAATATATAGTACTGATAAAGCTTGGTCTAAATCACCCACTTTTACAAAACTCCCACTTGATCAAGATCCAATTTTATAACCAATAATTTTAGCACCCACATGATTAAAATCATGTTTCTGCTGATTCGCAACATTAGTCATTGAGTCTACCGTGTTTTCACACTGTGGGTATTCTATTATGTAAGACAATTCCTCTTTGAGTAAAGTCTTTCAAGAGATGGTATCCATGAGTATAACTCCTTTTTCCACTTTTAAAACATGAAAAATTGGATAGAACTAGTATTAGAAGTATCATAATGATAAAACATTGCATACTATTTGGGATTCCAATAACTAGAAAAAATAATTGTGTTTATTAACTACTATATTGCTACCTTAGAAGTTGAAAAGTACTCGATATTTATAATTTGGGATACCAATGTCTTTTATGATATTTTATCACTAATTCCCTTAGCCTTAATGTGATATAATATCACATGTATTGATGAAAGACTAGTTTGTTCCCCCTGAAAACTAGTATCATTTCCCCACAACTTACCAGGTACATATCAAATACAATTGGATAGTTTTGACTACTTCTCTTTCAATTATCATGGATATAACTAATATTATCCAACCATATAGTATATGTAAGAAATATAATTTCTTGTACATATCATGGAATGCATGATTGATCCATCACAAAAGAATATCGAACTCAACTCAATGCATTAATCTCCTCCAATTAATATTCATATATACTTGGATATATTTTATTTCATGTGACACTGGTAATAATTATCTCATTAATTTTTCGTACTTGTATTTTTTCAATTCCATGTTAGTATATATATGATTAAATATGTCTAAGAAACCATTTGACCTAAATCTGTAGATATTTTTCCTTAGAACATATGTGTCTAATGTAATTCAATCTTTGGAGAGTTACTTTTATCTTGATCTTAACTAAATGTAATACTGATAAATATTTTTCATATGTTACCAAACATATAATACTTGGAAAACTATGGTCGTCCCACTAACCTCTGATAGACACAAGGAAAATATTCATTCCAAATGAATATTCTAGGATCTTGTTTCTTAATTAAATCCTAAAATAGATGTCAGTAATTTTGACCCTTTATTGGAATTATTTCATGTCATCATCCTTTTTGGTTGCGTCATATAGACACCTTCCATGATTGGTATTCTTGAAAACCAATACCCAATAAAATGATAATATAAATTATATATGAAAAGTAAAATTCTAGTTTTTTTTTGCGTAACTCCTTGGTGTTACCAATATTTCATTATTGGTATGATTCTTGTACCACCATGTATCATTAGATTCAAATAACCACCACATTATTGAAAATAAAATTCCTCCTTTATATTGATACTTGGAATCCATTAAATTGAAACTGATATTTTCAATACTACTTAATTTCCATATGCTATCTACTTATATGAATTAGTATTATCAAATAATAAAATATCACTGATCAAAATGAATATAAAACCATCACTATGGTTTTATCCTTACCACATAGTATGTGTTTTTAGAATATTCATCTTCCATACCCCATGTGGAATTAGGTCATATGCCAACCATTTGTGAGTATTTAGCATCGAAAAAATCCAATTCAATCTTTTTCCAACTATCTCAAGTATAGATGTGGATCCTTACAAATAAATATAGAAAATAACATTTATTTTCACATTTATATCTTATGGATTTCTATAATATCCTATGAAAATTTTAGTATAATTAATTTATATGAACATTATGTTTTTATTAATGCAAGTTTATTTATATCCTAAAAAAATCTTCGCATCTAGACACATTTCTTATGACTTAATGGATTTCTATCATTCTATGACTCATATGATATCCATTTTTCATTATAGTTTTCATATAATTATGGGATATCAACGTTATTTACATATATCATCTCAAAATAAAATATACACTTCTTTAATATATATAAACATTGATTATCCTTATACATACATCATGACTCTGATGTGTATAAAGAAATGTGTGTTTAAGAATTTCTTCATGATAAATTTTATTGATCAATGTTAACATATAAGTATCATCGTCAATCCTCCTTATTGGAATCATTTCACTTATGTGGACAAGGTAGTGTGTGTTTAGGAATTACTCCATGAAATATTATATTGATCAATGAATGCTTGTTAAATATATTATTCAGCATACCATCCTAAAGAATATAATATCTTATAACCACTCATATACCATATGTCACTCTCATATTCCTTAAAAAACAATTAAAATAATATTATGAACTATATTTACCACTATCTTACCCTTGGAATAGTCCACACTCTCTTTCTAAACAAATTCTGAAAGCCCTATGGATTAACATTATTTCTAATGGTTTCTTTGAAAAAAGTATATACGTCAATAATATCTAATGGGTTTGGATCTACAAAGTCCAAATACCATACTAGGTATATCCTTGATGTTCAATTTTAGTTTTACTTGAAAAAGAATTATATTTCTACAACATGGTATATAAGTCTCACATTTTATAATCATCACTTATTTATTATGATTCATGTATCACTAAACTATTTGTTGAGTGTGAATCACCAAAAGAACATTCATTATTAAACCTATAATAATGTCTTGTATTTACTAATGGGAACATGAGATTATTTTTCTGGTTATACTCAATTAAATTTCAATAATAATTATTATCATTGAAATTATAAGTTTTGTGATTATCACCGCTGATTTAGGAATCACCCTTTATCATTACCTTGTAGAATATACCTTAGTTCTTATAATTTTTATATAATTACATGTTTACTTTATTTTGATTCACATATGTGGTAAAAATATTGAATTTAACACCCCAGAATTATAAAATAAACATTACTTGAAATGATGAATACACTTGAAGAAGATGTGGATACTTTCTTCTTCGATCCATTTTGGCGCATTTAAACTTCCATAAATTTATTTCATAATATGAGAAGAAAATAACCTCATGTTTATTACCTCTCTCTTTAGAGATTTTCTGAAGGTTCCTTTGGCATCACTCTTACTATTGACATTATCACCTTATCTTTCAACTTGTTCACCATAAGAACTAATCATTTTTATAATTTTTTATGTACTTGGAGAACCTTACCGAAAAGATAATTAAGTGTTTACTCCATCATGTTCATTTTGTGGCCTTAAACAAAACTAAATTATTGGGTGAAATTTTTTTATGATTGTGATTTATTCTAATATCATGGTCCTCCATTCATATTTACACGAAATGAGTGTAATATCATCCATTCATATCTCACTTCACATTCATCTTGCTAGATTCTCAAAGATGAGGCTACATGTGAAATAATATTTGTCCCGATGTTGTAAACACAACTAACATTAGATGTTGATGAAAAAATTATGACATAAGCATCATATTCATTATACATGAGTCTCCTATAAATATTTTAACACCCTAACTTTCTTAGGTGGCTTAATGGGTATTGGGGCCTCTAACATCGTGAATTTTCGATATCGTAGTATTGTGCAAAGGAATTTGAACTAAATTGGGAAATTCATGCTAGTTTAGACATTTACGTTTTTCATTATAATCATAGTTTATCATGTGATATTACTTTCCATTTTATATAAATATAAAATCAAACATATTGTACTTTTATCTTGATTACCGAATTAGACATTTAATCATTAAATGTCTACAACTATTTTATTAAATTCTAGGAACCCTAGGTAATAGTATCATAATAGTATGTCACTTAAGTATCCTAGTGGAAAAGATCCTTGAACCTCCCCTCATATTCTATAATCTTTTCCCACTCCACTAATCAGAGAGTTCAAGGTAGGAATTTTACTGGCCAACCGCATTAACTCACCATTCCTGGAACGGTTGAGTGAAATCTCATCTATTAAAATCATAAAATTGATTTACTCAATATTTTCCTCTAAAGTTTTACCATGATATATTTAGATAATTATTTACTATGAAATTCAATTAATTCAAAAAATAAATCTCATAATAATTTCCTCATAATAAGAGGCACCCTATATAATGGCTAATGAGCTCCTCGAACACCATGTTTTTCTTCAAATTGAATTGTTGTAAAGAATTTAATGACTTAATATTTCTGTGAGGATTTTTTATTATTTATTTTTTAATGAATGTAATCCATTTTTTAGTCTTTTTCCTTCAATGTTTTCATTCTCAAAATTTAATATTATTTGAAAAACAGCAATCGCTTCATTATGAATTTTCATGTTTATTTTTTTATGTTCTCCCCACATTCATGCACATGCATAATATAATAAACAAATTCATAATGAAAATAAACTTCCAAACTAGTATTGAGTATATAATTTTGTATGACCCATTAAAACTTAATGGATTAATCATGAACTATGGGAATCATACATGAGTCCCATCTAGACTCATGGTGTAGTTTGTCCCCATCCAATGTGATCACTTCTTGTATAGAGTACTACCTTATCTTGGTGTGGTCCACATTGTACATAAATGTTGTCAATATAAAAATGTACACACATGTAGGAAAGAGGGACTCGAGGTGAAATATACAATAGAAAAATTTGGATGTACAAACCCTTATACATATTGTTAAAAAAGAAGAGGATGCACAAACTGTCATGTTTAATTATAATCATCCCACGTAATTAAATTAAAAATTAATTTAAATTAACCAAAATTATGTTGGTCGGTCAATTAATCAAGACCAATCAGCGAGTAAAAGTAATATCAAGATAAAAATTAAATTGAAATAACTTTAGTATGAGAGTTAATTAAATTCAAATAATATAATTATATTCAGCACTCTTTCAATTTAATTTTAATTACAAAAATTAAATGAAATTGATAATTATTTTAATATAAAAATTAAATTAATTATTTTGAAGTATTAAAAATATTGTTTATAAACTAAAATTATTTTTAATTAATTAAATTTAATACTGATATTAAATTAATTAACTTAACTAAATTTTATTAATCAAAAATTACTTGGGCCTCAAAATCCCATGTAAGGCCATTGTAGGTTGGTCTGAATACCCACAGGACCAATATGGTCTGAAAAGAGATCAAAAAAGGTATTATGGGCCAACCAGGCCCTCTGTGCCCCATTTTGGGTTGGGAAGATCTGCCCCACCATTGGATTCTGATCTGGGCGCAGCAGTAGATACTGGGTGTTGGCATAATTTTTCTCCACGGACGGTGTTTCCCCCACTTTTTCAAATGGGATGGGTTGGGTTGGTGGTTGGTGGCCAAACCCCCACCAAATTAACCAGCAGGATAAGGCAATGGTAAGGGTTGAGGAGGCCTATAAAAAGAGGCTCTCCCCTCTTCCAAAGATCATCCCATCATCAACTTCACCAAAAATCTCATCACCAATTATCCTATTCAAATGGTAGTTAGTGAGGTGGTTTCCCCACTTATTCTAGAGAGAATATTACGAGTATTTTCTCAATGTAATAAGTGAGGGAGTGTGTACCTACTTTTATCCCATAGTGAAGCCTCTATTTGTTAGTGGTTTTCACCCCTTTAATTTGGAGGATTTTCCAAATTACATCTGCTGTCCTTTTTTATCTCGCATTTTTCACATTTCTTTTATCTCATAATTATTCCAGCACTGGTAGGCCAATTGTTTTACAGTCCCAACATGTGGTATCAAAGGCGCAGCTTCTGACCTAGTGTTATTCACAATTTCATGTATTAATCATTCTCATTAATTTTAGTATGATATTTGATTGTGACTTCGATTGATCATTCACATCAGAAAAAATTTATTGAGATTATTAAATACACCATTGTGAAATGGAGGAGGTTTTTGATTGACAGCGTGTCCAGATGGTTGAAAATTTTGAGATCGAAAAATTCAATGGGAATAGCTTTTCATTGTGGAAAATGATGATGTAGGTATTGTTGTGAAAGGATAATTCCTTACTTGAAATTGGTGAAAATCCAGTGACTGTGAAGGAATAGAAATGGAATGATATGGACAAGAATGCTATTTCCAACACCCATTTAGCTTTGGCAGACGAGGTCCTGTCAAGCATTGTGGAGTAAAATCCAGAAAAATAAATATGGGATACTCTGATGAAGCTATTTGAGGCTGAGTCACTACACAATAAAATTTTCCTGAAGATAAAATTGTACACTCATCGAATGGAAGAGCCTTCATCAGTGACAGACTACATCAACAACCAAAATACAGTGTTCACTTAGCTCATGGCGTTGGGATATAAAATTGTGGATATTGAACGTGCAAAGATTCTACCCCAGAGTTTTTTAGATTCGTATGACCAACTCATTATCAATCTCAAAAACTATATCCTGAAGGATATGATTCTCTTTAATGATGTTGTTTCCACTGTTCTAGAATAAGAAATTCTTTGCAAGAACAAGGATGATAGATAGACAACTTCGTGCCAAGAAGAGGCTCGGTCAATGGAGAGAGGAAGGATGATGGAGCAAGGTTTCGGTGGGATCCAAAATCATGGAAGGTCCAAATAAATTATTAAGAAGAAGAGTGTCACATGTTTCAATTGTGTAAAGAAGGGGAATTTAATGAAGGATTTCTAGAATAAGAGGAGTGTGAAATGTTCTCTTAGGGGAATGTGGCGTGTACTTCTGGAAAAGAAGATATACTAGTCAGTGAAGCGGCAATGACTGCTGTGTGGGAGCAGACAACATATCAACGATGCATGGATTATCAACTCAAGAAAAACATGAAAAATGGGAATGGTTTGACCTAATGAAACCATCTTAGAAGGAATTGTGTACATGTGGGAATGATCACACCCTAAAGATCATTGCAGTCAGTACCATCAAACAAAATATGCATGATGGTATTCTTCAAACCAACAAAGGAGTACATCATGTGAAGGGCCTAAAGAAAAACAAATCTTCTTTTGGATAATATGATGAAATCAGATGCAAAACTCACACCGAAAATGGCGTGATGATAATTTTGGAGGGTTCTCTTGTGGTAATGAAGGAAGAGATGATCTGAAAGAACCTTTTCGTGCTTATGGGTGAAACGTACAATGAGTCAGAGATAATTGTTGCATTAACTACCTTGACGGATGTGTTGAAGACATAATGTCATCGGAAGCATGGCCATACTTCCGAACGATTCCTAAAGATTATTTAAGATCAGAATTTGTTACCTTGGCTTACAAAGGTATCCTTACCATTTTGTGAGTATTCTGTTTTGAGCAACCAACACAGGTTAAAGTTCATGATGTTATAAGTTATAAGAAAAGAGATCTTAGAGTTGATCCATATTAATGTTTGGCAAGCACCGGTTATATCCCTGGGAGGAATATGGTAATTTTTATCTTTAATTGTTGATTATTCCAGGAGATGTTGGGTGTACCCAATCAAGAGGAGGGTGGATGTTTTTAAAGTCTTCAAAACTTTAAAATTGCAGAAGGAGATTGAATATGGAAAGGATACTAAGTGTCTAAGTACTTACAATGGTGGAGAATATACAAGCGAGGAGTTTGATACTTTTTTCAACATGAAAAAGTTAAGAGAAAGTTCACAGTGGCATACACTCCTCATTATAATGGATTATCATAGCAGATGAACAAAACCCTCTTGGATATAATAGGGGAAATGTTAAAGACTGCTAGTTTTGCAAACAAATTTTGGGTAGAAGCAGTGAATACTTCCTGTTATGTGATCAACTGATATCCTTCCATAGTGATTGAGCTGAAGACACTGATATAGATGTGGAATTCTAACCCCATTGACTATTCTCGATTACATACTTTTGGAAGTCCTATATATGCATTTCTTATTGACTAGGAAAGATCAAGTTGGATTCAAGATCCAGGAAATGTATCTTCTTGGGGTACACTGATGGTGTGAATGGGTATCATTCATGGGACCCCACAACCAAAAAAATTATCAATAGTAGAGATGTATTTTTTACAGAAAACAAGGTGAAAATGAAAACTGATCAAGACATGGGGAAGGAGAATACAAAGACTACAATATTCAAAGTAGTGTAGAAAATAAAAGGAAGAATCAGTTTCCTATAAAGCATTACAAGAGCATGATGATCAAGTGCCGATTGAGTCTAGACCAAGATGGTCATCTCAGGAGAAAAGAGAACCAGTATGGAACTCAGACTATGTCACTGAGAGAAATATTGCATACTACTTATTGAAAGAGGATGGAGAGCCATCTTCTTTTATGGAGGAGACCCAGAGTCCAAATGTATCCTCATGGATGGTGGAGATGCTAGAGGAACTTGAAGCCCTACACAGAAACAAGACTTGGGATCTTGTTCCATTACTTAGTGGAAGTAAGGCTATCAAAAAAAATGGGTCTTTAAGATCAAGTGGGATGGAAAGGACTAGGTGTAAAGATATCGTGCACGACTGGTAGTCAAAGGATGTTCTCAGAAGGAAGGTATTGATTTCAGTAAAATATTTTCTACAACTATTAGACTGAAGACTGTTTAGATAGTTCTGGTGATGTGTACAACATATATTTTTCATCTAGATCAGTTGGATGTGAAGACTGATTTTCTCCATGGTGATCTTGATGGAGAGATCTATATTCTCCAACCAGAAGGTTTTTCAGAAGAATGAAAAGAGAACTTGGTTTGCAGGTTGAACAAATATCTGTATAGTCTCAAACATGCGTTGATGTGTTGGTATAAGATATTTGATTCCTATATCATGAGAAATGGATACAATAGACTTCATTTAGATCCTTGTTCATATTTCAAGGGTTCAAATTGTAATGATTTCATCATTCTTCTATATTATGTGGATAACATATCGGTTGTAGGCCCCAACAATGATCAGATCTAAGAGACGAAGACACATTTGGCTAGGGATTTATATATGAAGAACCTGGGACAATAAAATAATATTATTTGGATGCAGATTTACCAAGATTGAAATAATGGGAAGATTTGGCTATCATAGAAGAGTTACTTGCATAGATTCTTGAAACGCTTCAACATGTAAGACTATAATCCAATCTCTACCCTCTTCCCATTAATTTGATGTTATCCTCCATGATGATTCTTAGTAGTGAATCAGAGAGTATTGAAATGTCTCGAGTACCATATGCATCAGTAGTGGGGAGTCTAATGTTTGTTATGGTTTGTACTAGACCAGACATTTCACATGTAGTTAGAGAAGTTAGTCGGTAGATGGAGAATAGAATACAGGAGCATTGGAGAACAGTGAAGAGGATCCTGAGATACATCAAGAAGACCTCAAATGCTGCATTATATTATGGAGGATCATATTTCACTATCGGTGGCTATGTTGATTTAGATTTTTCAAGTGATTCTTACAGGAGGAAATCGACTACTGGTTATGTGTTTACTCTTTCAGGAGGAGCTATGAACTGGATTTCACAGTTATAGTCAACTATGGATTTATCCACGATAGAGGTAGAGTACAAGGCCGCTACACAGGGTTGAAAAGAGGTAATTTGGATTATAAGGTTGTTGGATGATCTTGGGAATAAATAGGGGTAGATTATATTATTTTGTGACAATTTGAGCACCTTGAACATTGTAAGGAATCTATATTTTTCATTCGAGGATAAATCACATTTGGGTACAGTGTCACTTTTCCAAGATATGGTGGAGGAAGGAAGTGTGGAAAAGCAAAAGATTCACTCCAAAGATAATCTAGAATATTTCCTGATGAATACGATTAACGTTGATAAGTTCAGATAGTGCAAGTCCTCGAGCGGACTCATAGATACATGAGCAGTATGTTTTGGTAGATAGAAATGATGTGGGGAGATTTTATTGGTTCTCAATCAATTCTCCAACTAGGAGATGTGTTGGCAGCATTTTTCTCCACAGACGGTGATGCCCCCACTTTGTCGGGGGGGAGGGGGGGTTGGGTTGTTGGTTGGTGGCTAAACCCCCACCAAATCATCTAGCGGTAGAAGTCAGTGGGAAGGGGCAAGGATGCCTATAAAAGGAGGCTCTCCCCTATTCCAAATATCATCCCATCATAAACATCACATGAAATCTCATCCCCAGTTATCCTATTCGAGCGGTAGTTAATGAGGCAGTTTCCCCACATATTCTAGATAGAATATTACGAGGATTTTCTCCTTGTAATAAGTGAGGGAGTTTGTACCCACTTTTATCCCATAGTGACCCTTTTATTTTCCTGTGGTTTTTTACCCCATCCATTTGGGGGGTTTTCCACATTACATCTGGTGTCCTCTTTTTGTCGCATTTTCACTTTATTTTTATCTCGTAATTATGGATGCCCCGGTAGGCCAATCATTTTGTGGTTCCAACACTGGTTAGGGGTTACCTCACTATGTAAGGTCGATGTGTGATAGAAAAGGAAGAATGAGGGGAAACTGATGGTGGGGCTATAGGGTTTGGTCTAGCTAGATCAAACACCTTTAGGAAGTGATGACGCGAGTGGCCAGCATCCAGTCCAGTGATGCATGAGGTGGAAGGAAGAGTGTGGTGGCATCTTCAGGTGCTCTCCGCTAGCTAGGAAGGTGACTTGGTGATGTCAGTGGAAAACCATGGTGGTGGCTGATGTGAGTGGGAGTCATAGAGGCTGGATCTCAGATGGTACAGGCATTCCCGACATTTCTCACCAGCGTCTTCTCACAGAAGATGGTTGTCAGAGCTCAATAGGGGGTATTGGCCATGTGTTGGGACTAGGGTGGATTTTCAATGGTGGTAGGGCAGTGGAAATTGAAGGATAAAGTGGTCTAGGAGGTCACAACTGAGGTCGCAAGGCGGTCGACCACTCATAACCAGGACAACATCGAGCATACAACTAGGAGGGTGGTGGACGTTCATGACACAATGTGGTGGATCAGTGGTTAGTGAATCACTCTGATAAGGAGGACGGTGTTTCTCCATTTGGGTAGTTCGACTCCGGCTGCTCTAGGTGAGGGTGCGGCAAGGTGGATTTGACAAGGAGGGCCTATGATTTGGGGAGAAATATTCAGAAATAATCTTTGTGATATGATTTTAAATTTTATTTTATTTTTTTAACACCTCATGCAAGTTCTTCTGAACTACCTACCACTTAAAAAAATACTTTTCTATTTTTTGACCCACACAAAAATCAAGACACCTCCGTAGGACATTTTTTTATTTTTCTTACGTGGAGAATTCCACCTAGATTCCCCCCATTTTTTATAATTTCCAATTATATAGAAAATTTAAGACAAAACAATTTAATAATTATTTTATTAAATTTTTATTCCAAAATTATGTGGAACTAGAGGGTGGTTGAAAAATACTATTCTATCCACCATCATAAATATTTTTTTAAATATCCGTAAAAACATGCAGTCGATACGAATATTTTTTTGAGTTTCCACTACTTGGACATTTGTGTTTGGATCAACACATGGTTGGACCTGTCATGACCATAATAAATACCTTTACATAATTTAATAAAAAATAATAATTTTATTTGGCTCAGAAAATTCATGTGACTTACATTGATATTAATTGAAGGTACCAAGGCATGCCATGGAAGCTGATGGGCCAAAAGTTTTAAAATTTTCATCATCAATATGATGAGACTTGTCATCTCTGGCGATCCCCCAGTACGGTCTGAGTATCTCGCATGAATTATTCAAATATAAAAAATTAAATAAGTCATGTATCTTGTTATGAATTGAATTGTGCATGACTGTAGCTTGTCCTTAACAACCATTTCTCAAATGATATGAATTCAAACCCCTCTATATCATCCATATATACTCCTAGAATATAGACATACATCGTTAATCAAATTCTAGGTGCTAGCACAGATCTTCGACGATTTATTCATCAATACAATGATCACCATGATATCCTGCCTTTGATCCATCGAAGGTTCCTTGGATCGATTTGTTGAAGAGAGATACTCTCTCTTTTAAAATCAAGAGGAAGCAGAGGATCTGATTCCAAAATGAATTAATATTCTATGTCAATGAACTCTCTCCTTTCTTATATAGTGAGTGTGTTAAATACCTGGAAAGGGTTCCCTCACCCTCGAAATAAAACACCCACTAAATAAAAAATAAATAAATAATTGTGACAAACTAAACTACATCATAAATATTATTTGTATTTTATCACATACCTTTAATATATATTTAATATATTATTTGATAAACACGAGTAATTTAACTTGAATCCTAATTCTCGTTAATATTAAACGAACCAAGAATATTAAAATAATATTAGGTCATATAATATGTTTCTTGTATTAACTAAATACCTTATGAATCCTTTTAATAAATAAATTCATCCCAAATAGTATTTAGTTGAATAATAATGTATTTTTTTATTTATCTATGATCAATAAAACTAGACAACTCGCAAACCCTATGGTGGGGCCCACCATGTTATATATACCTATTCAACAGAATATGAAAGCTTCTTGAATAAGCTATTGTGTGTGACTCTCTAGGACCTTATCTCGATAGCTATGAATAATATTCATAGACCAAGAGTGGAGTGTAGAAACCCATCAAGGCACATAAAGAGATAAGAAATAGTCACAACAATGATAATCAACCTACGAACACATACTTTTTAATATACTCTCTTTGTCTTTAGATATATCATAAAGAAAGACAGACACTTGGGTCATCATCCTTTATTTATTTATTCTTTGTTGATCTAAATAGATAGTTGTACGCTCGACTACCTTGGCCAAGGACATATGAAGGTACCATCATCCTCATCAACAAGGCCTGAGATATTACTTTCTTAACTAAAAAGAAAAAAAATCATATATTGGTTATTCAACTAATGTCATACCTCTAATGATGCACCCAAAAAAAGATATCCCACCATGATTTCATTATCATGGTTTTTACCTTGCATCAAAGTACATGATCAAATGTAACACATTGATAATGATCTCAAGTCAAGATACCAATACACATGTCCATATATTGGAACAACTGATGACACCTGAAATATGTGGTGTCCCTATTGATGGGTCTGTCCTCATAATCCCGCCTTACCATAGTTCACCAATTGAGAGATCCATGAGAAGAAGACTCAATGTTTATGATCCCCCATGACCTAATAGTCAGATATCAACTATGACCAATCAGAATGAGGTATCTTGACCATAAGACCTTTGTTTAAGATTAATATCATAGTATCTAAAGGTTCTCATTATAGCATGAGTTCTACTATAAACTTTTGATATGAAAATTTATCTATGGATATTACTATTTAAATAGTGGACACATAAATAACTACACTATAATGGTAAGTGTACATAATTCATATCTCATTGTATTCTTGTTATAGTAATCAAACGTTCTTATAATGTTGGGTCTAGGGCCCCCATTTTTACAATAGTATCCACAACTCACATCCAATGTTGATGATTATAGTATGAAATAACTATTATCTGTGGCATACATGAGTCTCTTGTTAGTATTTTTATCATCCTCGCTTCTTGATGAGGCTTAATAGGTATTGGGGTCACCCATAACATGAATTTTTGATATCAATAGTGCTTTTCGCAAGTAATAATACTACTCTTAAAAACTCATGATAGTTTGGACGTTTTCTTTTTCAAATATTTATCACATCATACATTTGGAATTACTTTCCATTTTTAAAAAATAAAAATCAATAAGATTACTACATTTATCTTTATTTGAAAATATATATTTAATCATAAAATACCTCCAAATATTTTAATGAAATCCGGTATCCCCCACTACCAGAATTTTAATTCTATGTCACTTGAGTATTATAGTGAAAGAATACTTGAACCCTCCCTTAATAATCTATAAGATTTGGATATGCCTCTACTTGAGGATTTCAAGGAAGACAATAAATTATCCAACAGAAGTAACATGCAGTTCATTGATCTATTGAGTGATGTCCATAATTTTAAAATAATAAACATGAGTAAAAAAACACTTACCTCTGAAGTTTCAACAATCTTTCTTTTTCTACTCCTTTTCTACAAAATTCAGTTTTTTCAATCCATCACTCTCATAATAAACCCTTGATAGTATGAGGAACCCTCATCTTTGGATGAAGATCACCCCGTACACCATGTCTTTCTTCAAATTTAAGCGATTGAAGGAGTTCATGGCTTAATATTTCTATGAGAGGTTTTAAATATTATTTATAAATTTAATCCATTTCTATTAAATATGTTCAAACTTTGGTTTCATGCTCACAAATGATCATCCATTAATAAAAATCATTCATCACATTCTTATGTATTTTTCTCTATTTATAATTTTACGTTTTATCACTGAAAAAAAACACAAGAAAAAATTAATAATTAATTCATATTGAAAATAAATTACCCAACTATTCTTGAGAATCTAATGTTGGTTGATCCATTTAAACATAATCTATCAACATTGACCTTGGGGTATCTTACATAATTAGAGTCTTGACTGAGGATGTATATCACCCTGGTCTACTGTTTTTACTTCTCATATGATAGACCACCTTGTCTTGGCATGGTCCATGTTATACATCATCATTGTCAAATTAAAAATTTACTCGCATGTAGGTGAGGGTGTATCGAGAATCTTAATGTACATACAAAAACATTGATGGATATATAGACTATTATACATATTCAATAAAAAGACAATTCCAAAAACATCAAAAAAATAAATTAAATATTACAAATATCACACAATGTTGTAATAAAGAATTAAAAAACAGACATGCACAGTCAACGTTCAAGACTATTATGTGAGTATATTAAAAATGTGAAAAATTAAAATGTAATAAATTTATATTATAAGTAATTTGGGAAATTAAATTAATTATATAAATTCATATAATTATATTGTGTTCGGTCTTATGATTAATTTAATTTTTATCCCACAACTAAATTAATCAATTAATTTAATTTCATACCAAAATTAAATTAATTTTTCAAATAATTAAATTACTATTATTTTTAATCCAAAATAATTAAAATAACTTCAAGTTTTTCTAAAAATATCAGGTTCCATAATCCCTGTCCATTGAGATTGTGGGTCAATATGACCAGACACAGGCCCATTCGGGAATGTCAAACCCCCCGTGTAGGGATGTTTTGGGTCTGGTAGACCCGCTGTAGGGGGTTTGTGGTTGGAAATAACCTCTCAAGACCCATGGATTGGTCAATCCTCTAAAGGGGCTCACACCAAGGAAACATGGAAGTGGGGTCACCATTATGGGAGGGTATCCAGTCAGGTTTCTTAATGTTGATATATAGAAACCAAGCATGGGGTGGTGAGGATGGCGATGAATGGTTGAGATCTAAGAGATGTAGATTCTCCACGCTATATTAGAGGATCCTAATGTCATGCAATAGACCATACATTGTTGTGGAAGATGACAGGAGGGGATAATGAAAATAGAAAGAGTGGTAGAGGTAGGGGTGGCCGAGCATGGTTGGGTATCCAGATTTGGATTTGGGGAGACAGACGATGATCGACACATGAAGAACAAAGGTGGCTTCAGACACAGTGGCTCACAGCTACTGAAGTGGGAGACAATGTCTATGGTTTGATGTCGACTCACAATTGGACCAACTAGAGGGGAGGCAGCTAGTAGGGAGCTCGGTAGTTGGCGGTGGTTCTAGAAGGGCGGTGATGGGTTAGCCAGGATGGAGTATCCTCTAGAATATTCATCTTAGATCTTTTATTTTGTTATCTCAAAATATTATCCCACTCTAATTTGTCTAATGTGGTCAAATTTAAAAATCCTACTATAGTTGGATTTTGAACTAACAAATTTTCTTATTAAAATATTGCTCATGAACCTCATCTATATTTCCTTTTATAAAATTTAATTTTATTTTCTATGAGATATTACACAAATGTTGAGAAAAAATGGACACCGACTAGAGTAATTCTAGAAACCGGAATCTACCCATAAATGGGTTGTAAGATTTTGGGTGTTTGGATTTTCCACTATGTCAGGAAAAAATAACATATAAAAATATGTGTTATTAAATATTTAAACCCATCAAACTGTGTTTGATTCATATCAAAAAAATTAGATGGTCATAACATAGTCGTCCAAAATTGGATCGAGATGCAGTCTACTCCATTGGGCCTGAATTAATGTCATCTACTTAATTTAAAGAAAATTAATTTTATATTGGATCAGAAAATTCATGGGGTCACTCTAATGCCAATTGATGGTAACAAGGAACGTAGTGGAAGAAAATGGGATGGGGATTTAAAAGTTTTCATCATTGGAGCAACAAAATGTTGTCTTCACCAGTGACATAAGACTTGGTAGTGGTCCAAAGATCTTGAATCAATTTAATAGAAACAAAAATTAAATGAAAATTTACCTCGTTCTAATCAAAAGTGAATTATACTTTATCTTATCATCAGTTACCGTTGTTTAAAGGTTTTGAGTTAAAACCTCTCTATATAATCCACACATAATCCAAGAATTTTCATAGATGTCGATCGTCAAATTTTGGGTGCTATCACCAAGCTATGATGATTCCTCCAACTTTATGGCACCATGAAGGAATTATAAGATCATTCTATTGGATAGAGACTTTCTCTCTCTAGGATATGGGAGGAGAGAGAAGTTCGAAATTCTGAATGAATGACTAGGCTCTTGAATAGAGATCCTCCCTTCTTTATATAGTGGATGTCTCAAATACCTCGAAAGGGTTCCTCAGTCCCTGTTTATTGACCACCCACTAAATAAGAAATAAATGACACGTTATAATGAAATATTTACATCATAAGAATGATTTATATTTTATCATGAACTTGTAATATATAATAAATATATTATGTGATAAAACCGAGTCATTTAACATGACTCAAAATTCCTGCAATATTAATTGAACCTTGAATGTTAATATAATATTTGTTTCAATAATATTTTTACATGTTTTAAAATAGTACCTTATGAATAATTTTAATAAATAAATTTATCCCAATTATAATATAAAAATAATAATTTATTTATGTATTCATCAATGAGGAATTACTGGGATTACCCTCAGACCATGTGGTGGATCCCACCATGTGTAATATTCATATTTAATAAAATAGGGTAGACTTGTGAATATGCTATTGTGTGTGACCCTCTAGTCCATTATCTCAATAATGTTGAATACCATTTATAGACCAAGAGTGGAGTCTATAAACCCATCAAGGTCCTTAAGGAGATAAGGAAAATTCACAGTAACTACAGCATTTCATATGAACATGCACTGTGTAATATAATCTCTTAATCTCATGATATATCATAAAGAAAGATGCACACCTTCTGTCATCATCCATTATTGATTTATTATTTTTTTATCTAAAAAGATATACTTACCTTTAACAACTTTGGCCAAGGATTTATTATGGTAATACCATCCTGATAACCTAGACCAAAGAAATCCCTTACTCAACTTGAAAAGTGTAAAATTATATCTTGACCATTCAGCCAATACCCTACCACCAAAGTTGTTCCTAACACAAGCTACTTCATTAGGACTTCAATTTCATGGATTCTTACATGAATCAAACTATTTGATTAAATGGTACACATTGATAATGATCTCACGTTAGGAGACAAATACACATGTTCATATATAAGAATAACTAATGAAACCTGCAACATGTGGTATTATTATTGGTGGGTCTTTTCACATAGTCTAACCTACTTGAGATCCCCAAGTGAAAACATCATGATAAAAATTCTGAATGATTATGAACCCCTTAAACCTGATATTCATAAATCATCTATGTCTCTTTAGTATTCAATATCTAGACCATAGTAAATTAGTTTAAGATTAATTTCATCATATTTTAATGTTCTTAGTTTATCCTTGGAATAGATAAAGCATTTTGATATGATAATTTCTATATGTACATTATCATTTAAATAGTGTATATAGAAATATCAACTCAATAATTGTGAGAGTAAATCATTTATAACTCTATTTATACATGATATGGTATTTAACAATTACCATTTAGCATGTTCTAGGGCACAAACTATTACAAAAATTGTCGCACCAATCAAGGTGAACACCACAACATCGTCGATCCACCTCCCGTACACCTGAAAATCCATCACTATTGTTTATGGATCAAAGGAACATGTGTGGATAAACTCGTTTGGGATTCTACATTTGGATCTTTTAAGCATAATTATGGGAAACTGAAAGAGTTTTGAATGATCAACATATTCATAAAATAAATATCTCAAGACTGAGGTATTTTTTATTCATATCTATTTAAATTATCTATAAATTTAACTAGAAATATCTTCTTGGATCTGATGTGTCTACAAAGTTTCATTGGACAAAAATCATTGGGAATGACTCCCACATTAACTACATCATATAATATCCACTGAAACTTATAAATGTTGTGTTAGGACTAACACCGCCAAATGATTTCACTATGCACAGATCCTAAAAGAGGTATCAAATTAGTCACATTTAAATTTATAATTATTTATTTTATTTTTTATCAATACACATTTAAAATTTAAATCTCATTTAATGTTTTAATTTATTCTTAATCTGTCATCATAGTCCCTTTTTTATTCTCATCATTTATCGCTCACATAACCAATATCAATTAATAATTACTGATGAACGCATCTGAAGAACCCATTCGAATGTTCTATGAACCTTTGTTGGATAACAAAGGGTTACATTTTATTTAATTTGTATTCACATGTAATGTATCCTTATTCATTTCACTAGGAAACCCACATTAACTCTGAGTCATCACATAATGAATACATTCCATGTTCATTAAATGAACCGCATGTTGACCATCCATGGTGACATATGGTTTTTACAGACTACACACAGTGTAGATTTCCTATATGGTGTGTAGTCCATGAGTTTTCAAGAATGAAAACATGGGGTTAAGGAGTGTTGTGTGATTAATATATCGCTTGTATTTGATTTATGAAACGTACTTGCTCACAGCCATGCAACATGGATTACATGTTTTGTATCATTCTTAAACATTATGTACCTCATAAATGTAAATTATAAGTAGATGTTGAGCCCATAGGTGTGCACTAAAAAATTTTGGTGAAGAATAGTATATGTCATGTATCTAGCCTGTGGCAACATGTACATTACCTGTTTATGAAATAATATTAAATTTAATTAATTACTCAATTAAAACAACATCAAATTGATTTCTAAGATTCATTTAATTGATATTTCATGCTGATTGTTAGGTTTTATATTGTATTATGTTAAAGTAATTATGTATAATATTCAAAGCTAAAATTTATGTATGGCCATCACATTCTAAAGAATCATCATGAATTACATTTTGCAGGCCAAGTAATTTTCATGTGTTCATCATTTAAATAATTTGACAACACATGATATGAAATTATAACACATTCCTTGTATGAAATATGTCATGTTAGTTCATTATGTACAACAAGGACTATATAGAGTAGTTTAGATAGGTACTCACTAAGTTACTTCAAATTATAAAGCATCATGAAATTTTAATTTTTTTTAAATTAAATTAAATTATTTATTTAAAATCACAACAGATGAGATACTCCCAGAGGATTTAATATAATTAGATAAAATGAATTAATTGATTAATATGATTATTACTCAGATTACATCATATTAATTTTATGTTACCAAAGAACAAATTTATGTGAATTCTTGCTAGTTTTTTTTAAATGTGTAGTAATTTCATGTTTATGGTCAATAATGATCTTTTACCCAACCTATGTAGGTGATGGTTTAATTTAATTTAATTTATTTCTTGAGTTTTCAATTATTTATTTTTAAATTATAAATGATGGTGTTTGTGTCATCCCACACCCCTTTATTATGTAGGAAATACATGTCCTATTTTGTTTTATATAATTTCACTTAATCAATACATTTATTACCCCCCATGAATAACATTTGTAGGACATAAGTTATAAAACATATGTAATTAAAGTAGTATCTGAAGTAATAATAAGTCAGTTCAATATGGATCTGAGGTATATAGAGTTCAAGAAAATATATAGTGAAAAAACAACTTGGAAAATATATAAATTGATACATGAGATGTTGTAACTCATGATATGAATGGAAAAATGCGTTTTCCCTTAGATTCATAGCTTGATTTTTTGTATTCTCAATAAATAAACCCTGAGAAAAACCTCATGATCATGGAATTCATTTATTTATTTTATTTATATCTTATTAATTGTTTATTTTATGGATGCATGATCGCAATCATATAAATAAATGGACTAGTATTCAAAGATGTCTTTATAATAAATTTTTTATGTGTAAATTATTTATGGGGACATGGTTAATCCCTAAAGTAAAAATCCTCCTCATATTAACAATCCTTATAAAGGATAAAACAGGAAAATTTTATGCATAATAAATAAAATCCCTCAACTTAATATAAAATAAAACTAATCCTATCATTACTTGATTAGGAATGAATCCAATGAACTAAGTGTTGGTCCAACCCCTGTTGGGACACTAATGTTTATTTCGGTTTTCTTATAAATATTTTGGGCTCAATAAACCATTTTAAATTTAAAATATTATCCCTTACTATACATTATGTAACTTAGTGGAATGTTTTGAGGAAACCTGAGTGAAGGTTTATAGATTAGGAATTCTACTCAATATTTTAAGGAGTATAAAACCCATAGTTGGAAAATACTTTCCTACCTAAATACCTTAGAGTAAATGAGGAATCCCTTTATTGGGTTATAATATAGGGAATATAGATCCTTAAAAATAGAATGTCCATTCAACAAGACATTTAGAGTTTAATGGTGAGGGTTTTTTGAACTTGATAAAATAGTGGGATACATAATTGAATTTATTTAATATCACTTATTCTAATCCTATGAAGTAATAATAATCTTCTCTAAATTGTTTAATAATCCAATGGAAGTTCAACAACTACAAAAATATCCTCGAAAACTACACGGGATATATATAATATCTTTACAGGCATAAACATCTAGGAATTGTACAAATTATTGAATATTTTACTATTACATGAATGAAATTTATATGTGTTGGTGTCCCCGATTCCTAATCCAACCATTGTGGAGGAAAGTGAGGAAGAGTTAATTATCAATAAGAAACACTAAAACAATTCTCTATATGTTCAGTGTTCAATACTGTCTTCCATGTCCAATTAAATATAAAAATTTCATGAGACTATGGATTCATATACAATAATTAGTTATCTTCATGGTCTTTATAAAGAGAGAGGAAGACAAAAAAATGAGATCTCCAAAGAACTCTTCATGTGAAAGTTTGAAGAAGGATCACAAATTGGACCTCATATAGTAAAAATGATTGGCTATATGGAGTTTCTAGAAATTCTTGTGTTTAAAATACTAGATGAATTTTTAAAAAATGTTATTATCACCTCAATTCCTCATATAGTGTCTAAATTGATTGGGAATTTCAACATGAACAATATAGAAAAGTCACTACCAGATCTCCTCACTTTAAGTTTCCATACTAATAATGAACTAAATCCTGAAAAGTATTCTATCCTTTTGATGAATAAAAGGAATGTGAAGAAAAATATCACTATGTATAATCCATGAATAAGGATTATACACACCATCCTTCTAATAAGAGTAATATCAAAGGAGAAATAAGGGGATTGGTGTTGTCTATTTCTGATGTGGTAAGAAGGTCCACATGAATAAAAATTACACAATGGGAAGGATGCAAGGTAATGCTATGGGTATGTTCATTATCGAGTAAAACTTTTCAATTTCAATAAATTGGGTATTAGATATTTCATGTGGTTCTCACATTTATATAAAAATAAAAGACACTAGTATATTTTTAAAAGTTATGTTGGTTGAGGTGGATTTGTGGGATGAAATTGGAGCTATGTTGGCATTCCTATCTATTAAAAATTACCACCTAACATTACTGAATAAAATGATATTGGTTCTTCATAATTGTATTATGTTATAATATTTTAAAAAAATATTTATATATCTAAATTACATATAAAATGATATATTTTATTTTTATAAAATCAAATTGTCTTATTTTATAAATAAATAATATGTTATAATAAGGAATATTTACATAATTGTCATTATGTATTAGACTATGAGAACCAAGTGTTAGAAGTAGATAATGAATCTGATTCACACGAGTCATATGACACCCAATAATAGCATCATTGTTTAGTTTATGTAAATGAAAAATGATTGATTGATTTAAATCAATATTTCTATTTGTATCCAATTAAACAAAAACAATCCTTCATTTTCAAGCATTTTTACATGCTAAAATGACTAAAGCTCTATTTAGTAGAAAAGGTATAGGGGCATGTGATCTTATAGGGTTGGTTCACACTGATGTGTGTACACCATTAATAATTAAATAAATTATTAGATACTCATACTTTATAAATTTTACTAATGATTTTAGTAGGTATAGATATGTATACTTAATGAGTTATAAGTCATAATCATTTGAGAAATTCAATGATTTCAAGAATGAAGCTGAGAACTATCTTAGTAAAAAGATTAAGAAACTCTACCCCAAACCTAATGAAGAATATCTTAATCAATAATTCATTGACTATTTATGGGAGTATGATATTTTATCCCAACTCACTCCTCCTAACACACCTCATTGTAATAGTGTAATTGAAAGGAGGAACCAAATCTTATTTGGCATGGTGAGGTCATTGACGAGTCATGAAAATCTTACAATTTAATTTTACGGATGTGCATTATATATAAAATAGTGTAATACTAATACAAGTACCAAATAATTTGGTATATGGTATACCATAACAATTATGTTGTGGAAATAAACAAGTTTTGTTGAACATACATGTTTGGGGATGTGAATCGTGTTTTAAGGCCTCTTTAGGTAAAAAAACTTTCACCCTGAGGTATAAGATGAACCTTTATAGGATACACCAAGGGAAAAAGGGTAAATTACCTTAATGGTACCTTAGATAAAATGGTGATAACCCTAATACATGTCATTTTATTTTAGAGGTAGAATCACTAGAAGTGATAGTGGGAGTGAGATAGACTTCGAAAAAGTCCATACTCGGGATACATAGGTGTCGGTATAGAAGAATGTTCCACAAATCCCCATGTAAGAAACTATTCCAAAGACACGTTTAATTCTTATAAGTATGATAGATGTTAGAAAACATGGAAGACATGTTTTTTTGTCATTAAATATGGAGGATCATTATTATTTGATAATAATGATCCTCTAACCTATATGGAAGTAGTAAGTTTAACATTTGCTGCCAAATGGAAAAAAGAAATGAATTATGATAAAAATTACATGTCCCAAAACTAATTATATATTTTTGTAGATCCTAAAGTTTATGTGAATTTTATTGGTTCTAAATGTGTATTGAAGAAGAAAATGTACATTGATGGTAAAATATATATCTATAAATCTTGACTAGTTTCAAAATGGTACAAACAATGTCAATTCATAAACTAAAATGAAACATTTTAACCAATCTGCATGATTAAACAAACCATAATTATACTTTTCATAATATCATACCAAGACTGTGAGATTTGATATATGGATTTAAAAATGATCTTCCTTAATAAAAACCTTTAGACAGATGTCTATATGACACAACCAAAAGGGTTTGTGACTTCAGGTAATGTTAATAAAGTATGTAAGTTGAAAAGATCCATATATGGACTAAAGAAAGAATCTAGGTCATGGAACATTCATTTTAATAAAAATATAACATAATTTTATTTTATTATAAATGAATGTGATAATTAGGTCTATAAACGGTTTAGTGGGAGTGCAGTTGTTTTCCTAATAGTATATGTTTATGACATTTTACTTATGGAAAATGGGATACCATTTTTACAAAGTTTTAAGACATGGATAAATACATTCTTCTCCATGAACGATATAGGTTAAAAAACATGTATTATGTGAATTAAGATTAATTTTGATGGATCCAATAGACTTCTTAGTCTAATTTAGGGTATATATATTAAAAAGCCACTAGGGATATTTAGTATGGAACAATCCAATAGGGGGTTGATGAATATATCACTTGGTATTCATCTTTCCAATAACATTTCTCCTTAGTCACATGAGGAGATATAGAGAATAAAAAGTATTCCCAATGAATCAGCAATTGGGTCAGTTCTGTATGTAATACTGTGTACCAGGAAAGATAATGATTTTCCCATAAGTGTGGTAGGCAGATATCATGAAGATCTAGGAGACCACTATTGGTTGACTATCAAAACTGTCCTTATGTATATAAGGTTAAATAAATATATTCTCTTGGTATATAGGGGAGAAGAAGAGAATGTTATCAAGGGATAATCATATTACAATTTCAAAAAAATTATTATGATATGAAGTCGTAGTTGGGATACATATTAATCATTAATAGAGGAACCGTGAGCTGTAAGATCCCACAACAAGGAATGGTTACTGATTCTATAATGATTTTTGAATATATTGTGACCTTTGATGTAGCTAAAGAAGTTATACTAATTAAAAATCTCATTTAAGATCTGGATGTGGTACCTATCATTAAAGACCCTATCACAATTTACTATGATAATACTCTAGCGGTGACCATCACTAAAGAACCAAGGTCACAACAGCTGATGAAGAACATACTCTAAAATTTTCATCTCTTGAGGGATTTTTCTCAAAGAGGTGAATTTACAATGACCATTATTTCCATTTAATGAAACATCATGGATCCATTAACAAAATCCCTAACACTTTAGAAACATTATATTAATGTGAGAGATAGAAAACGCAAAGTTGTTTGAAGATGTATTTAGTCCAAGTGGGATTTTATTGGAGTTGGTGTCCTATATCCAAGGGGTTTGAACTTTTTATTATCAAATATATTCAAATAAGTGAATATTAAATATATATTAGCATTTATTGACAATTATTATACATAAAAATAATATTATAATTTCTTATGGAATATGTTACTTAAAAATAGGTCATATCAGTTCTCCACTATGATGAGAACCTTGAGATGCTATGACACTACCTCTTAAATATATTTCCTGCAATCAACATGAAAAAATATGACGAGGAAAATTCTCTTTTTACTATTAGTTGATAGTTATTTTAATAGGATAATGCTTCATATCATGAATTTCTTACTCAGTGATCTCTAAGATGGGATATTATGAGGACAGACCAACCAATAGGAATTCGGCATGTTTGCATATCATCAGACATTTCTATCTATGAGTGTGTGTAATAGTCCTTAGACTTTAATATTTCAAATAATACAAGTCATGATTCATGTATATAAATTTATTGAATAACCCCATGATGTACTATATTCACAATATATAGCATATTTTAGGTACGTCATGATCGATATGTTATTAATGAATAAGTTGATGAAGGATTTGTCCCTTCCATTTATGAAAGTTAACATACCTGTGATAAGAATAGAACCATCAAAATATATTTTATGACCATGGTGATGTGTTCATGTTCATTCTGGTTAATCAAATAAAGATATATCATGAAATAAGGTTAATGATAAAATTATGTAACCTTGTTGATGAGATATCAAGACAAAAGTATTATATTACATAGTGAACATTCATATTTGGTTGTTAACATTACGACATTAGCTTCTTCCTCTTGGGTTCCTTGACTTGTTTCAAGATAGTAAACATGAACTTTAGAAAATCCAACCTAATTCCAAAAATAAATAATCCTATAGGGTCAAACACTATTTTTTATGTTTATTACAATTAATTTCTATTTGAATTTAATTGTTAGAATAAATATTATTCTCATGTATAATAAATAATTTTATTTCTGATTTATTGATCCCAAATATTAAATAAATATTTATTCCAAATGAAATTATTTAATTACCTGGATATATAAAATTAATAAATTTATTGAATTAATAAATATTTAATTAAATAATTATTTTGGTATTAGAAAAATTTTGAGGAGGTGGACCAGAATAAGATGAGGTTGGGTGATACCTATTAATTTTCAATATGGTAAACAATATTTATCACTATGCCATTAAGCATACACCTTGAGAAAATTAAAAAATATATGTTATAAAATGGCTTGAGGAAATTTTAAGATTCAATATATCATTAAGGGTCTATAAAAAATTAAATAATATTTAACCAGATCCAATAACTCTAAAAATAAATTTCTATGTCTATTGTTCAATTGTTAATCAAATGGAGAATCATTGGGTACAAAAAATAGAGATCTCTCCCTTAAGACCAAATAACACATGATAGTTTCTTCTCTCAATATTGATAGATTATCCTCCATACTCCATCTTCATAAAAATGAGAGTAAAATGATGATTCTTTAAGCCTAGAGGAATAATTTTTTATAATTAATAAGATCACTTCATGATTATTTATCCACTATGATAGAACTTGAAAATACATCGGTGTTATTCTGAGGTCAAAAGAGCACATGAGAATAACCACTAGAGAGATTCTACACTTCAATTCTATAAGCACAATTAAGATATATTAAATGGGATTCATATGATCAACATATTCATCAAAGAAATATCTCAGTACTGAGGTAGTGTTTCTTCCAATCTATTTAAATTAATTATAAATTTAATGAAAAAGATCATCTTTGATCTGATGTGTTTTTCATGCTTTATTGGAAACATTTCACTGTTCATGGATCCCATGTCATGTAAATCATGAAATATCCATTTAATCTGAAAATTTTTGATTCATGCATAGCCTTTATAAGCACTTCTACTATGCCCAAAACCTATACTAAGAATTGAAGTTTTCCAAAAGGATAAGTGGTTCATTTTATTTTGAATTTAAGTTGAAATTGAACATTATTTTGTGTATTATAAAACTACTTAATGTTCACAAGTGCACCAATGATATAAGGAAGAACCTTTAATGATCTTCACTGTCAAAATTGAATGAATTTTATAAGTATATTTATAAATAATCTATATTGAGTGATGAAAATGATATGGGTACACAACATTTATTTTGTACTTTAACAAAATTTATTATTTCCATCATTATTGGTACTATTTTTTTTTCATTTTGGTGCTTTTAGATATTCCTTGAGCCACCATTATATTATTTTGTGTTCTAAAAAATGAAGGGAATATGGGTGAGATTGAAATTGATGAGTGGTGGGTAACCTATTGAATATCCTCTGGGTTGTTTTTTGAAACAAGTTTTTTATTTTTTGTCAATATATCTCAATTTTTTTATTTTCTAAAATATTTGAGAAATATTTCATTAAGTTGTTAATAAATTTTTCCTTATGATGTTTAGGAAAGTTTCATAATGAATTAATGGAGGAGGTGATGGAAGTTTTCATAACTATGTTAGAAAAAATTCATTAAGTCATACGATGGAGAGATGATTTCAAGTTCTTAACATATTTAAAAAACTCATGATCCTAACTAAAGTTGTAAACTTTTGTACAAATGGAGAGGAGTATAACAACATCACCAGAAATATATCACTAAATTCATATCACTGGGAAGAAGTGAATGCATGAAAATGAAACAAATTTTCATGGTTTATGAAGTACCCTAATCTTATCGAACATAAGATGGAGGTTACTTCCAATAAAAGGCCTGAAATAATTCTTTACTATTGGGTTTTCACAAAGTGTAAGTAGATTAGATATGAGATAAAATTATGTAAGTAAAAACTTGAAGATGAAATATCGGATGGATCAGTGATGTGGTAAATAAAAAAAGGGAGAGTATTTTGGAAAAACAGTATTTAGATGTTTCAAAAACATTATCTGATATTCAAAATCTCAAGTGCACCATCCAGAGGAAAATAAAGTAACAATACCTATAGTTCTTATAATGTTAATGTTGAAAATATTAGGTTATAAGTTGTATGAGGATTTAAAATATTAAGAGGTGAAGTGCATCAGATATCGGAAGACCTACATCAAGGTATCACATGTACTACATAAATTTAGTCTTTATAATGTTTGTCTTTGATTCACATGAACTATTTAAAGGTATAGAGGATAGTTTATCAAAGCTATCAGATAGAGAAAATCCGACTAGATCGCTATATGATAAATCTATGAAGTTTTAGAAAAAAGTGATTGTATAATGTTTTCATGAAAATTAAGGGGATATATTTGAATCCAATGAATTATAGTTAGAAAATCCTTAACATTGTAATTATATTTAAAATTCTATAACATTTCATTGGAATGAGTTTTTTAAAAATTATAATTTTTATTAGAGGAAGGATGATCAGATAGAGTCATGCTGACTCTTCAGACAAATCACATCAGAAAAATAACTATCTAATTTAGTTTTTGATATACAATGAAGATGTCTCTACAATTTATGTAAATTCTATGCATATATTTACAAATATCATCAGATAAAAAAACATCAGACAAATATTTATGATGTCATTAGACAAATGATACTAAAAAGTTGTACGTGATGGAGTTTTTAAAATCCACTTTCTATATAAATTTTTTGAGATAAGTTAGGATGATAAGAAAAACAAATCTAAATTACATCAGTTAGAGAAACCATTTTATGATCACATATTTAATATAGGATGATTTCACCATAATGAAGGAAATATTGGATAAGTGAAGAATAATCATTAGTCATAGGATTTTCTAAATAATTCATTGGTAAAACATCTACAAGATATATTTTCTATAGGATTTACCTAAACTTACTAACGAACCTAATAATGATGATATTGAGTTGATATTTAAATATATTTTTTCGATGTTAGATAGGATTTTTGTAGAAGTTACTTAAAAATGAAGTTATGGATGTTCTAAGAAGGTTTTAAATGGTGGAGTCTTTTTTGAAACATTAGGTATGTTCAAGAAGAAACTACCATGTTTTAGAAGAATTCAAGGAATTTAAAATGAGATAGATATTAAAAATTGAAGTTTTTATTAATTGGAAACATGAAATTTACTTTCGACTATTTCTCATACAAGCACACCGATAAAAATGGGTGTATGTAATGTATGGTGCATGTAATGTTCATGTGTTTAATAAAGATCAAGTGATGTAGAAAAGGTATTATATAGAGATACCAAAAGAAGAACCAAAAGTCAATGTTTAAGAAGGGAGAGTTTCCAACCATGTTGATATTTTGTTGATGTTAAAGAACACCAAACATAGTTATAGTGAGAAGTGTTACTGTATTGATTTTCTAATTAGTGATATTGAACAAATCCACGTGTCAGGTTATCCCTAACATAGATAATATAAGAAAGATCTTCCAATAACAATGTCATGTGTAGAGGTTTTTTTCATTGGATAAAACATTGAATTAGAGGCATAGTTAGTGAAACACACCAAATAGAGTACATTGGATGAAATAAGGGTAAACCCAAAAGACACATTCCAAAAATATAATATTAAATAGATGATTTTTATATAAAATTATTGGGAGCTATTGTATAATTTTTTATATTCTTATGTTGGATCGATTTCATAGGAAAACCTTTGTAACTGACCGGAGATAGTTTAATCTTACCAATTGGTAAACATAAGCATTCTTATGGTATTTAGATTTTTATATTCAATTTTCTATTATAGATAATTTCCATGGACCAATGGGAGGTTCCATGGAAAGGATTCAGTAACCCACACATGGGAAAAAATGTAAATATTTCATTTATTTCATTACTTTTTTATAATTTCTTTCTAGGGAGGTTGTTATATAATGTTTATATGGATAATAACTCTAACACTTTTTAGGGGATAATTTAAAAATAATTGAAATTATAAAATATCAATATTGATTCAACCTACCATTATCAGTAGTTCTTAAAATCATAAAGAAATTCAGTTAGTATCAAAGCAATGTTTCACTAATCTTATCATTTTCATGAAAAATCTCAACTCAGTCAACAATATAGGTATTCCTACCTTCGATGGAAAAAATTATCATGGTTGAAAAAAAAAATTAAACATTATCTTTTGTCACATGGTTTAGAATTAAATGATGCCACTACTGTTGGGTTTTCACCCGTTAGGAGAGATTGTCTTATGACATTTATTAAAAAAAATCTTGAGGTATATGGGAAATATAGAAATTATATTTTAAGTATTCTTTTCAAAAAATGTTTTTATGAAAGTAATTAGTCTCAATTAATTTATGTAAACTTTGTAAAAAATGAATGTATCTTTGAGGGAAATATTAAAGAAATGAAAGAAAACCTGTAAAAATGGCAAAGATTTTTTGAAGATATCATAATAATAGCTAATGGTATTATTTTTGAGTACTTCACCAAAGTAAATGATTTTTTTGACACAAGAAGATTAAAATATGCCTCGACAGATTCCACCATTATTAATAAACTCTTGATAAACTTACCATTCACATTTGAATATAATGTTTCTTCTTTATAAGATAAATACAATTTATCTCTTGATTATTAATGTGACCTTGTTGTTGTATATTATACAATGGAAGAATAAACATTAAGAAATAATATCAAGGATAACATGGTTTTTGAAGCTATGAGAAAGTAGAAAATCCTTTATTTTGATCAAAATATTATTAAACTTAGTGAAATAAATAAAATAACATCTCACATATCTCTAACAATACAGGATAGGTAGAGGAATGTGTGGAGGAAAACTCCCATTTAAATTTTTCAAGTATGGAGGAATTGTTAAAATTTATATCACCTTCACTAAGAGTAAATTTATAAAATATGAAGATGATTATGGAGAAAATACTCAGTAGAATAAGTGGAGAAAAACATCCATGGAATATAAGAAATCCACTAAAGGTAAGAAAAATTTCACTAAAAAGAATAGAAGAAGTATGTTGATTAATAAAATTTAAATATGAAACTATTGAAAAAAATTCTTCAGAAGATACAAATCTATATAAGTTTAAAAACATCTTTTTAAATGTTAATAAAAATGAAGATTCATTGAATAGTGAAGAATCAGTAGGTAAAGAGACCTATAGATAATGTCAACACATATCAGAACCTTTGGATTGTCCTGATAAAAACACAAATTTCAAGGATGGACTTATTATTTTGAATAAATAAGGTGAGAAAATTAATATAGGAATGAAATATCTTAAAAAAAGTAATATGTCATCATTGAAGAGGTTAAGAACCTGAAACTAAAATTTACAGGACAAGGAAATATGGTGGAAGATCACATTAAGAAAATTGATTCTAATGAATACGAGGTCTCTATAAATCAATTTATGTTTCTTGAGGTTGAAAGTACCTTAAATAATATGAGTGAAAATTTTAACAATTATTTAGAGGTAAATGTTTATACATATCAGCTGTTGAGAAAACTAATTCTAAGAATCTAGTGAGATCATTACCTGTAAAACATATAATTTATCTAATATTGTTAACCATATAGGTGTTAGAAACAATATAAGGAAACCATGGATTATGAAATTATTTGTTAAAAACATCATATAAACCAAATTTAAAAACAACCCCCATAATAAAGATACAACATTCCAGGTGGAAACAAATATAGAAAGATGCTACAAACCTCAAGAAGCTTTGTATAGGAAAGGATCATTATTCTATAAAAGATCACAATTCCGTGGATATTTTTTGTGTTATAGTATATATGGGAACAAGGAATATAATTTTTGGGAAAACATGTTTCTCCCTTGGAATACGAATAAACTAAGGGGTACAAACAATGAAAGAATAGATAATAAGATTCTTAAGTTGAAAGAAGAAATAAATGAAAAATCATTTTATTATAGAAAGTTTCTAATGAAAATTAGCTTTTACTTCTTTGTGTATCTTTTTATAATATGTTACCAACAAATTCAATTTGTTTAAGAATGTATGAAAATTTTCCCAGGGTAGGTCTCTTATTATAGAATATAAAAGGATTCTTGAAAGAAAAAATGTAACACCCCAGGTAAATAAAGAATATGACATTTTCATATTTATCCATATTTGTGAATAAAATATTGATATGACTTTAAAGGGGACGCTATGCTCGATGGCGTACCCAACATGCAACAACGAGTTTCTTGGGAATCTTACGTTGCACTCTAATAATAAAATAATATTATTTTAAATGGTAGTTAACATGTAGCCGTTGTAATGGAGGGAATGGATAGAAATAACTAAAATATGATTATATTTTTTTTTAAATGTTTTTAAATTTATCCAATAAAAGCTAAAGGCCTAAAATACGGAAAGAATTCAATTTTAGGCGTATATGCACTAGTTTTCACTAAAGGTTCACTTATCGCCTTTTAATGGAGAACTATCATTAAATATAGTTTTTATCACTCTTATAAATTCTTTTGGACCAAATATATCTCTTATTAAGAATCGGGACATCAAAATTTACTTTGTGTAAATTTTTGGTATCTTTCCAATAAAGTTCATTTTTTTAATGAATAGTGTAAAATGTTGTATTGTAATTCAAAACCACTTTTTAATATAATTTATTTATATGATTAGATTATCTTTTGAATTGGTTTTAAAGTGAAATTAGAAAATATTTTTACCATTAAATCCAATAGTGGTCGTTGGAATTAATTTCACTTTGAAATCGGACTTAAACTAGTGTCAATCTTTTGATACTTATTGTTTCATAAAAACACGCTATTTGTCATGACAGTGGGAATTAATTATTAAATTAATTAATGTGACTTATATGTTTTTAATTTTGTAAAACGGACTTCATTTTTTAATTCAGAATATCAAATATAGCTTAGGGTGAATTTTTGGGATTTTTCTGAAAAACTTCAATTTTTGATGAATAGTGAAACCACTAAGTGGTACTTATAAAAGCTGATTTTCCGTTTAAATGAAATTTTGCCATCATTGTGTTTTGATTTTCAAAAATCCGACATACATGGTTGTCATTAAGACGTAAAATGTGGTTCAATGGGATAAAAATAATTTTTTGGTGAATAGTAACTTATTAAGTTTTTAATCACGATTAGAGGTAATTAGTGTAGTTTAAGGTAAAAATAATGTTTTAATAATATGAAATGAACTTTACACATGTCCTAACCTCATTGGATGTGTAATGGCAGACCAACACAAGCCATGGGTCAACTTGGGGACCCCATGGAGCCACTTTGGTTGGGAAATGACATAAATAACTTTTTATTTAATGTAAAAGTAAAAATAACACAAATATGACATGTTTTACTAAAACAATTGTTACATGGGGTTATACAAGTCATATTTTTTATTATAAATATTAATTGAAAAGCTAAAAAGATTTCCTACATCATAGTATTTTTTTTATAATTTTTAGACATTAAATAAATTAAATTATTTATGACATCATAATGATGCAGTAATGACATCATTATCTGACGATTTAAATAAAATGAGAAGATAATGTAAACTCTATGACCTACACATATCCAAAACTTATTGGATGGGTGGATTTAGAACCCCTATCACCTTATCCACGAATTATATCAATGTGGGACCTTTTAAAACCGAAACACATTTTCAAATAAAGTAATATTTCTTACTTTCCAAAAGTGCCCCTCCTCTCCTCTTATAAAAGGCCCCCACATCTACCTCATTTCACACACTCCTCAAGCCTTTGTCTCGCCCATACCCTGCCCATTTACTCTCTCCACATCCCTCTCCTCATCCTATAAGATTCCCTTTGGGCAGAATCCTTTCGAAGGAAGCCTTTAGGCTCAAATCAAAAGGAGTTACACTTTTAAAGGTAATTCATTCTCTCATGTTCATTTGTTTTATTTTGCTTCTCCAACCCCATAAACTCTTTTTATTTACTTCTTTTGTAACAACACCAGTATCTTCAATATACTAGGATGTTGTTATAAGATTTATTCGAGCTACACTCTCACACACCTACATCTAATGGTTAAATAACATACGGTTTCCGTGGATGGCGAAATTCTACCTCCTGAAACGATGACTGTTCAATACTCATTTAACACCTTCAAAGGTGGCCATTATGATGTCACTATTTTTATATATGATATATAATATGTTTATTCTTTCCTTAAGATTCTGTATTTTTCATTTATGGCATACCTTTATGGTTTCCATTATGGGTAAACGCGATATCTTCATTTAAGAAAGTGCGGACTACCGCCCCCTCAAAGTGATTTGATTCGTTAAATACCATATGTGGGACATATAAAGGATGGAACTATGATATTATATAATATATTATACTTTAATTATAATATACTTTTATATAATTATGATTACATTCTATAAAATACGAAATATAAATGAAAGTAGCGTTCATGTGTACGTACGGCTTACTGTCTCCATGAACGGTGCATTTCATTTCTTACCTATAAATGATTATGTAATATTATAAATGCATGAATGTACTGGATATATATGACATATATGATATATATGTAATGAAATACCATTCTGGATATAATGGATACATGAACAACTTGTAATTATAAATGGATTATTTTTTACTCAAGTACCAATGATCGTTAAAACGACCGTTATTAACTTAAATAATTACATAGTGTTCATGAAATGGAAATAAGTGATATAAAAGGAATAATGAACTTTAAAAAGGTTCTTAAACAAGTAGAAATTAACTCAAGTTTATTATTCAGGAGATTAAAGAACGGTCGGGTCAAGTCGGATATGAGGTAAGGGATCCTACTCCTCTCTTTCTTTTTAAGTACACACTTTTATGTAATTCCTTTTAAAGCTCATCTTTCTTGTTATTGGGATGATATTTTATATTAAACTTACTGTAAGTTTTATGTTCATGTGATGAGAGACCCTATTCTCTCTCATCAATCAATTTTGGGAGTTTTGAGTGGCGTCGTTAGGCTGCCGAACTTTCATAAGAGATCTAACCTCTCTCTTTCTTTTTAAGTACTCTCCTTTATGTCACTTCTTTTAAGCTCCTCTTTGTAATGTTGGGGGATGTTCTTTTATATTCCTCTTGCTGTAAATTTTATTGTAATGTGATGAGATACCCTATTTTATCTCATCAATCCATATTTGGAAGTTTTATGTGGCGCCGTTAGGCTGCCGAGTTTTCGTAAGGGATTTTTCATCTCACTTTTATTCCCGTGAGATTTATGCTATATTTGCCACAAATTCCATTGAGTGGTGTATGTACTGCCCATTATTATACTCTTTGTGTAATATACTTTCGTTTATGAGTATTTACATCAATGATCTATTGTCCTTCTTTCATGGGGTGTATGTTTTGAAAGATACCCAAGTCAGTAAGGGAACCTTTCACCCTCCTCTTTTTTAAAAGACTTCTTTTGTTGGGTCTTTTAATTTACATATTGTTATGTTGGGATATGTTCTAATATATCCTTATTGATGTAAATTTTATGTCCAAGTGATGAGATACACTTTTTATCTCTCATCAACTCATTTTGATGTGATGCCGTTAGGCTGTCAAGGGAACTTTTTAACCCAATTTCGATTTCTTTGGGTTCAACATGTAGTCATTGAATATGTCATCCATTGAATATGTGTGAATGACCTTTTATTGTTTTACACTTAATATCCACTTATATTGGGTGTATTTATATTTGTCACACATATTTTTGAGATTGATTTTTCCTTAATTTAAGGATACCTTCCTTATATGGGATTTCATTACATTTGACATTTCTATTTGAGGGTTCATTGTTGTTATGCACCAATTCACTCTTATATGGTGTATATACTGTCCTTTGGAGTATTATATCATGAATCCATTTATTCTCATTATATTATAAAGTTCTGAATAAATGTTATTCTTCAATTATTGTATTCAAGTGCCTCTAATTTTGGTAAAACCCCTTTAACCAAAATATCGTTTTAAATGTTTTAATTATTTGTTCTTATTAATATCCATGTTTTCAAAATGTTTTTAATGATTTATTTATATGGATATTAGTGGTTTAAAATTTTAAGCTTCAAGGTGGTATGGGACACTTTGATTCAAAAATCTCTTTATAAAATGTTTTAAATGGTTTTGGAAATGGTTTCTTTTTTGAATGGATTCATTATTTCAATATACTAAAATGTTATATTGTGATTGAAATGTGGAAATGTTATGTTTCCTTTATGAATGTTTTATGTGATACATTTATGTTATGGTTCTTGGGCATTGTTATGAAAATGGGTGGTTTCGTGATAAACTAAGGGCGGGTGAGCCCGATATAGCTCTCCAATGCATTGGGTAACGCGAAGGAGTGAAACATTAAGGTTTCTCCGAAGACATTTAGGGAATATACTGTGATGGGTATTCCAAACGTAACCAAGAGGGTTACTCCCTACGTAAGAATGTTATGAATGCCTCAAGTTACCTTTATGTCATATTATTTCTATGATTTTATGAGGTATGTTAAGGTGCTTATGTTTTATGGGTAAAGTATGATTTCATTCTTATGTATACATGTACTCATGTTTCCTTTCCATATTTTTATAAATCTTACTGAGCTTTTTATGCTCATCCCAAGTTTTTGAAATGTTTTTCAGAGGTCAATGGAAAGGTACATGATGTGATGATAGTGTCAAGGATGTGTCAAGAAAGAATCTGTGTTATATTTTAAATATTTTTCCGTTGATGGGAAGAATGAATACTGTCTTTTATGTAACCACTTTGTTTAAATGTGGAATGTAATGCATGTTTCATGGTCTAATTCTCTAAAACTCTAAACCTGAAAAGATCCTCAATGTGTAATCTTGTAATAACTCAAGATTAAGTAAGGTTTAAGGATGGGGCCTTATAGTTGGTATCAAAGGTCGGTTTAGATAACTTTAGAGGTTAGGGTATTCTCTAAGCATAAGTGACATTACCATAATGGTTAGGATTTCAGAAAGAGTCTTAGTTTTAGATAAAGTGAATGAGTAAGTATATCTTATTGTTTATCTTACTCATTAGTACATGATGGTTTTGTTGATATACTCACACTGACCTTTTGGTTTTAGTAAATGGCTGGATCTAGTAGGCACCAAAGTAACAGTGGATTTAAAGGAAACTGTGACAGTTTTTTGAGCAAGCAACTGAATGATATGGGAGCTACAATGAGAACTCTTGTGATTATCCTCAACCAACTATCTGGAGTCATTATTGACCACCTAAACCTTGGAGATTTCTCTAAGGAATCATATATGCAAGAAACAAAACCCTACGGAAGTACAGGTAATAATCATAAAGGTAAGTGTGTTCAAAAACCTATGTGTCAAAGATGTGGAAAGAAACACCTAGGAAAATGTTTCAAAGGGACAGAAATATGCTATAGATGTAAAAATGAAGGTCATAAAGCAAGAACCTGCCATGGAAAAAGGAAGCATCCAGTTGACTCGAGGAAAGGGAAAGAAGTTCTTTCTGAGGGATCAATTGAATGTTTTAAATGTGGTGTTCATGGTCATTATGCAAACACATGTCCTATGAAGAAGTTTCATGAATGGGGTCACCAAGAGCGTACCAATATTCGTTTACCAATACCTAATGCCATTCCGATTGAGGATGAAGAAACTGAAAATGACCAATCAAAGGTATGTACTATTTCATGAATATTGTTTTCCTATTTTGGAATCTTAGGATGTGATTCATGATTTTGTTTGTAGGAAATAGGTATTTCAGAATAAGTTGGAAAGGAATGGATAATGGATCATGAAGAATGTTGAATGAGTAAGAAGTCAACACATAAGGGCTTCAAGAGTTATGGTGAAATTCTTAAGAGTATTAAGTCTATTTTGATTATGGGGTTACATTAGAAGACTTTTTATATTATGTGTAACCCTGATGTTTAATATAGGCAAATTTTATCCGAGTAATAGTTATCTTTTATTTTGTGGACATAGTTATAAATAACCATTTGGGTTTATATGATCCTTACTTTTGATGTAATTATGGGTTACTATATGTTATGATTGAAGTGAAAGGCGTGAGATAAAATTGAGGTTAAATTACGTTATGGTTATTTTTGATGATTTTATCCCTTTTTGGGGAATGATTTTAGAATTATATAGTTTTGGAAAAAGGACAACACATAGACCATGTGACTACCCGTCGCGTCAGACAAAGCTGTGGGAATCGAACCCAAAACCAAAGTGCGACTGGTATTTATCGCCTACCACTGGACTACGTGAATTCCCTAGTTAGTTTGACTGATTCTTTTTAGTTATATGATTTTATGAAATAATTGTAAGTTGATTTTGGGTTATTTCTGAAAATGATTAACCTATCATAGAGGATATGTGATTAGGTTAATTACTTTTCAATACGAGACTTTAGGAGCAACTGATGTTGTTTGGAGATAAATGTTACGATTTAACTTGGTAGACTATGTGACTAAATCCTTCAAATATTTGGGTTTCAATCTTATTTTGGTTTACTTTGAAGAATTTTATGGACAAATGGTCCTCGTTGAACTTTGGGTTTTTTGGACAAATTTTGGAGATTAAGAATAGATTTTCTTTTTATAAAGGGTTATCCTTTTCTGGATTATCTGATCTTGTACTAGCCTTTTTGGTTTTGGTTTTGGTTAAAGTCTAAAGACATGGGAAGTATATAGTTCTCTTTTTTGGATTAGGTGATTCTCTAGAAATTGATTATAGTACTCTTAATGCAAACAAGTCTCCCTAAATACTCGTCTTTTGGAAAAAATATGAGTTTGATTAAGGAATCTAGTAAAAGTTGAAAGTCAACATGATAAGTGATTATGTTTCCTTATGAATAAATTCGTCAATAAAAAGTAACTTAAAACAAAAATGTTGTCTATTAACTTTTCCTACTGGGGAACCCAACACCGTTTAACCCATCACAAGTTTGTGATTTTCTCGTGGTTAACTTTCTCCTAAACATGTTTTCTATCACTCTCCATCAGAACATGACCCTTTGTTTTTTCCTCCATGTCCATGTTTTCCTACTTGTAATCCTAGTATGGGTTAACTTGGGTGACCTCTGTGCTTATCTTTCTTTATTTTAAAGTGATTGTTTTACCGACTCTTGTTCCGATGTGGGACTTTCAAGGATGTTTCCAAGCTCAATTTTAAAAATTTCGAGGACGCAATTCCCAAAAGGGGGGAAGGATGTAACACCCCAGGTAAATAAAGAATATGACATTTTCATATTTATCCATATTTGTGAATAAAATATTGATATGACTTTAAAGGGGACGCTATGCTCGATGGCGTACCCAACATGCAACAACGAGTTTCTTGGGAATCTTACGTTGCACTCTAATAATAAAATATTATTATTTTAAATGGTAGTTAACATGTAGTCGTTGTAATGGCAGGAATGGATAGAAATAACTAAAATATGATTATATATGTTTTTAAATGTTTTTAAATTTATCCAATAAAAGCTAAAGGCTTAAAATACGGAAAGAATTCAATTTTAGGTGTATATGCCCTAGTTTTCACTAAAGGTTCACTTATCGCCTTTTAATGGAGAACTGTCATTAAATATAGATTTGATCACTATTATAAATTCTTTTGGACCAAATAAAACTCTTATTAAGAATCGGGACATCAAAATTTACTTTGTGTAAATTTTTGGTATCTTTCTGATAAAGTTCATTTTTTAATGAATAGTGTAAAATGTTGTATTGTAATTCAAAACCACTTTTTAATCTAATTTATTTATATGATTAGATTATCTTTTGAATTGGTTTTAAAGTGAAATTAGAAAATATTTTTACCATTAAATCCAATAGTGGTCGTTGGATTTAATTTCACTTTGAAATCGGACTTAAACTAGTGTCAATCTTTTGATACTTATTGTTTCATAAAAACACGCTATTTGTCATGACAGTGGGAATTAATTATTAAATTAATTAATGTAACTTATATGTTTTGAGTTTTGTAAAATGGACTTCATGTTTTAATTCAGAATATCAAATATAGCTTAGGGTGAATTTTTGGGATTTTTCTGAAAAACTTCAATTTTTGATGAATAGTGAAACCCCTAAGTGGTACTTATAAAAGCTGATTTTCCGTTTAAATGAAATTTTTCCATCATTGTGTTTTGATTTTCAAAAATCCGACATAAATGGTTGTCATTAAGAAGTAAAATGTGGTTCAATGGGATAAAAATAATTTTTTGGTGAATAGTAACTTATTAAGTTTTTAATCGCGATTAGAGGTAATTAGTGTAGTTTAAGGTAAAAATAATGTTTTAATAATATGAAATGAACTTGACACATGTCCTAACCTCATTGGATGTGTAATGGCCGACCAATACAAGCCATGGGTCAACTTGGGGACCCCATGGAGCCACTTTGGTTGGGAAATGACATAAATAACTTTTTATTTAATGTAAAAGTAAAAATAACACAAACATGACATGTTTTACTAAAACAATTGTTACATGGGGTTATACAAGTCATATTTTTGATTATAAATAGTAATTGGAAAGCTAAAAATATTTCCTACATCATAGTATTTTTTTTATAATTTTTAGACATTAAATAAATTAAATTATTTATGACATCATAATGATGCAGCGATGACATCATTATCTGACGATTTAAATAAAATGAGAAGATAATGTAAAATCTATGACCTAAACATGTCCAAAACTTATTGGATGGGTGTATTTCTAACCCCTATCACCTTATCCACGAATTATATCAATTTGGGACCTTTTAAAATCGAAACACAATTTCAAATAAAGTAATATTTCTTACTTTCCAAAAGTGCCCCTCCTCTCCTCTTATAAAAGGCCCCCACCTCTACCTCATTTCACACACTCCTCAAGCCTTTGGCTCAGCCATAACCTGACCATTTACTCTCTCCACATCCCTCTCCTCATCCTATAGGATTCCCTTTGGGCAGAATCCTTTCAAAGGAAGCCTTTAGGCTCAAATCAAAAGGAGTTACACTTTTAAAGGTAATTCATTCTCTCATGTTCATTTGTTTTATTTTGCTTCTCCAACCCCCTAAACTATTTTTATTTACTTCTTTTGTAACAACACCAGTATCTTCAATATACTAGGATGTTGTTATAAGATTTATTCGAGCTACACTCTCACACACCTACATCTAATGGTTAAAGAACATACGGTTTCTGTGGATGGTGAAATTCTACCTCCCGAAACGATGATTGTTCAATACTCATTTAACACCTTCAAAGGTGGCCATTATGATGTCACTATTTTTATATATGATATATAATATGTTTATTATTTCCTTAAGCTTCTATATTTTTCATTTATGGCATACCTTTATGGTTTCCATTATGGGTAAACGCGATATCTTTATTTAAGGAAGTGCGGACTACCGCCCCCTCAAAGTGATTTGATTCGTTAAATACCATATGTGGGACATATAAAGGATGGAACTATGATATTATATATGATATTATACTGTAATTATAATATAATTTTATATCATTATGATTCCATTCTATAAAATACGAAATATAAATAAAAGTAGCGTTCATGCGTACGTACGGCTTACCGTCTCCATGAACGGTGCATTTCATTTCTCACCTCTAAATGATTATGTAATATTATAAATGCATGAATGTACTGGATATATATGACATATATGATATCTACGTCATGAAATACCATTCTGGATATAATGGATACATGAAAAACTTGTAATTATAAAGGGATTATTTTTGACTCAAGTACCAATGATCGCTAAAACGACCGTTATTAACTTAAATAATTACATAGTGTTCATGACATGGAAATAAGTGATATAAAAGGAATAATGAACTTTAAAAATGTTCTTAAACAAGTAGAAATTAATTCAAGTTTATTATTCAGGAGATTAAAGAACGGTTGGGTCAAGTCGGATATGAGGTAAGGGATCCTACTCCTCTCTTTCTTTTTAAGTACACACATTTATGTCATTCCTTTTAAAGCTCATATTTCTTGTTATTGGGATGATATTTTATATTACACTAACTTTAATTTTTATGTTCATATGATGAGAGACCCTATTCTCTCTCATTAATCCATTTTGGGAGTTTTGAGTGGCGCCGTTAGGCTGTCGAACTTTCGTAAGAGATCTAACCTCTCTCTTTCTTTTTAAGTACTCTCATTTATGTCACTTCTTTTAAGCTCCTCTTTGTAATGTTGGGGGATGTTCTTTTATATTCCTCTTGCTGTACATTTTATTGTAATGTGATGAGATACCCTATTTGATCTCATCAATCCATATTTGGAAGTTTTATGTGGCGTCGTTAGGCTGCCGAGTTTTCGTAAGGGATTTTTCATCTCACTTTTATTCCCGTGAGATTTATGCTACATTTGCCACAAATTCCATTGAGTGGTGTATGTACTGCCCATTATTATACTCATTGTGTAATATAATTTCGTTTATGATTATTTACATCAATGATCTATTGTCCTTCTTTCATGGGGTGTATGTTTTGAAAGATACCCAAGTCGGCAAGGGAACCTTTCACCCTCCTCTTTTTTAAAAGACTTCTTTTGTTGGGTCTTTTAATTTACATATTGTTATGTTGGTATATGTTCTCATATATCCTTATTGATGTAAATTTTATGTCCAAGTTATGAGATACACTTTTTATCTCTCATCAACTCATTTTGATGTGATGCCGTTAGGCTGTCAAGGGAACTTTTTAACCCAATTTCGATTTCTTTGGGTTCAACATGTAGTCATTGAATATGTCAACCATTTAATATGTGTGAATGAAATTTTATTGTTTTACACTTAATATCCACTTATATTGGGTGTATTTATATTTGTCACACATATTTTTGAGATTGATTTGTCCTTAATTTAAGGATACCTTCTTTATAAGGGATTTCATTACATTTGACATTTCTATTTGAGGGTTCATTGTTGTTATGCACCAATTCACTCTTATATGGTGTATATACTGTCCTTTGGAGTATTATATCATGAATCCATTTATTCTCATGATATTATAAAGTTCTGACTAAATGTTATTCCTCAATTATTGTATTCAAGTGCCTCTAATTTTGGTAAAACCCCTTTAACCAAAATATCGTTTTAAATGTTTTAATTATTTGTTCTTATTAATATCCATGTTTTCAAAATGTTTTTAAGGATTTATTTATATGGATATTAGTGGTTTAAAATTTTAAGCTTCAAGGTGGTATGGGACACTTTGATTCAAAAATCTCTTTATTAAATGTTTTAAATGGTTTTGGAAATGGTTTCTTTTTTGAATGGATTCATTATTTCAATATACTAAAATGTTATATTGTGATTGAAATGTGGAAATGTTATGTTTCCTTTATGAATGTTTTATGTGATACATTTATGTTATGGTTCTGGGGCATTGTTATGAAAATGGGTGGTTCCGTGATAAACTAAGTGCGGGTGAGCCCGATATAGCTCTCCAATGCATTGGGTAACGCGAAGGAGTGAAACATTAAGGTTTCTCCAAAGAGATTTAGGGAATATACTGTGATGGGTATTCCAAATATAACCAAGAGGGTTACTCCCTACGTAAGAATGTTATGAATGCCTCAAGTTACCTTTATGTCATATGATTTCTATGATTTTTTGAGGTATGTTAAGGTGCTTATGTTTTATGGGTAAAGTATGATTTCATTCTTATGTATACATGTACTCATGTTTCCTTTCCATATTTTTATAACTCTTACTGAGCTTCTTATGCTCATCCCAAGTTTTTGAAATGTTTTTCAGAGGCCAATGGAAAGGTACATGATGTGATGATAGTGTCAAGGATGTGTCAAGAAAGAATCTGTGTTATATTTTAAATATGTTTCCGTTGATGGGAAGAATGAATACTGTCTTTTATGTAACCACTTTGTTTAAATGTGGAATGTAATGCATGTTTCATGGTCTAATTCTCTAAAACTCTAAACCTGAAAAGATCCTCAATGTGTAATCTTGTAATAACTCAAGATTAAGTAAGGTTTAAGGATGGGGCCATATAGTTGGTATCAAAGGTCGGTTTAGATAAATTTAGAGGTTAGGGTATTCTCTAAGCATAAGTGACATTACCATAATGGTTAGGATTTCAGAAAGAGTCTTAGTTTTAGATAAAGTGAATGAGTAAGTATATCTTATTGTTTATCTTACTCATTAGTACATGATGTTTTTGTTGATATACTCACACTGACCTTTTTGGTTTTAGTAAATGGCTGGATCTAGCAGGCACCAAAGTAACAGTGGATGTAAAGGAAACTGTGACAGTTTTTTGAGCAAGCAACTGAATGATATGGGAGCTGCAATGAGAACTCTTGTGATTATCCTCAACCAACTATCTGGAGTCATGATTGACCACCTAAACCTTGGAGATTTCTCTAAGGCATCATATATGCAAGAAACAAAACCCTACAGAAGTACAGGTAATAATCATAAAGGTAAGTGTGTTCAAAAACCTATGTGTCAAAGATGTGGAAAGAAACACCTAGGAAAATGTTTCAAAGGGACAGAAATATGCTATAGATGTGGAAATGAAGGTTATAAATCAAGAACCTGCCATGGAAAAAGGAAGCATCCAGTTGACTTGAGGAAAGGGAAAGAAGTTCTTTCTGAGGGATTAATTGAATGTTTTAAATGTGGTGTGCATGGTCATTATGCAAACACATGTCCTATGAAGAAGTTTCATGAATGGGGTCACCAAGAGCGTACCAATATTCGTTTACCAATACCTAATGCCATTCCGATTGAGGATGAAGAAACTGATAATGACCAATCAAAGGTATGTACTATTTCATGAATATTGTTTTCCTATTTTGGAATCTTGGGATATGATTCATGATTTTGTTTGTAGGAAAGAGGTATTTCAGAATAAGTTGGAAAGGAATGGATAATGGATCATGAAGAATGTTGAATGAGTAAGAAGTCAACACATAAGGGCTTCAAGAGTTATGGTGAAATTCTTAAGATTATTAAGTCTATTTTGATGATGGGGTTACATTAGAAGACTTTTTATATTATGTGTAACCCTGATGTTTAATATAGGCAAATTTTATCCAAGTAATAGTTATCTTTTCTTTTGTGGACATAGTTATAAAGAACCATTTGGGTTTATATGATCCTTACTTTTGAGGTAATTATGGGTTACTATATGTTATGATTGAAGTGAAATGCGTGAGATAAAATTGAGGTTAAATTATGTTATGGTTATTTTTGATGATTTTATCCGTTTTTGGGGAATGATTTGATAATTATATAGTTTTGGAAAAAGGACAACACGTAGACCGTGTGACTACCCGTCGCGTCGGACAAAGCTGTGGGAATCAAACCCACAACCAAAGTGCGACTGGTATTTATCACCTACCACTGGACTACGTGAAGTCCCTGGTTAGTTTGGCTGATTATTTTTAGTTATATGATTTTATGAATTAATTGTAAGTTGATTTTGGTTTATTTGTGAAAATGATTAACCTATCAAAGAGGATATGTGATTAGGTTAATTACTTTTCAATACGAGACTTTAGGAGCAACTAATGTTGTTTGGAGATAAATGTTACGATTTAACTTGGTAGACTATGTGACTAAATCCTTCAAATATTTGGGTTTCAATCTTAGTTTGGTTTACTTTGAAGAATTTTATAGACAAATGGTCCTCGTTGAACTTTGGGTTTTGTTGGACAAATTTTGGAGATTAAGAATAGATTTTCTTTTTATAAAGGGTTATCCTTTTTTGGATTATCTGATCTTGTACTAGCCTTTTTGGTTTTGGTTTTGGTTAAAGTATAAAGACATGGGAAGTATATAGTTCTCTTTTTTGGATTAGGTGATTCTCTAGAAATTGATTATAGTACTCTTAATGCAAACAAGTCTCCCTAAATACTCGTCTTTTGGAAAAAATATGAGTTTGATTAAGGAATCTAGTAAAAGTTGAAAGTCAACATGATAAGTGATTATGTTTCTTTATGAATAAATTCATCAATAAAAAGTAACTTAAAACAAAAATGTTGTCTATTAACTTTTCCTACTGGGGAACCCAACACCGTTTAACCCATCACAAGTTTGTGATTTTCTCGTGGTTAGCTTTCTCCTAAACATGTTTTCTATCACTCTCCATCAGAACATGACCCTTTGTTTTTTACTCCATGTCTATGTTTTCCTACTTGGAATCCTAGTATGGGGTAACTCGGGTGACCTCTGTGCTTATCTTTCTTTATTTTAAAGTGATTGTTTTACCGACTCTTGTTCCGATGTGGGACTTTCAAGGATGTTTCCAAGCTCAATTTTAAAAATTGCGAGGACGCAATTCCCAAAAGGGGGGAAGGATGTAACACCCCAGGTAAATAAAGAATATGACATTTTCATATTTATCCATATTTGTGAATAAAATATTGATATGACTTTAAAGGGGATGCTATGCTCGATGGCGTACCCAACACGCAACAACGAGTTTCTTGGGAATCTTACGTTGCAATCTAATAATAAAATAATATTATTTTAAATGGTAGTTAACATGTATCCATTGTAATGGCAGGAATGGATAGAAATAACTAAAATATGATTATATATGTTTTTAAATGTTTTTAAATTTATCCAATAAAAGCTAAAGGCTTAAAATACGGAAAGAATTCAATTTTAGGTGTATATGCCCTAGTTTTCACTAAAGGTTCACTTATCGCCTTTTAATGGAGAACTGTCATTAAATATAGTTTTGATCACTCTTATACATTCTTTTGGACCAAATAAAACTCTTATTAAGAATCGGGACATCAAAATTTACTTTGTGTGAATTTTTGGTATCTTTCCGATAAAGTTCATTTTTTTAATGAATAGTGTAAAATGTTGTATTGTAATTCAAAACCACTTTTTAATATAATTTATTTATATGATTATATTATCTTTTGAATTGGTTTTAAAGTGAAATTAGAAAAATATTTTTACCATTAAATCCAATAGTGGTCGTTGGAATTAATTTCACTTTGAAATCGGACTTAAACTAGTGTCAATCTTTTGATACTTATTGTTTCATAAAAACACGCTATTTGTCATGACAGCGGGAATTAATTATTAAATTAATTAATGTGACTTATATGTTTTGAGTTTTGTAAAACGGACTTCATTTTTGAATTCATAATATCAAATATTGCTTAGGGTGAATTGTTGGGATTTTTCTGAAAAACTTCATTTTTTGATGAATAGTGAAACCCCTAAGTGGTACTTATAAAAGCTGATTTTCCATTTAAATGAAATTTTGCCATCATTGTGTTTTGATTTTCAAAAATCCGACATACATGGTTGTCATTAAGAAGTAAAATGTGGTTCAATGGGATAAAAATAATTTTTTGGTGAATAGTAACTTATTAAGTTTTTAATCGCGAATAGAGGTAATTAGTGTGGTTTAAGGTAAAAATAATGTTTTAATAATATGAAATGAACTTAACACATGTCCTAACCTCATTGGATGTGTAATGGCCGACCAATACAATCCATGGGTCAACTTGGGGACCCCATGGAGCCACTTTGGTTGGGAAATGACATAAATAACTTTTTATTTAATGTAAAAGTAAAAATAACACAAACATGACATGTTTTACTAAAACAATTGTTACATGGGGTTATACAAGTAATATTTTTGATTATAAATAGTAATTGGAAGGCTAAAAATATTTCCTAAATCATATTATTTTTTTTATAATTTTTAGACATCAAATAAATTAAATTATTTATGACATCATAATGATGCAGCGATGACATCATTATCTGACGATTTAAATAAAATGAGAAGATAATGTAAACTCTATAACCTACACATGTCCAAAACTTATTGTATGGGTGGATTTCGAACCCCTATCACCTTATCCACGAATTATATCAATTTGGGACCTTTTAAAACCGAAACACATTTTCAAATAAAGTAATATTTCTTACTTTCCAAAAGTGCCCCTCCTCTCCTCTTATAAAAGGCCTCCACCTCTACCTCATTGCACACACTCCTCAAGCCTTTGTCTCGGCCATACCCTGCCCATTTACTCTCTCCACATCCCTCTCCTCATCCTATAGGATTCCCTTTGGGCAGAATCCTTTCAAAGGAAGCCTTTAGGCTCAAATCAAAAGGAGTTACACTTTTAAAGGTAATTCATTCTCTCGTGTTCATTTGTTTTATTTTGCTTCTCCAACCCCCTAAACTCTTTTTATTTACTTCTTTTGTAACAACACCAGTATATTCAATATACTAGTATGTTGTTATAATATTTATTCGACACTCTCACACACCTACATCTAATGGTTAAAGAACATACGGTTTCCATGGACGGCGAAATTCTACCTCCCGAAACGATGATTGTTCAATACTCATTTAACACCTTCAAAGGGGGCCATTATGATGTCACTATTTTTATATATGATATATAATATGTTTATTATTTCCTTAAGCTTCTGTATTTTTCATTTATGTCATACCTTTATGGTTTCCATTATGGGTAAACGCGATATTTTCATTTAAGGAAGTGCGGACTACCGCCCCCTCAAAGTGATTTGATTCGTTAAATACCATATGTGGGACATATAAAGGATGTAACTATGATATTATATATGATATTATACTGTAATTATAATATACTTTTATATCATTATGATTCCATTCTATAAAATACGAAATATAAATGAAAGTAGCGTTCATGCGTACGTACGGCTTACCGTCTCCATGAACGGTGCATTTCATTTCTTACCTCTAAATGATTATGTAATATTATAAATGCATGCATGTACTGGATATATATGACATATATGATATCTACGTCATGAAATACCATTCTGGATATAATGGTTACATGAACAACTTGTAATTATAAAGGGATTATTTTTGACTCAAGTACCAATGATCGTTAAAACGACCGTTATTAACTTAAATAATTACATAGTGTTCATGACATGGCAATAAGTGATATAAAAGGAATAATGAACTTTAAAAAGGTTCTTAAACAAGTAGAAATTAACTCAGGTTTATTATTCAGGAGATTAAAGAACGGTCGGGTCAAGTCGGATATGAGGTAAGGGATCCTACTCCTCTCTTTCTTTTTAACTACACTCTTTTATGTCATTCCTTTTAAAGCTCATCTTTCTTGTTATTGGGATGATATTTTATATTACACTTACTGTAATTTTTATGTTCATGTGATGAGAGACCCTATTCTCTCTCATCAATCCATTTTGGGAGTTTTGAGTGGCGCCGTTAGGCTGCCGAACTTTCGTAAGAGATCTAACCTCTCTCTTTCTTTTTAAGTACTCTCCTTTATGTCACTTCTTTTAAGCTCCTCTTTGTAATGTTGGGGGATGTTCTTTTATATTACTCTTGCTGTACATTTTATTTTAATGTGATTAGATACCCTATTTGATCTCATCAATCCATATTTGGAAGTTTTATGTGGTGTCGTTAGGCTGCCGAGTTTTCATAAGGGATTTTTCATCTCACTTTTATTCCCGTGAGATTTATGCAACATTTGCCAAAAATTCCATTGAGTGGTGTATGTACTGCCCATTATTATACTCATTGTGTAATATAATTTCTTTTATGAGTATTTACATCAATTATCTATTGTCCTTCTTTCATGGGGTGTATGTTTTGAAAGATACCCAAGTCGGTAAGGGAACCTTTCACCCTCCTCTTTTTTAAAAGACTTCTTTTGTTCGGTCTTTTAATTTACATATTGTTATGTTGGGATATATTCTCATATATCCTTATTGATGTAAATTTTATGTCCAAGTGATCAGATACACTTTTTATCTCTCATCAACTCATTTTGATGTGATGTCGTTAGGCTGCCAAGGAAACTTTTTAACCAAATTTCGATTTCTTTGGGTTCAACATGTAGTCATTGAATATTTCATCCATTGAATATGTGTGAATGACCTTTTATTGTTTTACACTTAATATCCACTTATATTGGGTGTATTTATATTTGTCACACATATTTTTGAGATTGATTTGTCCTTAATTTAAGGATACCTTCTTTATAAGGGATTTCATTACATTTGACATTTCTATTTGAGGGTTCATTGTTGTTATGCACCAATTCACTCTTATATGGTGTATATACTGTCCTTTGGAGTATTATATCATGAATCCATTTATTCTCATGATATTATAAAGTTCTGACTAAATTTTATTCCTCAATTATTGTATTCAAGTGCCTCTAATTTTGGTAAAACCCCTTTAACCAAAATATCGTTTTAAATGTTTTAATTATTTGTTCTTATTAATATCCATGTTTTCAAAATGTTTTTAAGGATTTATTTATATGGATATTAGTGGTTTAAAATTTTAAGCTTCAAGGTGTTATGGGACACTTTGATTCAAAAATATCTTTATTAAATGTTTTAAATGGTTTTGGAAATGGTTTCTTTTTTGAATGGATTCATTATTTCAATATACTAAAATGTTATATTGTGATTGAAATGTGGAAATGTTATGTTTCCTTTATGAATGTTTTATGTGATACATTTATGTTATGGTTCTTGGGAATTGTTATGAAAATGGGTGGTTCCGTGATAAACTAAGGGTGGGTGAGCCCGATATAGATCTCCAATGCATTGGGTAACGCGAAGGAGTGAAACATTAAGGTTTCTCCGAAGAGATTTAGGGAATATACTGTGATGGGTATTACAAACGTAACCAAGAGGGTTACTCCCTACGTAAGAATGTTATAAATTCCTCAAGTTACCTTTATGTCATATGATTTCTATGATTTTATGAGGTATGTTAAGGTTCTTATGTTTTATGGGTAAAGTATGATTTCATTCTTATGTATACATGTACTCATGTTTCCTTTCCATATTTTTATAACTCTTACTGAGCTTTTTATGCTCATCCCAAGTTTTTGAAATGTTTTTCACAGGTCAATGGAAAGGTACATGATGTGATGATAGTGTCAAGGATGTGTCAAGAAAGAATCTGTGTTATATTTTAAATATGTTTCCGTTGATGGGAAGAATGAATACTTTATTTTATGTAACCACTTTGTTTAAATGTGGAATGTAATGCATGTTTCATGGTCTAATTCTCTAAAACTCTAAACCTGAAAAGATCTTCAATGTGTAATCTTGTAATAACTCAAGATTAAGTAAGGTTTAAGGATGGGGCCTTATAGTTGGTATCAAAGGTCGGTTTAGATAACTTTAGAGGTTAGGGTATTCTCTAAGCATAAGTGACATTACCATAATGGTTAGGATTTCAGAAAGAGTCTTAGTTTTAGATAAAGTGAATGAGTAAGTATATCTTATTTTTTATCTTACTCATTAGTACATGATGTTTTTGTTGATATACTCACACTGACCTTTTTGGTTTTAGTAAATGGCTGGATCTAGCAGGCACCAAAGTAACAGTGGATGTAAAGGAAACTGTGACAGTTTTTTGAGCAAGAAACTGAAAGATATGGGAGCTGCAATGAGAACTCTTTTGATTATCCTCATCCAACTATCTGGAGTCATGCTTGACCACCTAAACCTTGGAGATTTCTCTAAGGCATCATATATGCAAGAAACAAAACCCTACGGAAGTACAGGTAATAATCATAAAGGTAAGTGTGTTGAAAAACCAATGTGTCAAAGATGTGGAAAGAAACACCTAGGAAAATGTTTCAAAGGGACAGAAATATGCTATAGATGTGGAAATGAAGGTCATAAAGCAAGAACCTGCCATGGAAAAAGGAAGCATCCAGTTGACTCGAGGAAAGGGAAAGAAGTTCTTTCTGAGGGATCAATTGAATGTTTTAAATGTGGTGTGCATGGTCATTATGCAAACACATGTCCTATGAAGAAGTTTCATGAATGGGGTCACCAAGAGCGTACCAATATTCGTTTACCAATACCTAATTCCATTCCGATTGAGGATGAAGAAACTGACAATGAACAATCAAAGGTATGTACTATTTCATGAATATTGTTTTCCTATTTTGGAATCTTAGGATATGATTCATGATTTTGTTTGTAGGAAAGAGGTATTTCAGAATAAGTTGGAAAGGAATGGATAATGGATCATGAAGAATGTTGAATGAGTAAGAAGTCAACACATAAGGGCTTCAAGAGTTATGGTGAAATTATTAAGAGTATTAAGTCTATTTTGATGATGGGGTTACATTAGAAGACTTTTTATATTATGTGTAACCCTGATGTTTAATATAGGCAAATTTTATCTAAGTAATAGTTATCTTTTATTTTGTGGACATAGTTATAAAGAACCATTTGGGTTTATATGATCCTTACTTTTGAGGTAATTATGGGTTACTATATGTTATGATTGAAGTGAAAGGCGTGAGATAAAATTGAGGTTAAATTATGTTATGGTTATTTTTGATGATTTTATCCCTTTTTGGGGAATGATTTGAGAATTATATAGTTTTGGAAAAAGGACAACACGTAGACCGTGTGACTACCCGTCACGTCAGACAAAGCTGCGGGAATCGAACCCACAACCAAAGTGTGACTGGTATTTATCGCCTACCACTGGACTACGTGAAGTCCCTGGTTAGTTTGACTGATTCTTTTTAGTTATATGATTTTATAAATTAATTGTAAGTTGATTTTGGGATATTTATGAAAATGATTAACCTATCATAGAGGATATGTGATTAGGTTAATTACTTTTCAATACGAGACTTTAGGAGCAACTGATGTTGTTTGGAGATAAATGTTACGATTTAACTTGGTAGACTATGTGACTAAATCCTTCAAATATTTGGGTTTCAATATTAGTTTGGTTTACTTTGAAGAATTTTATGGACAAATGGTCCTCGTTGAACTTTGGGTTTTGTTGGACAAATTTTGGAGATTAAGAATAGATTTTCTTTTTATAAAGGGTTATCCTTTTCTGGATTATCTGATCTTGTACTAGCCTTTTTGGTTTTGGTTTTGGTTAAAGTATAAAGACATGGGAAGTATATAGTTCTCTTTTTTGGATTAGGTGATTCTCTAGAAATTGATTATAGTACTCTTAATGCAAACAAGTCTCCCTAAATACTCGTCTTTTGGAAAAAATATGAATTTGATTAAGGAATCTAGTAAAAGTTTAAAGTCAACATGATAAGTGATTATGTTTCCTTATGAATAAATTCATCAATAAAAAGTAACTTAAAACAAAAATGTTGTCTATTAACTTTTCCTACTGGGGAACCCAACACCGTTTAACCCATCACAAGTTTGTGATTTTCTCGTGGTTAACTTTCTCCTAAACATGTTTTCTATCACTATCCATCAGAACATGACCCTTTGTTTTTTCCTCCATGTCCATGTTTTCCTACTTGGAATCCTAGTATGGGTTAACTCGGGTGACCTCTGTGCTTATCTTTCTTTATTTTAAAGTGATTGTTTTACCGACTCTTGTTCCGATGTGGGACTTTCAAGGATGTTTCCAAGCTCAATTTTAAAAATTGCGAGGACGCAATTCCCAAAAGGGGGGAAGGATGTAACACCCCAGGTAAATAAAGAATATGACATTTTCATATTTATCCATATTTGTGAATAAAATATTGATATTACTTTAAAGGGGACGCTATGCTCGATGGCGTACCCAACACGCAACAATGAGTTTCTTGGGAATCTTACGTTGCACTCTAATAATAAAATAATATTATTTTAAATGGTAGTTAACATGTAGCCGTTGTAATGGCAGGAATGGATAGAACTAACTAAAATATGATTATATATGTTTTTAAATGTTTCTAAATTTATCCAATAAAAGCTAAAGGCTTAAAATACGGAAAGAATTCAATTTTAGGTGTATATGCCCTAGTTTTCACTAAAGGTTCACTTATCGCCTTTTAATGGAGAACTGTCCTTAAATATAGTTTTGATCACTCTTATACATTCTTTTGGACCAAATAAAACTCTTATTAAGAATCGGGACATCAAAATTTACTTTGTGTAAATTTTTGGTATCTTTCCGATAAAGTTCATTTTTTTAATGAATAGTGTAAAATGTTGTATTGTAATTCAAAACCACTTTTTAATCTAACTTATTTATATGATTATATTATCTTTTGAATTGGTTTTAAAGTGAAATTAGAAAATATTTTTACCATTAAATCCAATAGTGGTCGTTGGAATTAATTTCACTTTGAAATCGGACTTAAACTAGTGTCAATCTTTTGATACTTATTGTTTCGTAAAAACACGCTATTTGTCATGACAGTGGGAATTAATTATTAAATTAATTAATGTTACTTATATGTTTTGAGTTTTGTAAAACGGACTTCATTTTTGAATTCATAATATCAAATATAGCTTAGGGTGAATTTTTGGGATTTTTCTGAAAAACTTCAATTTTTGATGAATAGTGAAACCCCTAAGTGGTACTTATAAAAGCTGATTTTCCGTTTAAATGAAATTTTTCCATCATTGTGTTTTGATTTTCAAAAATCCGACATACATGGTTGTCATTAATAAGTAAAATGTGGTTCAATGGGATAAAAATAATTTTTTGGTGAATAGTAACTTATTAAGTTTTTAATCGCGATTAGAGGTAATTAGTGTAGTTTAAGGTAAAAATAATGTTTTAATAATATGAAATGAACTTGACACATGTCCTAACCTCATTGGATGTGTAATGGCCGACCAAGACAAGCCATGGGTCAACTTGGGGACCCCATGGAGCCACTTTGGTTGGGAAATGACATAAATAACTTTTTATTTAATGTAAAAGTAAAAATAACACAAACATGACATGTTTTACTAAAACAATTGTTACATGGGGTTATACAAGTCATATTTTTGATTATAAATAGTAATTGGAAATCTAAAAAGATTTACTACATCATAGTATTTTTTTTATAATTTTTAGACATTAAATAAATCAAATTATTTATGACATCATAATGATGCAGCAATGACATCATTATCTGACGATTTAAATAAAATGAGAAGATAATGTAAACTCTATGACCTACACATGTCCAAAACTTATTGGATGGGTGGATTTAGAAACCCTATCACCTTATCCACGAATTATATCAATTTGGGACCTTTTAAAACCGAAACACATTTTCAAATAAAGTAATATTTCTTACTTTCCAAAAGTGCCCCTCCTCTCCTCTTATAAAAGGCCCCCACCTCTACCTCATTTCACACACTCCTCAAGCCTTTGGATCGGCCATACCCTGCCCATTTAATCTCTCCACATCCCTCTACTCATCCTATAGGATTCCCTTTGGGCATAATCATTTCAAAGTAATCCTTTAGGCTCAAATCAAAAGGAGTTACACTTTTAAAGGTAATTCATTCTCTCATGTTCATTTGTTTTATTTTGCTTCTCCAACCCCCTAAACTCTTTTTATTTACTTATTTTGTAACAACACCAGTATCTTCAATATACTAGGATGTTGTTATAAGATTTATTCGAGCTACACTCTCACACACCTACATCTAATGGTTAAAGAACATACGGTTTCCGTGGATGGCGAAATTCTACCTCCCGAAACGATGATTGTTCAATACTCATTTAACACCTTCAAAGGTGGCCATTATGATGTCAATATTTTCATATATGATATATAATATGTTTATTCTTTCCTTAAGATTCTGTATTTTTCATTTATGGCATACCTTTATGGTTTCCATTATGGGTAAACGCGATATCTTCATTTAAGGAAGTGCGGACTACCGCCCCCTCAAAGTGATTTTATTCGTTAAATACCATATGTGGGACATATAAAGGATGGAACTATGATATTATATATGATATTATACTTTAATTATAATATACTTTTATATCATTATGATTCCATTCTATAAAATACGAAATATAAATGAAAGTAGCGTTCATGTGTACGTACGGCTTACCGTCTCCATGAACGGTGCATTTCATTTCTTACCTCTAAATGATTATGTAATATTATAAATGCATGCATTTACTGGATATATATGACATATATTATATCTACGTCATGAAATACCATTCTAGATATAATGGATACCTGAACAACTTGTAATTATAAAGGGATTATTTTTGACTCAAGTACCAATGATCGTTAAAACGACCGTTATTAACTTAAATAATTACATAGTGTTCATGACATGGCAATAAGTGATATAAAATGAATAATGAACTTTAAAAAGGTTCTTAAACAAGTAGAAATTAACTCAAGTTTATTATTCAGGAGATTAAAGAACGGTCGGGTCAAGTCGGATATGAGGTAAGGGATCCTACTCCTCTCTTTCTTTTTAAGTACACACTTTTATGTCATTCCTTTTAAAGCTCATCTTTCTTGTTATTGGGATGATATTTTATATTACACTTACTGTAATTTTTATTTTCATGTGATGAGAGACCCTATTATCTCTCATCAATCCATTTTGGGAGTTTTGAGTGGCGCCGTTAGGCTGCCGAACTTTCGTAAGAGATCTAACCTCTCTCTTTCTTTTTAAGTACTCTCCTTTATGTCACTTCTTTTAAGATCCTCTTTGTAATGTTGGGGGGTGTTATTTTATATTCCTCTTGATGTAAATTTTATTGTAATGTGATGAGATACCCTATTTGATCTCATCAATCCATATTTGGAAGTTTTATGTGGCGCCGTTAGGCTGCCGAGTTTTCGTAAGGGATTTTTCATCTCACTTTTATTCCCGTGAGATTTATGCTACATTTGCCACAAATTCCATTGAGTGGTGTATGTACTGACAATTATTATACTCACTGTGTAATATAATTTCGTTTATGAGTATTTACATCAATGATCTATTGTCCTTCTTTCATGGGGTGGATGTTTTGAAAGATACCCAAGTCGGTAAGGGAACCTTTCACCCTCCTCTTTTTTAAAAGACTTCTTTTGTTGGGTCTTTTAATTCACATATTGTTATGTTGGGATATGTTCTCATATATCCTTATTGATGTAAATTTTATGTCCAAGTGATGAGATACACTTTTTATCTCTCATCAACTCATTTTGATGTGATGCTGTTAGGCTGTCAAGGGAACTTTTTAACCCAATTTCGATTTCTTTGGGTTCAACATGTAGTCATTGAATATGTCATCCATTGAATATGTGTGAATGACATTTTATTGTTTTACACTTAATATCCACTTATATTGGTTGTATTTATATTTTTCACACATATTTTTGAGATTGATTTGTCCTTAATTTAAGGATACCTTCTTTATAAGGGATTTCATTACATTTGACATTTCTATTTGAGGGTTCATTGTTGTTATGCACCAATTCACTATTATATGGTGTATATACTGTCCTTTGGAGTATTATATCATTAATACATTTATTCTCATGATATTATAAAGTTCTGACTAAATGTTATTCCTCAATTATTGTATTCAAGTGCCTCTAATTTTGGTAAAACCCCTTTAACCAAAATATCGTTTTAAATGTTTTAATTATTTGTTCTTATTAATATCCATGTTTTCAAAATGTTTTTAAGGATTTATTTATATGGATATTAGTGGTTTAAAATTTTAAGCTTCGAGGTGGTATGGGACACTTTGATTCAAAAGTCTCTTTATTAAATGTTTTAAATGGTTTTGGAAATGGTTTCTTTTTTGAATGGATTCATTATTTCAATATACTAAAATGTTATATTGTGATTGAAATGTGGAAATGTTATGTTTCCTTTATGAATGTTTTATGTGATACATTTATGTTATGGTTCTTGGGAATTGTTATGAAAACGGGTTGTTCCGTGATAAACTAAGGGCGGGTGAGCCCGATATAGCTCTCCAATGCATTGGGTAACGCGAAGGAGTGAAACATTAAGGTTTCTCCGAAGAGATTTAGGGAATATACTGTGATGGGTATTCCAAACGTAACCAAGAGGGTTACTCCCTACGTAAGAATGTTATGAATGCCTCAAGTTACCTTTATGTCATATGATTTCTATGATTTTATGAGGTATGTTAAGGTGCTTATGTTTTATCGGTAAAGTATGATTTCATTCTTATGTATACATATACTCATGTTTCCTTTCCATATTTTTATAACTCTTACTGAGATTTTTATGCTCATCCCAAGTTTTTGAAATGTTTTTCACAGGTCAATGGAAAGGTACATGATGTGATGATTGTGTCAAGGATGTTTCAAGAAAGAATCTGTGTTATATTTTAAATATGTTTCCTTTGATGGGAAGAATGAATACTGTCTTTTATGTAACCACTTTGTTTAAATGTGGAATGTAATGCATGTTTCATGGTCTAATTCTCTAAAACTCTAAACCTGAAAAGATCCTCAATGTGTAATCTTGTAATAACTCAAGATTAAGTAAGGTTTAAGGCTGGGGCCTTATAAAAAATTTGTGGAAAGATCTTTTGTTGTTGAGACAATTCTAAAATAAATAAAAAGGACAATACATGGATTCTTGACATTGTTTATTACTCACATATTATAGGTTATATAATGATCTTGAAAGATATTGAATAACATGAAGGAGGATCAGTTACTTTCAAAAATGGTAGTTCCTTAAAAATTAGATATATCAGAACTATTTAGATTTAATATAGAAATGGAAATCTAATGAATTCATGCATGTTGATGGGATAAAACACAACATACTGAGTGTCAGATAAATTCTTCACTATGGTAGGGAAGTTATCTTTATAAAAGATTATTGTATTTTCAAAAATATAAAAGATGGATAAATCATTTCAATGGGAGAAAGAACTATTGGAAATATTTTTCAGATTGTATGTCTTTATAAGTCATGTAATTTATGTTCTAAGGATGAAAATAAGTTGTGGAATCCAAGACATATGCATCTTGTCTAAAAACATATGAGAAAACATTCCAAATTAGATGTTGTAAGAAACTTACTAAAGATGAATATTAAAATATTTGTTGTTTTTAAAACATGTTAGAAAGGTAATATGGTAAGTAATATACATTAGAAATTTTAAATCCAATCCAGTAGGCCTCAATGGTTCTTAAAATCCTAAGGAACGTTAACTATCGCTATAAATTGACAAACCTGCAATGGTTTTATTACTTTTTAGACATTTTGACATGGAGGACCCATTAGTGCTAGTTGTGGAGGATCTCTATATCCTATAATACCAGTCAACAAAACCATTAGTGGAGAGTGGACATGTTGATTTGGTTTCAAAATATCCAGGACCCGATTTCCATGGTACTTCCCTCAAAATTTCTTCTTATGATTCTTAAATTTCAGATTGTATGATATGATTATCTCTAGGTGAGTAATTTGGGATTATTTTAACATTTTCACTAAGATATGGTTATTAGAATTAATCTAAAGGTATACAAGAAATATAATATCATGTTGATAAATGGTTATCGTGAAAAAATGAAAGGTCCATAAGTTATGAATTTTATGGCACACGAAGTGTGAAGGAAATAGAAAGAAAGAAAAAATAAAAAAGATAATATGAAGATGTAATTCGGTTTTGATCACTTTTATCTTACTCAATATAAATAACACTAACCTATATAGCACCTATGTTTTATTAACACTAAAATAAAAATAGAATAATGCAAAAAGAGCACTATCAATGAACATACAATTAGAATAACATAATATACGAAGAAGGATAAATGAAAATAGAACAAGAAAATGTATTAAGAAAACTCAAAAACTAGATATTATTTTTATCTACCAGTTATATGATTTATAATATTCCAATAGATGCCCCGGTTCAATTAAAAGTTTTTTAAATCTCTAATTGAAACTCAACAAGTTCCCCTTTCTGGTAATAGCTTTTGATGTCCTCTGCATAATAACATCATAATGAGCTTGGTACAATGATAATAAGGTTGAAGTAATTTTTGGTAGGGAAGGAATATTGGAATCATATGATCTATAATATTTTGATATCTCCATATCTATAGGTTTTAATGTAATGGTGGAATCAATAATCTTTCCTCGATATGAACTTCCAGGGTAGTCATCAAGGCTCAAGAGGTTCAGCTTGATACAATGACCTCATGAAGGTGGACGATTATGAATGACTAGATAATAACCAACCCATGCGTGACGAAGTGATTTTAACTAAGTTAGTTGAAGCCTATTTCATGATATTCTATTTCGTGTAGTATAAAAATAAATAATAGAGAACATATATGGATTGTAAGATTAAAGAGTCGGGGGTATGGATCATATCAAATTAAAACTAGACATGCCTCATGTGAAACTATATGTTCATGTTAGGTGAACCAGCACTTGCATTAGGTGAAACACTTTATCAAATAAATAAATTATTCTCACATAAAATGAGAAAGTGGGAACCACATAAGGAAAACTTCAACAGACCCCATGTGCTAATAACTAGAAAAACTATGGAATGTGAAATACTAAATAAAACCCTCATGTAAAAATCAGTGAAAGGATGCATGAAATATTACCATAATCTCACTTATGATTAAAACAATGTTCACAAAAGAATAAAATAAATGAGAAAAAAAGATAAGTAAGACTAGAATAAAGGAACATGGAAGATCATATTTTAACCATATAAATCATGTAAATATAAATTTAAAACCAATAAGATATAGGATTCATTATTAAATTAATCAAATAATTCCAATTCAACCAATATCAACCATTTATAAAACAAAATAAAAGTGTTTTCCTTTCATCTAATATCATTAAAGTGGAACCTTATTTAAAAAATCTAAAAATTTCTTACACTTAGTCAAGTTTTTTTTTGATTTATCATTAGTGTTCATCATAATAAGATACACTATTATATTTCAATAAATCTTCTAATAAAATATATAATAATTCAAATATTCCTAGATTTACCATGAAAAATTATGTTCTTAGATACATTTAATGAAAATATAGAATCTAAGGAAACTGAAATTCCAAAACTACTTAAATGTAACGTAGAAAACAAACCTTTAACTCACTTGACTTCTTTAATTGATTCTATAATAAAAATATATTGAGTGTCATTAATAGAGAGTGATACAACTCATTTAATATTGAATTACCAAGATATATGACCTCCATAGGATGAAAACACATAATTAGTTAGATATTTCTCAATTTCAATATTTCCAACATAATCAAAATTGATAAATTAAGTCATATGTTTATCAAGATTTATATTTTTAACACAAAAAATGATAAAGGTCAAGAATATATGTATTTTAACAACCACATAATGGAATTAGAGTATGGATTATCGGGATTTTCTATGGACATACTTAATAGTACAAAAAATAAAAGAAACATCTGGTCTAGTATATATATTGACATACATTATGCTATCCACTACATTAGTGTGGTAGCCCAAACATATCCATAACATAACTACTTGATTTATAACAAATAATGCATCAATTACATTCCCAATACCATTTAGGTTTTGATTTTTTGAGAATTAGGATAAATCACCAACATAAAAAACTCATAGGTTTTCCACCCTATGAACATTTTTTCACTAAACCAAACATTTTAAATGATATACCTACTTTATTAAAGGATAAAAGTTCATAACCACACCTTTGACTTCATAACCATTCCCACTCATCCTTACAACCAATGAAAATCATTTGAAAAAATGATATGATCATAAACAGATCATGAATGAGTATAATGAAATAAATTCGTTAGACCCTTGAAAAACATAATAATTCATGAAATAGTTTTTCCCTTAAATAGAAAACTTTTAGATCATATAAACTCATATATTCATGGGAAATAATTTCATTTTCCCAAATATTTCCTTAAAAAACCCTTGAGAAAGCGAAAATGAAATTAAATAATCATTAATGTTTCTTGTTTTATTATATCCATATCTACCATAATCACTCATAATAGAATCACTTAACCTGAAAAATCCAAATAAACCCATAATGTAAGAAAATATCCTGTTAGTTCCAAATTAATAAATCCTTAATAGAGGAGAATTACCAGTAAATGACAATATCTTATCTCGATAAAATAAATCATTACCAAATTAATTGAAGGGTTATATTTTGTGCCCACATTTTATAATCTACAACACCCAATTATTAAGAAATAAATAAAACATATATAATTGTGTGTTTCACCATAGCATGAATAAAAATCATAAACTATTACTTTTTAACCCATAGGAACATATATTCAAGTTAACCCATAAAAAGAAGATGATTTTAAATTAATTGGCCAACCAATTTAATATTGAGAGTAAATTTTAATAAAAACATTAAATATTTATAATGATCAATAAAAATATGAAAAACAACTTTTTGAGATGGTATGTGAGTATAATATACTCTATAATACCAAATGTAGGATTGAAATAATTGAGATATTGTATGCAGAATATAATGATGCTCAAAATACAAGAGGGGCGGGGGGTGAATTTTACACTTTATAAATTCCTTTGGAACTTTTAAAGATGGTTATGATTAACAAGGTTAAACAAGGTAAGTCAAAAAAACTCTAGTTCTACACACTTTTTTGATTCTAGAAATATGATTCTGAGAAAGTGATTCTGAAAAGATGGTTTCAGAAAATGAATCTTAATGAAAGTTTACAACAAAAAAGATTCTACCTTAAAGAGTATAAAATCTTACTAAATTAGAGTACAAGTATAAATAGGTATAAGCTAGTTATATTTTCCTAAACAAATAAAATGCAGTGAAAACTTGTAACAAAACAAGTAACAAGTGGTAAATCTTTTAACCCAAAGAGAAGGGTATCCAACAACCTTGGATAAAGGTCCCTAGATTTATACATTACAAGAAATTCTGTCTTACCCACACCAGGGTAAGCCCTCGATATGAATATTGGAGTCTGTCTTGTTATCCCCACAATCCCTCAACCTCAAGGTAGTCGGCACCTCTGTCTTACTTAGCAAGGAAGCCCACAACTTCAAGGTAGTCGGCACCTCTGTCTTCTTATCCCCAGAAGCCCTCGATTGTACACAACAACAATCGGAGTCACACAATGTAAATCTGAACAAGAATTTTAGTACACACAAAGCAATGAGAGTCTCTCTCTAGAAATCACTTCAACATCACATAATTTCTAGAGTCATAGAACAGTGTTGAGATCTTTCAAATGAGCTCCTATTTATTGGCACAACACCAACAGTCAGCTCCCTCCTCCAACAGTCATATTTTTCCTTGAATTTTAGAGGGACCTGTACATGTGTCACTCAAACAAGGGTTGGTAAGTAACTGAATGCACGACATCATTTTATAAAAAAAAAATAAGTGTAAGAAAAAATATGGTTACATGACCAAAATCAAATATTTGGAATGTAAGAAAATAAAAAAGCTCGGAGTCTAACCAAAAATGAATTTAGAGTCTATAATACAAGGATATTCAATTCTGTTTTCTAAGGAACTCGTAACCTGAGCTCTATAGAATTCTGGAGTCTGAATTTTAAGGAAATTTGGAATCTGGATTCACAAGAATTCAGAACCCGAAATTACAAAGTTCAGAGTCAGAGTTCATGAGAATTCGGAGTCTGAACTTAGAATGTTTGGAGTCTGAATTCATTAGAATTTGGTGTCTGAACTCAGAAGAGTTCGTAGTCAGAGTTCATGAGGATTCAGAGTCAGAACTCAGAAGATTTCGGAGTCTGTATTTAGAGAACTCGGAGTCTGAATTCGGAGTCTGAAAACAGTATGCTGTTTATATAAGTATTAAATAATTCCAATGTTTTGGATATGAAACCTAATTTTATACTTAGACAAGATAATTAAAAATGAAAAATATGGTAAGGAAAAATTTCTTTAGGGAAGGAAAATTTTCCTTATAGAAGTAAAACACAGGATAAAATGATATTTTCCTTGAGATAAGGTGTTCGGGATTTTCAAAACAAGAAGGAATGGTAAATTCATAAGGAAACATTATTGACTTAACAATCTCCCCCAATATGAAGGAATGGAAAAGTAATAAGGAAAACCTTATTGACTCATCAATCTCCCCCTTTTTTGAAAGCACAAGCATCCTTACAAAAAAGAATAAAAGGACTTAGAAAATATTTTTCTAGACTTTGAAAATAAATCTTATCTTTCTTATCATATGGGAAAAGATGAATATGACTAACTCCCCCTTAGGGTTTGGAACATTGAGGATCGTATTCTAGATTTATAGAATGATATTATTCATTATCTTGAGTACAGAAATCTCTGTAATGAAAAATCTCCCTTAGATAAACTCCCCCTTACTTAGGGATATTTCTTCTCCACTTAGTATTATTTTTCCTTTCTCCCCATTTGTGATTTTCAAAAATAATTTGAGTGAATGGAAATGAAATTATATTACCTGAAATATTAGTACAAAGCATCCAAACAAAAATTAGCAACCAAAATTTCATTAAGATAGGAATAATTTGTACAATGAAAGTAAAATACACTAAAATATCATATTGGATCTATTTTCCTTCCTTCTCCTTGGGTATCAATTTCTTCACTATGGTTTTCAGCTTTCTGAGTTCCTTGTGGTCTTCCTCTGCTTGCTTTAGGATCTAATCCTGATCCACTGCTTTCTTCTCTAAAGCCTTGATCTTTTTTTCCTGATCCTTCAAAGCCTCTGCCTGAGCCTTCAATAACTCATCTTGCTTAACTAACTTCTCTTCAATATCTATCTGATGATCCTTTTACCTCTTCCAACTTTTGGAAATAGAATACAACTTTCCATTAAAATCCTTTACATCTTGAATCTGAGTATTCTTCTCAAGGGTTAGCTTTTCCTTAAAGATAGTCATGAGATCCTTGATATTACTATCTTCAATATCAAAATATTCCTTAACTTTATGTTGAAACTCATCATGCTCTCTAAAATCTTCTACTATTTTCTTTGACCAGCTAATCACATTCTTACAAGATTTTTTGTGGTCATTGTAGTTAATGAAGATGTTATTATAATCATCCTCAAGATTTACACACTTATCCATCACCATGGATATTTAACCAGATTTTTTATTCAAGATGTGTTGGAGCACCTGACATCTCGATTCAATGCTTGGAAATATTGGAATTATGTCAACAAGATTCTTCAATGATTGAATGAAGAAATCATGTCCTAGGGACGTTGATTCCGAATATGAGACTTTCCTTGGTGAGGGATCTTTCTCTAGCTCAACAATCTTCCTCTTTGATGATCCACCAGCTTCCTTCTTCCTTAAAATTGATTTCGTAGGTGTATCCACAACCACATGTTTCCCCTTATCGGTTCTCGGAACAGATTCATCATCTGGAGACTCATGTTCACTATTAGATAGCTGAACAATTCTATCTTCATATATCTTCTCCTTCTTAGATCCTGCCTTAGCATCTTCAAGATGAATGAAATGATGATTATAACATTCTTCCTCAGAGAGGTTATTCACTTCATCTTCATCTTTCTCATCTAAACCATGAGTAACAAGCTTAGAAGATCCAGCTTGAGAAGTCTGGATTGACAATTTCTCAGATGTACTTTCCTTTTCATGAAAATATTCAACTTACTTTATCAAATCAGTTGTGTTATCACTACTACTTTCTTTTTCTTGCACTTATTTCACAACTTCTTTCTCTTCAACAACCTTCTCTTAGGATTTTTCCGGAGTCAAGAACTTCTTCCCCGATGTATCGGGTAACGGTTATACCAGGAAGGATTTTGGTACCAGAATATTCTTGGATGCTATTTCAGTATCCCTCAGAAGGGATTTCACAATTTCGGTTTCAGACATATTTTTCTTTAACTTCTTTTCTTTAGCTTTCTTCTCAAGCTCATATGTTGTCTTTTTTTAAAGTCTTTCCCTCAGCAGGATCAAAACCAAAACATGGATCTCCTTCCTTCCTATTCTTTTTGTCTTCCCTCCATTTAGCTACAACCTCATCCAGATAGGCTTTTTGCCTCTTGGGATTTGGAGGTGCGGATTGGGCTTCCTTAGCTTTAGGGGTTTTTTCAACTTCTTCCACTTCCTTTAACTTCCTCTTCTTTCCTCCCTTCTTCTATAGTTTAGGAAATTATTGTTCTTTTGGAATAGCATTATCCTCTTCCTCTAGTAAGTCATAGAATTCTCCTGAATCCTTAGAAAAACCAACTTTCATCCTTTTGAGAGTATCATCACTGATTAGCATGACTTCACAATTCCTCAGCAAAGAGCTGCAAGGAATCTTAAAAGACTCAAGGCACCGAACAATTAGCATAGATTGGATTGCTGGATACATGATTATTTGAGCTTTCAAGTTCCCATTATTTATATTCTCAATTGTAATGAGCATATGCTTCATCAAGTTAATCATCCTCACGTTTACTATAAAATCTAAGATGTACATGTCTATCTTCTTCAAGGTATCCTTATCACCTTTTCTCGTAATGATAAAAACTTGAACCCATAATTCAAGGATCCGGTTATTTGTAGATAAATGTGAAATATTCGGAGTTATGACATATAAAGGTCCAAGAAACTCCATAGCTTTCACCTTGACAAAACTTTCTTGTACATCCGGCAATTTATGGGTACATAATTCAGGTTCCCCTTTATAAAACAACCCAACCAAGCTAGAAAACCTGGTGTATGAAACGGCATAAGTTTTACCATAGCTTTTGAAATAAAATTTACTCCACTATTCTTATTTGAAAAAGAACACAGATTTATAAAATTCCACAATCAGATCTGGATATACTATATCTTGAACTCCTTGCTTTGATATATAAACGATTTCCCATCCATTCAACCTGATATTCTTGGATATAATGGAATCATAGTTGGAAAAGAAATTTGGATTCACCAACCTCTCTCTGTAAATATGAAACTCTGAAATCGTCTTGACAACTGAAATCTCTTGAGAAGGAACTTCAACAGACATTCAAGTTTGAGCAAGATTTGAGAGGTTCAGAATGGTATTTTGAAATAGGAGTAGAGCTTCGACACTGAAAGGCTTGAAATCCGATGTGGGATCACCATCGGGGGTCTTTCATATAGGCGTTTGATACAATGGTTCAATTTCCAAAGTCAATCCAATGGTTGAGAAGACTTATGATTAGATCTGACAGTTGATATGATAGCCACAAGGAAAATTTGGTCGGATCCAATCTTTTGATGTTTTTAAGAAAAACATTCAGATTTAAGGAAACTAGAATCCGAAAAATTTAAAATAAAAAAGAAAATACCAGTAAGTAAATTATGACTATAAAAGCATAAAAAAGGAAACATACGCTTCAGATTTTCAGGAGAATTATTCGTATTGAGGAAAATTTTTCTTGAAGAACATTAGATTTCAGAAAAAAAAAACCTTAACTATGAAAACAATTTGAGTATGCAGATGTTCATTACGAAAATATTCATTACGAAAATATTTATTACGAAAATATTCATTACAAAAATCATCAATATGAAAATTGACATCAAGAACATTTTCATTACGAAAATATTCATTACAAAAATTTTCATTATGAAAATCATGAGTACAAAAATTTTAGACTATTAAAATTTTAGGAAAAAACTTTATTACTAAAATTTTAAGAAAAACTCTATTAATGAAATTTTGAAATACTTTATTATAAAAAAATATGAAAAAACTTCATGATGAAAAAATTTGAAAAATCTTCATTACGAAAAATTTGGAAAAAGACTTCATTACGAAAAACTTGAAAAACTACCTTATGAAAAAACATGAAAAACTACATTACGAAAAACCTTAAAAACTAAATTATGAAAAACATGAAAAACATCATTCCAAAAAACATGAAAAACTTCATTATGAAAAACATGAAAAAATACATTATGAAAAACCTGAAGAACTACATAATGAAAAACTTGAAAAACTTCATTATGAAAAAACTGAAAAACATCATTAAAAAAACATGAAAAACTTCAATACGAAAAACTTGAAAAACTACATTACAAAAAACATGAAAAACAACAAGAAAATTTACTCCCCCTATGAAAAGGAGTTTATTAGTGTAAGGATAGTGGATCAACAGGAAGTTAACAAGTAATATTACCTTACAGTTATCATTCCTAACTTCTGTTTAATGTATTCAAATCTATCGGAGGGTAAAGATTTTTTGAAAATATCAACAAGTTGATCTTTCATTCTGATAAATTGAAGAATGATATATCCTTTTTGTGTGTTATCCCTAAGAAAGTTATGTCTAATATCTATGTGTTTTTCACGAGAGTGATGTGCAGGGTTTTTACTAAGGGAAATGGCACTTGTATTATCACACAAATTTTTTGTTTTGGTAAAACTCATACCATAGTCTGTGAGTGTGTGTTGCATCCACAACACTTGATCATAACAAATTCTATATACTACATATTCAGCTTTAGCAGTGGAAATTTCTACTGAGTGTTACTTCTTGCATGACCAAGAAACTAATGAATCTTCTATGAAATAAGAAGTTCTGGATGTACTCTTTCTATCCATTCTACATCCATCAAAGTCAGCATCTGTAACACTTTTCAAAAAAAAATCATTTCCAGAATTATAGAAGAGTCCTAAATCCATGGTTCCCTTTAAGTAGAGAAAAATTATTTTCACTTCCTTTAAATGATATTCCTTAGGATTGGATTGATATCTTTCACATAAACACACTGAAAACATTAAGTCTGGATGACTAGCTATCATGTAAAGTAAACTTCTTATCATACCTCTAAAAGATGTTTGATCTACTGGTTTCCCAGCTTCATCAAGGTCAAGTGTATTTGAGGTACCAATAAGAGTAATTATACTCTTAGTGTTGTCATATCCATAATTTTTAAGAAGATATTTAATATACTTATGTTGGGATATATAGATTCCTTCTATTTTTTGAGAAGTTTGAAAACCAAGGAAAAATGTTAACTCACCCATCATACTCATTTCAAACTCATATTTCATTAGATCCGAAAAGGAATGAGTTAAACATTGCTGAGTTGAACCAAATATAATGTCATCAGCATAGATTTGAATAATAAAAACATTTTTCTTATCTTTATTTATAAAAAGGGTTGGATCTGCATTTCCCTTTACATAATTATTTTGAATCAAAAATGACGTAAGTCTATCATACCAGGCTCGAGGGGCTTGCTTAAGTCCATACAATGCTTTGGTTAGGCTAAAAACGTGATCAAGATGTTATTTATCTTCAAAACCAATAGGTTTGTCAACAAAAACTTCATATTGAACCTAACAGTTAAAGAAATCACATTTCACATCCATTTGAAAAAGTTTGAAATTGAAGAATGCTACAAAGGCAAGTAAGATATGAATAGATTCAATTCTAGATACTTGATCATGGGTTTCTTCATAGTCTATTCCTTCTTGTTGATTATATCCTTTAGCAACCAATCTAGCTTTATTTCTTACTATGATTCCATTTTCATCGCACTTATTTCTGAAGACCCATTTTACTCCAATAACATAAGCTTCATTAGTTCTTTCAACCAATGTGTGGACTTTATTCATTTCGAATTCATTTAGATCATCTTTCATACCTTGTATCCAATCATCGTCACCTAAAGCTTCATCAGTGCTTTTTGGGTTCTAATTGGGAAAGAAATGCAAGGTGTTCTACTTCATCTCTTAAGGAACTTCTAGTCCTTATAGGTTGATTCACATCACCAATGATACTATCACTGGGATGATTCTTTAGAAATAACTGATTTGGGTTTTGTAAAACCTGTTCATCAACATAGGCTAGGAAAACATCTGAGGTAAATGCATTAGAAACATTTTCTTGGGCATTTTCCTTATCAGAAGGATATTCTAACAAAGGTTGATAATCAGTTTTCAAAAACACATATGAGGATGTAGGTTGGGATTGTTTAAAAACAAAGGGATCAATTTCATCAAATTTTATATGTACTGTCTCTTCAACAGTACAAGTGTTTTTATTAAAAACTCTATAAGCCTTAGAAGTTGTGGAGTAGCCTAAGAAAATTCCTTCATCAGATTTTGGAATGAATTTGTGTAGATTATCTATAGTATTTAGAATGAATACCTTGCAACCAAAAACCTTGAAGTAGGAAAGTCTAGGTTTTCTACCATTCCATAACTCCTAAGATGTTTTATTAAGAAAAGGTCTAATTAAAATTCGATTTATAGTATAACATGAAATACTTATAGCTTCAGCCAAAAATGTCTTGCTATAGAATATTCACTCAACTTGGTTCTAGTTATCTCTTGAATAATTATATTTCTTCATTCAACAACATCATTCTGTTTAAGAGTTCTTGGTGCTGAGAAGTTATGAGTAATGCCTTTTCTACTACAAAAAGTTTCAAAATCAGAATTTTGAAATTCTCTACCATGATCACTATGAATAGTTTTCAATGGAAGGTTTTTCTCATTTTTAACTTGGGATCTAAAACTTTTAAAATATGAAAAAGCTTCAGACTTCTTTTATAGAAAATAGACACATGTAAATGTAGTGTCATCATCAACTAAGACAAATACATAACATTTTCCACTAATGCTTCCAGTTTTTGTTGGGAAAAAAAGATCCATATGCCCTAGATGTAATGCATCAGTAGTTGAGACTTCAATGATTGATTTAAAACTAGATTAATGTTGCTTTCCATATTGACAAGGATCACAAACTTTTGAAGAATCAAATCTAAACTCTGGTAGATCCTTAATTAATCTTTTATTAGAATGTTTTCATAGGTTCTTAAGGTTACAGTGACCTAACCTTCTATTACACAACCAAGAATGATATTTAATTGCACTAATGAAAGGTAGATCTTGGCTCCTAAGGTCTTCTATGTTTAGTGTGTATACATTCTCTTGCCTATGTGAAGAAAGAATAAACTCTTCCTTTTAATTTCTGAAATTCACAAGGTAGCCTTCATCACATAATTGGATTATTCTAATGAGGTTGAGCTTAAGAACCTTAAAAAATAAAACATTTGAAATTAAATTTTTTCAAGAATAATGACGTTACCTATACCAATAATTTCTCCCTAATCATTATCTCTGAATGTTACTTTTCCTCCTTTCGTCTTGATAATCTTTTCAAAGTAGTTTTTTTTACCATTCATATGTTGGGAACATCCACTATCCATGTACCATGTATTTTTGTTGGTACTATCTTTATTTTCCTAAAAACAAAAGAGTTAGACTTTCGGAACCCAAACATTCATGGATCCAGATATTTCAGAAAGAAAAATTTAAGCACCCACATTTTCTTAGAAAAATAGGCTTTATGAAATCCTAATGACTGAGTTTTGTTTAAGGAACAATTTTTTCCCAATTCCCACCACACTAACACTTAGTACAGAATGGAGCACTTTGAGGAACAAAATAATTGTTAATAAAAATTGGATTAGAACTAGTATAACCAAATCCAGAATTATTCCTTAGAGGTTGGATTTGAGAATACATCTTACCAAAAGTTTTCATACCTAAGGTAAAGTTTGAAAAACACTTCTCAAGTAAAAAATATCGGATTTCAGTTTGATAACCGAGTTCTTTTCTTCTAAAACATTTTATTTTGAACTATAGTTAGTCTTGAAAACATTTTTTTTATAAACTACGTTTTCTAGATCCTTAAAAAGTTTATCCTTCTCAGAATTTAACCCTCAATATTTTTTTAAATTCTTTCGAAATCAAAAATTTTCTTATCAAGATCTTTAGAAAGATCAAATATTTCCTTGGTATGAATAGTGTTCCTAGAATTTTCCTTATCATGATTTTTCATGAGTTTTGAATTCTCAATATCAAGGAGTTTGGAAAACCTAGATACTTCTTCATAGTTAGGAAAAGTATTATCTTCATCAGAAGAAGATTCTTCATCTGAAGATTCATAATATTTATCATTACTATAATTTTCATTTAAAGAAACATTAGTCATTGATTCAACATTGTGTACCTTATCTATTAATAAATGATTATCAATAGTAATTCTGGCTATTAGACCAAAATTCTTCTGCCCAAAAGATTCGTAATCTGATGATTCCTCTAAAGAGTCACCACCACTAGCACTCTAGGTGTCATTACCTTTCGAGACTTTCTTAGCTTTAGCTTTGTAGTACTTTTTTCTACTTCTCTCAGAATTATTTTCCTTTATTTATTTTCTCTTAAGCATAGGACAATCATGTCTTATACGTCCATCTCTCTTGCATTCATAACATGTAACTTCTGAATCTTTCTTATCTTTCCTCTATTTCTTCGTATATCTAGATTGAAAGCTCCTCGTTCCAACAATATTGTTCATCTTTCAAGAAAGATTTTCTACCTCATTTTCTAATGATTCACTTCCACTGGATTCGGAGTGAGTAACAATCTTCTTGAATTTGGATCTATTAACTCTCTCCGGATTCTTGGCTTTCATATGATTTGAAGTTGTAGTAAAAGCAACACTGCCATTCCCATTCTTCTTCTTAATTTTATCAGTATCTCTCTTCATTCTGGTCTCATGTTGAAGAAGAGTTCCAAATAGTTCATCAAGAGAAATCTGAGTAACCTTTCTATTTTCATCAATAGAAGTTCTCTTGGATTCCCACTCATTTGGCATAATGTCTATGATCTTATCAAAAATAGCTTCATCATCTAATCCTTTATCACCCATAGATTGTAAACTATTCACAATAGTCATGAATATTTTTTGTAACTTACATATGGGTTCTCTATAAGGAAAGAAGAAACCATGATATTCAGCTCTGAGCATGACTCTTCTTGTTTCAATTAATTTAAATGTTCCAAAGTGAGTAACTTCAAGTTTCTTCCAAATACAATTTTCTGCTTCAAAAGCTGAGATTTGGCTATATATATTTCTAGTCATGGAACAAATAAAAGTATTTTGTACCTTATAATTCAGTTGATATTCATTCTTTTCTTGATTTTTGAAGGTACTAACTTCCTGGTTAGGGATTTTATATCCTCCAGTAAGCATAACAAAATTATCAACTCCAGTATTAATAATGAATGTCTTCATACGATCTCTCCAATATTTGTAATCATTCACATCAAAAATAGGTGTTTTTTTGGATGGATATTGTCTATGGAACCAATATTGATTCCTGCCATCTTATAGAAAAATATTTCCACAAAAACTTGTTAATAGAAAAAGTTTGGATTCAAGGAAAATATTCCTAAGAAAGGAAAAAGATAGAACAATGAAAACTAAGCAAAGAAAACTTATATGTGGATATAAGTATTTTAAGACCTCCTTTGATACCAATTATTGAGATGGTATGTGAGTATGATATACTCTATAATACCAAATGTAGGATCTAAATAATAGAGATAATGATGCTCAAAATACAAGCAGGGGGTGAATTGTACACTTTAAAAATTCCTTTGTAACTTTTAAAGATTGTTATGTTTAACAAGGTTAAACAAGGTAATTCAAAAAACCTCTAGTTCTACACACTTGCTTGATTCTAGAAATATGATTCCAAAAAGTGATTTTGAAAAGATAGTTTCGGAAAATTAAACTTATTGAAAGTTTACAACAACAAAGATTCTACCTAAAAGAGTATAGAATCTTACTAAATCAGAGTACAAGTATAAATAAGTATAATATAGTTATATTTTCCTCAACAAATAAAATGGAGCGAAAAACTTGTAACAAAACAAGTAACAAGTAGTAAATCTTTTATCTCAAAGAGAAGGGTATCCAACAACCTTGGATAAAGGTCCCTTGATTTATACTTTCAAGAAATTCTGTCTTAACCACACTAGGGTAAGCCCTTGATATGAAGATCAGAGTCTGCCTTGCTATCCCCACAAGCTCTCAACTTGAAGGTAGTCGGAACCTCTGTCTTCCTATCCCCAGAAGCCCTCGATTGTACACAGCAACATTCGGAGTTACACAAATAAAACCTAAACAAGAAGTTCAATACGCACAAAGCAATGAGAATCTATCTCTAGAAATCAATTCAACAACATGTAATCTATAGAGTCATAGAACAGTGTTTAGCTCTTTCAAATGAGCTCCTATTTATAGGCATAGCACCAACGGTCAGCTCCCTCCTCCAACGGTCATATTTTTTCTTTAATTTTGGAGGGACCTGTACACGTGTAACTAAAACAACAGTTGGTTAGTAACTGAATGCATGAAATTGTTTTATAACAAAAACAAGTGTAAGTAATAATATGGTTACATAGCCAAAATAAAATATTCAGAATGTAAGAAAAAAAAAGTTCAGAGCCTAACCAAAAATGATTTCGGAGTCTATAATACAAGGATATTCAGATTATTTTTTCTATGGAATTCGGAACCTGAACTACATAGAATTCTAAAGTTCTAATTTTAGGAAAATTTGGAATCTAGATTCACAAGAATTTAGTACCTGAACTTACAAAGTTTGGAGTCAGAGTTCATGAGAATTTGTAGTCTGAACTTACAAAGTTTGGAGTTTGAATTAATTAGAATTCAGAGTCTGAACTCAGAAGAGTTTGGAGTCAGTGTTCATGAGGATTCAGATTTAGAACTCAGAAGAGTTCAGAGTATGTATTCAGAGAACTCGGAGTCTGAATTTGGAGTCTGAAAACTGAATACTCTTTATCTAAGTATTAAATTATTCTGAGGTTTTGGATATGAAACCGAATTTTATACTTAGACAAGATAATGAACAATGAAAAACATGGTAAGGAAAAATTTACTTGGGGAAGGAAAATTTTCATTATAGAAGTAAAACACAAGATAAAATGATATTTTCCTTGAGATAAGGTTTTTTTGATTTTCAAAATAAGAAGGACTGGTAAAGTCATAAGGAAACCTTATTGACCTAACAATCTTCCCCAAGTATGAAGGAATGGAAAATTCATAAGGAAAACCTTATTGAATCAACAAATATTAAAAAACATTAGAGAGTGGAAGGGAGTTGAAATAAATTATTCAAAAAAAAATTATGTTTTAAAAGAAAACTGTTTACCTTGAATCATATAGAATAATTGAATCCTCTCTTGAGGGTCACCTTTGTGATGAAACTCTTGGGACCATTTCTTTTTACCTAAAGAAAAAAATTATAATGGTTCTAGGAAAAGATATGTAGATAAAATATACATGTAAAAACAAACTCTAGATATACGGGAATGTGATTCGATATAACACTATTATAGGAATACCTCAATGCCACATCCAAAATTAAGATTTTTTCCCAACTAAGTTAAATACACTAAAATGGGGGGTGAATCAAGAGATAACATATTAAAACAAAAAACCCTTAATATATTGTTTTATTTTTAAGAAAACACTCTTCTCTCCCTTACCCATAGAAATATATGAATGTAAATGAAATAAAACATATGACACAAAAAATTTACTTGGTTCACCAAATCTGGGATACATCTAAGGAGAATAGAAAGGTAATGTTCCTATGAACCAAATCCACTAAAGTGTGATTCTATTATAAACTTTGGACTGGAGACATTTTCCCTCTTAGTTTATAATGTATCCCAATTTAAAATATCACTTCTCTATCAAATTAATTTTTCTCACTTCTTCTTCAGAATATTATTAGGTTGATCACATAAATCAATTACTTTACACATCATTTTTTGCATCATGAAGTTCCACTTTGATCCACTTAAAAAAACTATATTACCATAAAATTAATGGTAAATCCCTTCTGATTCACGTTAGATTCGCATTTTCAAAACTATTTTCTCAAAATTTGTGAAACTAACCAATTATTCACAAAACATTCTAAATTTTCGAAACCCACAAATTTCATGAAAATCATTAATTTCATGAAATACATAAATTTTATTATAATTACATTTACATAGATTTCTTGAAACATTCATTCTTCATGAAACCGATGATCTAATGAAAACATTCAAGAAAGAAAAATCATTCATGAAACACCTTCACAAATTTAGAGACTATAGATTTTCATTAAGGATTCCTATATTAAAATTAGTGGGTAGCCTCAAATTTTTAGATGTTACCTCAATTTTGTGATACTTCTATGTCTGCCACCTACTTTTTGTGAAACTCTTCATTCATTTTTGGAAAACTCTATTCCTTGATGAAAATTCTTGTAATTTCATAACTTATATCATTTCCTTCACAAATCAACCATCTTTCATGAAACTCTAGACATTCAGAAATTTCAAAAAAAAATTAAAAACACCAAAACTTTTCAAAACACAATACCTTAATGAATTCCATTCCATTTTTACATTTTCCTTATGTAGTCCTAGAAATCCATCTTTTGAGAAACTTGATCCGTCCTCCGAATTTTGGAACCCAAACATTGGAAAAACACTAGGAAATAGTGCCACCTTGTACACATAACTTCATAAACAACATAAAAAACATTCATACCTATATATTTAATCTTTCTCAACATACCTTATAAATAAACACTCAATAACTTCACAATTGATCTTGTTAACCTTCTTTGTTGACAAACATAATAAATCCAAAAAAATGTAAAGTCACCTTGAGGGATTTTTTCCAACATTATTATTTCATGAGATTTTATAATTAAAATGTTTCATTTAGGGATAGGTCTTAATCCATAAATATTGAGATCTTTATAAGATCTTATTTGGTGAAACTTTTATGTTTTTCTTATAAAATATTTCATGAGAATTTAGAATTATTAATTTACTCATAGATGATAGGAAGAATTGGGGTTGTATCTCTATTATCTACTTATTCCTTAGTTTTAAAGTCAACCCACCACATAAAATATTTTTTAATGTAATTTCAAATATAACAATTTTTAATATTCATTATGACCATTAAGCTTATACAATGCTATTATTATCATATTTTAAAATACCTTTCAATTTGATTATAACATCCTAACATTTCAAACTGTCCATATAATTAATTATTTTGTGAGAGTTTTGACTTCTCCTATATATCTAATACCCATTCAATATCATCATTTTGAAAAATAATACATAAAAATAAATAATATTCCACTTACAATTTTAAATTATTTTTTATTCTTTAATTAAAATATTTATTTCCGTCCCATTTATCCTTTTCCCATCATTAAATACCAAAACATAATTATAAATGTTTAAAAACTTTTTATAATTTTAGAATTTAAAGGAGTAACAAATTTCAAAAAAATCCATATGCATAGCAATAAATCAACTACATGTTACATTAGTTGAAATATAATTAACGCTTTCCCATGTAAGGAAAAATAATGTGAAAGTTTCTAGTTGAGTCATAATAAATAGGTTACATGTGTGTATGGTGAAACACAGGTTTTAAAAGTTCATGAAAGTATCATAATGTTAAAAAACCAATATAGGGATAAAAATAAAGCACAAGATTAGACATGATTATCCATATTATAGAATGTGAACAAAACCAAGACACATCATATTAATCGAGTTGTGTCATATTTAATAAATGATTACATGATGAATTTGTAGTGAATACATAGGATTGGAACTGTATGTTTTGTGAATCTATGTCATAATTATTTTTATTCAAGATCATTGGGAAATGTGATCTTTTAACTTTATAATCTATCTTGACAATAAAAACCATTTAGTGTAATAATTAATCTTCAAATATAACTTTTTATATAAAAATAAATACATTTCTTTTTAGAAATAATTTGTATGACTTACCTGAATATATAAGTGAAACTTTTATATCCTGATAAATCCAAAAAAATAATGTATAATGGTTACCAACACTTGTAAATATGTTTTATAGAAACATTAGGAGTGACAACAAGATTCGATCATAGAATTAGAGTAAAAAAGGAAAAAATAATGAAGAAGAAGAAGAAGACAAGATTATTGTGGTTAAGAAAAAAATCCCTACATCCACAAAGAAGTGGAACAAATTCACTATGTATGGGGTCAAATTATAGTTAAAAAACATATATCAAAATAAATATAGCTCAAAATGTTCTTTTAAAGAGACAATATTCTAAAACAACTCATGTTACTATAATTCATAATATGTGCAATAAGTCTGTTATGATACAATAATAGTAGAGGTAAGTTTGTGAAGCTAAAATACTCATTCCATTATTTTTCATGATCGAATAATACCATTTCAAAAAGTTATACTCTTTTATTGTACCATGGTTGGTGTTGGTGGTCATCTTTGACCCCTAGTTCCCCCAGCGGCTTCACTATAGAGGTTGAATTGTGATAGTTTTTGATTGGTGTAAAGTAAGGGAAATTAGCGGTTGAATGATCTTAATAAGAGGTATTTATCTCCACCTTTAAAAAATATTGAAATAAAGTCTTAAATCACACTTTGATAAGTAAGGGTCAAATGTACAATAAGTAAAGGTACTTAAATGGTTGAAAATTTCACAATGTTTTTTTACCCAATTAAGGTACATAAAATTAAAACTAAGAGGTATATCATATGTAATGTCTGAATAATTATCCAAATTTCCAATCTTCTAATATGTAAAGGTTTATTTATCTTTCATTTTAAACAAAAGGGTTATCCCATCTATAAAAATTTCAATATATAAGGGTTTCTAGTAAGATTTTACACTTTAGAGAAATTTATTCAATATAAAATATGAGGAACTTGGAATATAAATTAAAAAATAAATATCCCTTTACATGATTAAAAAATGTGTATATCTAAATAAAATTTTTTTAAATCAAACTAAAATTTGAAGAATAACTTTTCAAATAAACACCCATGACTACCATATTTAAATTATTCCCAAAATTACCATAATAATAAATATCAACATATATATATATATACATATATATATGTGTGTGTATGTGGGTAGAATTAAAATAAAAAATCATTTATAAAATATCTTATAATAGATCAAAATTCTAAATCATATTGAACTTAAAAAAATATTTTCTTAACAAAAAGTATACATAATTATTTTTAACATATAATTGATATTTAAGTGACTATATTATATCTATTGGGTTATGAAATAAATATATCTAAATTTTTGAAATAAATAGTTCATCAAATTATGTTAATAAAACATAAAAGATTTATATTATTAGAAATACCAGAGTTTTTGAATTCTCCCCCTTAATAAATTATAACCTTGCAATTCTAATTCTATGAAAAACAAATGTCACTACCCGTTATCTTTTGATACTTATATTCATAATCTTCAAGCATATAATTTCTTCTTAATCAAGATTCATTTTTTTATTCCATGACACATTTTCCTTACAATAAAAATTATTATTACATAAACCTTGATCTTATGATAGTTTTATTATAATTAAATATTATGAAGCGATTAACACCATCAGTGGAATCTCTAATTTCCATTGTTTCATCATTCCTAAAGAGTAAGGGTCCGCACATTTTATCAATATTTTTTGGAACTTTCAAAATATTCCAATGTTTGAAAATTATTATTTATATAGTTATTCCCAAATTAATTAATTCAATTATATTATTTTAAAATTATTATCTTAGATTATAATTTTAAAAAAATTGAATGATTTTTATTTTAATATAATAATCTAATATAATGGAAATAGAAGTTGCAAAACTGTGAGTTTTTTAGAACATAAAATTAATTATAAAAAATTTAAAAATTTAAAACTATGTAAATATATGCCGCATTAACTTCTCTCTCATATGTATATTTTTTCAAATCATGTTGGGATTCATACTTTCTTTAAAGACAAATTTTCTTAAATACCATAATATATCCTATATTTAGAAAGATGAGAAAGTCGATATTTTAAAATTTGATCGTAAATAATCCATGATCTATGGAAATTTCAAGGTATTGATGAGGTGTTTGATATATCATATGACTACTTTAATGTGGTTTTTATGTTGGGAAATGTTTTAAAGTCAATTGGTCATTAATTTTCAATAATAATTAAAAAAATAATCTTGGAGAGATAAAGTGTTTTGTGAGATTTTATTCCATAGATCATGTTAACTAATCTATAATATTCCAATACAATATAACATGATTTAAATTATTAAATACCAAATTAAAAAATTATAAATTAACTCCTAAATTTAGTTATTATAAATTATCTAAAACATCACTTAATTATATTTACTTTTCCCCCTTTTACTCGACATCCTTTAAATCCAAATAATCTTAATGAAAATTGTACCCAATAAAATTTAAGAAACTATCCTAGGAAAAAATAATTATTTAACCTTAAATAAAATTAATATAAACAATAACATTTCAAGTTAATCCTTAGTTATTTTCATAATTACTGAACCCTTATAAAATCCCAAAAATATTGGTGAATTAATTTGAAACCCAAAAAAGAAAAAAAAATTGTCACACTCTCTCCTAAAACTAAATATAATCATTATATAATAAATTACATAACTAAAATATAATTAGGAACTTCTTAACTAATTTTAAACCCAAAATATTTCTGAATCATAATTATATACTAAAAAGTAAATATATCCCCCAAATGATATTAATCACCATAAAATTTTCTATCAAATAATTTTCTATTAAACATAATCATACCAACTGTAAATATTATATATATCCAAAAAATGTATTATTCTTAAGACTAGATAAACATAACACAAAATATCATTTACCACCATAATCTCCTTGTATTCCTTTGGATTTATGATCAACCATAAAAATATTAAATCACAATGATATCTAAAATTATTAAATTATCCTCAATGATTATCATTATGACATTTAAAGTTATTTAATCATGATATGATACCAACTATGAAAACATGAATATAACCATTGCATAATTACATGATTTATATAAAATATTGCATCAATTATATTTCAACCTCCATTAATGATTATTTTTTTAGTGAATTAGGATTAATCTATTACATAAAAAAACATAATTTTTCAACTAAATGTATATTTTTTTTCTAAACCAAACCATTTAAATGATATACCTACTTTCTTTAAAGATAACATCTCATTACTGTATGTTTGAATTTATTACTCATTCAAATTATTCTTAAAACAATTGAATATCATTTGAAAATGTGATATGAGTATTAAAATATTAATACATTGTATAAAATAATGAATATCTATTAGTCCCCTAAATAAACATGAGAATACATGAAAAATTTTTTCCATTAAACAAAAAACGTTGAGCTCATATATACTATTATTCAAAAAATAAATCAATTTTTGGTTTTTTTACCCTGATTCATTAGATGAATTTGGGTCAAATTCTAGTGTCCCATAATTTACACCATGCCACGAAACTCATGGTTTTAAATACATGGTGAGGTCACCATGGGTTGTAATGGTAGTGCACTGATACTCAAGGGTTAGAGGGATGAAGGATGCTAACAAAAATTTTGGAGTACTTTTGTAATGTAGGATGGTTGTAGCATAACTAATTGGAGACACTGGAAAAAATATTATAAGAGTGGAGTATTCTATAAGTTATTACAAAATCATAAGACTAAAGAAACTAACATGGAACACTAGCTCCATTTACTTTCAACCAAGGTTATTATTTCATAATGAACTTACTATGAATATTTTTCACTATAACAACTGATTTACTGTAGTACCATGTTGTTTTATGAGAGCATTTTCGATCTAGGGTTTCTATACTCTATGAATTTACTTTTAAAATTATATTGAATGAGTGAAGTGTTATATCTCTCCATGTACATAAGGATTATTCATTAAGCTTGAAAATATCTATTTAATGAATTAGATTTTACTAGTTTAATATTAATAAATTATTTATGAAAATTCAAAGACCTAGTGCTGAGATAACGTGTGATTCTGAGGCCCAGTGTACCTAGAAAAATTCACTGAAAAATGATATGTTTTTAATAGAACATGTGCACAACATTCCTAAAAAAGTGGAATATATTTTAAATAGTTGATCGAATCAGAAATATGAGGGCACTCTTGCGATTATAATTGTGGATTTAGCCTGGGCATGACAAAACATATTTCGGCATGGGTCATCTGAATAAAATTTCACTAGGGACGTAACCGTATATAAAATGATTAAATTTATTTATTTTATTTTAAAATCATAATAAATCATGAATGGTGACTTTAATTTGAAATATCAGAACACTGTTGAGTCATAATGTGGTGTTTTACCTAGGTGTGGCCTAACATTGGTCGGCATGGGTCAGCTATGAAAAATAATTTTTGACATTTTAATGAATAAAATAAATTGTGATTTTATTTTATTTTAATTTTGAGTCGATTAAGTGACACTTTTTCTTTAAAATAAAGGGCTAGGTAGAGACCCAAGGTTAGTCTCATAAACCTGGAAAATCAATGGAGGCTCTAGAGAGAATCCATAGATAATTCACTTGGTAACAACGACAAACTCCAAGATCAGAGATCATTATGGACAAATCTATAATGAAAATCAATCCTCAACAGTGAAGGATCTATATCCTAGATAGGATGTTTGATTTATGTGTTCTTTTACCCATTCTTATTTACATGATGAATTCGGTTCAATCCATAAACAAATTGATTAGCGGTTTGATTGTTATTGTGAGATGGGTTATTATTGCGAGGTTTTAAGGAGATTAGTTTATCCTCTTTGTTTATACTTATGATGAGAATGAATTGAGGCCAACATGAAAAAAGGCCAAAGATGATTCTTCGGGTGTTCTTGTGATTTATCACCCCTTTTCTAGGAGTTCTTCATTTTTAGATCCTCATGATCATGTCTTGACTTTCTAGAAAGGTCTGAATGCGATATGAACCTCCGATTAGAGGAAAGACAAAATAGAGGCAGAATCATAATAGCTCATGACCTAAGGATCACATAGGTGTTTTCATTTCAGATAATGGATCACAAAAGGAATAATGGTGGATTTTTAAAGGAACAGAATCAGTGGATAGTGCATGGTGGTGTTACGCATTCGGTGCTACATGAGACGTAATGATTGTGTGACGCAGTAGGTGGCCATGTGGACCGGCTGCGGTCTCTATGGGTGTTTGCGTGAGTTGGACCGACCCGGTAAGTTGACTGATTCAGGTGAGTAGTCTAACATGATGGGCTGGTATGGAGAGGTGGGATAGTCCCATATGAATCATGTCGGGCCCACTAGGCCGGGTTGACCCAATGGACCGAGGTAAACCCTGCGGGCTAGGGCAGTCAGACTGGGTCACGGTCGATTGTAGTGGTCAATCGTGAGCCATGGTTGACCAAGATACCATGTAGACATGGAAGCTTGATCTGCCATGGCACAGTTGATCGTGGGAGTGACCAGACTAGGCGGTCGATGGCCATGGTCGATCTATGTCCTAGTGAACCCCCTTCTGAAATTTTCATATGACCATCAAATTCAAACCGAACATCCATTTGATGATCTGTCTGTGATTTTTTTGAACATTATGATGATAAGGTCATTTTGATATATCATAAGTGGGGTTTTGTAGGAGCTTTCTTAATGGATTGAGGAGTGAGATCTCCCAAAATGAGTGTGCTTCGAGTAAACATTTTTGTGGCTGGCAGTGAATTAGATACTATGTGTATTAGGGATATTGTGTGTTGTAGAGAGACTATGTGTGTTATGTAGACTTTGTATCTTATGGATATTGTGTGTCTTACAGAAGATAAGTGTCATGTTGAGATCATGTGTCTTATTGGATTGAGTATATCTGGATGTTCTTGATATATTTTTTGTAGACATATATCTGGGTGGAGCTAACAATGCATTCGTTTGTGGTATTCCTTGGTGGTATTCCTTGGTGTTATTCCTTTGGAGTATTTCCTTTTTGGTTTTCTTTCATGGTAATTCCTTTTTGTTATTACTTTGTGGTATTCCATGTTGGTATTCATTAGCGGTATTTCCTTTGTGTTATTCCTTTGTGTAATTTTCTTTTTGGTATTCCTTTGTAGTTTTGGGGCATTATACTAAGTACTGTTTTACTCACCCCTACATGGGCTTGGAAAGTACGTGTCATGTCTTGTATAGATGACTGAATCTTTGATTAATTCTCCAGAAAAACAAGACCAAAAGATTCATTGTGATATCTAACATGTCAATGTGGGTTTCAGTAGCTTTTCTAATGACAGTCTTAGTACCACTTACTTTACAGGTTGGACTTGTGGTTACAGACACTTTTTTTGGTGGGATTTTTTTGGACCTATTTAATTTTCAATACCTTCACTATTTTACTCTATTTGTGGTATATAGTGTTTTTATGCATTTTCTATATATTAATTTTATATTTCATTATTTTTGTCTTGGAGATGTGTGCTTAAATATTGTTACTTAGGAAGTTTCCTCCAATTTGTAGGATATGACTACTCGGTTCTAGTTTCCATCCTCTGGTCTATTGGAAGTAGGATTGGGGGTAGTCAAGGAATAGTCCTCTCTAGGAAGGTTCATGACAGAGTGGTATCAGAAGAGGAAAATTTTACTTTAGGACCGAGAGTCTATGAGGTTGGTTTGGGGAAATAGTGTTAAGTGTTTTGAGTTCGGAATTTAGGCCATGGAATCTAGTATTTGTGTGGTGGATAATGTATCCATAAACTATGACTCTATGAAATTTATTTTCGACTTGGTACATGAAAACACTCGTTGATGTGAATACAATGGGAAATGATCATAAAGGAATGGGTTTTATCTTCCATTTCCTTCTTGAGTATTCTCTCCATATATACTCTATAGACCATGGTACATCTTGTATTATTACTGGATGCCTCCATGAAAAAGGAAAAACATGATTTGCTTTCATGATCACAAGGATGATCTGCCTAGAGATAAGGCATTGGTAGAGGGAAATTTACTAAAGATAGCACATTCAGGTGGATTACTAACTATACCACCACCCGTCGACAAGTAGCTAGGTGAGGATGCATACATACTGAGCAAGTTTCACAAGTTTCAAAGGTAGTGACCTCTCAGGGTTTGGGGTGATCCATACCCTTATGTAGCTATGGATTTCCTGGAGGAAATTACTCGTGCCTTCTTCCTTGTAAGGATGATCTGCCTAGAGATAAGGCATTGGTAGAGGGAAATTTACTAAAGATAGCACATTCAGGTGGATTACTAACTATACCACCACCCGTCGACAAGTAGCTAGGTGAGGATGCATACATACTGAGCAAGTTTCACAAGTTTCAAAGGTAGTGACCTCTCAGGGTTTGGGGTGATCCATACCCTTATGTAGCTATGGATTTCCTGGAGGAAATTACTCGTGCCTTCTTCCTTGTAAGAACTCATTCTGACCAGATGCCAGTCCTTTCTAGAAGTCTTTTCTAGGCTCTATAGGGATTTGGTAGAGCTTAGTCACCCAAAAACATGATGAGATGGATCTCTATTGGGAAAACATTTATCTTCTATTCAGAGAGGAGTTATTTCTAACCATGTTGTTCTTGGTGAAAATATAAGAGTTTCTACTTTTGTGGTGTGGAGGTCAGACTATGGTGGAGTATTCTGTGAGATTTACCGATATTTCATGCCACTCCATAGATATGGTACAAGACATGTTTTCAAATATTGGACCTTAAATAAGGACTTATGCTGGAATATTAGGGCATCCATGATATCCCTTAGCATTCCTACTTATGATGGGGTACTTGAGGGAGCCCTACTTGTGGAGATCCTTCTAGTGGAGTAGGCACCGATAGTAGGAGCTACCAGTAGGCACCAGTTAGCTAACGTAAGTCTCATGGACCCAATCGGGATAGTAACTTCGTGAGAAGATCTTGGGAAATAGAATTAGTGTTGTGAGGCTCCTAGGGAATCTTGAGTTAGCTAAGGGACATGTTATGTTACTCATACAGTGGTCAGGGACATCTGGCATGAGGTTGCTCGACCCATTGTATGGCTGATCAAGAGATGGTCGAGGGGCCACCAAGTCAGAGGCGGAGGCATGAGTAGAGTGGTGCACTTGGTGGAAGAGATGGAAGTGGATCATGTCGGTTGACATGAGGTGGTCGAATGTTCGAGCTATTAATACCACCAACCCTAGGTGGTCCATGAAAAACTCAGGGAGTGGGTGGAAATGGACGAGGATAGCTACAATAGATGGAGGCTTATAACCCCAAGGCTCTAGTGATGATTAGAGGTATGATCTATGTCATTTCCATCTTAGCTGTAGTTTTGATAGACATATGTTCCGTTCATTATTTTCTTACCACGTACCCTGTTTGAGACTTGAAGATTTTGGTTGAACGGTTGACTCAAACCATAGGATTAGAGACACATATAGGAAAAGATTATATGGTAACACACTGGTGCTGATAATGTGACCTTACTCTTGGAGGTGATAGTTTTGGTTGGTATCTCTTGTTAGCAGCGTCGATGCCATACAAATTCATTATTGATATGGACTGGTTATCCATAGTTCATGCTCATAATGAATATTTTAGGTGTAGAGTGTGTTGTTTTCATAGTAATGGAACCAAGTTTTCCTTTTTGGGTTAAAAGTGAACACATGCATCACATGATGGACTCACACATATGAGGGTGTGACTGATTACTCATCAGTTGACTAACCTTAACCTCAGTGTGGTGGATGATATGCCTCTATATATTCTTGTAGTGGAGGAAACGTCTGAGGGAATATTTCCTAGGGATGTTCAAGGATTATCTCCCCATAGGGAGGTAGACTTCTAAATTTATTTATACCCCAATATGACAATGATTTCTACACCTGTATATCAAATGTCTCCCGTACAGATTCATGAGCTAAGGGTGTAGTTAGAGGACTTGTAGAGGAAGGCCTTCATGAGATCAAGTGCTTCACCAGGGGCCATCCCAGTTTTTTTTCCAATAAATAATATGGGAGATTATGGTTATGTGTGGACTTTCGGTTCCTGAATAAGGTGAACGTGGAGAATAAGTAACCACTACAGATGATCAATGACATATTTGATTAGATGAAAGGGGTGAGATGGTTCTAAAATATTGACCTCAGATCTATCTATAACCAGCTATGAGTATGGGATGAGGATATACTAAATACGACCTTAAAATGTTGTTATATCCACTATGAATACTTGGTGATGTTGTTTGGTGTGAAAAATTAATTATAATTATTCATGGGACTCATGATCCCACTCTTTCATCCTTACATAGATAGGTTTGTGGTGGTATTCATCAATGACATCCTAGTGTACTCAGTTTCTAAAGAGGAGAACACTGTAAACTTGAAGATGGTCCCAAAAAAAGTATGAGAGCACCATATTTATAGGAAGCTCTCAATGTTTCAATACTAGATTCGGGAGGTCCATTTTCTAGGACACATAATTTCAGAGGCTAGAATTCCAATGGATTCTTCCATGGATTGAGGCGGTTCTATCTTGGGAGACACCCAAGAGTGTTACTTAGGTGCTGAGTTTCCTTGGTTTGGCTGGGTACTATCGAAGTTTTGTACCTTAATTTTTCAAAATGGAGAAATCCTTGATAGGTTTGACATAAAAGGGGCATCCTTTTATATTGATAGAGAAGTGTCATGAGGGTTTTCCGTAGTTGAGGTAGATATTGAAGAGCGCTCCAATCTTGAGATTTCCAGAGGAGGGTACCAAGTTCATAATGTTATGTGATGCATCTAAAACCAGGCTTGGATATGTCCTAATGTAGGGGAAGGAAGTGATTTCCTATGGTTCATGTCAATTGATAAGACATGATTAGAACTGTAAGACCCATAATCTTGAGTTAGCAGTGGTAGTCGTTTCTTTGAAGATGTGGTGACACTACCTGATGGGAGAGAAGTTTATCATCTACCCTAACAACAAGAGTATCAAGTATATCTTATCTCCTAAGGATCTAAACTAGAGATAGAGGTGATGTCTAGATTTCCTCCTGTACAATGACTTTGAGATTTTCTATACTCATGGTAAAGGGAATGTGGTGACATATGATTTTAGTAGGAGATCTAGTTTTCAGTTGTCAAAACAAGAATTATAGAAGTTGGACTCATTGTAGATAACCTTTGTGGATGGGGATGGAGAAGCTTACCTCAAGTTTATGGTTGTTACCCCTCCAATCTTACAGCACTTCAGGGAGGCACAACTTGGGGATACCGACTGCGAGACATTATGTGCTCATATGTGCACAAAATCATCCCCCTAATGGATCTTCTAATGTTGTAGATCACATCAACCTTTTCACGGGGAACAAAGTAGTACTGGTGGAATTGTAGGAAGGTGATTTTTGGGAGTTCCATACATACCATTTGGTGGTACATCCATGTATGTAGAATATGTACTAGGACCTCTGACATCGATTTTTTTGGATAAGGATTATAAAGGGAGTTTAATAGTTTGTTTATCGATTCATCACTTATTGGTAGGTGAAGTCCGAGCACCAGGTTCCAAAGGATTTTACACAACTCTTTGAGGTTCCAGAATCGAAGTTGTATGGTATATTTATGGACTTCATGAAAAGTTTACCATGTAAATCCATGGGACATGATACCATCTATGTGATCGTTGATAGACTAATCAAGTTGGCCCGCTTCATAGCTATTCGTGAGAAGAGTTCAGTAGAGAGTTTAAAACGCCTCTACGTGCAGGAGATATTTCAACTCCATGGAATTCCATCGATTATAATCTTATATCATGATGATCTCTTTAAATCCTTGTTATGGAAGGGGTTTTATGAGGAATTTGGGACTCACTTACTCTGGAGTAAATCGTCTCACCCCCAGAAAAATGGCCAGACTGAGCAGACCATTCAAGTTTTGGAGGACATGAAACATGTGTGCATGTTGTATTTTAGTGATAACTAGAAGGATAAAATACCATTGGTTGAGTTTTCATAAACAAATATATCACTAATACTTTGATATTGATCCATTCAAGGCCCTGTACAGGTGACCCTACATGTTCCCACTTTGCTGGACTATACTAAGAGAGTCAGCACTCATGGGCTTGGAATTGGTATGAGCTACCAAGAAGAGGGTGCATATCATCCAAGATTAGATGAAGACTGCATAGATCTAATGTAATTATTATGTTAACATGTGGGAAAACCTTTAGAGTTAGAGGAAGGAGACCACAAGTTCTTTCGGGTCTCACCCTGACACGAATTATGGATACTTGGCTGAGGCGTCAAGCTATCTATGAGGTTCATTAGAACTTTCCTAATACTATTTAGATTTAGGGAGTTTGTATATCACTTGGATTTACCTTTATAGTTAGAAAAGGTACATGAAGTCTTCCCCATGTCTTATTTGAGGAGGTATGCTCATGACCAATCGCACATCATTGATTGAGGTGAGCAGGACATCAACGATGTGGAAACTTTTGATGAGTACCTAATAGATACTAAGGATCGAAAAGTGAGGATACTTCATTGGTGGTCGATTAAACTATTTTTTGTTCAGTGACAACACAAGAATCTCTAGGAGATCACATGGGAGCATGAGGCTAAGATTTGTGCTCAGTTCTTTCAATTGTTTGAGTAATCCTTTATTGTAGGTTTTAGGGATGTAAATCCCCAAGTTGGGGAGAATATAATGACTCGGATTTTAATAATTTTTTTTATAAATTATTTTGGATAATTACAAGACCAGTCACTGAGAATGTGTGTGATTTTGAGGCCCGGTGTGTCTGGATTTTTTTTTGAAAATTGTTAAGTTTTTAATACCCTATTTTCCTGACTTTCCTAAAAAATTGGAATATATTTTAAATGGGTGTTCAGATAAAAAATATTAGGGCACCATTGAGCTCATAATGGTGACTTCATCATTGGTGTGACCTAACTATGGTCGGCACAGGTCATCTAATGAAAAAGTAACCAAAGACGTACCCATAAATAAAATAATTAAATAAAATAATTTTATTTTAAAATCCTAATAACTCTTGAATGGTGACTCAGATTAGAAATTTGAGACCATTTTAGACATCATAATGTGTTTTATTCCATAAGTGAGTCCTAACATTGGATGGCATGGGTCAACTATGAAAATAGTTTTTCGACATTTTAATGAATAAAATATACTTTGAGTTTAATTTATTTTAACGTTACATCGATGTAGTGATGCAGTTTTGTTTAAATAAATAAAAAGATAGGGACCTGGGGTTAAACACATAACCCTATAAATTCTCTAGAGGTTCAAGAGTTAATCCTAAGAGAATTATCTTAACAACGATGAAAAAAACCAGGATGAGAGATCGTTCTTGACAGATCCCCAACAACAATCAATCCTCAACATCAAACGATCCATATCACAGGTGGGTAATTTTATTTCTTATTTATTTTCCTCATTCTTATTTCCATGATGAACATGGGTCAATTAATAAACAAATTCATCCACTTCTAGATCATTATTTCTAGATGGTTTATTGTTGTCGGATTATCATGAGATTAATTAATTATCTTCATTAATCCTTCTAATGAAAATGAATCAAGGCTGACTTGAACAAAATTAAAGTTTCATTATTTGGTAATTCTGTGGATTTCTCTCCACCTTTCTAGGTGTTCTACTCTATTGGATCCTTGTGATAGCTACTCGACTTTCTGGGAGGATCCAAATAAGATCGGACTCCCGGATTGGAGGCAAGAAGAAATGGAGGTCAGATCATTGTATCTCGGGACCTGAGGATCACAAAGGTGTTTTTATTTTAGAGATTGGTGAACTAAATAAATAATGGTGGACCATTGAAAGATGGGAATCGGCTGCTGGTGCATTGAGGTGTAGCGTGTTCAACTCTACGAGGGACACGACGACCGTGTGATGTGGAGGGGGGCCATGTGGACTGAAAATGGTTGTCGTGAGTGACCGTGTGAGACAGACTGACCTGGAAAGTAGATCGGGTTTGTCGAATGGGATGGTGTGACTATCTGATCTTGTGAGGCAATTCAATCCCATCTAGAGTAGTTTGGGGCCATAGGGCCAAGCCGACTCGATAGACCGGGTCGGACCCCATGGGGTTGGGCGGACCTGGGTCGGCCCTTGTGGGGCGGGGCAGACATGGATCAGACCTAGGATGGCCGGACCAGGCCATGATATACCATGGATATCGGCTATGAGCCACAATTGAACGAGATACCGCACGGTTGCAGCAGCTAGAGCTACCATGACACTGTTGACCGCCATGATTGGTCCATGACCCAGTGAACCTGCATCTGAAATTTTCAAATGTCCATAAATTTCAAAATGAACGTCTGTTTGACAAGTATTCTATGAAGATGGGATGCTTAAGATGAGATGATCATTTATAAATATCCTAAGTGGGTTTTTTGGGAGTGTTCACATGACATAATGGATTGAGGAGTGAGTTCTCTCGGAATGAGTGCACTTTGAGAAATCATTTATGTAGCTATTTTTTACCTAGAGACTGTGTGTCTTATTGAGACTATGTTTATTATAATGAGTGTGTGTCTTATTGATAATGTGAGTATTATGGAGACAAAGTTTCAGGTTATGACTGTGAGTCTTATTTGATTTAGTATATCTTTATTTTCTTGATATATTTTTTGTATATATATATATAAGTGTGTAGTTGACTATGCATTCCTTTGTGGTAATCCTTTATGGTATTCCTTTGTGGTATTCCGTCATGGTATTTCTATTGTGGTATTCCTTTATTGTAATTCCATTGTGTTATTCCTTTGTTGTATTCCTTGGTGGTATTATCCTTCATGGTATTTATTTTTTGGTATTCCTTTATGGAATTTCCTTTGTGGTATTCCATTGTGGTTTGGGGGTTTCATACTAAGTATTCTTTTACTCACCCCTGTATGGTATTTTCCCCCATGTTTTGTGTCTTGTGCATAAAATCAACTCTTTGATGATGTTCCTTTCATACCAAGACCAGGTAGTGCCTTGTGAGACCAGATAAACTGAGGTGTGTTCTGGAATCCTTTCCAATGATAGTCACAGAACCTCTTACTTTACTGGTTAGACTTGTGGTTGTATGCTCTTTTCTTTTTGTGGGCTTGTTTTGGTCCCGTTTACATTCTGGTACATTCACTATTATACTTTGGTTTTTGGATATAGTGTTTTTCATGCATTTTTTGCTTATTGATTTTACATTTTAGCATTTGTGTCTTAGAAATTTGTGCGTGTGTACAGGTACTTAGGAAAATGCCTCTCATTTGTAGTATATTCCTACTCAGTTCTATTCACCAACCCCTATCCTATTGGTGATGGGATTAGGGTAGTCACAACATATCCCCCTTTGGGCTGGGTTGTGACACTCCATGTCTTCTGATATTCTTCTTATTTTTTTGTTTTTTTACCTTTTACTCTTTTTATGGGAAATCATTTATTGTTAGATCTCCCAATGTTTCCACAAAAAAATCATTTTCTTAATGACTTCTATAAAGATAATACATGGGAAAACATAATGTAATTATAAATATCATGAATATTTCTTGGGATATTTTATTCATATCACCCCTAATCACTCATAATGGAACATATTAACTAGTTAATTCCAAATGAACCCATTATCTAACAACTTAATGGGTTAATTCTATCATTATAAACTTATAATAAAATAACATAACTTGTTAATTCCAACATTATATCCCTAGAGAATAAATCGTTACTCAATTAATTATGGGGCTATATTCCAATCCTACCCATCATCATATATAATTCCCAAGTACAGAAACATGATTAAAATGCATAAAAGTTCACATTTCACCATATCATGAATAAAGGTCATAAAAATTTAAATTTAAACACATAGGTATAAGAATTTATATTGATGAATAAATAATATTTTAAAATTAAGTTTTAACCAATTTTCTATAGATAATAAGATGAAATCTAAGCACAGAATACTTATAATGATCAATACTAATATTCGAAAGAAAAGTCTTACAAATTACAGAGAGAGTTTATAGAAACACTTTAAAACATTTAGATGTTTTAAAGAAAATATCATACCTTGAGTCCTGTAGAATAATTGAATCCTACCTTAAATATCACCTTGGTAATGAAACCATAGCGAAACCTTCTTGTGATCAAAGCTAAAAAAGAATAATAGTCCAAGGAGAAGAGATATTAGTAGAATATAAATAGAAAACAAAACTCTAGATGGTTGGAAAGGTGATGAGGTATTCCCCTTTTATAAACTTGTCGCAATGGAAAATTTTTAATTAATTATTACATGATATTTAAAAATTATCAAGATATGTGGAGGGATAGTCTTGACCAATCCTATTAATCCATGAAGATAGATATCCTACTAATATCTCATTTGGTGTGACTTTCATGTTTTTCATTTAAAAAAATTCATAATATTTTAGAATTATTACTTTATTTGTAGATGATAGAAAAAATTAGGTTCAAATATATTATATATACATATGTATTGGTATTAAAGTTAAACCATAATATGATACTCCATTTAATTTGATTTCCAAGAAAATTATTTTTATATTTCATTCTAAACCATATGATTATACAGTTATGATCTTATCATATTTTAAAATCTCCCTCAATTTTACTATGCCATCCTAACATTTCTAATTTTCCATATCATGACTTATTTAATATTTTTTTTGAATTCTCCCAAATATCATAATTCATTCAATTTTATTATTTTTCAAAATAATATTTTAATATGAAATGAAATTAAATTTATCAAATTAAATTATTTTCCTTCATTAATTGAAATATTTTTTTCCCAAATTGTAATTATTTTTTATCACTAAATATTAGAACATACTTGATTATAAATTTTATGTAATTTTATAAAATTTCATAATTAAAAAGAATGATAAGTTTCAATGAAATACAACTATGTAGGAATAAAATAGGTCAAGGATATGTAGGTTTAAATAGATTAAGGAAATTTATATGTAAGGATAAGACACTGAAATGTTTTCGGTTGCATTGGAATAAATGGGTAGTAGCCATGTAGGGTGAAACATGAGTTTTAAAAGCTAGTATAGAAACTACCATGTAAAAAACTAACTTGTTCAAGAATAAAATTGTGTTTCTGGATCACACATGATTTTCCAGCTTCCAATGTGCTAATATAACCAAGCTACATCATATTAAGTATTCCCCCACAAAATGAATCTGTTGCATTCATTTAGGATTGAAATTTTGTATTTTTTGAATCTATGCCATATTAATTTGAATTCCAAAACACTGTATAATGTGATATTCAAACTTTTTGATCTTTCATGAAAATCAAACCCTTCTGGAATTGGAAAAAAAATTAAATAAATGTTTCTATATCTAAATAAAACTATAATTCAATGAATAAATTTTACAATAAAAATCCATAAATACCCTGATAAAATTATTCTCAAAATAATCATGATAATAAATATCCACATATGTGTGTGTGTGTGGAATAATAAACTCCTTCGGTGTATCCCATGGTGGATATTATTATCTGACCTATTTTGGAGTCGTGACTGAAGGAGTTAGATATTATGGTTCTTGGTGAACTCAAGGAGTGAAACAAACATTTTAAAGGGACCGATGTGTGATGGATATCCCTATGTAACATGGGGAGGAAAAAAATGATCATGTAGAAGGATATGGTGTCATGTAGTGTTTAGATATTATCTTCTATTTGGATATAAATTATATTACATATCATTCCCCTTGTAAAAAACGACTCTTGTTTATGGTTTTATTTACTTTATATTTGACTTTTCCTTTTTTTAGTCCTCTTTTGAGTCATGTAGATATTACCATGTCATCGTGGTAGTAATATATTTTGTGTGGAGAATATGTGATTTCTCGATGGGAAATGAGGAAGGCTAAAACGACTCTGTTGGTGGGCATGTTGGTGTTGTGTTAACGCAAGGTCAGGTAGTGCTGGTTTGTTGGAAACAATGAGGGAGATTTCTCTAAGACATATCTTGAGTTGTGGTGTGTTGTATGAAGGGATTCATCAAGGTCTAATAATAATGATTAGATACAATGAAAGAAATTAAATCCCCTGACCAAGGATCTCTATGTAAGAACACAGTGCCAAAATCAACATTTAGTGGTAGTTTAAACGGCCGCTAAATTGTTTAGTGATGGTTTTGGAAATCCACCATTAAATTATGTGTTAACATCTATTTAGCGGTGGTTTTTCAAAGTAGTTAGAGAACCATTTAGCTGTAGTTTTGTTAAAATTAGGGGAATCATTGAGTAGCCTTTTTTATTTATTTTTAAGTTTTCATATTTGTATTAAAATTCTCGTTATTAATTTTTTTTATTTTGTTTTCATATAATTATAATGATTAATTTATTATTTATAAATTTATTATTATTATTATTTATTTTATTATTAATATTTTATTATGTTATTATGTTATTAATATTATTTTAATATTATTATTTTTATTAATATTATAATTCTAGTAATTAATTTTTTTATTTAGTATTTATTACTATACTCATAAAGATGCACATGAACATGCATGCATAGGCTATATTTAGAAATTCTATGCTGGATGAGATTTGAACCCCTTACCTCTTTATTATTCTCTAAACACTTTACCACACCAACATGCTTTCCATGTAGGGAAGATATATAATTAAATATACTTATATATATATATATTGAAAAGATAGAAAATACAAAACAAATATAGATAAACTAAATAATTAATAAGTAATAATTACTAATTAATAATTACTAATTAATAATTACTAATGATAATGTATAATGAATAATGAATAACGAAAAATGAATAATGAATAAATTATAATTTATAACGAATAATGAATAATGAATATATAATATATAATATATAATATATAATATATAATATATAATATATAGTATATAGTATATAATATATAATATGTAATATATAGCATATAATATATAATATATAATTAATGTACAAATAAATAATTATTAAAATATTAATAAATAAACAAATAATATATAATAAATAAGTAATTAATAATACGCTAATAATAGATTCACAATAAAATAATAAAAATTAATAACAACTTAATAATCAATGTATAATTAATAAAAAAATATAAAAAAAATAAATAAGAAATAAAGAATAAAATAAAAATGAAAAACAAATAAATGAATAAAAAATAATCATTAATAAATAAGATGTTAATAATAAATTAATAATAATCTAATAAAATAATAATAAAATAGTAATAAAATAAAAATAAATTGACAATTAATGTTTACAAAATGACTAAATTATAAATAAATAATAAATAAATAAATAAACATATATTAAACTATAATGCCCCGACCCACTGCAACCGTGTTGAGCACCAAGGGAATCACACAAACCATCTCTTCTTTTCTCCTTCAGTCACCTGGAGTGAGGGACACCCCGAGACCACACCCTTTATAAGCATACTAATCTGACCGTTGAACCTAAACGGCTATAAATATGACCGTTGGTTTCTCCTATCTTCTATGTTTTATTTTGACCGTTGGAAATAATAACGGCTTACCCCTGGAAGGTTCAGAAAATTAACTATGTAATTTTATTTAATGACATCAATGATAACTTAATTTATTTATTTCTTGTTTTCCCAAAAATGAGAATTTTGTTTTATGAAAATTAATATTATTATTCACTACACTTATTTTCTTAATTTGAGCAATTAAAATTTTATGTTGAATTATATTAAAGCTGATGGGTTTTTATTTTGTCTAAATATGTGCTAACCCTTGAGTTATATATATATATATATATTGCATCAAATTAAATGATTCTTTTTCTCTAAATTAAAGGGCTAATGTTAATGAAAATGTTTATAACTTGGATAAACAGTTTTGGAAACTACGTCAAACTATGATTTCTTTTACTTATGTGTTTTGTGGTGATGATATTTATGTCAACGCACTCTTATGTGTGATTGAATGTAGTTTAATTAATATTAATCTTTAATTAAGAAAAATTAAGGTAATTAGCTTATAAAGGAAATTAAAACATGATATGTTTTGATTAACCAATGATTTCTTTATATGAACCTTTGATCTTCATAATGAAATATTAAGTAATTAGTAATTATGGTTTAAAATAATAATAATGATAATATAATAAGGTTAATAAGAATTATTAATGTTTTAAAAATAAAATATATATATATATATATATATATTTATTTATTTATTTATATAATAATATGTTTTGATTGAATAAATATATTTTTATTGACCAATGACCTTTTTAAAAAAAATAAAATTTAGTTTAATAATTGAATTTTTTTTATAATAAAAACAATGATTTAATAAATTAATGAAGATATTAATAAAACAATTTTTTTTAAACCAAAGACCCGCGTGTTGTTTCCTTTTTTTTCACCGCTTCAACCGGGGACCGTCCGATACAGCCCCCTCTGATCGCGGTCGTCCATCTCTTTTAATGCCGCATCGTTTCTGGCCATCTGATCCTCTCCGGTTTAATCCTGGTCGTCCACTGTTTTTCGCATCTCTCTCCCCCCGCGGCTTCTTCTTCCCCCCCCCCCCACGTCCTCTTCTTCTTCTTCGTTGCGTCGTTGTAACAGTAGAGCTTAGGGTGTCCCGTTTTCTCCTCTAGGCCGGCTAGTAGACCCTGCTTCTCCTCTTTTTTCCGCGAGTCGGCACCGACGATACCCGGGCCGACGACTCCAGAGTCCTCTTCTTCTTCTTCCGTTTTTTTTTAAACCCCAAGTTGCACCGAAGGCCGGAAGTTTTGCACCCGAGCCTCTTTGATCCTTCTGACCACCGGTCCAGCGTCGCTGCATCGTTTCCTCTCCCCCTCTCCGAGCTAAGGTAAGGGAGAAGTTTTGTTGTGGTTCCTGTTTGAGTTCAGTTTTTATATATATACATATATATGTGTTATGTATATATGTATACATCTTGTGTTTATACAACCGGATTCTCTTGCCTCGTTTGTATTTTTCCTCTCCTCCTCTCCGAACAAGGTAAGGGGCATGTTTTATTTTTGTCTAGTTTGGTTTGAGTTTCGGTGTATATAAATATATATACATGTTATATGTGTATACATTTTCGGTATGTATGAACCTAGTGCAAACCCAGATCTTGTGGATCTCCCTCTCAGCCTGGAGAACCGAATAGGAGTAAGGGGTAAACCTCTCCTTCATTTCTTACCGTTTCTATAAGCTTTGCAAAGTTATATAATCATGTTGTATAATTGTGTATAAGAATATACAGGACCATATAAACCTGTTTATACTCGTTTTACCTATTCCTAGGACCGAACCAGAGAAGGGGAGGTCTTATTGTTTTAATTTGTCATCCACTCCAGTGAATATACACGAATATTTATATTTATATATACCTCATGCGTATGTGTGTACATATATATATATTTTTATTCATACATATATATAAGATGATACATGCATATGTACACCCTTAATTCACATGTTTATAACCCTAAATTTCTTTTCACCCATGAAAAATGGAGTTGTCGAATAATTGCATGAACATGTAAATCATTCAATTACTTGGAGCATAAAGATGTATATGTACATGTAATCATATAGATGTACATGTACGTCACTGTGCATAAGGGATGAATTTGGCTCTTTTGTTTTGTACAATATATTATGATGATTTATTTACTCATAAGCATATTATTTCAAGAAAATACCCAAAAACCATTTATATACATATTTATATGTATGATGAAGTTTAAGGGTTTTATGAAAGTTAAGTTCATTTCTTTTTATATAAAGGAACCCCACTCGGTTTTCCAATTATTAATTTTGTTTAATGTATAACTTGGGAAATATTTTTTTTATGGTTTAATGTGGTTAGCCCATGCATATGTGCAGGTATATATATATCATCATGTTGTCTTCAATTACAAGTTTTTTTATGGTGTTTACAAACTTTATAGAGAAAAGGGGTCATGTTGTTTAAAGTTCTAATAAAAGAGTTTTTACACAATTATGTACATGGTTTTCCCAAGATGGACTTGATTTCGCCCATTGTATCCCTAACTACATGTATATTTACACAGTTTTAATTAAACACCCACAATACCCATTTGTCAGCATATGTGTAAGTTATGAACGACCATATTTAACTGGGTATTATGATGTTATGTAATGTTAAGTGTTTGTGTTTATTTCCTTAAAACCCATGTTTCAATTGTTAAGATATTTTCTTGGGTGTACGGATTTTAGCATGCATGTCTCAGTTTATTTATGATTGAACTGTCTTCAAGTTATGAATATGTATGTAATAAGGGGGTTTATTAAGATTGCATGAAACCCTATGAATGAATGACCATGTCAAGATATGTAAGGGATGTATAGGACTTACATGTGACGGGTGCGCCCGGAATTATATAGCGCAATAATAATGATGTGACGGGTGCGCCCGGAATTATACAGTGCTCCAATGAATTGGGTAAAGCAAGAGTCTCATGAGACGTTATGTGTGACGGTCTTGGCAGTTAGCCTTGGCTTGTGCTACCATGAAAACGGGATTGGCAGTGAGCCTTGACCCGTTAAGTATGTTATACGGTCTTGACGAAAGGTCTTGACAAAGTCCAGTATTATACATTCCCTCTGCATGTAATGATAAAGGCCAACCAGGGGTTAGTTCAACTAACAGGAAAACCCCTAGTTGAAAGCTCCCATGAATATGAAAATGTAATTTATGTGTCAATAACTCTTAGATGAACTGTATATTCTCATGAACTATGTTATGAACGTTTTCCCTGCTTAGCCATAGAATTCTTTTTAGAATTTAAGTAACATTGTTTGAATATTATGCATTGTTTATTTTTATTATGTTTCACTCTCTGATCATGTCTACTTTAGAGTTTGTTTCAAGTACGTACTTCTCTATGCAAGTGGTTTTCAAAAAAAATGTTGGATTTCATGTTTTTAAGAAAAGATAATGTACCGTTTTTAGCAAAGTGTTTTATTCTCTTCAAAAAGACTGCTATGAGAAAGAGTTTTCTTAAAAAGTTTTTAAAACCACTTACTGGGCATATTTGCTCACCCTACGTTTTTGTTTAAAAAATTTCAGGCATGGTTGGTACTAATGAAGTTAATCAGAAGCAGCTGGTTTCCCAGAATCCTGAGCCTCGCGATCTTCTGTAGTAATGGGACATGATATTTAATTTGTAATGATGTAATGAAATGTTAATTATATCATGTCTCATTAGGCACCCTGGGTTTGGGGGTCGCTACAGATCTCTCGCCTGTTTTTCTTTTCAGTTACTGCCAGGTTGTGACACTTTTCTAGTTGGGCATGTATTTTGACCCTTTCCTTTTCAGTTTACATTTCTATATTTGTATTTTTTAGAGGTTGATGCATGTTTTTGGTTTATATTTAGCAGTGTTGTATCTTTTTTTCCTTTTCCTCTACACTTTTTAATTGAGTTGGTTGTGTGTGTGTGTACAGGTTCTTAGAGAAAGGCCTCCCCAAGTTTTTGTGTCTTCGGTGCTAGTCACCACCCCCTGGCCTATGGAAGCAGGCTTGGGATAGTTTCAGCTCGAGCCCTGACTTGGGTCAGGTCATGACATATTTCTAGGGACTGGACATGCTTTCCTATTGTGGATTTGTATGAGGTACATGGTGTATAATATTCCTACAAAATGTGTAGACTCAAAGTTTAATGGTTTTTTAGTCCTGTGTTATGTAATAGATATATGATATTCTTGGACAACTATTTTCTCCTCTATAAGAACATGATAATAATGCATAATGTATGTGAGTTACATGATGTTTAGTTATTAAAAATGCATGAGTTCTGGTCCAAATCTAAAAAGATCCACTTCTATTGGATCTGATATGATATAATTGGACAGATTTGACCATGTGAGGTACATGTTGGATACAGAGTTAGATGGTTTATAGTTCAATACATAGTGTGTAGTCTTGTGTTATATGACTAGAATTCTTGGCATCTCCAAATGAAATTTTTGAACGCTTCTTCATTTTTATTTAAACCATTTATTGGTTATGTGAGTGAGAATAAAGAGAGGGAATAGAAAATGATCCTCAGATTACAAGAATGAATAGATCTAAAGTAAAAGTAAATTGCAAACGTATATCATTAAATCAATTATTAATAAATAATTATAAACTAACCATGTGACAGCACTAATACCACTTATAGGTTCGAGACACATTGGAAGTGCCTATTGGGAAAGGCTAACTCATGTTTTAGTCTTAATTTACAAATAATTTAAGTTTTACATGATGAATAACAACATGAACAATGGATTTAAATCACAGATTACTTGACTTATTTAAATTCCAGAATCAAAAGTGTAGGATCATCACATGTAATCTTTCATTAATTTATAAGAAAAATTGTAATTACCGGAACTTGTAATTATTTCTTCATTGATGATCTAGTTGAATCGATCTCATCGTATCATCGTTGCATCGTAGGAACTAGGTACAGAATCCCTCTAGCGGTAATCCACACAAGCACCATAATCTCTGAATTTCCTCTTAGAATCATCAAGTTATAACATGGTTGGTCCCAATCAATTGAGTTGTTCATGGTTGAATGTAGCATAATTCTCTTCAAGGATAAATAATTATGGGTGTTCTCTTGGTGAATTAAGAGAGGAGGAGGATGATAGAGTTCATTATATATATCTAGAACTCTCTATAGGGTTTTAGAGAGCTTATATCTAACTGTTGTGCACATAAAATCAAACTTATTAAAGATATATAATTATATATATATAAAGGAAATTTTAGGGCTTCCTATTTTCATATAATACCCCTTACCAATTCCTTAATTCTTAGTGCACCCCATGTATTAATAATAATATAATTATTATTCACTTGAAACATGCATAGCCTAAGAATAAATAAATATCATTTATATAGTTTTTAATCAGACCATTAAACTCAATATTCTTATCCTCCTTGACATCTTCCTAACCCTGAATAATGAATATTTATTTAATAAATAAATATCACTTCATTATTTATCGATAAGTATAATAAATATTATTTTCACCCAAGCTTGAAAATAAATATTTATATTATTATTTAACTCACATAATCTATCAAATAACTTGTGATTAAATCTCTATGATCAACCAAACCTGAATAATTATTAAACCACAAAGAAGGGAAAATATTTATTCTAACCTGTTAAATTCACAATCGAATTTACCTAAGATTCTAGATACTCTTAGTGTGCAGCCCTCTAGGACTATTTCTTATTGGTAATAGGAAGAAATGATTAAAGTAAAAGGTTAGCATCTAGCAACACACTAAGGCACCCATATAGAAAGAAGTTAATGTTTCAACAACATACAACCTCCTAAAAATTCCCATTGTGTAATGTTATTCCTTTATCACAATATCTCTAATCAAGTAGGTTTCATACTGGTGGCATCAACCTATGTGCTCAATTTCTATTTCTTTGACTTTCTAGAAAAGAACATACTCATATAACATCATGGTCATGGATTTATCCAGGTAGTTTCATTCCCATCAATGGTCCTAAGATATGAATTTATGTTAAGGGATATAAGGGATAAATTTACACATTGTCCATTAATTCAATATCACTCGTTACTCACCCAACGTATCCAACTTCACTGTAAGCACATTTCATCATGGTTTTCATCAATACATAAAATTACATGACTTATGGAATTCATTAATGATAATATTAAAGTCTAAGGATCAATACACACATCCATAGATAGGAATATCCAATGACACATATAAATGTGGATTTTATACTAGTGGGTCTCATTCTCATAATCTCATACTAAGAAAATTACCAATGTAACACACCATTAGAGGGTGCCTCAAAGTATTATGATTCGCCACTCTTGATAGCCTATATCATTTTTATCCCATAAAATTATATTATTCGTTTATAGAACATATATTCAAGAATATTTTTGTGGTGCCTCTAAGATCTCATCATAGCACGGAACTACTATGAACTTTTAATGTGACAAATATTTTTAGTACATTATCACATACTATGTCATGTAGAGGAATAATAATGATGTGATTAAAAATTTTATTAATATTCCAGAAAATGAATATATGTAATCTTTGAGTACTTATAAGTTGGTTCTAGGGCACTAACTCCAACATGGACGAATCTTCTCCATGTTTCCTTAGGTACAGGTTGGGTTACATGGATGATGGAATGAGATAATGATAGGTTCCTAGTATGGAACCAAATCAGGTATGATCGGGTGTCATGGTTTCCTGGATAGCCCATAGTGACCTGTTGTGTAGGGAATTTGGTGTCCTAGTTAGAGCATGATGTCCAAGGTGCATGTGTGACATGTTCATTTTATTCCTCATGCATATGTATACATGATTCCATATACTAGGAGCACTTGGTGAGATCTAAATAAGATGAATTTATCACACCCTGCATGGGAACCTAATGCATGTGCTGACATTATGTTTACTTTCAGGTTGAGCACAAGATGTGTAGTGGATCAGGCTGGAACATCCCAATGAGTTTTGGAGACAAGGATGAGGCACGACCTATGTATGGAAATAGGGTCCATGTGTATTTTTTTATCTTATTTATTTATATATATGATTATATCAGTGTGTGATCAACTAATGTATACTAGCATTACCATGAGTTTGTATGATAGCATTTCATTTTGATATATCATTGTGCTTATTTATTTATACGTACTTTGATGATTATAATGGCTGTTTTTTATTTAATTTCCACTATTTTATGAATCTAATTTGATTTCATAGGAACTCCATGTATGGATTAGGCCCTCACTATTAGTTGGTATCCCCTGGTGTATGGGGAGGTTCTCTTTGTTGGGAGGCGAAGCCTAGTTTCATAGAACTATAAGTTTATACACCAAAAATATGTTCACTAGAATTTTAGTCAATGGTAGGAGTCTGGACTCAATGTGACGGTAATGGCAGTTCACCTCTTCAGCGACAACAAAGTCATAAGAAGTTTATCTCTTTCGATGACATCAAAGTAGGTCTAGAATGTTGATGAACTCTCGAGAAGGAACTCTCTTGAAAAAGGTCTCTAAAATTGTTTATCGGTGCTAGCGGTTGAGTTCAACAATGTTACAAGTGATCACTCTAGAAATTTTATATAGAGGCTCTCTATGAATGTGGGATGGTGGAATAATCAACATAATCGGTTGGATTTTTCTATAAAATGAGTGGGTACCAATCTTGAACAGTTCATCCTAATCACAAAACCATGCATGTGAAAAGTATATAGTGAATCAAAGGATTACAGTGTGTTAATTATTATGTAATGAGTTCTTACTGGTGAATTTGTTTAGTTACATGCAATCTCTATACTTTTGGTAATATAAGAAAGTCACAATGGTTTCTCTCATGCATGTAGGACAACTCATTTGAAGCATGTTAATCTCCTATGTTTATTTACTTATTTATGTCACTGCTGGAAACATGACTTATACCAACGGCTTCAAACTATTGGTAAAGGCCTGAAATCGTTGGTATAAACTATACCAATGGTTTGAACAACCGTTGGCTAGTTAGCTGTCAGGATAGAAATATACCAACAATTATAGTATGATCGTTGGTATATCGATCTGGAGTGCACATTATACCAATGGTTTTAGCTAAACGTTGGTATAAAGTTATACCAATGGTTGATAACCGTTGCAAATTAATGAATTTCAGATCTATTCCAACAGTTCTTAAACTGTTGGAATAATCCTTTACCAACAGTTTTCATAAAACCATTGGTAAAGACTGGTTATAGGTTCTATATACCAATGGTTTACTAACCATTGGTATATAGTTTTTCCAACAGTTTTATATAAACCGCTGGTATAAAGTCACTTTTCACATATATACCCACTACAAAAAAATGAATTTTACCAATAGAAATTTATTGATAGACAATATATTTGTTGGTAAAAAATGAGCAATTCCAACAGATAATAAGTTTTATTGGTATTAATTTTTAATACCAACACTTTTTTTACCAATAGATATATCGGTTGATATTAATCATTCAATACCAACATATCATTTACCAACAGTTGAATCTATTTCTTTATCATACAAATACCAACATTTTTTTACTAACATGTGAATCTGTTATTAATAACGCTATTACCAACTATTCATTTAACGCCAATAAAAAATGTTACAATAAACCATTCGACAAAAAAAGATTTTATCAACAACCAATTAAGAGAAACATATTACACACACACACACACACATATATATATATATATATATTATTTTTATGACCAGAGTAAATTTTTATTTCCCAGAGTTTTAATAAAAACATATGATAATTGATTTTAATTTTTAATTTTCTCGAAATATTAAATGTTTTTATATTTTTCAATATTTTTTATTCAATTTTCTTGAAATATTAACTGTTTTTATAATTTTCAATATTATTTATTTAATAATATTTTAAATATTTTTTATGAAAAAAACACCACTATAGGGAATTGTGCCCCCAAACCCTATTTCGTTAAGCCCCGAGCCGGAAGAGGCGGGGCATATTTGGATCATCGGGTAACATCGACCAGAACATGCTCAAAGATATCGATGCTCTGCCTGAAGTAGACAAGCTCAGAATGGAAGGAATAGTAGAGCAACTCCAAATACGTGATAGCCTGAGGATATATAACTTGCTCATGGAGAGGTGTTTCATAGAGTGTGTGGAAAACTTCTGGTGCAAACCCTAGACAAAGAAGGAGGAGACCTGTGTGAGAAAATTTGCTAAGAAATTCTTGGGTTAGGGATTCCGATATGCTCGCGGCGTTTCCATATCGACCATGGAGTTTTCGAAGAAGTACGCTCTCAGGAGCTCCGACGGCAAGACCTTCGAAGTGGAGGAGGCGGTAGCCATGGAATCGCAAACCATCAAACACATGATCGAGGATGACTGCGCAGACAACGACATACCTTTGCCCAATGTCACTAGTAAAATCTTGGCTAAGGTTATTGAGTACTGTAAGAAGCACGTCAAGGCCCCGAAGATTGAAGACTGCAGCGGTTGTGGCAGCGGCATGGATGATGATCTGAAGGCTTGGGATGCTAATTTCATAAAAGCTGACCAGGAAACTCTCTTAGATCTCATACTGGCAGCCAACTTCCTGAACATCAAGAGCCTGTTGGACCTGAACTGTCGGACAGTAGTGGACATGATCAAGAGGAAAACACCGGAAGAGATCTGCAAGACCTTCAACATCAAGAATGACTTCACCCCAGAGGAGGAGGAGGAGGTTCGGAGGGAGAACCAGTGGGACTTTGAATGTGTGGGGCCCACTCCCATTTGTGGGAGAAGCCATTGGGATAAGTTTGTCGGCAAGGATGGTCGGCAACAACTACAGCAGGTTCGTCTTCCTTGGTGGGCAGCCGACGTAGTGGACAGGAGGTGACGGTCGGAGAAAATTCAAGGGTTGATGAAGGGTGGCGAACAACCCTTGACGTTGTAGATTTGTTTTACGTTGTAGATTTGTTTTCTCTATAAATGGGAATATTTCCTCTGATGATATTTGAGGAGGGAGAGATGTAACAGGTGTATTGTGTGATCCTCCAGGATGGTTTTCCGGAGAGAATAATAGAGTGATGGTCCCATTCTCCTGTGGATGTAGGCTGGACGGCCGAACCACGTTAAATCCTTGCGTTTCTCTGTTTGTTCCGGGTTTTGTGTGATTGGGTACCACGGACCTCTGCTGCGCCCCAACAAGTGGTATCAGAGGCGAGGCAGAGCAAACGGAGTTGAACCGGCGAGCCGACGACGATTTTTCCGGTAGCCGGAAAATTGAAAGTGGTCAGAAAATTTTTCTGAGACCAGATCCGTGAAGAGGAAGGCGAGACGATTCCAACGGCGCAAACGGTGATAAAAACGGAGTTGAAATGATCCCGGTACGCTCGGTCAAAGTTTGGTCAAACCCGTGGGTGAACAGTACCTCGTGCTAGAGAAGACGACACTGTTCACGCCATCGGCGACTATTCCGATGGGAATTCCGGCGTGCCATGTCATAGCCACGTCAGCGAGCGATCTGCACCGTTGAACTTGTTTTGACCATATCTCGTTCAATTAGTGTCCGATTTCAGCAATCCAGGAGTCGATTTCGACTATTTCGACCATTATGGACGCATCCGTATGGTTAGTTTTTGTAATTCACACTCCATGAGGTGGTTTTCAAAGGAGTGCGAAAGTGACAGTGGTGATCGTGTTTTGTGACAACGAGGATAACGTTGTTGTGGCACAACGGAGAGCGTTTGTTGTGGCGAGCCACGACAACGATGAACTCGAGCGGGGTTGCTGCTCGATAGGCTAAGTTGATGATGCACGACCGATGACTTTGGCATGCGAGGTGGGATATAGAGCTCGTGGATGTGACCTGGCGAGAACGGCGACGGTGCGGTTCCCCTCGAGGAATAGGCAGGGATGACGATGAATCCATCGTCGACTATGGGGTGTTCGCCGATGACCACTTTCGGTGGTGGGTTGTCGGCAAAGGGATTGTGAAAACCTTGACTTTCGAGTGCAAGAAGAATGATGGGGTGAAGAAGAAGCGTGTTCGGTTTGCCGATAAAGTTTTTAACACCTGCAAGGAGATTGCAGGTCAAGCTTCTACTCCAAATTGGTCGTAAGGGGGAGATTTGTGGGGGCCACTCCCATTTGTGGGAGAATTCAGTGGGAGAAGTTTGTCGGCAAGGATGGTCGGCAAAAACTACAACAGGTTCGTCTTCCTTGGTGGGCAGCCGACACAGTGGACAGGAGGTGACGGCGGTAGAAAATTCAAGGGTTGATGAAGGTTGGCGAACAACCCATGACGTTGTAGATTTGTTTTCTCTATAAATGGGAATATTTCCTCTGATGAGATTTGAGGAGGGAGAGATGTAACGGGTGTATTGTGTGATCCTCCAGGATGGTTTTCTAGAGAAAATAATAGAGTGATGGTCCCCTTCTCCCGTGGATGTAGGCTGGATGGCCGAACCACGTTAAATTTTGTGTTCTCTTTTTTTCCTCTTGTTTTTGTGTGATTGGGTACCATGCACCTCCGTTGCGCCCCAACAGAAAGAAAGAGCCCGACTGAGGCCATTTCTACATAGTGGGGCAATGAATGGCAGTAGTGGTTTCTGTAGAGTTGTAGCTTCTCAACTGGTAAATTTAAAAACTTTCATGTTAGCTGGTGGTGGTGTTGCATGGTTGTAAGAGAAGTGGTGGTAGTAATGTTGATAGAGGTGAATCTTGGATGCTCTCTTTCTTTCTTTGGACTTTGTTATGGTTGTTCAACCTTTTCTTGTTTTAACCATTAATTTGATTCCTCTGTAGGATTGAAGTGCCTATGTGGATTCATTTCGTTCACACCGGGGATCACCTAAAATGGGGTCTGCCTCTTATTTCTCAAATGGGGTTTTTCCCTCTATCTTCATTGTAGATGGATGCCAATTTATTTATTTTCTCTGCAGTTTTTTGATCTTGTTTGACAGTGTAAGGGCATGGTTTTTTTTAGTACGGAAAAAATGTATGTTTTATGTAGATTTGAAATATTAGAAAGGGTTAGTAATCCCCCTTTAAAGATATACAACTCGAACCCTATAATATAGGCACTCCTTGTAGGTGCTCCTTGTAGGGTGGTGGAATGGTGTTTTTTAGTACGGAAAGAATGTATGTTTGATGTAGATTTGAAATATTAGCAAGGGTTAGTAATCCCCCTTTAAAGATATACAACTCGAACCCTATAATATAGGCACACCTTGAAGGTGCTCCTTGCTAAAGAAAAAGGGGTTATTGGTTTCTCAAAAAAATACCAGTAAAACCCTAATTGGGACTCCATCACCACCCCCTTTCCATGTTAGGCCTCACCGCCACCCTACCTCAAATCCTGATTTTCCCTACCCCGGTCTCACATCTCACTGCCCTACCCTGCCCTACTCCAGCCTCAGATCCTACCGCCTCATCTCACATCTCGTCGCCCGCCTCACATCTACTAGCCATTCACCACTTTGCCTCCCCCCAAATCCAATAACCATTCAACCCCATTCGGTTCATTTCCACACTGTTCATATCCAACTGTTACTCATCTTATCAATTTCAAGGTCATAAAAAGTGGGAGGTAATTCTTTATTTCTATGATCAATTTGTGGAATTTCTATCACGCCCAATTTTGGGCTATGAATGTTGCATCAATGCCTTTGTTTTACTTTTCATCACTCATAGATAAAAGAAACATGATTTTCATCATAAAATTGATGAACCCCTTCTATGTAGTATCTATTAAAGAGTGATTTTGATTTTTCTAATGGTAATATAGTGGTCACATTGAAGATAACTTCACCTTTTTACTCATAAAAATTACTTATTGCACACTATCTTTGATTTTGAATAGGTGTCAGGACCCCATGATGATGAATAGGTACTTCATTGAAGTCTATATTTTAATAGACTCCTTTGTAAGACTCATTCTAGGTATGAATTCCATTTTAATTAAACTAAAATTTTTTCATTCTATAAATCATACTAAAACATACAATACACATAGAAATTTTACACCTTTAATCGGCGGAGATTGAATGTTTACATATGAATTCACCCTCAATCATCTTATTAAATGAAGATTCATTATTAATTTTATGAATATTGTTTTTCCATTTTGTATTTGGTTACAATTCTTTTTTTTTGGTGTGTAAAATGCCTCAGTGTTGTGTTTTTTATTGATTAATGTATGATTCCTATTCAGTTTGATGAGTAAATAAATTATATTCATTTTATTACATTAATAATTTGGTGTAATATTGAATTTGATATTGAGAGTTTATAGTTCTTTGAGTCTTTACAATGTTTTCCATATGTTCATAGATTTAATTTTTTGAAATATGCATAATAGTTTATATATATATTGAATTTCATTTATATTTTGAACATCACAATGATATTTTTATGTGATTATAAACCAATGGTACTTCATGTTAATGAATCATACTTTATTTTAGTATTTAAAATGAATTATCAAATGTGTTATTTGAAAGTTGTCTTCTTTGTTAATATTCAATTATGACTTTTTATTAATTGTTTAGAAACGTTATAATCATTCTCACTCAGAAACAACATCAGTTTCTACTCAACTTGCATTAGTTTCTTTGTTAATTTACACTTATGAATTTTTATTAATTTTTGAGCAATGTTACACTCTTTGTAATGACCCGAAATTTTAAATAAATCTTGTTTCCTAATTTTTTGTGTTATTTTATTTTTTATACTCAACAAAACTGTTTCATTTGATAACATGAGTATAATTAAAATGAGACCGTTGGGTTTTGACTGTTATATGACCATTGGTCAATATGACCACTGGGAACTAAATGTTTTGATTATTGTCTCTAAATACAAGTAATCTTGGTTAATTAATATAGAAAGAAGATTCGATGGCCTCACCCAGTAGTCTTGGACCGATCGAAGCCCATCTAACATAACTTGGGAAGGAGGTAGAACCATTGGGCTTTTCTATGGACCAAACCCAAGCCGAACTTCATCGTGTGAAGCTAGAACGAAATCGCCTTTGCGAGAAGTTCAAACTGATAGAAATTACTACTCGTGCGATGTTAGTCGAGCCTCCCTCATATTTCCCTCACCTTAGCACACCTTACACTTAGGTCATATGCTGGTGTGATAAGGGGCTATGTAAGGAGACCGTAACTGCCTTGTGTAATCCTTTGTTTTAAATAAAAATTGGGATTTCTTCTTATGATGAAGTTTATGAATTTTCAAATGACCGGATAAATATAGTATGCATATTTTTGATGAATTTTAGAAAAAGGATATTTTAAAAATGTTTATGTAAACCTTAAATAATTAAAAATGTGTAATGATATTCAAAAAATAGTCTTCTACAATTATGCTCAGTACGAAATTTAGAGTCTAATAAGATCAAATTAATTTTTGATGAATAGTAAATTATGAATAGTGATTTTATGATTAGGATTAGTAATGTGTCCAAATGGATTAGTAATCTCACTTAAAGAAAGTGTTAATATAATCTAGGCACCTTGATTAAGTAATATGATTCAATAAAATGGTTAAATAACGATTTCATAAATTATTATTCAAGTATTAGTTTTTTCGAGTGAATAGTGTTTTTTAATTAAAAATTAAATTAAAAAAATTTAAAAAATTATTTTTATAAATTGGATTTCATTTTTGAACTCAGCGCACTGATATTATGTTATGGTAATTTTTTGGGGTTTTTTCTGAAAAAATGAATTTTCGGTGAATAGTGTATTTATTTAAAAAAAATTAAAAAAATTTAGAAAATTATTTTTATAAAATGGAGTTCATTTTTGAAATCAGAGCATTGATATTTGGTTAAGGTGAAATTTTGGGATTATTCTGAGAAAGTTGAATTTTCGATGAATAGTGAAAATACAGTTTTTAAGTTATGGGTGTTTAATGACATCATTAAATGATGTATTAAGTATGTAATCAATATGGTAGACTTATGAATAGTAAGATAAGGTATGAGGTGTCCCAAGTGGCCAATACCATGGGCAAATACCATGGGCAAGCCCCTGGTTTTTCCAAAACCACTAATGAGGTGTCCCTTGGCCATTAATGCCTTGTCCCCTCACTTTCCCTATAAATACCAAGCCATCCTCTCATCCATTCGACTCCCCACTCTCCCCCAACTAATTTCTGGTCTCATTACCTCCCAAGGAGTCCTCCCAAGGTTCCCCCAAGCCCTCAAGGTCCCAACCTTTGAGTTTTAAGAGTTATGTTTTAAGGTAAGGGATCTGATCTCTCTCTTTCATTTCAAGAAATCTCTTTTATGTAATTTCTTTTATGATCCATGTTCTTATGTTAAAGGGTTTTATTTTATACTCCTCTTACTTCCCTTTTCATGTTCACATAACGAGAGATCCCCTCTTACTCTCATTATTTCATTTTATTAAGTTTTAAGTGGCGTCGTTAGGCTGCCGAAATTTTTGTAATGGATTCTTTCTCCCTTCTCATTTTTCAAGATCTATTTTCATGTAAAGTATTTCAAGTTCCTTTTTATTATGGTGGGGTATTATCTCTAAATTATAATACTGATCTTTTATGATCATATGATGAGAGACCCTATTTTATCTATTCAATTCAGTATTTTGAAGTTTTAAGTGGCGTTGTTAGGCTGCCGAATTTTTAAGTGGTTCTTCACCCTTCTCGATTTGAAGTTCTACTTTCATGTCAATTCTTTCAAGTTCCCTTTTGTTATGTTGGGGTATGATCTCTATATCTATCATACTGATCATTTATGTTCATATTATGAGATACCCTTTTTGATCTCGTCAAATCATTTTTGTTGAAGTTTAAGTGACGCCGTTAGGCTGCCGAATATTTAAGGGATTCTTTCACCCTTCTCATTTTCAAGTTCTATTTTCTTGTCAAGTATTTCAAGTTAAATTATGTTGGGGTATTATCTCTATATATATCATACTGATCATTTATGTTCATATTATGAGAGACCTTTTTTGATCTCTTCAATTCATTTTTGTTGAAGTTTAAGTGGCGCCGTTAGGCTGCCGAAATTTTAAGGGATTCGTTCACCTTTCTCATTTTTTCAAAGTTCTAATTCCATGTCAAGTCTTGAAAGTTCCTTTCTATTATGTTGGGGTATGATCTATATATCTATCATAAATATCTTTTATGTTCATATGATTAGAGACCCTATTTGATCTCATCAATTCATTTTTGGTTGAAGTTTATGTGACGCCGTTAGGCTGCAGAATTTTCATAAGAGAAATCTTATTTTTTCTTCCTTTCATGTTCTTCATTTCATATGGTATATTTTCAAATTTCATTACCATGTTCTTAAATCCCTTATATTCTGTCCCTATACTGTTTTATGGGTCATTTATGAATGTTCGACCCATGTCCCCTCTCTTTTCAATGTTTTCTAAAACCCCGAAACATAGCCGTTATGCTGCAGAATTTTCGTCTCAAAATGCCGCTCTCTTTTCTCAAAATTATTTTATGTTATAAAGTTAATACTCAAAGATCTTATTTCTACAGGGGTATTCACATGTATATAAAAATGTTCTATTTTAAATTCTGGTATTTACATACATGAAACTCGCTTTCCCTTTCCGTGGGTTTAAAGTGACATAAAGATCATGTCTTTAAAGCAGTTTTTAAAACGTTATGATTATGAAATGAAACCCATTTATTTTATGCTATATGGGTTTTTTATGAAATTATTGATAATGATATATGTGGACCACATGATAATAAATACATGTCAAGGGTTCACCCAGATAGCGCTCCAATGCATTGGGTAAAGACTTAATCTCTAGAGATGACTTTTTAGACTGATACCTTGGTGAATAACCTTGGTAATTTTTAATGACACCTTGGGGATGGACCTTGGTGAAACGAAATGATTGTCAATATTAAATGTTGTAGCCACATCTTAAAGTTATGAAAAAATTTATTTTTATTATGATATGCCTCATGATTTCTTTCTCATGCCTTAAAGTTCTTTTCATGACCTTATTGAAGTATCTCAAGTTCACATGTAAAAATGTTTCTCTTGTTTCCCTTACTGGGCCTTCTGCTCACCCTTTATTTTGATGTATGTACCCAGGTTATGAGATGCAGTAATGAACCTAGGATGAACATGAGAAGCCTTTCAAGTGTTTAATAAGAATGTTTTATGTTTTCATGTTTTAAGTTCCTAGTTTCCAAGACACTAAACCTTAAAGATCCTCGGTTTTGTAAAATGTAATGAAAGTTTATGTCATAAAAAGGAGGGATGCTATAGTTGGTATCAAAGGATGGTTTAGTTATTTGTGTAAATTAGGATATGAAAACTCTAGGAAGAACCCTATAGAAAAGTTTAAATATAGGAAATCTTCCTGGTATTTTGGTGATTATTGAGTAAGGGGTTGCCAAGCAAATACATCCATGTCTGGATACTAGCAGGTAGAGGTGGCTCTGGCACAGATGTACATAGGGGTAAAACCCGAAAACACCGTTTTGAGCTAGACTCGAACAAGAACTGGTACACGACAACGGGCCTTACTGCACTCTTGGTTATGATACTCCCGAGGGATATGATTTGGTAAATTCATAAGCTTAGTATGAACCAATGTTAAAGGAACAAAGATAAAATAAAATAAAGATTCACATAAGAATATATGATCATGGATAACCTAGATGGGAACCTAGGGGATCACAAGTTAGGGTATACTTATCTTCTACAAGTTATCCTTATATGCTTTCAGTTCCTTTTCATTATTATTGGCTAAGTACTTAATCCCCTAATTATGCTTTCTCTTCTTAGTTAATGGTGAGAAATCGAAGAACATGTCCCAACAACCAATGTGATAGGAAATGCGACGATTGTCATATTAATATGACATATATGATTAGGGTATTAAAAGATGATTATTATTTTGGAAGACGTTCACTATTTTGGGGACCCTATATGATCGAGGTAAATAGATTACTATGGTATTTTCATTGAGGAGTAAGGTTGACTTATATTTTTAAGAATCGATGAATTTAAGGTGGACTTATAGTAATTTAGGTTACTTATGGAAATTATTAACCTATCTTGGGTAAAATATGTTTAGGTTAGCTACTTTTGTTATAAGATGTTAGGAGTGGTTGATGTTGTTTGGAGATGAACAATGAAGTTTATTTTGGAAGACTATGTTATCAAGTCCTTCTTGTATTTGGGTTTCAATCTTAGTTTGGTTTATTTTGAGGAATTCTAAGGACTGTTATTTATGGAATGGTCTATGATGAACTTTGGGTAGTACCATGGAACTTTGAAGATTTAAAAGTAGTTTCCATTCCTATGGGATTCTTTCTTTTTGAAGAGTTGTTTTATCTTACCCTTTCTGTTTTTTGGGAGTAATGTTTAAAGATAGATAATTTTTCTTTTGTGGAATACGTGATTCTCTAGAAGATCATTCTTGTGTTTTGATGAGGCCAAGTGTTTTTGAATTCTCATCATTTGGAGAAAGGATTAGTTTTGGTAGAGACTTATTAAAGGATAAAACTCTACTTGAATGTAGGTATATTTTCTTATGTTTTTGTTCTATGTAGTAAATGAATTCCTCAAAATTATGAAACGAAACATAAAACAAAAATGTTTTTGGTTTACGTTTCCTACTAGGTAATCAAAGATCGTTTACACACATCATAAGTTTGGGATTTTCTTATGGTTAATTTTTTCCTAAACACGTTTTCTATCAATCTCCCCCAGAACATAACCCTTTGTTTTTTCTTCCATATCCATGTTTTCCTCCATGGAATCCTAGTATGGGTTAACTCGGGTGACCTTTGTACTTACCTTTCCTTCTTTTAAAGTAATATTTTTTCTGACTCCTTTTCCGATGTGGGACTTTCAATGAAATTTCAAAACCAAATTTTAAAAAAATTGCTAGGACGCAATTCCTTAAGGTGGGAAGATTGTAACGACCCGAAATTTTAAATAAATCTTGTTTCTTAATTTTGTGTGTTATTTTATTTTTGATACTCAACAAAACTATTTCATTTGATAACATGAGTATAATTAAAATGAGACCGTTGTGTTTTGACTGTTATATGACCATTGGTCAATATGACCACTGGGAACTAAACGTTTTGATTATTGTCTCTAAATACAAGTAATCTTGGTTAATTAATATAGAAAGAAGATTCGATGGCCTCACCCAGTAGTCTTGGACCGATCGAAGCCCATCTAACAGAACTTGGGAAGGAGGTAGAACCATTGGGCTTTTCTCTGGACCAAACCCAAGCCGAACTTCATCGTGTGAAGCTAGAACGGAATCGCCTTTGCGAGAAGTTCAAACTGATAGAAATTACTACTCGTGCGATGTTATCCGAGCCTCCCTCAGATTTCCCTCACCTTAGCACACCTTACACTTAGGTCCTATGCTGGTGTGATAAGGGGCTATGTAAGGAGACCGTAACTGCCTTGTGTAATCCTTTGTTTTAAATAAAAATTGGGATTTCTTCTTATGATGAAGTTTATGAATTTTCAAATGACCGGATAAATATAGTATGCATATTTTTGATGAATTTTAGAAAAAGGATATTTTAAAAATGTTTATGTAAACCTTAAATAATTAAAAATGCGTAATGATATTCAAAAATTGTCTTCTATAATTATGCTCAGTACAAAATTTAGAGTCTAATAAGATCAACTTAATTTTTGAGGAATAGTAAATTATGAATAGTGATTTTATGATTAGGATTAGTAATGTGTCCAAATGGATTAGTAATCTCACTTAAAGAAAGTATTAATATAATCTAGGCACCTTCATTAAGTAATATGATTCAATAAAATGGTTAAATAACAATTTCATAAATTATTATTCAAGTATTAGTTTTTTCGAGTGAATAGTGCTTTTTCGAGTGAATAGTGATTTTATGATTAGGATTAGTAATTTGTCCAAATGGATTAGTAATCTCACTTAAAGAAAGTATTAATATAATCTAGGCACCTTGATTAGGTAATGTGATTCAATAAAATGGTTAAATAACGATTTCATAAATTATTATTCAAGTATTAGTTTTTTCGAGTGAATAGTGTTTTTTAATTAAAAATTAAATTAAAAATATTTAAAAAATGATTTTTATAAAATTGATTTCATTTTTAAACTCAGAGCACTGATATTATGTTATGGTAATTTTTGGGGTCTTTTCTGAAAAAATGAATTTTCGGTGAATAGTGTATTTATTTAAAAAATAAATTAAAAATATTTAGAAAATTATTTTTATAAAATGGAGTTCATTTTTTAAATCAGAGCATTGATATTTGGTTAAGGTGAAATTTTGGGATTATTCTGAGAAGGTTGAATTTTCGATGAATAGTGAAAATACAGTTTTTAAGTTATGGGTGTTTAATGACATCATTAAATGCTTTATTAAGTATGTAATCAATATGGTCGACTTATTAATAGTAAGATAAGGTATGAGGTGTCCCAAGTGGCCAATGCCATGGTCAAGCCCATGGTTTTTTCAAAACCACTAATGAGGTGTCCCTTGGCCATTAATGCCTTGTCCCCTCACTTTCCCTATAAATACCAAGTCATCCTCTCATTCATTCAACTCCCCACTCTCCCCCAATGAATTTCTGGTATCATTACCTCCCAAGGAGTCCTCCCAAGGTGACCCCAAGCCCTCAAGGTCCCAACCTTTGAGTTTTAAGAGTTACGTTTTAAGGTAAGGGATCCGATCTCTCTCTTTCTTTTCAAGAAATCTCTTTTATGTAATTTTTTTTATGCTCCATGTTCTTATGTTAAAGGGTGTTCTTTTATACTCCTATTACTTCCCTTTTCATGTTCACATAATGAGATATCCCCTCTTACTCTCATTATTTCGTTTTATGAAGTTTTAAGTGGCGTCGTTAGGCTGCCGAAATATTTGTAACGGATTCTTTCTCCCTTCTCATTTTTCAAGATCTATTTTCATGTAAAGTATTTCAAGTTCCTTTTTATTATGTTGTGGTATGATCTCTAAATTTATCATACTTATCTTTTATGATCATATGATGAGAGACCCCATTTTATCTCTTCAATTCAGTATTTTTAAGTTTTAAGTGGCGCCGTTAGGCTGGCGAATTTTTAAGTGGTTCTTCACCCTTCTCGATTTGAAGTTCTACTTTCATGTCAATTCTTTCAAGTTCCCTTTTGTTATGTTGGGGTATGATCTCTATATCTATCATACTGATCATTTATGTTCATATGATGAGAGACCCTTTTTGATCTCGTCAATTCATTTTTGTTGAAGTTTAAGTGACGCCGTTAGGCTGCCGAATATTTAAGGGATTCTTTCACCCTTCTCATTTTCAAGTTCTATTTTCTTTTCAAGTATTTCAAGTTAAATTATGTTGGGGTATTATCTCTATATATATCATACTGATAATTTATGTTCATATTATTAGATACCTTTTTTGATCTCGTCAATTCATTTTTGTTGAAGTTTAAGTGGCGTCGTTAGGCTGCCGAAATTTTAAGGGATTCATTCACCTTTCTCATTTTTTCAAAGTTCTAATTCCACGTCAAGTCTTTCAAGTTCCTTTATATTATGTTGGGGTATGATCTATATATCTATCATACAGATCTTTTATGTTCATATGATGAGATACCCTATTTGATCTCATCAATTCATTTTTTGTTGAAGTTTATGTGACGCCGTTAGGCTGCAAAATTTTCATAAGAGAAATCTTATTTTGTCTTCCTTTCATGTTCTTCATTTCATATGGTATATTTTCAAATTTCATTACCATGTTCTTAAATCCCTTATATTCTTTCCCTATACTTTTTTATGGGTCATTTATGAATGTTCGACCCATGTCCCCTCTCTTTTCAATGTTTTCTAAAACCCCGAAACATAGCCGTTATGCTGCAGAATTTTCGTCTCAAAATGCCGCTCTCTTTTCTCAAAATTATTTTATGTTATAAATTGAATACTCAAAGCTCTTATTTCTACAGGGGTATTCACATGTATATCAAAATTTTATATTTTAAATTCTGGTATTTACATACATGAAACTCGCTTTCCCTTTCTGTGGGTTTAAAGTGACATAAAGATCATGTCTTTAAAGCAGTTTTTAAAACGTTATGATTACGAAATGAAACCCATTTCTTTTATGCTATATGGGTTTTTTATGAAATGATTGATGGTGATATATGTGGCCCACATGATAATAAATACATGTCAAGGGTGCGCCCAGATAGCGCTCCAATGCATTGGGTAAAGACTTAATCTCTAGAGATGACTTTTTAGAGTGATACCTTGGTGAATAACCTTAGTAATTTTTAATGACACCTTGGGGATGGACCTTGGTGAAACGAAATGATTGTCAATATTAAATATTGTAGCCACATCTTAAAGTTATGAAAAATGTTATTTTTATTATGATATGCCTCATGATTTCTTTCTCATGCCTTAAAGTTCTTTTCATGACCTTATTGAAGTATCTCAAGTTCACATGTAAAAATGTTTCTCTTGTTTCCCTTACTGGGCCTTCTGCTCACCCTTTCTTTTGATGTATGTCCCCAGGTTATGAGATGCAGTAATGAACCTAGGATGAACATGAGGATAAGCCTTTCAAGTGTTTAATAAGAATGTTTTATGTTTTCATGTTTTAAGTTCCTGGTTTCCAAGACACTAAACCTTAAAGATCCTCGGTTTTGTAAAATGTAATGAAAGTTTATGTGATAAAAAGGAAGGATGATATACTCTTTCTCACAAATCAGTTTCTACTCAACGTGAAAATTTTCTAGTGTCATTGATGTGAATATTAATGGAGAGAAAATTGAAGGATCGGTTTATTTTTCTAGAGATATGTTCAAACTGACTTACATGGAGGGTAACACTCATTCTCACTCATAAACAACATTAGTTTTCACTCAATTTTTAGATTTTATAGGGTGCTTCTAATCCGCTTGTCATGATAGTGGATTTAACATTTGGGTGTGATATAGATCTTTTTTTAATCACAACAACCAGTAGTTTATATGCTTCTGATATTTTTTATATATTTGGAAATGTGTTTTTGTAAGAAAAATAGTTGCAGTAGTTATTTATAGTTTTTTTTAAATGGTCATTTTCAATCTCTTTTGAAAAATCCCTCATAAAACTTCTATTCTATATGGTATTTTGTTGATGGTTTTAGGTTTTTTGGGGGCTCCTTTTACCCTAACATCATATGTGGAAGATTTTGGTTCATCAAACCACTTCACAAAAATCAAGTTACTAAATTTATCTCGACCAAAGGTAACCAACCCTACATCAATTTGTTGTGCATTTGTGGTTACATAAATGTGAAAAAGATGCATCTTTAGCTCTCTTTAGCCTTATATCTCATCTTTTAGATGGATACACTTAGATAATTTCCTCTTCCAAAATCAATAATTAAATTATTAGTTTAATTATAAATAAAGAACATATAAACATGACAGGTTATATGTAGTTAATTAGTATAAGGTGGGTGTATATGTGGATATCTCAAATTCAGTTCAAGTTCCCTATTAGGGAGTGTAATAAAATTTAGTTTAGTCAAGTAAATAGATTATACTACTTCATCCCATGCTTGAATCTCATCTAAAACCATATTGAATAATAACTTTTAAGATTGAACTCTACGCAAATTTTAAACTGAGTTAGTCGATCTCACTTGATGAAGCATGATTATGCAAATAATATATAAACACATATAAAATTTTGTAAATACATAGAAAAAATTATATATTGACTTTAAAAGTATTTCAACTAATAAATATGTATTAACATTAATTTTTATCTTAAAATATCAACTCATCCATTATGTTCATGACTTGCTCAATTATTTAAGTTCAATATGATGAATTTATTGAGTATCTCAAGCTCAAGCTCAATAAAAATTGAACCTAAAATATTTCATGTGTGCTAAACTCAAGTATCTTGAGAGTATCACTATATCCATTCACTTCCCTTCTCATAATTTGGTTGTGTTGAATACAAACTAGTGAAGTTCGCTATCAATATTGTGATCTTTTCCAGTTCAATTCCCATTTTTTAGAGGCTATTATTACATTTTGGATAAGATATCATTCAATATCAAAAATAATATTTGGGTGTATATGTTGATATATATGTGAGTGAGTCATTATAAGGTGGGTGTATATGTTGATATCTTAAGATTGGGTTAACTGTGTGCCTATGATTTGTTAAGAACTTTGTCTTTGATAGTTTTCTTAGTTAGTCACTTAGTATCCTCTATGTTGTTTCATTTTCCTTGAAATGATTATGCTTCAGTTTGTATTTTATAATTGGAATTTTGATAATGTTGATTCTATTTTATGCCACAAACTGTTTTGGGGGTGTCCAGGGGGTGGGGGTTGTCCAAGGGGGTGGGGGTGTCTGGGGGTGGGGGTTTCCAGGGGGGTGGGGAGGTGTCCAGGGGGTTTTCCAAGGGGGTGGGAGTGTCTCAGGGGGTGGGGGTTGTCCCGGGGGTGGGGGCTGTCCAAGGGGGGTGGTTTTGTCCAGAGGGGTGGGGGTGTCCAGGGGGTGGGGGTGTCCAGTGGGTGGGGGTGTCCAGGGGGTGGGGTGTCCACAGGGTGGGGGTGTCCAGGGGGTGAGGGGTTGTCCAAGGGGGTGGGGGTGTCCAGGGGTGGGGGTGTCTAGGGGGTAGGGTGTCCAATGGGGGGGGGTTCCATGGGGTGTTTAGGGTACTGGGGGGGTTGTCCAGGGGGTGGGGTTGTCCAGGGGGTGGGGTGTCTCAGGGATGGGGGGTTGTCCGGGGGGTGGGGCTGTCTAGGGGGTGTCCAAGGGGGTGGGGGTGTCTAGGGGGTGGGGGTGTCCAGGGGGTGGGGTGTCTAGGGGGTGTGGGCATTGTCTAGGGGGGTTGTCCACGGGGGTGGGGTGTCTAAGGGATGGGAGTTGTCCAGGGGGTGGGGGTGTTGTCCACAGGGGTGGGGGTGTCTTGTGGGGGGTGGCGTTTCCAGGGGATGGGGTGGCGTGTCCAGGGGGTGGGGGTGTCTAGGGGGTGGGGTGGTGTCAAGGGGGGATGTCCAAGGGGGTGGGGTGTCCAGGGGTGGGGGGATATTTAGGTGTGGGGGGATGCCCAAGGGGGTGGGGGTGTCTAGGGGGTGGGGTGTCAAGGGGTGGGGGTTTTCCAGGGGGTGGGGGTTTTCCAAGGGGGTGGAGGGATGTCCTAGGGGGTGGGTGTGTCCATGGGGTGGGGGGATGTCCATGGGGGTGAGGGTGTCCAAGGGGGTGGGGGTTGTCCAGGTGGTGGGGGCTGTCCAATGGGGGGTGTCCAAGGGGGTGTCCAAGGTGGTGGGGCTGTTTAGGGGGTGGGGGCTGTCCAGGGGGTGGGGGTGTCCCAGGGGGTGGGGGTGTCCTAGGGGTGGGGTGTCCAGGGAGTGGGGGCGGGGGGCTGTCCAGGGGGTGTCCAAGGGGTTGGGACTGTCCAGGGGGTGGGGGCTGTCCAGGGGGGTGGGGTGTCTAGGGGGGTGAGGGTTGTCCAGTGAGGGTGGGGGTTGTCCAAGGGTGGGGGCTATCCAGGGGGTGTGGGGGGTTGTCTAGGGGGTGGGTTCTATCCAAGGGGGTGGGAGTGTCTAGGGGGTGGGGTCTGTCCAAGGGGTGGTGGGGGATATCCAGGGGTGGGGGTGTCCAAGGGTGTGGGTGGTGTCCAGGGGAGGGGTGAATCAGTCACACATATATTCAGTCGCATCAAATCATCAAGTCAAGTTTTATTATTTATAGATAAATAAATAAAGATAATGTGACCTACCTAATCACACATATATCCAGGCAAAAAAAATCATCAAACATCAAATGTCAGTAATATCAGTTAAAAATGTAATGGATCAATCTGTCCCTTATCACCATCACTATCATCACCATTATCATCAGCCTCATCCTCGTCCTCATAGTTGTCCCCATCATCATCCCTGCTCTCCTCAACTCTCTCCTCCTCACCCTCATACTCTACCTTGGCCTCCTCCTCTCCCTCCTCCTCTCCCTCCACCTCCACCTCAGACTCCTCCTATCCCTCTTCCTCCGCCTTGTCCTCCTCCTCACCATCGTCATCACCAGGAATGACATCATCTCGACCACCACTAAAACAGCCACCTGGTGCACCATATATAGAATGCATCAATGACATATATTCATCACAAGTTTTTCTGGCCTCTAGTAGAAGTGTTGGATGTAAAACTTCCATCAGTTTCATAAATGCAGTGTTTTCCCTAGCAGACTGTCGAAAAAAAGGTCTGAGAAGTGCATTTTTAATTTTGAAGTTTCAATGTTTGGTTTATCTAGCGGTGAAGTCCGAAGTCGGAAATATGGGATTCGCTATGATGAAGGTTCTTTGGAATTTTGGAACAGGTGGGATTGGCATGGTGAAGGGATATGTTTTATGTTTTGAACTTTGAACTATGTAATGTGTGTTTTTGTATGGGTGTGACTTGTTGATGGAGGATGTTTTGTAGGTTCCCACTTACCCTCAAAGTGTATATTCAATAAAATAAAAAATGGTTTGTGGTTGTTCTTCCGTCTCTATGGCTTTTTTTTAGCATGTTTTGTCTGTGCCTTAACCTACTAAAACTCGGTGGCACTACAACTCATACCTGAAGAGGTTCAATACTTCATCGGGACTATACTCTTCCCAGTTCGGCAGTGTACTCTGCCAGGGTGCTCATCTCCCAACACCTGATGTAAGTGATCATTTGGCCCAAAATTGTCAGGTTCCTAGGCATTAAGGGCCTCTAAAGCATCCTGTTACAAATATAAATATATTATTAAGTTACAAAATATATATTAAAATTTTAAATCAACAAATTAAAACTTACAATATGCTGCTGAGTTAGTTTTTTAACCGCAATTCAATCTTTTTTCCTTTTACTCGAGCAAAATAGTTTTGCTCAAGGCACACGTCCTTCAATATTCAATATTTTCCTTTACAATGACATTGAATGTAGGAAAACATAATTAAAAATAGGTTACCAATAACTAATTTCATAACTAAAATTATATGAAAACTTTATCAATTGAATAAATTATGGAGAAAACAATTGAAAGTGAAAGTCGTAAAGAAAAATTATAAACAACTGTCATACCTGCTTCCTCTCATGATCTGACATCATAGTACGTCTCAATGTGTGGAGGTATTTTTTAGCATCAATGTTTTTTTATTTCTTATAGATGATTCCTAAATAAAATTCAATAATAAAAAATATGGTATTGATGAAAAACATGAAAATTTTCATTTAAATACCTCAAATGTGATTAATACCTTAAACTGGATAGTCGTCCAATGAGTAATCATTTGTCGATACTGTTCTATCGGACAATCATCCATGACAGGTACCGCCTCTAACTATGTGCCAACTCTAACATGCCATCCAATATACAACTTGTGCTTATAGTCTCTCCAAATCTCACCTAAATCCTTTAGATGTTGTGTTCATGCACCCTCACCATCAGAGAAACTAAATTGAAGCTGATACCAAAATATTAATTCATATAAATACAAAAATAATATATTGCAATACAAAATTTTTTTTACCCATATCTTTGCCCAAGCATTATCCTTGACTTCATTTGGAAATTTTCTCCATGAGAGAAGGCTGGCGAGAATGATGTCGAAGTATTTGGCAAGCGTCGCCAAAAAACTCTAACATTGCTGCCATGTTTTTTCAATCATTTTATTGTCTTCATTGTAGTCCACCATCAACCGCGTGTGGCAGTTCCATACCGCACGCATGCGTGTATTCCCCTACCCCCACCTCATATCAGTAGATGTATATGTTATAAAAGAAAAACAAATATTTTATCAATACATATTATAATGAAAATAAATAATGGTATAAAAATTTGTTAGAGTTCTATAAATATACCTGCGGAAGTCTGATCAATGGGTTCCACTAAATCCGCAGAAACTGAAAGAACACCCTGTACAGGTGGAGTGGGTCAGTGTATGCTCCACAGGGATAGACTGTGGTGGATCAGGAGTTGAAGAAGATGAAATATATAATCTCATAGATAAGGAAGTATAAGTAAAAGAAGATGGCACAGATGGTTGGATGAATGCTGGATAGGAGTGGGAATCATCATTGGATATGGTAAAGATGGGTGAGGAGACTCAGATGTAAAGGGTGGTGAAAACATGGGAGACCTAAATATCTCGTGTGTCTCTAATGACACATCGAGATCAGAATGTGGGATAGATGGTATGTTAGTGGGAGAAGCAGGGTCTAATCGGGCACCCCGACTAGATCGCCTAGCCCTTGTACCACCCCTCCTCGTACCACCAGCCTGAGTACTGGGACCACTACTAGGATGATAATCAAATAATTGTCTCCTAAGAGGTGGATCCTATAAAAATGTTTAAAAAAAATTAATCACATGAAATTATATATTATTTAATTATATATATTTGAAATAAAATACTCACTACAGGTACTAGTGGTGGAATGATCATCACAGCCATGCGATGATTGTTTTCCATCATCTTTTTTCATCGCCTCTCTTTAATTGGTTTCATTTACTTCATTTGAAAACAAATATGGAAGTAATTAGAAAAGGATAAATAATGTGTAACCCAAAAAACAAAATATATGAGAGGGAATAGAGGGATTCATGGATATATTTAACTATCTATTGTTTTAGGTGAGCTTTAATGGATATATAATGAATTCAATAAATCATACAATATTTTATAAAGAAATTTAATTTTTAGTAGGATGGTTATTTACTAAGTGTCACCAGTCTATTAAAATCATGGAACAATGATTCTGAGGCTTTATTTCACTCAACAACCAAGAGAGAGAGCATACTGAATTATGCCTCTAGAAAATTCAAAAAGGTATATATTATGAATGATTACACCACTAAGATAGTTGGAAATGATAATATAAACATATGAATAAGGATAAGATATCTACCATATTCATAAGGGGTAAAAAACTTGTTGAAATTAATGAAAATTTTAATTTATTTAGCCCAGGTAGATGATGCATGTTTCTATACATGTTTTGCAGAAGAAGACAAACCATCATGTTCATTATCTGGTGAAATGTTAAAGGGAGGTCTTAGAGTTATACTAATTTTATACATGGTCAATAAATCATTGAAATGTTCACTAAGTTAGAAATGTTGGTTTCTTAGGTTTGAATACAGTTCAATTCCAAATTAGAAAATTGCCACCAATAAACATTGAAAATTCACATTAAGTTCAAGTCAGATGAAACATATTTATAATAAATATTAAATCAATTTGAATAGTACTAACCTTAACAACCCAAGTCGAGCTAAACCAAAATAATTGAGAACATGGATGGATGATTCTATATATTTCCCACCACAACTTCAGGTTCACAGTCAACTCTGAAAATTGAGCTATTAGAGTCATCAAAAGTAAAAAATGGATTAGTTCTAATGGCAGTAGGGATGGTGTCAATTCCATCATCAATATAATAAAATATATTCCTTAGAATTACTTTAATAATGACACCAAATTCAGGTCAAAGATGGTCTTTGACATAAAAAACTTGTTTTCCATTGATGCCAATACATATGGTTCATCGATAGCAAGAGTGTGAGTCATATCAATTACTCGAAATCCACAATCATCAATAAATGCGCCCTTCCTCGTCATCGAATCAAACAAATGAAATTTCATCATCGTGACTCATCCATGAGAGTAATAATACAATATTATTATTTTTTCAATGACTCTATAATAACCTACATTTTCAAATCGCGGTCTACTATATGATATACTGGAATAAAAGTCTATTGTGGAAGTAACCATAACCCCATCATGTTGTGTTCTCATGTTCCTTACTCATTCAGTGATAATAAATCTGTACCCATTGATAATAATTGATTTACAATCACGAACCACGGTATTAGGACCAAAATCCAAAGCTCTTATTTCCTCAGAGATAGATTCAGCAGGCAAACTCAATACCAGAAATATAAATTAATATTAAACTTAATTAAATATTGATTTAATTATTTTAAATAATAATATTTTTACCTTCAATTTTAACCAAGTAGAAAACTTTTTTCTATGCAAAGTCTCTCTCCTTCTCAAAGATAAAGAATGATGCTTTCTATTTATCATTTTTTTATGTTTCCTATAGATAAAACTAGGAATAGTTTAATAGATATGTAAGATATACATATTCAATTTACTTACCTTATGTAGTCATCGAACAAATCACAGTTGAATAAAATTGTGCGATGTTCCATCTCCCGCTCTTCAAGGCTTAATGTCGTCAATGTATATGATCTAGGAATTCCTCATGTTTGAAGAAGTGATGGAAAACTAGGTTCAATTTTATCATACTATAATTCTTCATTTCTCATTGGTCTTTTCATTCTTGTAGTAAGATTAGACAAATACATAGAGCATAAATCCATACATTCTTGATCCAAGTAACCGTTCATGATAGAACCTTCGGGATGATTCCTAATTCGGACATAAGACTTTAATGTGTACATATTTCTTTTAGTTGGATACATCCAATGAAAAGAAATAGGTCCTATGAGAATTATTTCAGTTGGAATATGGACAGTCAGATGCAGCATGCATGTGAAAAATGATAGAGGAAATATTTTCTCTAACTCACACAAAATTAATGGGGCATCTACCAACATTTTTTGGAAGAAATACTTGGACAAAATTTTAGCACAAATATCTCTAAACAAATGGCACAACTGAATAACAGCCACCCTTACATTATTGGAAAAAAGATGATGGATTGATATTGGAATCAACTCATGTAGAAGGATGTGATAATCATGAGTCTTCAAAGATTTTAGCTTCAACTATCTTCTATTGACCCATTTAGATATGTTGCTTGAATAGCCATCAGGAACTTTAATCGTCTCTAGTACTTCCAAAAATTGCTTTTTTCTGTAGGTTTCATCGCATAAAAATCACATGGAACTTTCCATTTATTTTCACTGATATGCATAGGATGCAATTCTGGTCTGATGCCCCAATCCACTAAGTCACGTTGAGACTGTAAATCATATTTTTTCTTTCCCTTAACATTTAGAATAATTTACAGTAACATTTCACATATATTCTTTTCAATGTTCATTACGTCTAAGCAATGACATAAAAAATTGGTTGACCAATAAGGAAAATCAAAGAAGATGCTCCTCTTCTTCCAATTGTAACAGGTTTCAGTGGAAACATTATTCCTCTTTCCAGATTTCATTTGACACTTCTTGAATGAAAAACTGAAATCTTTCAATTCATTAAGCACATCAGTTCTAGACATACGCTGAGGTGGATCATCGGTCTCCATGGTATTGTCAAATCTTCGATGATTATTTCTATATGGAGGGTCCATTGGAAAAAATCATCGATTTCCCATAAAACTAAAACTATAGTGATGTTTTAGTCTTCTGGATCATGTATTCTTCATAAAAACAGGACATGATAGTTTTCCCTTCGTGATCCATCCATACATCATTGCATAAGTAGGAAAATCATTGACCATCCACATAATCACAACACGTATCTGAAATATGTCTTTCGAACATGCATCGTATGTGCGCACACCCACATCCCAAATAAGTTTCAACTCTTTTATTAAAGGTTTCATGTATGCGTTTATATCATTTCTAGGATCAGAAGGGCCAAATATGAGTATACTCATGAAATTGAAAGGTTTTTTCATACACAACCATGGGGAAAGGTTATAAATGTGTATAAAAACTGGCCATGTTCTGTGTGAAGTAAGCATCTGCCCAAACGGATTAAAACCATCACATGAAAGAACCAGCCTCACATTACGCACATCAGCTGCAAAATCAGGATATCGAGCATCAAATATCTACCATGAAAATCCATATGCATGGGGAACCAACTCATTATTAGTCTTATTTCTCTCAGTATCATTTCATCGCATTTTTATTGATATTTCATTAGAAATAAAAATATTCTAGAGTCTAGGGATTAATAGAAAGTGTCACATTACTTTATGTGGAACATGGGATGGTGTTCCATCAGCTTTTGGATTCTAGCAGGATGTTCTGCATTTTATATAATCATTTCATTCAGTAGTTTCCTCTTAGAATAAACTGCAATCTTTCGGTCAAGCATGAATTTTTTTCTTTAAAATATAAGTTCCTCAACTAACTTCCATGCCATATAGTGGTTTAAAGTAATATCTGCATCATCTGGAAATAAGTCCTTCAAGAAAGAATGAATGTAATCGATGGAAGTATTAGAAATCTCATACATAGTTTTCCCATAAAACAATCGGATTAAAAATTCTAACTTTTTCATTTTACTGCATTGTTGATATACTAGAGTCGTGGCAACATCATTCAATTTTTTCACCCTGAAAACATCATTATTTTCATTAAAAGCATCATGTGTGCTCATATCAAAGTCTTCTTGGGTTGGAATCCTTTCTTTTTCATGATAAATAATAAATAGAAACCGGTCATATAAAAAAATCTCCAATCCAGTCCTCTCATTTGGATCATCAGTATTTTGAGATTTCATTTTCTTCCCATTGTGATACCACACATATTCTTGAAAACCATATGTGGTTATGTGTTAGATGAATTATTCATAGCTCAACCAAGGTATTACAACACAATTGTAACATGGGAAGTGTATGTGACCACTATCTAAAGCATTGTGAAATGAAAAATCTAAAAATCTCTCCAAATTGTTTTGAAAATCACTTGGGATCCGATCAGTTTCATACATCCAACTTCTATCCATTCTATAAAAAAAAATTTATAAGTCATTTCATCAAACTTAATTAAATAATATTGAAGTTTAATCAAAAATATATTTAAGTAAATGATAATTTTTCACTTTATATGAAACCATAATTGACACACTTCTCTATATGAGAATCAAAATATAAAAGACAACAAAATACTATATTTATAACAAAATACTATAAATTAATATAAATCCATGATATTGAATTCAATTATAAATATAATACCATGATAGTTGTTCATATTGAGAGAACATATATAATATTTGGGAGAATTTTTAGATTCCTATACATATTGTGTCAAAGAGAAGGAGAGATTTCGAATCCATGAGCCTTTGAAGGATAAGAATCCCATTATTCTCAAGTATTCAATGAACTAAGTAATAAATTGATCACATGAGATCTGGAGAGTGTTTTGATACCCAAAAAAATGTTCAAGGAAGGTTTTTAATATCTTTGAAGAACTATACATGAGTGTACAAGATCATATACACTTGTGGAGGAGAATTATTCAGGAGTTGAATAAATTTTAGATCAAATAAATTTTATATTTTAGTATATTATTTGAGTGATATTCATAATATCTATTATAAATAAATGGGAAATATAATATGAAAATGATGGTAAAAAGTTACTCAGGGATTGAATGTCATGGTCATACATGTGGATCATGATCCAAGAAAGATTAAATGGAATTGAGAGGAGTTTTATGTCATAAGATGAAGGTTCCAGGGGGGAAAGAAGCATGATTCCATGTACATGGAGATTTCGAATGATGATATTGAAATTTATTTTCCAAATGGGATAATCTATCCCCATTTTAGATATCCATAAAGTAAGGGGTTTCTAGTTGATGTAGTGAAATATTTCTAGGTTGATACCTTATTATTAAAACAATGTGAAGATATACTAATTTAGTTATGTGTGACTAAATTTGAGGTGAAATGTGTTTTGGAATTTTTTTCATTTATCACGTACAAGAGGACACCGTGGACCTTATATAACATTGTTCAATATATTAAAAAGTGAATTCTTTTCATCAAAGATGCAGAATGTGTAAAGAGAGTTTTTTAAATAAATTATTGATGCTAAAAAATGGAAATATTTTGAAAAGTTAGGATATTTCATAACACCCAATACCCAAAGTCGAAGTGTTCATTGTGTGGGGAATAGATTAAATAGTAGTATTCCATACATCATTTGATATCACATACTTTTTATTGTATTTGTGTGTATTATGTGTCAAAATGGGTAGAATCTTGGGCCAATTTGAAGAAAACAACTACATTTGTGATCAAATTTTTGATGAGGAATGTATTTTCCTAGTTTGTAATTCATTGTTTACTTATTAGTGATCGTGTAATGCACTTAAATAATCAATTTTTATAGTAATACATGAGAAATATGAATCTCAATACAACACCCTAACACCTTATTAACCAAAAAAATTAGGTAAGTGACATTATTCAACTAAAAGATCAATAAAATTTTAGAAAAAACCATGAGTTTAACATCATTGGATTCTAGCAATAAGTTTGATGATTTATTATAGTCATACATAGAAGAATTTAAAAAACTAATTGGTATGACCCCATTTAGGATTATCGATGGAAATCCATGCAAGTTATTAGTGGATCTGAAACATTATTCATATTGGTCTATGATAAAAGTGGATATGGATTTAGAACAAGGTGGGAAAGTGGTTCTTGTATTTGGATAGATTAAAAGAGATCTATATAGACTTATATGAGAATGAAAAAAAATTACAAATATAAATCCAATAAGTGGAATGACTAATGAATCAATTTATGAAAATTCATACCCATGGAAAATGTACTTTTGATTAACTCGTGTTTAGCATTTTTTATAGGTAAATTTCACCCACATTGGATAATACCTTTCATTGGAGTCAAAAAAATTCCACATAGATATATTATGATCCAAATAGGGTATGAAACTTTGTTCAAGGTGAATGGAAAACAGCTAAAGATCTAAATGAAGAAATTATAAGAGTGATTCATTCTCCCTTTTAAATATAACTAAGGATATAATGGTATGTCTATATATAGATATTAAATGGGGAACTAACTATGATTAATTTAAAAACATTATTCAATTTTTGTTAGGTTAGTAATTATCTATGAATTAATAGGGTATATGCTCTATTATAATCTCCCACACTCCCATACCAATGATATAAATGGAAAAAATTCAGAATAAGAGGAGTAGTGATCAGGGGAGGCAATACCCATATAATACCCTGAAAATTACCTATACCCAATCAAACCAACATCAAAATTCCAATACATCACCCAAACAACACCCAATTCATCCTCAATATCACTACCCTTCCCATTATTCCTTAAAAAAATATATATACAAAATCCAAATCCAATTTTCAACTAAACTAAAGTCCATATAAACTACCATATCACCCCCACTAAAAAATGGAAAACCACCTACACCGCTACCCCAACCCTCCTCAGTCCTTTCACATGGACCATCCTTATATCCATTACCCACCTTGAGACAATATAACTAAACAAACCCTTTACCATATTTGAGTGGGGATACATCTCACTGGTACCTCCATTAGTTCATATGGTTCACTAACTCTACACAGAAGAAGCAGATATGAAGACTTCAAATAAAGGTGATTCACATAGTCATGACACTTGAAGTGTAGAACAAAAACAGAAAACAAATCAAAGTGCACTTATTGGGTATACCATGCCACAGACCGCACAGACCTCTTGTTTAGGCCAAATCAAAACAAAAAACAAAAAAAAATAGATGCAGAACATTAAAACTAAGGTAGAACTTCACTAATGGAAAAATTACCTATACCAATGGTTTGGAACCGTTGGTATAGGTCCCCAAACCATTGGTATAGGTAAATTTAAAAAAATTTACAACGGAGGTTTGAACCCACAACCTGTGGGTTATATATCAAAGACTTTACCACTATCCTACAATTACCTTAATGAATATATTTGGATAAATATATATATATATATATATATGTAATTTATATATTTATTTATTTGGCGATATTCAATAAAAGAATTCATAAAAAATAAGGGTACCTATCCCAACGGTTTTGAAAACCGTTGGGAAAAGTGGTATCAAAGTGGGCTTTTCCCAATGGTTTGGCATAACCGTTGGGAAATCCATACCCTTTACCAACAGTTTTTCCAAACTGTTGGGAAAAGTGGTCTCACAGTGGGATTTTCCAATGGTTTGGCAAAATTGTTGGGAAATCCATACCCTTTCCCAATAGTTTTTCCAAATCGTTGGGAAAAGTGGTATCAATGTGGGATTTTCCCAACGGTTTGGAAAAACCGTTGGGAAAGGGTATGGATTTCCCAATGGTTTTTCCAAACCATTGGGAAAAGTGGTATCAAAGTGGACTTTTCCCAACAGTTAAACTATACCCTTTCTCAACGGTTTTGTCAAACTATTGGAAAAAGTTGTCTAAAAGTGGGATTTTCCAACGGTTTGGAAAAACTGTTAAGAAATCCATACCCTTTCCCAATGGTTTTTCCAAACCGTTGGGAAAAGTGGTCTCAAAGTGGGCTTTTCCCAACGTTTTGGAAAAATCATTGGGAAAGGGGAACTATACCGACGGTTTTTACAAACCATTGGTATAGGTAGGATTTCTAGTAGTGATTATAGATTTAAAGTGTAAAACTAAAAAATTGATTGATTGAAGATGGATCTATTGGGTGGAAAGAGTTTCGTAGCCTAGGGTAAAGAGAGAGCTTCAGGAGAGCTTCTATTTAGGGCTGCAATCACGCGGATGGGGAATGGATCTGTTGTGTATTTAGGGGGAAACTTTCCCAACGGTTTTAAAAAACCATTGGGAAATAAATTCTTTACCAACGGTTTCAAAAAATCGTTGGTATATATTAGAAATAGGGAGGATTTCCCAACGGTTTAGACTAAACCATTGGGAAAGGTTGTTTGTGAAAATAGTATAACAACGGTTTCAGAAAACTGTTGGTGTAGCCATCCTATACCAACAGTTTTATAAAACCATTGGTATACAAGTGTTGGTATAGCCCCAATTTCTACCAGTGTGTACTTCTATTTCATGTACTTCCATTGCTTGAATTTCCTTTTGCTTTAAATATTTGTGATTTCTTGCTAAGGTGTGTGTAAATTCGACTTTGTGTAGTGGGTAGGGTGCAGTGACTTCCTACTTCTGGTATACTTAGTCGAGGCACTCATATAAAAATAGGTTTTTACATCATTTTTTTATATTTTTGACATTTTTTTAGGAGAAGTAATTCTAGGCGACGTAGTAAATATATTTTTAATGTCGGTTATTAAAACCAACATTAAAAATATTTATAATATAAATTATTATTAAAATTTAATTTTTTATGATTTTTCACACTGGTTATTTAAAAACTGATGTGAAAATTGATCTTTTACATTAGTTTTTAAACAAACAATATAGAAAATGATTATTTTGAAAAAAAATATATGAAAGAACGAAGAACCATAAATAGCTTTTTGAGAGATTAAACATCAACAACCATAGTTTCATATGATAAAATACTTAGTTTATAATTATAAAACTAAAAAAATAATGATCATTCAAATATATAAAGATAAAATAAACAAATATTAATAACAATGTTAAAAAAATAAAAAAAAAATTAAGAGAAATCATTCGAAGGATTTTACATCCATGCAAAGATATTTGATAAGCCATAACACTCTAACAAAAGTCTTCATTAATGTAGAGATCATTTCCATAGTTTCTCTTCTCGACACCACCTTCTCTATCTTTTAAATGGACATTCTGACATGATTTATAATCTATGAATGTTGAATGGAGATAAAAATAAGAATTTGGGGGTAAATAATGTGAGGATGAGAAATTTAAAGGAGGGAGAAACATAAATTTGAGATGGAATAGAAGAAAGAGTGTGAAATTCCTGATGTTAAAACACTGATGTTATAATTAATTTTTCTACTAGTGAGGAGAAGATGAACTTTTGATGGACCGATGTGTGAGAATTTGGTGGTTTTATTAAAAGAATGGATCAAAATTTCATGGGTTATTCCCCAACAAGTGGTATCAAAGCAAGGTTCGGTGCTCGAGGTTTATTACACCGATAGTAACTTAGTTATGGTATCAGATGAAGGGAATATCCAGATCGATAAATTTGATGGAATAGATTTTGGCATCTGTAGGATGAAAATTGAAGATTATATCATCTAGAAAGACTTGGAAGTATCATTGAATGTTGTTAAACCTAAAATAATAGAGAAAGTGTTAGTGTTGAAAAAAATTGTATCTTATTTGTTTTAATAAATTGAAAATTACTTCATTTAAAGATATTCAATTGGAATTTAATGTTATTTTTTTGGAATTATATTTATGTAATTAATGTTTAATAGTATTGAAATTTATATTGTCATAACATTTATATATTCATAATGATAATTGAAAATTGTTAACTATTTAAAATGTTTTATCATTTTTTCTGTTCTTTTTCATGTATTAATTTTTGAAATGATTAATGACACTATTAAAATATTAATCTTAAACTTTTTATTTATGTTGTTTTACTTGGTATTTATTGGTGGAATTTTAGTAAAAAATAGGCCAATCTTGACAATCCCCACAAGCTAGCCCATCAACCACATAGGGGACTTTAGGGTCAACCTTATGGGAGAGCCAGAAGAGGTGGTGTAAAGAGAGCAAGTGGGTCATGTATAGGCCTCCAGGAGCGTGCCCTAGTTAGAGTGCATGGGTCTGGGATGGTGGTATAACATGAGGAGGTGCCTACCCATGAGGCCTATGTGTTAATGGGTGTATGGGGGTGATGATCCCCTACTACCAGCTTGAAGCAATATCAACATCGTTTGTAATATTAAGGAGCACCATTCCATTTGAACTAATGATGTAGGAATCGGCCTTAGTTGAGCATTGTTCGTCCATATTTAATGATACGTAAATTACGTTGCCCATCAGTTGGTCTGTTTGATCTAACCAGCAGTTTCATCTTCTATATTGAGTTGTCCAAGGATTTCTCATGTTCTGATCTTCATGGTCGAACTTCCAATGATCGAACCAAGGCCGACATGGAATTTTTTTTTACGTTTTTAAAAAAAATTCCAGAAAATGGTTAGGGAAAAAATATTTTTCAAAATGCGTCGCAAAGGCGGCATCCACGATGTCGCCTTTGTACTGTCGGCGTGGATCGCTGATGTGGCAAAGGTAGCACCTGTAGTGCTGCCTTTCTAGATGATGTCATACGAAAGGCGGCACCGTGGGTGCCGCATTTTCCTCCGCTCCCTATAAAAGGGCATCTCCCCCTCCCCTTCAACTCACTTCCAAACACCCATTACCTCTCAATTTCTCTCTTTTGTGGTGGAGTTCGCGGTTTGAAATTTTTGGAAAGCTTTTAGAGGTATGGTTTTTAATTTAATGTTTTTTATTTAGTTGAATTGTTTATAGTTAAATATTTTAATTCTTTAGTAGTTAGTAGTTTTAAATTTTTTTTATTATATTTTTTAATTAGTTATATATATTTAGGAATTATAATTATCATTAGTATAAATTAATTTTGTTTCCTTTTAATGAAATTTTGGTAGCATAACGAATATGTTATCTAAGCAATAAAATCCTTATCTGGATACAAACAAGTGAATGTGGCTCTGGCACAGATGTACCTAGGGGTAAAACCCAAAAACACCGATTTGATCTAGACTCGAATGGGAACTGGTGCACGACAATGGGCCTTGCTGCATTCTGGTTTGACACTCCTGGGGGATATGCTTAAGATATGCATATTTCTTTATAAACTACTAAAATATCTAAGAAAAGAAATGATAAATTGATAATTTAGTAATGATGTTGATAGTTATTATTAGGAATGATTAATTAGAAATTAATTAACAAATAAATTAGAGTTAAAAATAAAACTACAGTTCAAATGATATTAAATAACATAAACAACATGGAGTTAAAAAAGAACATGGAGTGAAAGTGAAAAAATAAATAACATGGAGTTAAAATATAAATAACATGACGTTAAAATATAAATAACATTGAGTTAAAATATAAATAACATGGAGTTAAAAAATAAATAACATCATGTTTCGACCTTCTGGCCTTTATTACAGTGAATTGGATATCAAAATTTCAAAAAACCCGTGTAACAATGGGTTTTCTGAAATTTTGATATCAAATTCACTACAAGAAAAGTGAGAAGCTCGAAACATGATGTTATTTATTTTTTAACTCCATGTTATTTATATTTTAACTTTACTATGTTATTGAATAAATAATTAATAATTTAGTAAGGAATAACTAATGATTAAAGAATGATTAACTAATTAAAAAGTGTACTAAGAAATATCCTAGTTTAGGATATAAGATCTTTTAAAATTTAAGTATCATAAAGATTGTATAGTTTAGAAGTAATAGTTATTATTTGAATGTGAGGTAAAATCCAAATTATTTTTAATAAGTAGTTTAATTACATATTCAAAGTATAAAATCCAACTTATATTGGTAACCATAATTCTAAATGTCACTTACATTATCAAAATCTTGATCAGAAAACTTTTTTTACGTAGAGCGTAATGTTTGCCTGTGTGTACTGCTATGGGGAGGTTATTCAAACTGAGCAAGGATCTTCTTATAGTACACAAACAATAACAGTGGTTAATATAACTAATTGTGTAACCCTAAGTGACCTTCAAGACAGAATTCATGGCTCATTAAATATAGGAACCGATCAAAAGATCAAGTCAATGAGTTATAGACATTTGCAGTTCTCATCAACATTGTGGCATCTAGCTTGTCCATTGGTTGATGATGCACAATGGATCCAAATAATTAATTTGTTTTCTCAATGGTCGGATAGTACCATGATGGAGTTATATGTTGATGTTTCTACTGTATAACAACAACATCCAATAGTACAAAGACATAGACTTACAAGAGTCATTGAAGATATTTCGCCCCATGAAGTTGAGACTATTCCAAATGATGCAGAAGAGGAAAACCTACTTGATATCCTGGATATACATGTTAACCCGACATCTGATGAGTATTTTTGTAATAACTAAATAGATGGTGATAATAGTGTTGATGAGGAAGGAACAACGGAAGTTTCAAGAAATGCATTAGTTGTACAGCAGGCTCGACCTACAATAAATCATCCACCTCTCTTTGCATCTTGGTTAGAAGCAATGACACATGTGCCAGAATTTGAAGATCATGTTCTCACACTGGCAACTGAGTTTCCCAGAGTTATACGATATAGGTTTAGTGAGATGGACAAAAATTTATATGTTGGAAGGAATTTTCCAAGTAAAGATGCATTAAAAAGTATGCTAAAGATATTTCACATTGAGAGGCACTGTAACTATGTAGTTTATGAATCAGACCATAGAAAATATGTCATGCGGTGTGATAAGTATGGGGATGATTGTAGATTTTTATTGAGGGCGGTTCCGGACATTGCATTTGGAGGTTGGAGAATCTTGCGGATTAGGGAAAATCATACTTGCGTTCAGCCAAGCCTGACACAAGATCATATTTCATTGGATGTAGAATTTATGTCCTCCATTGTTGTTGAGATGATTAGGACATGTCAAGATGTTTCGATAGACCTTGTGCAAGAGAGGATACAACAGACATTTGGTTATAAGATTTCATATAATAAGGCATGGATGGCAAACCAGAAGGTAATTGTGAAGGTCTATGGTGATTGGGATGACTCATATCGAGTATTGCCGCAATTTCTAGCTATATTGAGTCATCATAACCAAGTTTTATACCATATTTATACAAAAGAATATGTGTCTCATGATAACATACTTGATCCATCTCATGTTCAATTTCATCGATTGTTTTCGGTATTCCTCCCATGTATCTCTACATTTCGTTTTAGAAAAAACTTTATTCAGGTTGATGGAACGTTTCTATACGAAAAATACAAGGGTGTATTTTTTATTATGGCAACCCAAGATAGAAACCATTCACCTCTTCCTCTTTCCTTTTCCATTGTAGATAAAGAAAACTATGAATCATGGAGTTGGTTTTTGGAAAGTATCAACAACCATTTCCCCAACATTCGGGGTGTTTGTTTGATATCTGATCGGCATCAGGCAATTAATGAGGCAATCAATGCAGATCCTGATACATGGAGTTACCCAAATTCACATCATCAGTTCTGTATTAGACACATTGCTAGCAACTTGCATAAAAAATCCACAACAAACCGATGAAGAAGGCAATCACTAGACTTGGTACGCATTGTATTTGTTATTTTTTGTATATCAACGTAAAGATAAATTCAAAATATGTGAAATATCATCTATTTTGTGTAGCATATGAGTCAGATAAATGAAGGTTTGAAGAACGTTTCGAACAAATCCGTCAGGTTAATGAAGAATTTTACGATTATATGATGCAAATTACAAAAGAAAAATGGACATTGGCATATGATGGGGGGAAGAGGTACGGACACATGACCACCAACATTGTAGAGTGCATCAATGGTGTCTTCAAAGGGCTTCGTAAGCTACCTATAACTGCCCTAGTTCAGGAGACATTATATCGTTGTGTAAAGTACTTTGTTGATAGATAAAAACTAGCATCAGATGGAATACATCAGGGGATAACATACGGAAGACATTTTCAATGAGAGATTGAAAAGAATATTGAAGAAGCTGCTGGTTATCAAGTCTGCCTATTTTGATGAGAAGACTCTCGATTTGAAGTTCAAGAGATGTATAACCCCATCACAAAATAGCATTGGTGAAAAAATGGTGGTATTATTAGAAATGAGGCAATGTCAATGTGGAAACTTTCAGGCCTTATGGTTTTCATGTTCACATGCCATCGCAGCATGTGCCTCTATTAACATATCATGGGAAGCATATGTTGATCCAATGTACCGGATGAACACCATTCCTAACTTTTATGTTGCACCATGGACACCTATTAGCGAGATTTGTTATTTCCTAATGCCCGAAGGTCAGCCGATAGTGGTACCTGATATAAATCGGTTGCATCCCCGTGGGAGACTGAAGGCCAGCAGGATGCGAAATGAGATGGACTGGCCTCAAGAACAAAGATAGAGTTTGAGATGCACCATATGTCATCAATAAGGTCATAATCGGAAACAATGACCTAACATTGTTGGGTCAAGTTCACACTCTAAGCCACAATGATGTATTGTTGTTATTGGGAGATTCTCATATTGTAAATTTTATGTTGTTATCTCTTCCTTTTACCTCGATTTTCTAACCCCCAAAACTGAAAATCATAACAGTAAACCCAAAAACATCTCTTGTATACTGTAATCCTAACATTCTAAACCATAATCCTGAAAATATTTTCTCAAATCATTAACCTAAACCGTAAAACATCAAAAAAATCCAAAATTCTAGATCCAAAAGGCAAAATGTGAAACCCTGACATCTAAATCCTATAATCGAAAAGATGAACCATAAACCCAAAAACATCTTCCCTTTACATCGGTTTTCAAAACATTATGTGATTGACAAAATAATCATCAAACATACAATCATATGTAAAATCATATATAAATTATAAATCACATACTTTTCTAATAAATATCTATATGACATAGAAAAATGATTTATATATATAAATATATAAAACTATATCTTACAAAACACCCAATTCTAGGTAAAAGCATATATTAATAAACTTTAGTAATATTCTTTGAAAAACATGAAGACATGCCCATTTATTTTGGTAAAAAAACTTTATAAAACATTGTGAATAATCATTTGTTTATATGCAGATCAATGACACCATACTACTCAGTCAGTAGGCTACCCATTGTTCATAGGTTGTGATATAGGTTGGTCCAAATCAATTGATCAGGGTGCGTCGAGCGCACCATTTTCATCACACAGAGCCTCCTCCTGCCATTATACCATACTTGCATTGTACTGGCTTTTATGGTATTACGGTATCTAATTTTACATTTGTAGACTATCACCTGCTAGCTGCACTCGTGGAGAGGTAGAGACCAGAGACACACACATTCCACCTATCTAAAGGAGAGATGACCATCACCCTCCAGGATTTTTTTGTTCTTCTTAGTCTTCCTATCTAGGGGAGACCCGTTATTGGATCCACTCGGGCATCTTGGACCGACCTTGCTCAGCGCTTGTTAGGCGTTGACATTTTGTCTGATCGTAGTGCTACCGATGGAGCATCGATATCCATGCCTTGGATGGAGTCACAGATTCCACTTTTAGATAATGATGTTGACGAGCAGATAGTGATGTGTTATGCACGTTTATATATATTACGACTTATTAGAGGGACCATGTGTATGGACCATTCAGGGATGCACATGCACATGATGTATCTACCCTTGATAGAGGACTTTGATCAGGCAGGGACGTATAGCCGGGGATCCGCCTGCTTGGAATACACATACAGAGCATTATGAAAGATATCCGACAGGAGGCGCACAGGTATTGGGGGATGCGTCATCCTTATTCAGATGTGGGCATGGGAGCACATCCCCGCATTCTCCCCTGATCTTGTTGGTCTGCTGGTCGAGATGGCGGTGCTGCATGAAGCTCCGCATGGACGCTGGTATGATCACTCATTTCTATCAGTTTCTGATGCTACTACAAGTTATTGACTTTAATTTCTCATTATTTATCACTATCGATGTTGTATTTTATAGGTGGTGTTAGCGACACAATTTCAATGCGGTTATGAGACACGATTTGGTCGTATATCGGCTCGAGTTGCACTTTCTCTTACCCCATCAGGTATGTATATATAATCTATAACTGTCAAACAAATTTAATAATAGCATCATTTTTTTAGTTAACAGTTTTTCTAACAAGGGTAATATGTTATTTCAGATTTCATGGGTTCCATACTGGTCTGTTATAGACCAGTTGCCTCCATACTGCATGGTTGGTCTTGACGATGTTACGGCTGTATGCCACTCATTCACTTTCATATTGTTGAGTGGCACCAGTCTGACAGAGTCATGAGCCAGTTTCTCTTGACTCAGCAGATTCCATTACCGCCGAGGCAGACAGATCAACTTCATGGGATGAAGCTGACAAGGAGGCTGGATGAGGACTGACGTCAAGTACATGCTAAATTTCTCGATTGTTGGTGCAGACGCGCAGAGTTTCGTATCCAGGGAGTTCCTATGATGCAATTCTCTCTTTCAGCGCAGCACGAGTATAAGCCATGGTATAGACTAAAGTCTATACTGTATCTTACCTGATCCGGTAGAGAGATGCATATGATTGTAAGTCAATTAAATTTTATTATTATGTTTATTGAGTTATTTTATAATTCATTTTTAATCTGTTTGCAGGAGAGTCACACAGACAGTCTTATTCATATGAGTGATGAGGCTGAGGATAGAGTCTTCAACTGGGAAGTCGTTCATGATCAAGCGTTGGAGCTGAGGTCATCTGTTCATGCATTTTCTGAGAGCCTCTTCGAGTGTCTGGCACGGAGAAAACAAGTTCCTACCACAGAGGAAGATCCTACAGCAGCTGCTGGTGCTGAGGAGCCATGACCACGGCGACATAGACAGCGTCGTCCTGCACATCAGGCATCATGAGTTCCATAGGCAGAGGTCGGCCCTCTAGTAGTCCAGTCTGAGCCGATACATAATGTGCCTCAACTGTCATGGGATCCATCTTTTTTTATGGGATATCCTCAGTTTTCTCCATCGTGGGGTCCATATGGATTGCAGCCTTTGGGTCTAGAGTCATCGCAACCTTGTGGTCCAGACCCATCGCAGAGTTAGGGTACAGTTCCACCACATGATTTGTTCCCCACTGCGATGATATTGGTTCCTTCTACCATCGAAGTGGGATAAGGATCAGGAGGGAAGTATGAGGTGGAGTTGACATTTTATCCCACTGGCACAGAGGTGGAGGATATGACAGTCAACATTCCAGCACCCGAGTATCAGCCCTCTCCAGGTCATCAGACTCCCCAAAGATCTCGCCGCGAATGTCCTATTATTATATCACCATGTGGGACAAGATCTCCTCACCATAGACATAAACATTGATTGTTTATGTTCATTTATATGTTTTATGTATATGGAAATGAAAAACAATTTATAAGCTTTCAAAACTGCCTATATGAAACTTAAAAATGTTTCAAGTACATTACTTTGAAAGACTATAAAATATAGACCATAAGACCAATATAAACGAAACTGTAAACATTGATTAAACATATAATCAATTGTTGAAAACAAAAATCATTTCATAAAAAATGTTCATGAAAAACAATTTATAAGATTTCAAAACCTCCTACCTGAAACTTAAAAATGTTTCATGTACGTGACTTTGAAAGACTATAAAATATAAAACATATGACCAATATAAACGAAACATTAAACATTGATTAAACAGATAATAAATTGTTGAAAACAAAAATCATTTCATGAAAAATGTTCATGAAAAAAAATTATAAGCTTTCAAAACTGCCTACCTGAAACTTAAAAATGTTTCAAGTACGTGACTTTGAAAGACTATAAAATATAAAACATAAGGCCAATATAAATGAAACATTAAACATTCATTAAACATATATGATTCAACCCCGCATCAATGTGATGCATGGTGTCCCTAGTATCACATACATATATAATATTTGATGCATGAGAACATGTTATATCTACTTTCATGGGACAAAGAAATCCATTTTTCCACCCACCATGTCCATATCCATATCAGCATCAGGCCACATAAGAGTATAGTGAAAGATATACCACATGAAATGCCAATATCTTCCCATTCCTATAAATACCAACCCCTTCAACACCACTATGCATCCAACCATTATAATTTCTTCCACAATTGTCACCCCATTTCCCCAGGCCCAGTTGATCAGATGAAAACACCAACGATTCCACATAGCGCTTCGAACTCTTCATCACAAAATCTTTATCCTTTATCATCTTCAAAATTCTATTGCAGGACCTCCTTCATCTATCCATTCCAAACACTCACATATAAGTACACTATAAACATAAAAACCAACACATTTTCAGGTTTTTTTTCCTGAAAATTTGTTGGTTTTTATGTTTATAGTGTACTTATATGTGAGTGTTTGGAATGGATAGATCAAGGAGGTCCTGCAGTAGCCTTTTGAAGATGATAAAGGATAAAGATTTTGTGATGAAGAGTTCGAAGCGCTATGTGAAATCGTTGGTGTTTTCATCTGATCAACTGGGCCTGGGGAAATGGGGTGACAATTGTGGAAGAAATTATAATGGTTGGATGCAAGGTGGTGTTGAAGGGGTTGGTATTTGTAGTAATGGGAAGATATGGGCATTTCATGTGGAATATCATTCACTATACCCTTATGCAGCCAGATGTTGATATGGATATGAACATGGTGGGTGGAAGAATAGATTTCGCTGTCCCATGAAAGTAGATATAACATGTTCTCATGCATCAAATATTATAGATGTATGTGATAATAGTGACACCGTGCATCACATTGATGTGGGGTTGACTCATATATGTTTAATGAATGTTTAAAGTTTCATTTATATTGGTCTTATATTTTATATTTTATAGTCTTTCAAAGTCACGTACTTGAAACATTTTTAAGTTTCATGTAGGCGGTTTTGAAAGCTTATAAATTTTTTTTCATGAAAATTTTTTATGAAATGATTTTTTTTTTCAACAATTTATTATATTTTTAATCAATGTTTAATGTTTCGTTTATATTGGTCTTATGGTTTATATTTTACAGTCTTTCAAAGTCACATACTTGAAACATTTTTAAGTTTCATGTAGGTGGTTTTGAAAGCTTATAAATTTTTTTTCATGAAAATTTTTTATGAAATGATTTTTGTTTTCAACAATTTATTATATGTTTAATCAATATTTAATTTTTCTTTTATATTGGTATTATGGTTTATATTTTATAGTATTTCAAAGTCACGTACTTGAAACATTTTTAAGTTTCATGTAGGCGGTTTTGAAAGCTTATAAATTGTTTTTCATGAACATATTTTATGAAATGATTTTTGTTTTCAACAATTTCTTATATTTTTAATGAATGTTTAAAGTTCCATTTATATTGGTCTTATGGTTTATATTTTATAGTCTTTCAAAGTCACGTACTTGAAACATTTTTAACTTTCAAGTAGGTGGTTTTGAAAGCTTATAAATTCTTTTCATTAACATTTTTTATGAAATGTTTTTTGTTTTCAATAATTTCTTATATGTTTAATGAATGTTTAAAGTTTCGTTTATATTGGTCTTATAGTTTATATTTTATATTCTTTCAAAGTCACATACTTGAAACATTTTCAACTTTCAAGTAGGCGGTTTTGAAATCTTATAAATTATTTTTCCTGAACAATTTTTGTGAATTATATATATAAATAAATATATAAACAAAAAAACATAAAATAAAAAAAAATTCAAAAATGATAATTTTTACAATTTTTATGATTTATATATATAAATAAAAATATAAACAAAATAAAACAAAAAATCAAAACAAAATTTTTAAAAATAATAATTTTTCTGTTAGGTGAAAGGCGGCATCCTCCTAAACAGTTTTTATGAATTATATATATAAATAAATATATAAACAAAACAAAACAAAACATAAAAAAAATCAATTTTTTTTTATGTTAGGAGAAAGGCAGCATCGCGGGTGCCTCCTTTCAGCTGTAGTGAAAAGGCGGCGGCCGCGATGCCGCCTTTCACCCGAAATGCAAAGGCGGCATTGCGGATGCCTCCTTTAAGGTGCATTTTGAAAAATATTTTTTCCCTAACCATTTTCTGGAAAAAAAAATTTAAACGTAAAAAAAAAACTCCCGACATGGGTGTTATCTATTAATTTTTATGAGGCGGTGCGGTTGGGAACCTTCATGCATATAATTTATGTCTTTCATGAGTGATAATTGTGAAGAATATGGTATTTTTGAATGCAAACAGAGTTGTCTCGTGCATTCGAATTACAGGGATGAGTTCAAAATTAAATGAGAAGAAGCACGTGATTAATATCGTATGCACAAATTCTCTGCATTCACTTGGATGGTGCTTCAACATCATCTTCACACAACTACCGATGGTAGTACGCTTCATCATTTGATGAAAGATCCCTTGTTCAGCCACGGAAGCACACCACTCAGCCATTGAAGCACCGCTCAACCACAAATGCACTGTTTACCCTCGACGGTACCTCCTGCATTTAGCATCTTCATGTGAAGCAATGGTAGTACCGTGATTCTGCAATGGAATCTTTTCCTTGTGATGGTAGGTGCATGTTGAAATGTTAGATTAATATACCACTTGATGGTGACTCCTTCCTCCCTCGGTGATGGTAGATTAACAGACGGTAGTTCAAATAGTGCCTTCAGCTCTGTTCTTCTCACCCACGATAGCATCGTCGGATCCTTCAGCCACAACAGTATCTACCGCTCGACGATGGTTGCACGCTGTGATGATAGTAGGTTCCTCAAATTAAATAGTAGAATCTCAGTTTCAGTTTCAGTAGCACTACTTTGCACGGTATCGTGTCCGTAGTAGCAACACATTACTATCACTAGGTGAAAATATCTATCTACCATCATTTTTATATTTAATTCTTTCTATTTAATTTTTAAATACCTTTATTTTAGAATTTTAATATCATTAATTTAAATATTCTAATATGGTCAATTAAATATTTTTAATACCAAATAGTTCGATATATATATTATGCCAATTCAATTTTGTGTAACTGACTATACTTTTCTAAAAATATATTTATTCTTATTTTACTTGCTAAATAAAAAAAATTAATTACTATTTTACTTTTTCAAAATGAAATTACATGTTGTTAAAAATATTTTGAGTATATTTTCTATTCATACGTGCATGCATTAGTCTATGTGATGCTCTATTTTTTTATTGTTTTAATATTTCAATAAACTGCACTTTTATTCATATTATTTCAACTATTTTCACAACCACAGATTCAGGTTTTTGCAGCGCCACCCCTTTAACAGCATTAAAAAAAAGCACTAATAAAGGGAGTACCTTTTATCAGCGCTAAAAAAAGTGATGTTAAAAGCATCATTTTATCAGCGTTTTTCTTAGAGTTGTTAAAGGGGGATTTTATCGGCACTTTTTTAAAAGCGCTGATAAAGACCTCCCATTTATCAGAATTTTTTACTAGCGTTGATAAAGGATATATTTCAAAAAAATATCATTAAAATGAATATATTAATATATTAATATATTAATATTGATATAAATATAATATATATATTAATTGTGTTTTAGATAAGAATAAATAGAACTTTAAACTTAATATATAAGATATTTAGTAAAAAAAGTTTATAAAATAATTAAAAAAATATTTTTAAATAATATTTTTGTTATTTTTATCAAATAATATTAATTTAATAACAATTTGAATATAAAATAAATAAATAAAACAACTAAATTTAGTTGAAAAAACAACTCAAACTTCAAACGGTCATAACTTTTGATTCGGGTGACCGTTTGAGCTCTACCACATATCAAATCAAAGCTTGCGACAAGCTCTACATAGATGTGATCAAGGGAGACTTGGGTCAAGGTTTTTTCGGGGCCAAAAGAGGCTCATAATACCTCTAAAACTGAATTTTAGTCGGCATACCTCGATATTTTAACATTTGATGGATTTTCAGGCTCATTTATGGGGGTCTTTTTTCCATTTTTTGGTGGGGACTAAATTTATTCACAAGTATTACATTCATATTGATATAATGGTTTTGAAATTTATCATTTTTCAAAATTTACTATTATTTATAATCAAATATATAACAATATACACATATTTTTTATATATTCCCACCTAAAATTTTAATTTTATAAATAATTAAGTAAACATATTTACATATAAAATATATTTATTAATATATAAGCCTTATCTGAATAAAAACTAATATCCATTTTATTTAAAATACAAAATATGAATATTTATATACCTATATAGTGTGTGTGTGTGTGTGTGTGTGTTTTAGCAAACTGATATATATTATCTATATATTCTAACTTATAAATAGACATATTAATATATAATAATGTAAATATATATAAATATGTATAATTATACTTACAGATACACATATATATAATATATATACATGTGTATGTATGTTGTATATATGTATCTATTTATTTATTTAGTTATCTATAAACACGCACAAAAAAACATATTTTACAAATATATTGAAAAATAATCTTACAAATATATATTAATATATGAATAAATATATAACTAACTATAAAATATCATACGAATAAATATATGGATAAAAATATAACAATACATATATATAAATAAATATATAAAAAATAGATATTAATATACGAATAAATATATATATATATAACTAAATATATATATACACATTAATATAAATATATTTTAATATACGAATAAATATAAATAAATAGATATATAAATAAATAGATATATCATTAAATGGGGAAAAAAGTAACATGGAGAAGTGGTAAAGTGTCCAACGTGCAGGGAAGAGGTCTTGATTTCGAATCCAGGGAGAGGTAGGGGCGCGCGAGCATGTGCAGGGGGGATAGCGCTGTTAAAGGTCTAAGAAGGGCACTGTTAAAGGCTGGCTAGCAGGGGTGGGTGCGAGTGAGGGGCTTTCAAGCACTGTTAAAAGGGCTATCCATTTTTTGTATTTTTTTGAAAAAAAATACATTTTTTTAATTTTATCAACGCATTTTTAAAAGAACTGATAAAAGGGGTGTTTTATTAGCGCTAATAAAAGGGACCCCCTTTAACTTCGCTCAGATTAACAGTGCTAAAAAAGTGCTGTTAAAAGCAATTTCTAGCATTGATAAAAAGGCTATATGTAGTAGTGTTTATAAATTTTTAACTTACATGTCTGTACTGATGATCATACTTGAAGTATTATGATTTTATTTCATACAGGAATAAAAGAGTGTGTAAATTCCTTGACATTGAGTGTGATATTTTACAGGTAATAGATTTATTCCATGTATTTTTATTTTATAACTCATGGTATAGATTGATTGGATGATCAGATGCACCTAGAAGATCTTAAAATTAATTTTGTGGGATTAATCTGTTGGAGTATGAAATTAAATAAACTTCATATAGTTTATTCGACACAACATAAGTGTGATAAAAATTATTGTGGGACATACGATCAAAAACTTCTATGGATTCTATTTCCTTGTTAAGATCACAAAGTGAATTCAATTATACCATCCTATACTATAGAAGTGATCAAGATTATAGAACTTCGTTATCTGCATCATTTGATATTTCTATTGGTTTTCATTGTTTTTGTTTTTCTCTGTGTTATCTTTTCTTTATCTGTTTGTAATTTTTCATGTTAGTTTATGATTTTTCCAATCAAAAGGAGGTATTGTGTTTGTTATTCTCCAAAAGTAAGTTCTTGGGTTGTGACTCCTAAAGAAACATTAGGTCTAGACTAGGTTAAGACTCCTATAAAAAGTTTGGGTTGTGCCTCTGTTTAATGTAAAAGGAAGAGTCTATAACAGATTATCACACCTCTAAAAGTGAGTTTTTATTAGTGGATGCCAATATTCTCATAGAGTAGAGAATTTTGATGAGTGGACTAGGATCTTAGTGATCTGAACCACTATAAGAAAATAGTGTTCATTCTTTTAATTTCTATTTCACTACATGACTTGAACACAACACTCACAATAGATTCTTTAATTAATAAACTATGATTAATGTTTGATAAAAAAAATTAAATAACTATCCCCCTAGTCTATTTTCCATTAATTACAATCAAATAATTGGTATCAAAGTATGGCCTCTCTCTAGTTGAAACATATGTTTGTTTTAATTTGATTCCAAACTATTGGTATCAGAGGATTGTTCCTTTCAGATATAAGTTTTGTTTATTTTTAACTACTATGATAACCTGAATATCCTAGACCTAACGATCTATGGAATAAAAGAAAAGTTCTTAAAGATAACAGGTGTCAATTCTAACAATGGATGGATTCCACAAGATCCCTCATTCTTTGATGGAAGTGACTATAGATATTAGCAAGACCGAATGGAAGCCCACCTGAAACAGTCAAGTGTGGATCATTGGGATATCTTGAAGTAGTCATATAAGCTACCCAAATTTGATCCAGAGAAACTTGTAGGTAACTATATGGTTAATTATGTTTTGAATTATAAAGAATAATATTGTGTATTGTGCTATAAGTAAAAATGTATATAGTCATGTTTCATATTGTATTACATCCCACGACATATGGAGAATCCTTCAAGTTACTCACTATGGGACAAAAAATCTTTAAAGAACAAATCTAGGAATTCTCTTATCAGAATACTAGGACTTCAAGGTGGGATAAGAAGATTCAATGAACTAGACGTTCCATTGGTTTGTAAGTATTACAAACGGTATGAGTGCTCTTGGTGAATTAATGGAAAACATAGATCAAGTTTAAATAGTATTGAGAGCACTACCAAAAATATGGCATGAAAATAAGGTGTCCATCTATGAGAGTAAGAATTTTAAAGAGTATACTTTAGATAAACTATTTAGGTCTTTACTATAGTATGGTATTGAGTTGAAAAGAATTACTGACGAGGAGACTACAAAGAGTAAAGGTGTAGCTTTCAAGTCTAATGTTAATGAATCATCTAATTATTCTAAATTCAAGTTCCATGAAAGTGATAAAGAGATGGATCATTTTAGAAAGAATCTTTTCAAATTTATGAAAAAAAAATGTGCAAAGATATGGTTTATAAGGAAGAATAAAAAGGAATACAAGAAAGGTAACCCTAAAAAGAATAATGTTATTTTAGAATTAATGTTTTGTGAGCGTAGGAATAAAGGTCACATCAAGCCTGATTTACCCAAACTCAATCATTCAAAGAATTATAGATATAAGAAAAGAAAGGAAAAACAAGATTTTTTTGGAGGTTGGGACTGCTCAGACAATTCTAATTCAAGCAGTGACTCGGGTAGTGAAAAGGAAATAGGTAACCTTACTCTGATGGGTGTGAAATGTGAGGTAACTGATTCATTGTTTACACGATTAATTACTCCTTCTAATGTTGATCATAATGAAATATCTGAATATGAAAAAAAAACTTATTTTGATTTTGATTCTGATTCTGATTCTATGAATTCTAAATTCAAATAGTTATATAAAGAGAATAAGGAATTAAGGAATGAGAGTATTTATATTATTTAGAAATATACTAACATAAAAATTATAAATATGAAGTTGATTAAAGAAAATAAAAAAGTAAAAATAAAATATAAAAATTTTAATATTTGTGTTTCCCAAAATGATGAATCTAAAAGGAATTGTGATTCTAAGATTTTGAAACTGAAAGAAGAAAATGAAAAAATTAAAATATTTATGTAAGTGAATGATTAAGACTAGGAAAGAATATTTAATCTTTTTTTGGAAGATTTAACTAATGTTGATAATGATTGTGAGAAACTTAAGCAATAGAATAATAAATCGAGAAATACAAATTTTGGTTCTAATGAGAAAAATTATATAGATTTAGAAGTCATTCAAAAGGATAATATGGATTTGAAAAATGAAGTTGTTGATATTAAATAAACTTTATCTACTTTTTTTCAAGGCAAATATAAATTTAATAAAATGATATCTATGATGAAACCAAATTGTAACAATTTTTTTTGGGTTATAATAGTTTATTATAAAACATTAATAAGACTACTTTCGTTAAAAGCTCAAAGGAAGTATTTCTTCTATGAAATTATTTAAATATAGAATGCATGGGAATTATTCCAATGAGTGTTATTTGAGATTTACTCAATCCTTTGTTCATAATAAAACTATTACATCTAAGAATTTATTTTTAGACTTACCTAAAAATAGACGTTTGAAGTCTATTTGGGTGATAAAAAGTTATACTATCAATTAAATTGAATCTAAGATAGAATGTATACCAAAAGGATGTTCCAAAAATCCTATTGGACCTAAGCTGGTCACCATTCCCAAGTAAGTATTTTCTTTCATCCATCATACTTACTATTTACTATTTCATAATCTTTTATGTTGGAATTCATGATAACTAATATCTTTTGTGATTATTATTTTAATTTTTGGATTGAAGGCATGTGCATTAACTTCTGTCTGTTTTGTTTTAGCAAGTAAAATTTTTTAGTTTTATGTAGTTAAAATTTTCAATTTTGTATATGTTGATTGTTTTTCAGAGTAGGATACTCAAGAGGGGGGTGAATTGAGTTCCTAAAAAAATTCTATCAAAAATATTTAATAAAAAGTTCCCCAATTTGAAATACAAAACAACCTAGTTAACCAAAGGATCAGTTTATAAAAGATTTGATTGTTTGAAGGATTTCTCAAAGACTGATTAGTTATCAGTTAAAACAATATGAATTATTAATTTAACTTTTTAAATCAATATAGTAAATAAAATTCTAATAAAACACTATCTAATATTAACTATCAAAGTAAAGTGAAGTTTTCTGATTTAAATAAACACAAACTGAGAAAAACTAAACTTAAAGAACGCGGTGAGAATTTAAACAAGAGGTTCTATCTCAAGCTGAGACTTAGTTCTCTCCACTTGGTGATAACTGGCCACCAAGTAGTTTATATAAATAAACTTTGATCCACACCTTGGATCAGGGTAAAAAACAGTATGCACAACTATCTAGGTCAACTAGACCTCTTCCACAGTTTTTGTGGGAGTAAAAAAAACAAACAGGCCATGCAGAGACCTCTTCCACTGTTATCCATGGGTAATGTAAGATGTAAAGATGTTTGGTGAAGATATTTGTGTATCTTCCTAGTTTTTCACATGAGTTAGTGTGTGTTCATAGAACAAATAAACACACAGCTGATCTTATTGTAAAAATAGCACACAAGAAGAGAAAAAATAAAGAGAATAGAGTTAGAAGGATTTGTGTGATTGGAAATGTATCTTGCAACTCCTAGAAGTTATGTTGGAATATATCTTGAGTCAACTTTTTAGAATCAGACCACAAAATAGAGCATCGTGAGAGATTTTTTCTTCTAATTTCCAGTGAGGTGTAAGATTTTCTCGATGAGTTATTCTCCTTTATTTTTGTGTTGATGAAAAAAAGTTCTTCGGTCTGAGTTCTTATAAATATATTTGTGTTTCTACAATTAGCAGTTCTTGAGTTTTTCTCAGGTTCACGACTTCTCCACACACTTTTGTTTTTGATCAGGTATTAGGCTTTATACACTACAGCTGACAAGGAGCATGTTCTCGATCGTATCTAGGTACCCTCGTACCTCATACTGTAGTTTGATATTGATTTAAATGTTGTCTACAAAAGATAGACAAAGTCATTAAAATAAGTAGTACTAAGTTTCATAGATATTAATGTTAGAAATAAATTTTAATTTAAATGAAAAAGTAAGAAGTAACGGTGTCTCTGAACTGTGACTTGGAACGGTGTGTTGAAACAATGACTCAGGATCAGTGGTCTTGGAATGGTATCTTAGGAATGATGTCTAATACTAATGAATTCTTCAATCAGGAACGGTGAGTCAAGTATCGTTGACTCAGAATGGTAAGTCGCTCTGATGGTAGGTTGCACTTGATGGTGACTCAGCTATCGGTAGCTCATACTTTGTGAAAATTATGGAATGAGTCTGTTGGTAGCTTGATGTGATGTTGACTCGTAATTTTCCAATTTTCTGAGTTGATACTGATGGTAGATCAATGCGACGATGAATTATACTTAGTGAAAATTTTGAGAGGCTATTGACTGTGAGTTGAGTAATGGTGTCTCGTCCTTTGTCAGATTTCAACATTTGTGCTGACGGTGAGACAGTTGACAGTGAGATATCTTAACAGTAAGTCCATATCAACAGAAACTCATACTTAGCTGATTTTATGGCATCAGTGAGATGTCCAACAGTGAGTATGTATTAATAGTGACTCAACCTTAATGGTGAATTATAATTAGTCATATTTTTTCAACCTGTCCTATGATGTAAAATGCTAATAGAGTAGATTAAAATCATATGAACATAATTAGACATGAGTAAACATAATTTAACTTGATTTGACTTAATGAAGCATGATTTGAGAGCATTAAAACTAGAGGAGGCCAATAATCTTCCCCTTTTTTATGATCAAAAATCATGACATTAATAGGTTGTTCATAATGATCAAAGTACAAAAGATAATTTTTCTTCTTAACATGTCATACAAATTATTAGAGATTAAATTATAAGATAAAAAATAAAATAAAATCAAATACCATACTTATTATCATTATCAGGTTAAATTCCATACTCACACTACTGGAAACCAAGGCTTTACCAGTGGTTTAAAACTGTTGGGAAATGTTGCCAAACTGTTGGTATATGTTATACCAATAGTTTGGAAAACTGTTGGGTGATAAGGCATGGAGATAGACTTATACCAACAGTTTTTTTGAAACTTTTGGGTTAGACCAGTAAAAAATTCAACTTCCCTATGGTTTTGTCCAACTGTTGCAATATAGAAGTACCAATAGTTTGTAACCATTGGTAAATATAACTCTATAACCTATACCAATGGTTTACAAACCATTGGTATATAGGTTTACCAATGGTTTTCCTATAATCGTTGGTATATATTATATGTAGAACCTATATACCAACGGTTTCTGAACCGTTGGTATAGTGTTTTACCAACGGTTTTATCTGAACCATTGGTATAGAAGGTTTATTCAGCTTTATACCAACGGTTTATAAACTGTTGGTATATAGTACTCTAGGATTACACAGCAACCCTCTTGCCTGCCCTGTACAGAAGCCTTCCCTCTTGCCTACCTTGTACAACCTCTACCGAATTACACAACAACCTACATCCCCTCTTGTCTCCCCTCTTCAATATATGGAATTCAACACCTAAAGATACAACAGACAATATACAATAATTATCTAACACCTAAAAATACAAAATTCAGAAAAACACTCATGCCCATGATACGATGTATAGAATTCAAAAAAAATACTCATAGGGGGGCTGTCCAGGGGGAGGGGTGTCCAAGGGGTGGGGGGGTTGTCCAAGGGGGTGGGGGCGTCCAGGGGGTGGGGTAGTGTCCAGGGGGTGGGGGTTGTCCAGGGGGTGGGGGACTATCCAAGGGGGTGGGGGTGTCCTGGGGGTGTCCAGGGGGGTGGATGATGTCAAGGGGGTGAGTGGTGTCTAGGGGGGTGGGGGCTATCCAAGGGGGTGGGGTGTCTAGGGGATGGGGTGTCCAAGGGGGCGGGGGCTGTCTAAGGGGGTGGGGGTGTCCGGGGGGGTGGGGTGGGGGTGTCCAGGGGGGTGGGGGTGGGAAGGCAGTCCACGGGGGTGGGGGGATGTCGAAGGGGGTAGGGGTGTCTAGGGGGTGGGAGTGTCCAGGTGGTGGGGTGGTGTCCAGGGGGGGTGGGGGTTGTCCAGGGGGTTGGGGCTGTCCAAGGGGGTAGGGGTGTCCAGGGGTGGGGGTGTTAGGGGGGATGAGGGGTGTCTAAGGGGGGAGCTGTCTAGGGGGTGGGGGCTGTCCATGGGGGTGGGGGTGTCCACGGGTGGGGGTGTCCAGGTAGTGGGGTGGTTTCTAGGGGGTGGGGGTCTGTGGGGTGGGGGTCTGGGGGTGGGGGTCTGGGGGGTGGGGGGGTCTGGGGGGGTCTGTCTAGGGGGTGGGGGTGTCCAGGGGGTGGGGGTGTTCAGGGGGTGGGGTGGTGTCCAGGGGGTGGGGGGTTGTCCAGGGGGTTGGGGCTGTCCAAGGGGGTGGGGTGTCCAGGGGGTGGGGGGTTGTCTAGGGGGGTGGGGGACTGTTCAGCGGGTGGGGTGTCCAAGGGGTGGGGTGGTGTCCAGGGGGTGGGGGATGTCCATGGGGGTGGGGGTTGTCCAAGGGGGTGGGGTGTCCAGGGGGTGGGGGATGTCCAGGGGGTGGGTGGTGTCCAGGGGGTGGGGGGATGTCCAAGGGGGTGGTGGTGTTTAGGGGGGTGGGCGGGTTGTCAACGGGGGTGGGGTTGTCTAAGGGTGGTGGGGGTGGTGGGTGTCTGATGGGGTGGGGTGGGGGTTGTCCATGGGGGTGTAGTGTATAGGGGGTGGGGGTTTCCAGGTGGTGGGGTGGTGTCCACGGGCGGTGGGGCTGTCTAGGGAGTTGGGGGGTTGTCCAAGGGTATAGGGGGTGTCTAGGGGTTGGGGGTGTCTAGGGGTTGGGGGTGTCCGGGGGGATGGGGGGATGGGGGTGTTCAGGGGGTGGGGGTGTGGGTGTGGGATATCTAGGGGGTGGGGGTTGTCCATGGGGGTGGGGGTCCAGGGGGTGGGGGTGTCTAGGGGGTGGGGTGGCGTCCATGGGGGTGGGGATATCCAGGAGGTTTGGGGGGATTTCCAAGGGGGTAAGGGGTGTCCGGGGGGCGGGGGTTGTCCAGGGGGTGGGGGTTGTCCATGGGGGTGGGGGTGTCCGGGGGGTGGGGTGTCCAAGGGGTGGGGTGGTGTCCAGGGGGTGGGGGTTGTCCAGGGGGTTGGGGGATATCTAAGGGGGTAGGGGGTGTCCAGGGGGTGGGGTATCTGGGGGGTGGGGGTGTCCAGGGGGCTGGGGGTTATCCATGGGGGTGGGGGTGTCCAGGGGGTGGGGTGGTGTCCAGGGGGTAGGGGTTTTCCAGGGGTTTGGGGTTGTCCAAGGGGGTAGGGGGTGTCCAGGGGGAGTGGGGGTGTCTGGGGGGTGGGGGTGTCTAGGGGAGTGGAGGGGCTGTCTTGGGGGTGGGGGAATGTCCATGGGGGTGGGGTGTCTAGGTGGGTGGGGGTGTCCAGGGGGTTGGGGGGATGTCCTTGGGGTGGGGGTTGTCCAGGGGGTTGGGGGTGTCTAGGGGGTGGGGGTGTCCAGGAGGGTGGGGGCTGTCCAGGGGGTTGGGGTTGTCCAGGGGGGTTGGGGGTGTCTAGGGGGTAAGGGGGTGTCTAGGGTGGGTGGGCGTTGTCCAGGGGTGTGTGGGGGTTGTCCAAGGGGTTGGGGTGTCTAGGGTGTGTGGGTGTTCAAGGGGTGGGGGTGTCCATGGGAGGGGTGAATCGGTCATAGCAAATCATCAAGTCAAGTTTTATTATTTATAGATAAATAAATAAAGATAATGTGACCTACCTAATTTTGTTTCTTGAAAATCGAAGTTCATCAACTAACTTCCATGTCATATAGTGGTTTGAGGGAATATATACATCATATGGAATTAAGTCCTTCAAGAAGGTAAGAATGTAATCGATGTCAGTATTAGAAATCCCATACATAGTTTTCCCATGAAACAATCAGATTAAAAATTCTAGTTTTTTCATTTTACCGCATTGTCGATATACTGGAGTCATGGAAGAATCATTCAATTTTTTCACCCTGACAACATCATTATTTTCATTAGACACATCATGTGTGCTAATATCGAAGTCTTCTTGGGTCTGAATCCTTTATTTTTCATGATGATGAATAAACAGAAACCGGTCATATAACATATTCTTCAATCCAGTCCTCTCATTTGGATCATCATCAATTTGAGACTTCATTTTCTCCCCATTGTGATACTACACATAGTAGTTTTCTTGAAAACCATATCTGGTTGTGTGGTAGCTGACTTCTTCACAGCTCAACCAAGGTCTTACAACACAATTGTAACATGGGCATTGTATGTGACCACTATCTGAAGCATTGTGAAATTCAAAATCTAAAAAGATCTCCAATTTTTTTTAAAAATCACTTGAGATCCGATCGGTTTCATACATCCAACTTCTATCCATTCTATAAAAAAATTATAAGTCATTTCATCAAAATCAATTCAATAAGATTTAAGTTTCATCAAAAACATATTTAAGTAAATGAGAATTGTTCACTTTATATGAAACCATAACTAACACACTACTCTATATGAGAATCATAATATAAAAGACAAAAAAATACTATATTTATAACAAAATATCTTTGAAGAACTATACATGAGTGTACAAGATCATGTACACTTGTGAAGGAGAATTATTCAGGAGTTGAGTAAATTTTTTGATCGAAGAAATTTTATATTTTAGTAGATTATTTGAATGATCACATACACTGCCCAAGGGGGTGGGGGTGTCCAGGGGGTGGGGGTGTCCAGGGGTGTGGGGTTGTCCCGGGGGGTGGGGAGATGTCAAGGGGGGTGGG